>JAVTVX010000024.1:4715000-5915000 GCA_033439265.1 Dillenia suffruticosa
GGCCCATAACCCACAGGTCCCAGGATCGAAACCTGGCTCTGATATACTGAAGTAGCTTCCTTGCTCAACCTTTTTTCCTCTCTTATATTTGTCTCTCAAATGACCAACCCTAAAATCTGAGATGGTTGCTGTTGTTGTACCTTATACTCATGGTTCGTTGTGGACACTGGCTTAAAATTAGGGGGAGTCACATCTCGCTACCACTCTATGAACACATACTTTAGGACTGAAATTGCGAGAACATGACAACAATATTGTCCCATATAGGACCTCACAAAGATATTCCATTGTCGTGCACCAGATATTCCTAGTTGAAATCGTACTAAAATTATGAGAAAATAAATCAGTTGAAATACCGACAAGATATGTAGATATTAACAGAACTTCCAAGGACTTGGGACAAGCAAAATTGACAAGATGGGCTGCTAGGTTGATACAATTCAGAGTGGCGCAGCGGAAGCATGGTGGGCCCATAACCCACAGGTCCCAGGATCGAAACCTGGCTTTGATATATTGGAGTAGCTTCCTCGCCCAATTTTTTTTCACTCTCCTATACTTGTCCCTCAAATGATCGACCCAAAAATTTGGGATGAAGGATTAGATTGTTGTTCTTGTTGCACCTTATAGTCATGGTTGGTTGTGGACAGTGGCTTAAAGTTAGGCAAACTAATCTAGCACGCACTCTATCAATACATACTATAGAGCTGAAATTGCGAAAACATGACAACAATGTTATCCCATATATGACTGCAGAATGATATCCCATGTTCGTGCGTTAGATATTCCTAGTTGATATGGTACTAAAATTAGGAGAAAACAAATCGGTTGAGATACCAACAAGATATGTAGACATTAATAGAACTTCTAATGACTTGGGACAAGCAAAATTGACAATATGGGCAGCTAGGTTGGTACATATCACAGTGGCGCAGCGGAAGCGTGGTGGGCCCATAACCTACAGGTCCCAGGATCGAAATCTGGCTCTGATATACTGAAGTAGCTTCCTTGCTCAACCTTTTTTCCTCTCTCTTGTATTTGTCTCTCAAATGACCGACCCTAAAATTTGAGATGGTTGCTGTTGTTGTACCTTATAGTCATGGTTGGTTGTGGACATTGGCTTAAAATTAGGGGGAGTCACATCTGGCTACCACTCTATGAACACATACTTTAGGACTGAAATTGCGAAAACATGACAATAATATTGTCCCATATATGACCTCACAAAGATATCCCATTGTCGTGCACCAGATATTCCTAGCTGAAATCGTACTAAAATTATGAGAAAATACATCAGTTGAAATACCTACAAGATATGTAGATATTAACAGAACTTCCAAGGACTTGGGACAAGCAAACTTGACAAGATGGGCTGCTAGGTTGATACAAATCAGAGTGGCGCAGCGGAAGCGTGGTGGGCCCATAACCCACAGGTCCAAGGATCGAAACCTGGCTCTGATATATTGGAGTAGCTTCCTCGGCCAATTCTTTTTCGCTCTCCTATACTTGTCCCTTAAATGGTCGACCCAAAAATTTGGGATTTAGGATTAGATTGTTGTTCTTGTTGCACTTTATAGTCATGGTTGGTTGTGGACAGTGGCTAAAAGTTAGGCAGACAAATCTAGCAGCCGCTCTACCAACACATACTATAGGACTGAAATTGCGATAACATGACAACAATGTTATCCCATATATGACCGCAGAATGATATCCCATGTTCATGCGTTAGATATTCCTTGTTGACATGGTACTAAAATTAGGAGAAAACAAATCAGTTGAGATACCAACAAGATATGTAGACATTAACAGAACTTCTAATGACTTGGGACAATCAAAATTGACAATATGGGCAGCTAGGTTGGTACAAATCAGAGTGGCGCAGCGGAAGCGTGGTGGGCCCATAACCAACAGGTCCCAGGATCGAAACCTGGCTCTGATATATTGAAGTAGCTTCCTTCCCCAACCTTTTTTCCTCTCTTGTATTTCCCTAACAAATGGCCGACCCTAAAATTTGAGACAGTTGTTGTTGTTGTACCTTATAGTCATGGTTGGTTGTGGACATTGGCTTAAAATTAGGGAGAGACATCTAGCTACCACTCTATGAACACATACTTTAGGACTGAAAATGCGATAACATGACAACAATATTGTCCCATATATGACCTCACAAAGATATCCCATTGTCGTGCATCAGATATTCCTAGCAGATATCGTACTAAAATTAGGAGAAAATAAATCATTTGAAATACCAACAGGGTATGTAGATATTGACAGAACTTCCAAGGACTTGGGACCAGCAAAAATGACAAGATGGGCTGCTAGGTTTATACAAATCCGAGTGGCGCGGCGGAAGCGTGGTAGGCCCATAACCCACAGGTCCCAGGATCGAAACCTGGCTCTGATATATTGGAGAAGCTTCCTCGGCCAATTCTTTTTCGCTCACCTATACTTGTCCCTTAAATGGTCGACCCAAAAATTTGAGATTAAGGATTAGATTGTTGTTCTTGTTGCACTTTATAGTCATGGTTGGTTGTGGATAGTGGCTGAAAGTTAGGCAGACAAATCTAGCACCCACTCTATCAACACATACTATAGGACTGAAATTGCGAAAACATGACAACAATGTTATCCCATATATGACCGCAGAATGATATACCATGTTCGTGCGTTAGATATTCCTAGTTGATATGTTACTAAAATTAGGAGAAAACAAATAGATTGAGATACCAACAAGATATGTAGATATTATTTGAACTTCTAACGACTTGGGACAAGCAAAATTGACAATATGGGTAGCAAGATTGGTACAAATCAGAGTGGCGCAACGGAAGCGTGGTGGGCCCATAACCCACAGGTCCCAGGATCGAAACCTGGCTCTGATATATTGAAGTAGCTTCCTTGCCCAACCTTTTTTCCTCTCTTATGTATTTGTCTCTCAAATAGCCAACCCTAAAATTTGAGATGGTTGCTGTTGTTGTACCTTATAGTCATGGTTGGTTGTGGACATTGGCTTAAAATTAGGGGGAGTCACATCTAGCTACCACTCTATGAACACATACTTTAGGACTGGAATTGCGATAACATGACAACAATATTGTCCCATATATGACCTCACAATGATATCCCATTGTCGTGCATAAGATATTCCTAGCTGAAATCATGCTAAAATTAGGAGAAAATAAATCAGTTGAAATACCAACAAGGTATGTAGATACTAACAGAACTTCCAAGGACTTGGGACAAGCAAAATTGACAAGATGGGCTGCTAGGTTCATACAAATGAGAGTGGCACAGTAGAAGCGTGGTGGGCCCATAACCCACAGGTCCCAGGATCGAAACCTGGCTCTGATATATTGGAGTAGCTTCCTCGCCCAATTTTTTTTCGCTCTCCTATACTTGTCCCTGAAATGGTCGACCCAAAAATTTGGGATTTAGGATTAGATTGTTGTTCTTGTTGCATTTTATAGTCATGGTTGGTTGTGGACAGTGGCTTAAAGTTAGGCAGACAAATCTAGCACCCACTCTATCAACACATACTATAGGACTGAAATTGCGATAACATGACAACAATGTTATCCCATATATGACCGCAGAATGATATCCCATGTTCGTGCGTTAGATATTCCTTGTTGATATGGTACTAAAATTAGGAGAAAACGAATCGGTTGAGATAGCAACAAGATATGTAGACATTAACTGAACTTCTAACGACTTGGGATAAGCAAAATTGACAATATGGGCAGCTAGGTTGGTACAAATCAGAGTGGCGCAGCGGAAGCGTGGTGGGCCCATAACCCACAGGTCCCAGGATCGAAACCTGGCTCTGATATATTGAAGTAGCTTCCTTGCCCAACCTTTTTTCCTCTCTCTTGTATTTGTCTCTCAAAGGACTGACCCTAAAATTTGAGATGGTTGATGTTGTTGTACCTTATAGTCATGGTTGGTTGTGGACATTGGCTCAAAATTAAGGAGACACATCTAGCTACCACTCTATGAACACATACTTTAGGACTGAAATTGCGATAACATGACAGCAATATTGTCCCATATATGACCTCACAAAGATATCCCATTGTCGTGCATCAGATATTCCTAGCTGATATCGTACTAAAATTAGGAAAAAATAAATCAGTTGAAATACCAACAAGGTATGTAGATATTAATAGAACTTCCAAGGACTTGGGACAAGCAAAATTGACAAGATGGGCTGCAAGTTTGATACAAATCAGAGTGGCGCAGCGGAAGCGTGGTGGGCCCATAACCCACAGGTCCCAGGATCGAAACCTGGCTCTGATATATTGAAGTAGCTTCCTTGCCCAACCTTTTTTCCTCTCTCTTGTTTTTGTCTCTCAAATGGCCGACCCTAAAATTTGAGATGGTTGTTGTTGTTGCACCTTATAGTCATGGTTGGTTGTGGATAGTGGCTTAAAATTAGGCAGACAAATCTAGCTCCCACTCTATCAACACATACTTTAGGACTTAAATTGCGATAACATGACAACAATGTTGTCCCATATATGACCTCATAATGATATCCCATTTTCGTGCTTTAGATATTCCTAGTTTGATATTATACTAAAATTAGGAGAAAAAAATCAGTTAAAATTCCAACAAGGCAAGTATACATTAACTGAACTTATAATGACTTGGGACAAGCAAAATTGACAATATGGGCTGCTAGGTTGGTACAAATCAGAGTGGCGCAGCGGAAGCATGGTCGGCCCATAACCCATAGGTCCTAGGATCGTATTGGAGTCGCTTTCTTGCCCAAGTTTTTTGCCTCTCTCCTATATTTGTCTCTCAAATTACCCACCCTAAAATTTGGGATTAAGGATTAGGCTGTTGTAGTCGTTGTACCTTATGGTCATGGTTGGTTGTGGATAGTGGCTTAAAGTTAGGCAGAAAAATCTAGCTCCCACTCTATGAACACATACTTTAGGACTGAAATTGAGATAACATGACAACAATGTTGTCCCATACATGACCCTAGAATGATATCCCATTTTCGTGTATCATTTATTCCTATTTTATATCGTACTAAAATTTGAAGAAAATAAATCGGTTGAAATACCAATAAAGTAAGTAGACATTAGCAGGACTTCTAATGACTTGGGACAAGCAAAATTAACAATGTGGGCTGCTAGGTTGGTACAAATCAGAGTGGCACGGCAGAAGCGTAGTGGGTCCGTAACCCACAGGTCCGAGGATCGAAACCTGGCTCTAATATATTGGAGTAGCTTCCTCGCCCTACCTTTTTTTTCTCTATCCTATATTTGTCTCTCAACGACTGACCCAAAACTTGGGATTGAGGATCATGTTGTTGATGTTTTTGTTGTTGTACCTTATAGTCATCGTTGGTTATGTACAGTGGCTTAAGGTTAGGCAGACTAATCTGGCTCTCACTCTATGAACACATACTTTAGGACAGAAATTGCGGTAACATGACAACAATGTTGTCCCATAAATGACCTCAAAATGATATCCCATTTTGATGCATCAGATATTCCTAGTTGATATCGTATTAAAATTAAAAAGTTTCCTATTTAGCCTAGAAAATTACACTACTTGTTCCTATCTTCCATTCATAATTCACAATGAGTGTGTGTGTGTGTGTGTGTGTGTGAGCTATTTAACTGGGTATTGCAAACCAAAGATAAAGCATAGATTCAGGAATTGACAAGCCAGAGAGAGAATCAGTACTACATACTAAAGATTGGAGGTAATTATAGAAACCCTCGGAATTATTTCTTTTTTTTTTGGGGGGGGAGGTTGAAATCCAAAACTCTTAACAATTCAAAACGATAATACAACTGAAATCAAAAAACAAAAACCTCGATCCTAATTTCAGATTTACAAATTACCCATTGTTCGTTATTCATCAAATCACCGAATCACTAGCCCCCCCCCCAAAAAAAAGTTATACGCGAGGAATTTTTTAGCAAAGGGGAAAAAATGGGAGAGAGATAGAGAGAGAGAGAGAGAGAGAGAGTACAGGCAACTTACATTGAAAATCTACGATGAATGTTGAATGACTCTTCTTCTCTTTGAAATCGAAAAAAAAAATCGATTTTGGACTACTTTTTTTGTGTAATCTTAGAAAGAGAAGGGTATAACGAAGGGCCATTGTTTTCCCCAGACAAAGTATTCCTCGTCATTCTATTCTTCCCTCACCCCTGATTCAATCCAAATGAAATATCCATTCGCTCTATTGAAACAAACTAAATTATAAATTTTTTTTTTTACAAATTAAATATTATATTTAAACCGAAAAGTAAAATATATAAAATTTGATTAAATTTTTATTTTGCATTGCTACTTACAAAATTACATTTTAATTTTTCATATTTCAAAAAAAAAAAATTAAAATAGTATAGTGATCGAAAAATAAATTTAAATAAGCCATAAATTCTTGCAAATTTATTTATAGATTTATCCTTTTTTGCTTGTTTGAAATTCTAATCTATATTTTTTTTTATGAAATTAGAGATAGAGTTCTCTTTTTTTAAGAAAAAAAATTTAATAACAATACTTAGATTGAAAATAAGCACTATAATAATAAACTGAATCTTAATTTTAAATTTTAGAGTAAAAAAATAGACTTCATATTTGTTTTTGTAAAATTCACTCAGTAATAAAAGAAAACCAGAATGAGTATAGATATCGACAATAAAATAAAGAACAATCTTAGTATATAAACTCAAATATTATAAAAATTGTCAACACCATCTCAATACAAAGGGTTGAATACCAACCCCTTAAGGGTTCGACCTAATTTGCATACTCCATCAAAATCAGCTAGGCCAATATTATAATTTAATCAATTTAATTACAATAAAGATTCTGTTTTCCCACGACCCATAATCCAATTATAATCAAATCACTCCGCGATCATAACTCACTCTCTGTCTCTGAGAAGTAAAGTGATTTACTTTTGTGATCAACATAAATTTCTAACAATTTTCTTCCTATTAAAGAAAGAAACCATTTTTTCAGTGGGATCAAAGGATAACTACGTTATCAAAACAAACCACTTTATCGTCCAAATGTAAACGGATTGGCCATTTAAGGTGGGCTTGATTTTATACCCTTGATCAGCCATACCATTGTCATCAACGATCCTCACTTCTTGTCTATTCTTTTTTGCTTTCATTTATCTACTCTCTTTCTGATAGCTTCTTCCACTGTTTCATAAGTAAGCAATGCCATCAGTTGAGAGCCGTATCGTAAGAGTTAGCATTGCCATATTTCTAAATACGTGGCATTTAAAAATAGTGGATTATCTTTTTTCAGTGCATGCAGTTTTCTACAAGTAGTAGCAAATATATGAAGCAGAGATAGATATTAAGATGGAAACTTGAATGAATAAGAAACCTTTTCAGTTGGGAAGAAGAGAAAGTGATGAACTTAATACAGATATTGAGTTTGATAAAGATGGATAAGAAGCGATGGCAAACCTGCAAAGCACATTGTTTATGCTGCTCGTGGAGAACCTACAACCACGATATGGGCCTCTCTTTAGAAGGTGAAACGATTTAGAAAAATAAAACTTTTCACGTTAAGAGTAGTATCGCCAACTTTAATATTTATAATAATATATCAGGTCCACATGTGAAAACACACTATAAATTTGTTTGAGTTATTTCTAACCACTCTCTTTCCAACTCATCTACCATACCAAAACGAAAGAACACCAAAAGAAACCAAAGCGTATAACAGCACAAGCAAGCTTCAAATTGATATTAGGAGTTGAATGTTTTCCCGGACTCCTCCTTCCTCTAACATTGAAGCCTAATTTTAATCTCACTCCCTTAATAGAACTCTTATGTACAACAAAATTTTAAGGTAGTATTGCATAAAAATAAGAGGGTCCTTGATGGCAACGAGCGTTACACTGAGAAGACAGAGAGCAAAATTTTGATATGGAAATGCAGGAGACCCAAATCAATGGAATCTTTGACCAGAGACAGAGAGAGAGAGAGAGAGAGAGAGAGAGAGAGAGAGGTCTTGATAGGTGACAAAATAGTTGTTGAAAATATTGGATTTATCAGTGTTTTGTTTGTCTGTACTCTTTTCACATTTTTTAACATATAAAGCTAATGACAAAGTAGTGAGCAATAGAAAGAGAGAAGTGTTACAAATGTGCAGGATTTCAGCTTAATGAGAATATTTTAAACATTTCTAATGAACATGACTTAGCATTATTCATCTCCAGGCTCAACCCCGTATACTGTTGGACTGGGCTACGATGGGTGTCAAGTGAACCTGGCTCAACCCGACCTACAATCAAATTTTAGGATAATATTTTATATCATTAATTTAATTTTACTATTTTATTATGCTTATGTAAAAAGAAATATGCTATTGGTGTTTTTCTTGATCAAAAGATTCTTCGTATAACAAATGATTATCAGCTTTCCACATTTGCTTGTTCTAACAATTATGGAACAATTTGAAACTCAGTTTATGTTAAGAATATGATTTTTCTGATATACATATAAGTACAGACATGTAAGTTCACGCGTTAATACACTCTGAAATAGGAAAGAATTGGAAAATCATAAATTAAAAGATTTAGGCTAGAATATTCCAACAAAATTAAAAAGCAGCAAACATACAGAAGAAGAAGAAGAAGAAGAAGAAGCAAAACTACGTGCGTGTATGATCCACTCTTTGTAGGTTCATGCTTACATAAATTGGATATTAACAAAACTATCAACCAGTTGCAGACAAATAAGTAGTAAAATTTGTCATTAGTCTTTCAAAAATAGGGCAAAACCATGAAACGCCAAAAGAAACAGTGCATTTCAATACGTGCTACATAATAAAATGGACTTTTGTTGAAGAAAACAAAAAACATAAAAAAAAAACCAAAATGAGCCCAAGAAAGAGAAACAACCTGAAGCATGATCAAACTAGCTAAAGTTTTATTGCCTTTGCAAAGCCGATTTATTGGAAAAGATGAAAGCAACCGAAGAAGAAGAAGAAGAAACTTTTCCTTTATAAATCAACTTGTTATTATTATCTACGTCAGAATCAGTGCACGAATCTTCTTTCTTCACTTGGGAGGAAATCATGTGCCCATTATTGCTCTCTGAGTGGATGGTTGATTGTTGTAGAGGATAATAAAAATCAGTTGGAAAGAAGTTGCAGAGAAGTCCAGCCATGTTTGAATTGAAAGCCTCAAAGGAAAAGAAAAAGTACTAAACAAAGGGAGCTAAAGTGTTAGTGGTTATGGTGGGTTAATCAATTAACTCTCCCTCAAATTTATAGAGAAAGGAAATATCTATCTCGTCATAAATCACGCCCTCTCACACTTCATCAATATTTAATTAGAGGTTAGGACCCAAATTTAGTACTATAAATCACTTTGAGTAATGGATAGATGCTCTAGTTAGATATGCTGTTAGGTCGCTTAACCAAATTTTCGAATTCAACTCATGAATTGGGCATGAAAAAAACTACATTGAGAGGATAGCCCCCTTAATGGGTCACTGCAAGTTCTGAACCGGATTAATCGAAACATAAATCCGAATACTAGTTGGTATAGTATTAAAAAAAAAATGATGATTAAAATAATAAAATAATTGATAGCCGTTATCTAGTAATTACCCATTCTATTGATGTTAATACCTATAAAATAAAATAAAAAATCATAAATTATATGAATACCTATTTAACAATATTTTATATAAATTTCAACATCATATATTAAATGGAAAAAATGTTATGTTACATGCACCTGAACATGTCCGGTCCACTATTAAAAAAAAAAAAAAAGAAGCAGGCATCTAATGGTTGGCTATTCAACATAATGTGCCGGAATGTTCTTAAGAGCCAATAAACACGAAAAATCTCAAATCTCAGAAAATCATAAAATTGTATTAACTGTTAGATTTTAAAATACCTTCAAATAGTTTTTTCCCTTCTTATATATATTTTATTAAAAGAAAGTCAAAATTAAAATCATATATTCAAAAGAATATAAAATCGTTAAAATCTTGAAAATATCAAAAGGATAAACATTGTCACTTTCTTTTTGCCAAACATTCAATTAAAGATATGCCTATGATTTGAGCAAAGGTTATGGTCTTTCCCAAAATTGAAATATTTGTCCGCCTTAAGAGTTAAGGTCTTAAATATCATCTCTCCTCTTATTGCGAAAAAAAAAAAAAAGTATTGCCTCTAATTGCTATTACATATTTTAAGAATTATACTCTCTACCAATGGTCAGTTGATCTAATAGGGTGTGACATTAGATTTCTTAACCAAGATTCCAAGTTCAACTCACGACTTGAACATAGAGTAGATTACGTTGTAAGAATAACCCCCTAAATGGATAACTGCAAGTCACGGAGCGGATTAGTCAAAATATGATTTCGAATATCGGTTGGTTAGAATAGTATAAAATAAATAATAATAATAAACAGAATTATACTCCGTACAAGATTTCTAGTATGATAGCAGATGCAAGTTGGGGTGCAATGCAAACAAAAATCCGGTTGCATTTTTTGTTAATTCCTCAAAACTTTTGCTGTATTAAAATTAATTAAATAAATGCCGTCGTCATATCAAGTGACATGAATGTGCATATGGGAAGCAAAATGGGGAAAAAAATTGCAATTCTACTATCATTGTTGGAGCCTTACGCAAGCAAACTAGAGACATCTAATAATATAATAATAATAATCAAAATCATACCGTTAGATTGCATTTCCATAACAAATGAAGACAAACCAAGACAGCCTCACAAATATACTCATGCTTAATGTATGAATTACATGTCATTGCCCCCATTGACATCGAGAGCCTTTGAAAAAGTTCTGCTCAGATTCAAGTAAGATCATGTGGATACTGTGATAAGTTTTGTTCCTTGAGTTTTGTATGAATATAACCTTATTTTTTTAAAAAAAATTTAAAACAATACCATTTAAAAATTATTTTCAAATCTAACACTCACATGTCGTGATTTAAAGTCACGACATGTACTATTTATTGAACAGTACTATAAATAATACATGTCCTGACTTGAAATCACGACATAATACTGTTCATAGTATTGTTTAATGAATAGTACATGTCATAATTTCGAGTCATGATATGTGCGTGTTAGATTTTGAAATAATTTTTGAACGGTGTTATTTAAATTTTTTTTTTTAGGTTAGTTCCGAACAAAGCTCTTGTTCCTTTGCTAAAAAAGATTAACATCTATTTTCAAGACTATATATTTTCTTACCCCAAAAAAAAAAAAAAAAAACTTCTACTTTAATTGAAATATTAAAATATACAATAAGATAAAATAGTGATAAATTAAGCTAAGTTGAAAAAACTTAACATTTCCCAAAGAATTCCCAATTCTCCCGTTTTGTCTTGGTAGTGCAGATTTTATCATCAAAAGTAATCAATTAATTGTCTATAGCAACAAAAAGTGGTAATGAACATTGAAGTGAGCATGTAGCACAAAGGGAAAAAAAATTGTTCACCTTTAGGTACCAATATTATTTATATTTAATAAATTAAAATCTAAATCGGAGTATACATTTCATATTTAATGAAAATATGAATTATAAATTCGGACTCTTCGTTTCAATTCTTTATTTAGTTTGATTACGAAATATTACATTAGCATGACGTTAAGGCACACGACGCTTTTTATGTGGCATATATCAATTTTAAGGTTTAATTTATCTTGTCTATATGGTATTTAGTAGATTCAAATTTAAATTTAGAGATCATATTTTAAAAAAAGAAAGGTGAAATCTAAGTCCAAAATTATCCCTATGATTAATCACAGATGAACAAACCATAGTAGATATAATAAAATTTTATATTTATGTAACAGCTAAGTTCTTGGGTTGTCTCCAATTGCATGGGTTTAGATAAATAAGAGTAGATGCAAGACTTATAAGAAAAGGTTTATTGAATTGGATTTACAAATTAATATGCTATCAATAGACATTTAGTTTATGACATGGTTCTCCCATGTAAAAATTCTGCTACTTTTTGTTGAATTTGATCATGGTTTTGTCTCTTCTATGCTCAAAAGTTAGCAGTGAAAGAGAAGGATGCATATAGGGAAAAATAAAAAAAAACAAATTATGGTCAAAGAAATTTTGGGAATAATGAATATTAGAAGGTGGAAGGATTAAGGAATGAAATTGTGGATCTAAGTTAATAATTTGAACCCCGCGAAAAAAAAAAAAAAAAAAAAAAAAAAACTAAAAAAAGATATCATAGGAGCTACTTTCTTTCTTCTTGTTCTTTATGCTTTGTGGGATTTGTCCACAAAAGTTATTATTGAGCTTTCGGCAAAACAAAAGGGAAGGGTTAAAGCGGCATAGAAAAAATCTAAGATAGTAAATATGACCGGATTAAAATTAGCTTCATGGGTTGCCTCGGATTTGAGTTATGGATCTTACAACAGCTTTAGATTGGGCAGATTTCCAAGAAAATCTGGAATTTGACCATCAAGCCTGTTGTTTCCACGAACTCTAAAACAGGAAGGGAAAACAAAATTTGGTCAGAGGGCTGCAGAGAAAAGCAGATAAGTAGTGATGGGAGATTAACAACTAACGTAGTTTCCAGGGCTTGCATTTGCTTCAAATCTGGCAGAGGACCATCCAGACCATATCCTGAGAGTTTTCTGCAGAAAAATGGTGTATTTCTAACAAGCGCTTTGAAATAGGTCTCACATTTCTGTAGTTGAAAATACATACATTGCTGTTACTCTTGGAGGGTGAACACTGCTGCAAGTCAGCCATTGCCAAACAGTAACACTTGGGAGACAAGGTTCTCCGCTTCATCCCTTATCTGCACAAAGCTGCTTGTAAAGACATCCACTGCCAAGCAAATTAATAGCTTTCATCACTATAGCATAAGGCATGTGATAAAGATTGTGAAAGGGGGGCTCAAAATCATCATCCAGTGATGTTCCTGTTGTAACAAGTGAATCACTGGCAGTATACCCTTCAATAGCACTGATAATTGGAGGCAATGTCAGTCTTCTGTTGGCCATAGCTCTGAAGTCAAGGTCCCTTCTGATTGTGAATTTGCCCAAGCCCCTGAGAATGTCCAATACTCTGGATTCCGGGTTAATATTATCTCACCATTCACATAGAATCAAACTGCCTAGTTTCATTAATCTCCAGCTCAGCAACTTCTGTAAAGCCTACGATAACAGCTCAGCAACTTATGGGAACAAAGGCTGGTGCAGATTTTACTGAAAAAGGGCTTTAAAGGACATCAGATTCAGAAAATGACCTGGATTTGTATGTTTGGGGTCTGTTTGATTTCCCATACATGTAAACAAGGATCAGATATTGGAAGTGTGCATTCCTATCAACCTTTTCAACTGGCACTTGCAATTCTGTTCTTTATGCTTCCCCAATCCACCAGAGTCCTCTGAACCATTAATAGAGCCACCGAGAACATTACACGCACCAAATCAGACAAAGACTAGACAACAATGTAACCTCTTATAAACAATGTTATAGCAATACAATACATGCAAAATTTTTCAGCAGTATTATACAGAAAAAAGCTGATAACACAGGAACTAGACAATGGCACAAACAAAATGCTAGATAAGCTATTCTTACCATATGCATAATTATCAATGTTGGGCAACAAATAGAAAAATGAGGTAAATGATAATTTCAAAATCCATTTCGAAGTAGTTAAGACATCAAGGTTTGCTGGTTAATGTGAATCAAGTTTTAAGAAAATGAAAAGAAAAAAAAAGATGTATATCATATCTTAATATGCAAGAAAAATTTACAGGAGGCATTGCTTGATGGATGAAGGACATCAGTACCAACCCCCCCCCCCCAAAAAAAAAAGAAAAACAAACAATCAAAACCATGACCTGCCAAAGTGACAAAGGCAGAGACATTTCTATGCGAGTTCACACATCTTCGCAGGTACTTCATGAATGATATTATGTACATCTGAGCACTCAAGTACATAACACACTGCTTACAACTTTATTTTACCTTTGACCTAGTTTCACCTTACGACAATAGATTGAGGTTTCCATCATCTCAATTAAGGGATCTGCTACAGCAACATTGTTAAGTTAGCCTCACTAAGAGTGGTTTACATTCCAAGAGTAACTCTTAAAGAGCAAAACCCCTGCACCAAAACCCTTGCACATGTGTACAGATACAACAAAGAACTACTTGGGATCAACAGAAAGGGGGAAAACAAGATAGAGTGACTGTACTTGAAATTAGAATTCCAAGCCTAGAGGATAATCTTGTTTTTGCATCTTATGTTTAAATTTGCGAGAATGCTTCAATAAGCCAGCAGTATTCCCATTAGTTATATTTCAAAAAGAAGAACAATGACAACTACCTGCGGGGGGAAAACAAGATAGAGTGACTGTACTTGAAATTAGAATTCCAAGCCTAGAGGATAATCTTGTTTTTGCGTCTTATGTTTAAATTTGCTAGAATGCTTCAATAAGCCAGCAGTATTCCCATTAGTTATATTTCAAAAAGAAGAACAATGACAACTACCTGCGGGGGAAAACAAGATAGAGTGACTGTACTTGAAATTAGAATTCCAAGCCTAGAGAATAATCTTGTTTTTGCATCTTATGTTTAAATTTGCTAGACTGCTTCAATAAGCCAGCAGAAAGGATATATTCCCGTTAATTATATTTCAAAAACAAGAACAATGACAACTACCTGCTATGTGCTACGGAAGCTTGCCATCATGTCAACATGGCTTTTGAGGCTTCAACTTGATCAAGATTGACGGTTGCTCAACACAAGGCCTTTCAGTGCTGGCATCATATTCTCCAAAAGCTACCCCTTACTCAAAATTCTGTCAGATGAACAATCTTGCTCCTAAACACACAAAATGACAACTCATGGCATTATACATAGTTGCAATATGACATTCTTTCATTATAAACAATATCAATCATGCCTCCAGAGGACCGATCAATCTCAATTTCATGTCTATGCAATCGATCAAATTTATTGTACAATGAGACGATTAATAACATAATCTTATTAAATCCATGTTAGATGTCCTCATGTTTACTCACATCATCTGTGGCAGCAGATATTAGCACTGAAAGGGCCACCATTGCACTGGGGTAATCCATTATGATCTTAATGCTAAATAGTTTACTTTATCCTAAAAATTCAATAAACAAGGAAATTGCAAGACAATTCATGAGCACAGACATCGAGTATGAGATAATATACTTTTTTCTTTTGGCATAGGGTAAGGGGAGATTATAGGAACTATTGCTAAAACAAGTCATGACAATATTAAAAATTGAATAATGTGTAATGAATTAAAGTAGTTAACTAAGAAATTTAGACAAATTTTGGAAGTTACAAATTGAAATTGAAGCTTATTTAGGCATTACAAAGTACTTATAAATATTCACAGAATTCAGAGAAGGTTACGATGTGAACCTTTACTGTTATATGGCAAAGCTTCAATGCCACTGCCCCAGAACAAAAAAGATAACCAATTCGGTAATAGTACATTTAATATGATGAACTCATAGGATAACACATATCACCCATCACCACCACCCTATCATTAACAAACTGCAAAAAAGTTTTCATAGGATAAGCATCCATAATATGACACAGAGAGTGATTTTACTAGAGCGTTTCATAATTAGACACCAGAGGCAATCGAGCATGTAGGGTTACAAATAAGCCAGAAATTGATCCATTAATAAGTCTATGTAGATAACTAAACTCAACTTGTTTAGCTGACTGACCCAAGCTGAACTCAAAACATTGTTACATACATATTAGGCCAAACTTAAGCCGTACATTTGTTTAATGAATAACTCTCAAATGAACCCCTGGCAAGGAGTTCACATTGTTTGCAACTCTAAGGGAAGCTTCACATTTTGTTATCAAAATACAAGATATTCTAGCATTTTACACAACAATAGTTGAAAAAGGCAAAAATATTTGAAAAAATAAATAAAATAAAAATAAAAAGAATGCAATAAAAAGAAAGTTGTAAAAGAGTTGAAAAGAGCAAAAGTGAAGATAGGAGATTGAAAACTAAAGAAAAATCACATTGCCTCATGATGGTTAAATTTTTGAAATGCAATTAATAAATTTAAGAGGTGGAGAGGAAGATATTAATTCAAAAAATTGTATAAACATTTCATGACAATAAGAGGTAAGAAAGATATTTAATTTAATTTGCAACTATGGAGAGGAAAGAAAAAGAAAGATAGGGAGGTGAAGAACAAAAAAAGGGAGACAATGAAGACATTTAAGCATGCTTGCAGGCATGGTTTCGTATTTCTATAATATGTCCCCTCATGTGAAAGAGATCATGATACAAGAATATTCAAGAAATTGGAAAGTTTCAAATTTTTACTTTTCTATTAGTTTTCCTTCTTTACTAGGTTCCAATTTCACACTGTTTCAGACTAATCCAAGCCATTAGTCATCATCACCAAAGTTCATTTTCCCTATTTTCACTTTTTTATTCCTAATCTTGGGTAGTCCATACTTTCATAGTTGTGTAATTTTCTTTAAAATAATATAGGCATGTAAATTTATTTAGAATATTTTTACATATATTTCTCATCTAAATTTTAGTTCTATAATTTTAGATTTATTTTACTTCAAAACTTTCAATTTCTAAGTCTAAGTAAATTTAATCGGCGCTTTCATCTAATCTCATGATATATTTGAACACAGAGAAATAAAACTTCCAAAATTGTTTGATAGCCATGACGGCATGCTTGAGAAGAAAGGGAAGGAATGAGTTGTATAGTTGAAAAATAGAAATAAGATGAAATTATATATGTAATAAATTTAATTCTAACATAACTTATAGTTTTATGTCAAAAAGACAAAATGGGTAAGAAAATTAGAAATATATAGAATAAAAATGCAAAGAAAAAAGTGTGTTACACAGGAACTAAATTCAAGAGAATAGTTGATGTAAGAGGAGCTAGGAAAAAGAAAGGAAAAAATAGTTATGCTTAGAGTGATTTTGCTAAAATGTCTCGTAATTAGAGGCCAAGATGAGGGGAGCATGTAGAGTTTGCAAACAAACCATGTAGAGTTGCAAATAAGCCATGAACGTCTTAATTCATAAATGAGTATAAAGTACGCAGCCAAACTTGACTTGTTTAGCAAACAGACCAGAGCCAAACCTGAAACCAATCGAACTTTGATCTAATTTACTACTACTAAACTCAAAAGGGTTGGAGAGGAAAGAAAGGGAAGTGTATGAGAGGTGGTGAACAAAAAAGGGAGACATTTAAGACATTTAAGCATAAAGGCATGCATGTATGGTTTCATATTACTCTAATATACCCAACATGTGAAAGAGATTCCGATACAAAAACATTTAAGAAATTGAAAAGTTTCAAAGTTTTAGTTTTTGATTAATTTTCCTTCTTTATTTGGGTTTCTATTAAGTTTTTATTATTTTTTTCTATTTTATTTAAGTATTTAGAAAATATTAGGTTATTAGAAAATTTTTAATCTAAAATTTAGGTGTATCCTAAGTAAAACAATAGTAGACATTTTTTAATATTATTATTGAATTTCTCTTTCAATAAAGAATTTTATTTGATTTTCTTTACGCTTACTTACCGTTCTGACTTCAAAGAGAAGTGTATGAGAGGTGGTGAACAAAAAAGAGAGACATTTAAGACATTTAAGCATAAAGGCATGCATGCATGGTTTCATATTACTCTAATATACCCAACATGTGAAAGAGATTCCGTTACAAAAACATTTAAGAAATTGAAAAATTGAAAAATTTTAGTTTTCTATTAATTTTCCTTCTTTATTTAGGTTTCTATTAAGTTTCTATTACTTTTTTTCTATTTTATTTAACTATTTAGAAAATATTAGGTAATTAAAACGTTTTTAGTCTCGAATTAAGATTTATCCTAACTAAAATAATAGTAGTCATTTTTCAATATTATTATTGAATTTCTCTTTCAATAAAGAATTTTATTTGATCTTCTTTACACTTACTTACCGTTTTGACTACAATCACCTATTGTAACCATAACTATTAGGTTCAAATTGCCTTGAACCATTCCCCTGTGTCAAATTCATTATAGTTTTGAATGTTCAAAAAATAGATGTGCCATTAATGAAGCTAATTGCTATATTGGTTTTCCACACTTTCCTCAATAATTTCCTAAAGCAAACCTAATATATCAAGAAGTTTGTACTAACATGTAAAGAGAAAGGTTAGGACTAAGATGGACAAATTATGAGCTACCGGATTATATTTTATGAAATATATAACAAACACAATCTATATTTTATATAAAAGCTAAAATATAATTTTCTTGCACTTGGAGATCTATATTTTATGCAATTAGATAATAAAAAATTTAAATATGATAATAGGAAATCATCTACTTGTCCCCAAAAATGACCGATTTAGATATCTAGGCTCTATTATTCAAAATGATGGCAATATAGATGGAGATGTGAACCATAGGATTCAATCGGGTTGGATGAAATGGAGAAAGGCATCCGGAGTTCTTTGTGATCGGACGATACCATTACACCTGAAGAGAAAGTTCTATAGAACCACGGTTAGACCTACACTATTGTATGGTACTGAGTGTTGGGCTATTAAACAACAACAAGAACAAAAGATGGCTGTAGCAGAAATGAGAATGTTTAGGTAGATGTGTGGAAAAACTAGAAAAGATAAAATTAGAAATAAAAAGATTCGTAACAAGTTGGGAGTTAGTTCAATTGTGGATAAGATGCGAGAGTGTTGTTTGAGGTGGTTCGAATATGTGCAAAGAAGACCTAAAGATGCACCAGTTAGAAGAACAGAGAATTTAATTATAGAAGATCTAGTAAAACGTAAAGGTAGACCATTGAAAACTTGGATGCAAGTTATGGAGGTTAAGAGTTTAGAAGAGGAAATGGTTTTAGATAGGAATGGATGGCGTAATAGAATCTGCACAAATTAAATCAATATATTTATGATATTTATCTATTAACTTTTATTTATTTTTATTTTATTTTTCTCTTATTTTTCTTTATTTTCTTTTCCTTTTTATTTATTTTTCTCTATATATATTTTATTCTTGTTTTTCTCTTTTTTCTATCTTATATAAATTTGTTTCTCAAATGGCCGACCCCAAATTTTGGAAATAAGGCTCGATTTGTTGTTGTTGTTGTAATAGGAAATCATCTACTTGAAATAATATAAAAAAGGCGAGCAGAAGAGTTGTAAGGGTTGTACCAAGCTTTGTTTGCATGTTGTTCAAGGTTGATCAAAGACAGGACTTGTGCCCTTTTGATGCCTGTGCAGGGCAACTTGTCTAGGGCTCTTCACTGCAAGCAAATGAAATAGTTACAAGTAGTTGACCATCAGAGAAGTGCATGAAACCAGTAACTTAATGGACTTTGTTTTGGGATCAAAGTCAACCCCGTTTCTTCCCTTTATATATAACATAACAGAATTAGCTCTTTCTCTCCCCTGCGCCCACACTCTAAAGCAAAGCTAGTTGTTTCTCTAATTCTAAATTCTCTATTCCAATTGATTCATGCGTATTACGGGATTTTCAAATGGTTTCAATACAATTTTATGCTGCTTATTGAAGCGTTAATCAAAATATAAGTTCCCAACTTCTTGATTTAGACGAACCCCGCTAAAAGGAAAGTGATTAATTCTTCCCTCACCCTCTCTCTCTCTCTCTCTCTCTCTCTCTCTCTCTCTCTCCCCCCCCCCAATGGTGGCCATAGATTGGATCATGAGATGGGACTCACCTTAACGGGACAGAAGTGAAAAAGTTCATATTCAAGAACCATGAGTGTCACTAGCAGTGATGTATCTTTAGGCAATCAAATCACCTCTCCTAGGATTCAGAGGTGAAGCTTTAGGATGTTGTTAAAATCCCTAACATGTATATTCTAATCATGGAAAGAGAAAATGACCTGATCTGTATGAGTAAACCACCACATCCCCACTCCATTCCAGCCCAGCAACTGAAGCAATACGATCAACATTGGAAGCACGAACAGAACCGGTTAAAGTGCCAGGAGATGCATCCTGGATGGGAGTCTTCTTCTGAACCTTACACCAAGCAGCATAGTAAACTAGCAAACCTTGTTCCATCACTTGCTGCATCAGCAAATAAGCAATCACATGCGGGCCTGCAGGTAGTTGGGCTTGTAGAACTGATCCATCTGGCAACACCAGCTTCTTCAAAAGTTCAAAGTTGTGGTTCCTGGTTCCTGGCTTATCACTGTTCACATGAAAAATGGACACCCGTTGGTTTTCGTTGTCAGAGTGAGTACAAGACTTCGAACCTAGGTATCCAAAATAATTGATCCATACCTAAAACAGATTGGACATCCACCAATTGAGCTGCAGCATGATATTCAGCAGGCCCTGCAAAGTAAAGTTCTCTCCATTAATGCCGTTTCTTTAAGATCTTAAAAGACACCTAATGTTCCCTTACAGTTCTCATATATTTTCAAGACCCAAACCACAAGATCAAATTGTAGGCAACAAGTGAAATATGAATGGTGTGGGAAGCAGCATCTTGTGGGTAAAAGTCATCCAAAGCTCTCACTGCAGCAGTTTCCTTGGGACTACAAAGCATATCTATGTTATGACGGATACAAACAATGCAACCACTGTCCAAGAAGTTTCTTGCGATGGATGCTTCAAGGGCCTGGTGGTAACTACGTGTAAGAGAAACTCTGCCGCCATGTGTAGCACCAAGTCTCTATAATATTCTGCACATCGACTTTCAGTCCATCTACTCCACATGTTGCTTGAAGCTCATTGCAAAAGTTGAAGACCTTATTTGGGTGAACTAGACCAAGGCCATGAACCCTGATAGGCTGTCCATGACAATGTCTGATTGATTTCCCATCACGCCAGTGGATTGTACTGGGCATGCCAATGCCTGTATAGTGTTCCATACCACCAGCCGCTGGCTTCACTCGCCCCATTAACCAGCCAGAGCATGCCATACATACACATTCATGTTCAAAATTCGTTAGAAATATAGAGTTAGAACTTCAAAATGGAAAATCTTTACTACTTCATTCCCTATATAAATTATTGGAGGCTAAGCTAACCAAATTCACGTCATCCAAAAGACAAAACCTATTATTCACTCGCTCATGGAAAGTTAAAGAGCACAGTACCATTTTAAATCACAGTATAGGTCATTTATAAAAATATGCTTTGGTGGGTAAATGTTCCTAAA
Source organism: Dillenia suffruticosa (assembly GCA_033439265.1). NCBI lineage: Eukaryota > Viridiplantae > Streptophyta > Magnoliopsida > Dilleniales > Dilleniaceae > Dillenia > Dillenia suffruticosa. Next base: position 4,736,206 of record JAVTVX010000024.1, read on the forward strand.
AGAAAACTCTGGCCACAGAAATAGGTCAATATTTCCTAATCTTAACAAACTCTTACGTCTTCCACCATGAAGCTAATTGAAAGGATAGATGAGTACAATAAAGATGTCCATTTAAGCATTCTATGGGAAATTACGCTAGAACCAGAGACTTGAAGAAATCCGAAAGGAATAAATGATCTCGTGTTCTAATTTCACCAAGTCATACGAGAATTAAATTACATTATTAATGAATTTGGATCACCAATAGACTAGCCCAACTGTTGAATCAAAATCTAAGCTCAAGTAAATCACTCATGAATCTCCTATTATGTCAAACAGTGGTGATGATATAGCTCTATCAACAGGGGAGGGAAACGGGTAGCAGAAAAATAGTGTGTTGGACCACTTACTTGACATGGTGTCATTGCTTGGCGTCATCCAGAACAAGCTTCAAGCCCAGTGTCTAGTCATCCTTTGGGTTGTTCTTTTGGGATTTTGCATTCTCTTTCATTCGTGTCATTCTGCTTGCAGACCTGCAAGGAAATAAATTTATTTAATAATAAATGAATGGTTTAACTATGACAAAATAGTGACGAAAATTTTGAATTATTTAAACATGTCTATTTCTACGAAGTCATTTTCTCCTTTTACAAGTTAAGCAAGGGTTTGAGACATAATCTGTGACAGGGAGGATATGTAAAATGTCATAGTGGCTCCTGCTTGCACAACGCACTTGGCATCCTTGCCTTCACTCCCAATCTGCTGCCAGCCATCATCTATGATAAGGAAGCATGGAGGAGTTCTTCCCAGATAAACTGCAGTGATAACAAAGCAAAGCATTTAGAGCACCTTCACAAAGTCATATAATATGGAACCTGATTCAAACCAATTACGTCCATAATTATGAACCAAATGTTTAATTACCTTCTAGGGCCCTCATCGACACCTTCAGCGGAGACATCAGTGTAAAAGGCATCCCATGTGCACCGGCCAAACCAAGGAAAAGGGAAACAATTTAAGATATATAACTTTTCCTTTCCAAATATGTAAGCAATTTCTCAACAAAAACCACACGAAAGTTCTTACCTTTTTCTTCTCATGGTGAAGGAGTATTTGCATGTGTTTTTCCACTGCCCTGTTTCATCATCCATTAAAAATCATACTTCATCATGAATCATTCTAAGGAATATGTTGATGCAGCTGAGCAAACAGAAAAGATTTTAAGATGGACTCCATGACAGCCTCGCTGATTTCTTCAAATGGTTTTGTCTCAGCATGCATGCTAACCAGGTAAAGGCCTGGTTGGTTTCAAAGGCTTTATTGCCTGCGAAATCAAATCACACACAGGAAAAAAAAAAGGTTGTTCGGTTCTTTCAAACTCGATCCCTGCTAATTTTCTTCACCAAAATCCTAATAACCCCATTAAATTTGGCTCATTTGAATAACAAGATGAACTGATTGGTGTCTCCGACTTGGTGGCATGTGCATAACCAAGAGCTCCATCCCATAGTTTTAGGCAGTTAATGTCTCCTTTTCTTTGAGACAAGAAACGGCACTAGAATTTCTGGAATGATGAAATAGGCTTTCATGTTAGCCTACTGCAGATGCATTGGTACAAATTTTGGAATTTTCAATGAAAAGTCTAAGGTCAACATTGAAATCCAAGTTCAAGATCAATTTGAGAAAAATCCCACCAAATCTGTCAAGCCCAAGTCCAATGCCAATTCAAGAGAGCAATACAAGTTCAACACGCAGAAGAAGAATATGAGTATCGAGATGCTTTAAATGAGAGAAAAGAAAAGCTGTTGTTTGGGAATAAAGTAGAGAGCTAGAGTTATCTTGAAAAGGAGAAATAGTCACAGCAGACAAGAAGAACAAAGACCAGGGAAGAGTGTCTTGCGAGTGATTGAAGAGGAAAAGGAAAAAATTTTGAAGATGAAATGGAAACAAGAAGATTTAGCCATTGAATTGAAGAAGAGAGGTTTTGTGGGCCAAGGGATGGAAATTCTATAAAAGGGAACGAGAACATTAAAAAGAAAAAGAAAAAAGATAGGATAAGAGGGGAGTTATGGCAGGTGATAGCAGGTGGGGAAAACTTCCTCGTTGTCCTTAATTTCTTCTATCATCGTTGCAGTCACTATTTCAATTCCTTTCACTCTCTTTTCATTTTCTAGCTGCCTTCGCTTGATTTTGTTGCCATCAATTCCAATGCCTTTGTGTTTAAGGTATCATCACAGGAAATTCCGAGTTCAGCCACTGCTGATTTTTGTTTGGGTCTCTAGTTGCTTTTTGATGTTTACTCTAATCCAAGACATCATCACCTGAGCTCAATCTTTCCACCACCACTTCTTTCTGCCTCCTGTTGTTGTCGTGTCGTTAAAATTTGTAGACGATTTAACTTTTCAGTTGCTTATTTATTTATTTGTTTTGTTTTATAGGTCATTTTATGTTAATTGTTTACTTTCGAGGACACGTAGCAAGGCCCACATTTTGTTAAATGAATTGAATTTTTTAAATTTCACTTAACAGTTTATGTTAAGATTATTGTTATTGTTATTCAATTATTATTTTATTTTGTTTACTCACCAAGCTCTCAAAGCTGTACTCTTCCTGTTCAGTCCTTTATTCCTATTCACATGTAGCGCACACATGAAAAAAAAAAGATTTGAAATCAAAAGGCAGAGTAGCAATCCCAAAATGATGATAGAAGGAGATATAAGATGAAAACTCAAGAAAAAACACATTGTTTCGTGACGGTTATATATTTTGAATTTTAAAGAGGTGGAGACGCGTATGCCTTAAGAAAGTGTACAAAGATTTGATAACGATGAGAGGTAAGAAAGATATTTAGATCAAACTACTATTAAACTCAAAGGGGTTGGAGAGAAGAGAGAGAAAGTTGGAGAGGTGGAGAACAAAAAAAGGGAGACAATTAAGAGATTCTCATATAAGAACATTCGAGAAATTGAAAAGTTTCATAGTTTTAGTTTTCTATTAATTCTCCTACTTTATTTAGCTTTCTATTTAGTGAGTTTCTCTTCTTCTTTTTTATTTTATCTAACTATGTAGGAAATTTTAAATAATTAGAAAATTCTTAGTTTAAAATTTAGGTTTATTCTAACTAGGATATTAGTAATAGTTTCTTAAAAATACTATTGATTTTCTCTCTTAATAAAAAATATTATTTGATTTTCCTTAAACCTTGTCACCATTCCGACTACAATCACCCCTTTCTAACTATAATTTTTAAGTTCTAATTGGACTAAAACCCTTCCCCTATGTTAAATACATTGTGGTTTTGAATATTCAAAGATAAATATGGTATTAATAAAGTTAATTGCTACATTTGTTTTCCAGAGTTGACTCAATAATTTTCTAATGTAAAGTCAACCTAATAACTTAAGAAGCTTGTACTAACATTTGAGGTCCAAACTAGTAGAGTAGCAATGCATAAACATTCGAAAAAGTATAGAAAAGTTAGGATTAAAATATACCAGCCATGAACTATATGGACTATATTTTATGAAATACATCACAAACACAATCTATATTTATCTAAGAACTGAAATATAATTATCTTGTACTAGTAGCTAATGGTCATGAAAGAAAAACATCATAAACATGTTTTATCTTTTATGTAACGAGACAATAAAAAATTTAAAATCTGATGACGAGAAATCACCTACTTGAAATGATAAAAAAAAAGGCAAGCAAAAGAGTTGCAATGGTAGTACCAAACTTTGTGTAAATTTTATTTTACATTTTTTTAAATATATTTTTCCATATAAATTTTGGTAGTATATTTTCAGAATATTTTATTTCAAAACTTTCAATTTCTCAACCTACGCAAATTTAATCGACGAATTCATTCGATCCAAGTGGTAAATTTGAAAAAGAGAGAAAAATTTTGAAAATTGTCTAATAACCACAAGGGCAAACTCGGGAACAAGGGAAAAATGAGCAGTATATTAAAAAAATAAACAACAACAACAATCTTAGCATTAATCGCAAATTTTGGGATCGACGATATTAGAAATATAAAAATAAAACTAAAATCATATATGTAATAAGTTTTATTTTTAACGAACTCAAAGTTTTATGCCCAAAATGGCAAAAAGGGAAGAGAAATTTTCAAATATACAGAATAAAAATATGTTGAGAAAAAGAGTCACACAGAAGGTACACTCAAGAAAATGGTCAGTGCAAGAGAAGTTAAGAAAATAGAGAAAAAAAATTATTTATGCTTAGTGTGATTTTGTGAGAATGTCTCATAATTAGGCACCAAAGTGAATGGAGAACATAAGTTACAAACAAGTCTAAAAAGCCGTAAGCATAAATGAGTATAAAGTAAGTAGCCATACTCGGCTCGTTTGGCAGAAGATTGATCCGAAATGAACTCGAGGCTACCTATATAGAGTAGGCCAAACCCAAGCCATTTAAAGATAAAGCTATGGGAAGAGCTGCATCCCGCATTTAACTAAGCTCAACTTGTTTAGCAAAGTGACCCAAGCAGAACCTACAAAGTAGACACTTTTTTATATCATAGGGTGAACCCAGACCGTATACTTTTCTAATAAATATCTCTTAGGTGAACCCCTGACAAAGAGCTCACATTTGTTTGCCACTTTAGGGGAATATCAACACTTTGTTGCCAAAACATGAGATATTCAAACATTTTACATAAAAATAGTTTGGAAAACACAGAAAATCAAAAAAAAAAAAAACAAAATAGTGAAAAGGGGTGAGAAAATTAGAAATGTAGAGAATAAAATGTGTTGAGAAAAAAAGTCACATGGGAGCTAAACTCAAGAAAATCGTTGCTGCAAGAGGAGTTAAGAAAACTGGAAAAAGAATTATTTATGTTTAGAGTAATTTTGCGAGACTACCTCATAATTCGGCACCAAGGTGAGTGGAGAACATAAGCCGCAGGTCATAAATGAGTATACATTAAGTAGCCATACTGGGCTCATTTAGCAGAAGATTGATCCGAACCGAACTCGAGACTACCAACATGTTGTAGGTCAAACCCAAGCCATTTAAAAATAAAGCTACGGGAAGAATTGCAAACCACATTGAACTAAGCTCAACTTGTTTAGCTAATTGACCTGAGCATAACTTGGGTGAACCCCTCACAAAGAGCTCACATTTGTTTGCCCCTCTAAGGGACTATCCATACTTGGTTGCCAAAATATGAGATATTCTAACATTTCACATAAAAATAGTTTGGAAAAGACAAAAGATTTTTTAAAAAAAAAAACCAAAAACAAAAACAAAACAAAACAGAACAACGAAAAGGGATGAAAAATTAGAAATATAGAGAATAAAAATGTGTTGAGAAAAAGAGTCGCATGAGAGCTAAACTCAAAAAAATGGTTGGTGCAAGGGGAGATAAGAAAATAGAGAAAACAAAATTATGTTTAGTGATTTTGCGAGAATATCTCATAATTAGGCACCAAGGTGAGTGGAGAACATAAGGTGCAAACAAGTCAAGAAAGTTGTAGGTCATAAATGAGCATAAAGTAAGTAGCCATACTCAATTCATTTAGCAGAAGATTGATCTGAACCGAACTCGAGGCTATCAAAATAATGTAGGCCGAACCCAAGCCATTTAAAAATAAAGCTGTGGGAATAGTTGCAATCCGCATTGAACTAAGCTCATCTCGTTTAGCTAATTGACCCGAGTAGAACTTGGGTGAACCCCTCACAAAGAGTTCACATTTGTTTGCCACTCTAAAGGAATATTCACACTTTGTTGCCAAAATATGAGATATTCTAACATTTCACATAAAAATAGTTTCAAAAAGATAGAAGATTTTGGGGGGGAGGGAACCAAACAAAACCAAAACCAAAACCAAAACTAAAATCAAAACTATAATCAAAATCAAACCAAACCAAATCAAATAAAACAAAATTGCGAAAAGGGATGAGAAAAGTCGAAATGCAAAGAATAAAAATGAATTGAGAAAAAAAGTCACACAGGAGCTAAACCAAGAAAATGGTCAATGTAAGAGTTAAGAAAATGGAGAAAAAAATTATTTATGCTTAGAGGGATTTTGTAAGAATGTCTCATAATTAGGCACCAAGGTGAGTGGAGAACATAAGTTGCAAACAAGTCGAGCCGTAGGTCATAAATGAGCATAAAGTAAGTAGCCATACTCAATTCATTTAGCAGAAGATTGATCTGAACCGAACTCGAGGCTACCTACATAATGTAGGCCGAACCCAAGCCATTTAAAAATAAAGCTATGGGAAGAGTTGCAACCCGCATTGAGCTAAGCTCAGCTCGTTTAGCTAATGGACCCGAGCAGAACTTGGGTGAACCCCTCACAAAGAGTTCACATTTGTTTGCCACTCTAAGGGACTATCCAGACTTGGTTGCCAAAATATGAGATATTCTAACATTTCACATAAAAATAGTTTGGAAAAGACAGAAGATTTTTGAAAAGAAAACAAAAACAATAACAAATACAAAAACAAAAACAATAACAATAACAAAACAAAAAAACAAAAACAAAAACAAAATAAAACAAAACAGCAAAAAAGGATGAAAAATTAGAAATGTACAGAATAAAAATGTGTTAAGAAAAAGAGTCACATGGGAGCAAAACTCAAGAAAATGGTTGGTGCAAGGGGGTTAAGAAAATGGAGAAAAAAAAATATTTATGCTTGGAGTGATTTTGCGAGAATGTCTCATAATCAGGCACCAAGGTGAGCGGAGAACATAAGTTGCAAACAAGTCGAGAAAGCCGTAGGTCATAAATGAGCATAAAGTAAGTAGCCATACTCAATTCATTTAGCAGAAGATTGATGTGAACCGAACTCGAGCCTACCTACATAATGTAGGCCGAACCCAAGCCATTTAAAATAAAGCTATGGGAAGAGTTGCAACCCGCATTGAGCTAAGCTCAGCTCATTTAGCTAATGGACCTGAGCAGAACTTGGGTGAACCCCTCACAAAGAGTTCACATTTGTTTGCCACTCTAAAGGAGTATTCACACTTTGTTTCCATAAAATGAGATATTCTAGCATTTCACATAAAAATAGTTTCAAAAAGATAGAAGATTTTTTTTGGGGGGGGGGGAAACAAAACCAAAACCAAAACCAAAACCAAAATCAAACCAAAACCAAACCAAACCAAACCAAACCAAATAAAACAAAATAACGAAAAGGGATGAGAAAAATCGAATTGTAAAGAATAAAAATGTATTGAGAAAAAGAGTCATATGGTTGGAGTAAGAGGAATTAAGAAAATGGAGATAAAAATTATTTATGCTTAGAATGATTTTGCAAGAATGTCTCATAATTAGGCATCAAGGTGCGTGGAGAACATAGTAGCAAACAAATCGAGAAAGTCGCAAGTCATAAATGAGTATAAAGTAAGTAGCCATACTCGGCTCGTTTAGCAGAAAATTGATTCGAACCAAACTCGAGGCTACCTACATAATGTAAGCCCAACCCAAGCCATTAAAAAATAAAGTTATGGGAAGAGTTGCAATTAGCATTGAACTAAGCTCATCTGGTTTAGCTAATTGACCTGAGCAGAACTTGGGTGAACCCCTCACAAAGAGCTCACATTTGTTTGCCACTCTAAGGGACTATCCAGACTTGGCTATCAAAATATGAGATATTCTAACATTTCACATAAAAATAGTTTGGAAAAGACAGAAGATTTTTGAAAAACAAAAACAAAAACAAAACAAAAACAATAAAAACAAAACAGCGAAAAGGGATGAAAAAATTAGAAATGTAGAGAATAAAATTGTGTTGAGAAAAAGAGTCGCATGGGAGCTAAACTCAAGAAAATGGTTGGTGCAAGGGGAGTTAAGAAAATGGAGAAAAAAAGTATTTATGCTTGGAGTGATTTTGCGAGAATGTCTCATAATCAGGCACCAAGGTGAGTGGAGAACATAAGTTACAAACAAATCGAGAAAGCCGTAGGTCATAAATGAGCATGGAGTAGCCGTACTCAATTCATTTAGCATAAGATTGATCTGAACTGAACTCGAGGCTACCTACATAATATAGGCCGAACCCAAGCCATTTAATTGCAAACCGCATTGAACTAAGCTCAACTCGTTTAGCTAATTGACCCGAGCAGAACTTGGGTTAACCCCTCACAAAGAGTTCACATTTGTTTGCCACTCTAAACGAGTATTCACACTTTATTGCCAAAATATGAGATATTCTAGCATTTCACATAAAAAAAGTTTCAAAAAGATATAAGATTTTTTTTTTTGGGGGAACAAAACAAAACCAAAATCAAAATCAAACCAAACCAAACAAAATAAAACAAAACAACGAAAATGGATGAGAAAAGTAGAAATGTAAAGAATAAAAATGGATAGAGAAAAAGAGTCACACGGGAGCTAAATTCAAGCAAATGGTTGGTGTAAGAGGAGTTAAGAAAATGGAGAAAAAATTATTTATGCTTAGAGTGATTTTGCAAGAATGTCTCATAATTAGGCACCAAGGTGAGTGGAGAACATAAGTTGCAAACAAGCCGAGAAAGCCGCAGGTCATAAATGAGTACAAAGTAAGTAGCCATATTTGGCTCGTTTAGCAGAAAATTGATCCGAACCAAACTCAAGGCTACCTACATAATGTAGGCCCAACCCAAGCTATTTAAAAATAAAGCTATGGGAAGAGTTGCAACCCACACAGAACTAAGCTCAACTCGTTTAGATAATTGACCCGAGCAAAACTTACCCCTCACAAAGAGCTCACATTTGTTCGCCACTCTAGGGGAAATATCCACACTTTGTTGCCAAAATATGAGATATTCTAGCATTTCACATAAAAATAGTTGAAAAATATAGAAGATTTTTAAAAGGAAAAAAAACAAAACAAAAACAAAACTAAAACCAAAACCAAAACCAAAACCAAACCAAACCAATCAAAACAACGAAAAGGGATGAGAAAATTGAAAATGTAAAGAATAAAAATGTGTTGAGAAAAAGAGCCACGGGGAAGCTAAACTCAAGAAAATCATTGCTGCAAGAGTTAAGAAAACGGAGAAACAAATTAGTTATGCTTAGAGTAATTTTACAAGAATGTCTCATAATTAGGCATGAAGGTGAGTGGAGAACATAAGTTGCAAACAAGTCGAGAAAACCACAGGTCATAAATGAGTATAAAGTAACCATACTTGGCTCATTTAGCAGAAGATTGATCCAAACCGAACTCGAGGCTACATACGTAATGTAGGCCGAACCCAAACCCTTTAAAAATAAAGCCATGGGAAGAGTTGCAACCCGCATTGAACTAAGCTCATCTCGTTTAGCTAATTGACCCAAGCACAACATACATAGCAAACACTTGTTTATATTGTAGGGTGAACTCAGACCATACACTTTTCTAATAAATATCTCTCGAGTGAAAGGTAAAGTCGCAAAAGGGTTGAAAAGTGCCAAAATGATGATAGAAGGAGATATAAGATAAAAACTCAAGAAAAAGCACATTGTTTCGTGATGATTATATATTTTGAATACAATTTCAAAGAGGTGGAGAGGAGCATGCCTTAAGAAAATGTCAAAAGAATTGATGACAATCAGAGGTAAGAAAGATACTTAGATCAAACTATTATTAAACTCAAGCGTGTTGGACAGGAAATAAAGAGAAAAAGAGACGGAGAACAAAAAAGAGAAACAATTAAGAGATTCTCGTACAGGAACATTCAAGAAATTGAAATTTTTCAAATTTTAGTTTTCTATTAGTTCTCCTCCTTTATTTAGATTTATATTTAGTGAGTTTATCTTTTTTTTTCTGTTTTATCTAACTATTTAGGAATTTCAAATAATTAGAAAGTTTTTATTTTAGAATCAATGTTTATCCTAACTAAGACAATGGTAGCATTTTTCTAATATTATTATCGATTTTCTCTCTCAATAAAAAATGTTATTTGATTTTTTTTAAACCAAGTTGTCGTTCCGACTACAATCAGCCTATTCTAACCCACCAAATTCTAACACTAATTGTTAAATTCTAATTGGCCTAAACCCTACCCTTACATTAAATTCATTATAATTTTGAATATTCAAAAAAAGATGTGGCATAAATAAAGTTAATTGCTGAATTGGTTTTTCACAATTGCCTCAATAATTTCCTAACAAAAAGTGAACCTAATATCTTTAGAAGATTGTACGAACATGTGAAGTCTTAACCAGCAATGCAGGAAAGCATAAACATTCGAATAAGTATAGAAAAGTTAGGGGTAAGATGCACAAGCCGAGAACATACTGACTGTATTTTATGAAATACGTAACAAATACAATCTATATTTTATCTAAAAAGTGAAATATAATTATCTTATAGTTGCAACTAATGTTCACAAAAGAAAAACATCATAAACATGGTTCATCTTTTATGTAACTGCATAATAAAAAATTTAAAACCCGATAACAGAAAATGAAATAATAAAAAAAAGGCAAGCAGAAGAGTTGCAAAGATAGTACCAATCTTTATCTGCATGTTCTAATATAGGCCTTGTGTCCTTCTGATGCTGCACAGGGCAACTGGTCCACGACTCCTCACTGCAAGTAAATGGTATGGTTAGGAGTAGTTGACTAAGAAGATTTAAAAGGATTAAAAAAAAAAATTTGGAAGTATTAATACTAGAATTGAGCATCAGACACAGAACAGAAACCAGTAATAATTTCATGGACTTTGTTTTGGGATCAAAGTCTAAGGGTTCATACCCGAAAAATAACTTTATTTCTTTTTTATATATATCATAATAGAATTAACTCTCTCTAACTCTCTCTTCCCCCCGCTCACTCTCTAAAGCAATGCTAGTTGTTTCTCTAAACCTAAATTCTCTCCTCCAGTCAATTCATATGTATTTCAGGATTTCCAAATGATTTCAATACAATTTTTTGCAGCCTATTGAAACAATAATAAAAATATAGGTTCCCAACTTCTTGATTTAGAGAACCCTGCTAGGAAGCAAGGGATTAATTCCTCCCGTGCTCTCTCTCTCTCTCTCTCCAACAGTGACCATAAATTGGATCAAGAGATGGGACTCACCTTAATGGGACAGAAGTGGAAAAGTTTATATTCAAGAACCTTAAGTGTCACTGGCAGTGATGTATCTTTAGACAGTCGAATCACCTCTCCTGGGATTCTGAGGTAAGGCTTTAGGAGGTTTATAAAATCCCTAACATGTATATTCTAATCATGGAGAGAGAAAATGACCTGATCTGTGCGAGTAAACCACTACATCCCCACTCCATTCCGGCCCAGCAATTTGAGCAATACAATCAAGATCGGAAGCACGAACAGAACCGGTTAAAGCGCCAGGAGATGCATCCTGGATTCGATTCGTCTTCTGAACCTCACACCAAGCAGCACCTTGGCAGTTGAAAACACCTACGATTCCCAAACATTTATTAGCATTCCATATTTTAAGCAAGCTGCAGCAATGAATAACCAACAGTTAGTCTTCTATGGAGTTCTTCACAGGTTAAAACAACAAAGAAAGAAGCATAGTAAACTAGCAAACCTTGTTCCATCGCTCCATTAGCATATAAGCAATCACGTGTGGGCCTTCCAGGTAGTCGGGCTCGTAGAACTGACCATCTGGCAACACCAGCTTCTTCAGAAACTCTGCCACCATGTCTAGCACCGTCTCTATAATATTCTGCACATCGACTTTCACTCTGTCTACTCCATGTGATGCCAGATATGCACGAAGCTCATTGTAGAAGTTGAAGACTTTCTTTGGGTGAACTAGACCAAGAACATGAACCCCGATAGGCTGTCCATGACAATGTCCAGTTGGTTTCCCATCACGCGAGGAGAGTACTGGGTATGCCAATGCAGTGTCATAGTAATACGCACCAGCAGCTGCTGACTTCACTTGCCCCAGTAACCAGCGAGAGCATACCACACATACGCACTCCTCTTCAAAATTCATTAGAAATGTAGAGTTAGAACTTCAGAATGGAAAATCATTACTTCTTCATTCCCCATAAACATTATCTGAGGGTAAGCTTGCCAAATCCACATCATGTAAAAGACAGGACCTATTCTTCACTCGCCCACGGAAGACTGAATAGCACAATAGCATTTTCGATCATAGTTTAAGTTATTTAGAAAAACACGCTTTGGTGGGTAAACGTCCCTAGTAGAAAACGGGCCACAGAAATAGGTAAATATTTCCCAAATTTAACAAATGTTTAGTCTTCAACCATGAAACTGATTGAAAGGATAGATAAGTACAATAAAGATGTCCATTTAAGCGTTCTAAGGGAAATTATGCTAAAACCAAAGACTTGAAGAAATCCAAAGGGAATCTATATAATCTCCTGTTCTAACTTCACCAAGTCATACGAGCATTAAATTACATTATTTATGAGTTTGGATCACCAATAGACTAGCTCAATTGTTGAATCAAAATCTAAACCAGAGAAAAACACTCATGAATCTCCTATTATGTCAGCGACAGTTGTGATGACATGACTCAATCAACAGGGGAGGGAAACGGTGTAGCAGAACAATACTGTGTGTTGGACGACTTACTTGACATGGTGTCGTTGCTTGGCATCTTCCACAACAAGCTTCAAGCCCCATGTCTGGTCATCCTTTTGGCCATTCTTTTGGAATTTTGCATTCTCCTTTATTCGTCTCAGTCTACTTGCAAATCTACAAGGAAATAAATTCATTTAATAACAAATGAATGCTTTAACTATAACAAAATAGTGATGGAAATTTGGAATTATTTAAACATGTCTATTTCCGCAAAGTCATTTTCTCATTTTAAAGGTTAAGCAGAGGTTTGAGATATAATATGTGACATGGAGGATATGTAAAATGTCATACTGTGCTACTTTTTGCACAACGCAGTTGGCATCCTTCACTCCCAATCTGCCGCCAGCCATCATCTACGATTAGGAAGCAAGGAAGAGTTCCTCCCTCAGATAAACTACAGTGATAACAAAGCAAAGCATTTAGAACACCTTCACAAAGTCATATAAATATGAAACCTGATTCAAAGCAATTACGTCCATAAATATGAACTAAATGTTTAATCACCTTCCAACACCCTCAGCAGTGACATCAGTGTAAAAGGTATCCCATGTGCACCAGCCAACCCAATTAAGGAAAGAAGGCAACTGAAGACAACCAGGAAAAGGGAAATAATTTGCGATACATAGCCTTTCCTTTCCAAATATCTAAGCAATTTCTCAACAAAAACCAAACGAAAGTTCTTACCCTTTTCTTCTCATGATGAAGGAATGTTTGCATGTGTTTCTCCACTGCCTTGTTTCATACAAAAGCACTCATTGATATGTCACCATCCATTAAAAATGACATTTGATCATGAATCATTCCAAGGAACAAGTTGATGCAAATGAGCAAAAAGAAACAATTTTGAGATGGCTGATAACTTCAAATGCGTTTGTCCGAGCATGCAAGTAAACCAGGTAAAGGCCTTGGTTGGTTTCAACAGCTTTATCACTTGCAAAATCAAATCACACACCACCAAAAAAAAAAGTCATTCCAGTTATTTCGAACTCAATCCATTCTAATTTTCTTCACCAAAATCCTAACAACTCCATTAAATTTGGCTCATTTTAATGACAAGATGAACTGATTGGTGTCTCCTGCTTGGTGGTGTGTGCAAAACCAACAGCTCCACCCCACAGTGTCAGGCAGTTAATGTCTCCTTTTCTTTGAGACCAGTGGGGATGGGACTACATTAATTGAAGACATGGCACTAGAACTTGTGGAATGATGAAGCAGGCTTTCATGTTAGCCTATCGTAGATGCTTTGATGACCATGATCTACTACTCACCACTCTCAAAGCAAATCTCCAACTTGTTTTGTCATTTCCCTGGAGGACAGCACAGAACTGGCCTTCAAGTAGAGGAAGGAACATGGTATAGGTTGGAGGGGCATCACCTTGTTCAGTTCCTTCAGTGCTGTCCTTCTCGATGAGCAGGAATTGGGTCTTCAGGGGAACATCTCTACCACATGCCATTCTTTGAGTCATCCACCATAGTTTGAATCGGAACAGACACAACAATTGAAAACCCTGTACATAGAAGAATAACCATGTTAAGATTAATGATACTGAATAAAAGGCCTCATAGATTTCAGTCCATGTTAAAACTTATTTAATCACATTAACATATTCTCTTTTCTATCTCTAAAAGTCAATCACATGTTCATCAAGTTCAACAATTCACAATCCATTTGATACACAAATAACACAAATCTTCCAATTACTAATCTTATACATCACTGCACATTTTTCACTACCATATGTAAGAATTTTATTTTTCAGTCAAGAACATTACATATGTTAATATTTAAAAAAGAATATATATATTCAAAAGGTATAAGATATAGAATATGATAAAAAGGAATCTAATAGGGAAATTGTGTTCTTGCTCAAAAGCACCCATCGGGAAGACATAGAGGCTTTTGCTATCCAATGCAGACGCACCGATGAGCACCAGCAAAAGCACCACAACAGACCCAGGAGTCAGGACAATATTGTCAGGCACTCCTGTGAGTATGGTCTTCCCATGAACCACAAGGTTTCCATCATTGATTGAGATCTTTGAAGTCACCGTCATTTCCCTAGTACTCAGACAAAATATAGAAACATTACAACTGTACCAATGAATCAAACTCCATAAAGTAGAGCAGAAGGGTCTTGCTAGTTCAATCAAAAAGCTACCAAATTGAACTATCTATGCTCTTTAGGCATCTTATTTCTAATTTCAATTAAATTCTATAAATTTAAAAGTGGGTTTCATTTCTCTATAACCATAATTTTTCACTTTTTCAGGATTTGATCCAAAAGTTGGAAGAAGAAATTTCCTAGAGTGACTAGAAAATCAATCATCATACAAATTAATTTGTCCCTTTAAAAAAAGGGGACAGAAACCGACTGAACAATCAAACAAATTCCAAATCACAATATAATCTTGATGCCCCCAATAATTAAAGGGGGAGAGAGAGAGCGCGCTATTGATGAAAGGTACGTAGTAGAAAAGCAAAAACGAAAAAATGATTAAAAAGGGTATAAAGGTCTTAAAAATCCAAGTTCATGGCAAAAATGATGTCCATCTGGTGAAGAATATCATGATTGGTTCTGCGAGGAATCCATTAAATGAAATTTAATTTCATCACCACAATTAATACTCGCTCCCTCCGTTCTGGATGATCATCAAAAAAGTCATTGAGATAATTATGATTTCCGATTCAAGATTCCGACCAAACAATTCTTTTGTCAGGCAAAAGCAAGTAAGTGAGAATCTTCCTATTTTTTTAAACACTATAACAATTCCCTGATATAAATGTGCTATGATGATGTCCCATAATCTGTCTTGAAGAGTTGTTTAGTAAATATGAATTAGATGAATTCGGGAGCCATCTATTGTTCTTTTGATGTTCTCACTATTCTGTTTTTCTAAATCTTGCATTGCAGAGACAGAGAGAACAGAACCAGTAATTTCATGGACTTTGTTTTGGGATCAAAATTTGGAAGAAAGAAGATCACATCAAGATTCAGAAACCGTAAAATCATACCTCCAGAATCAATCGCTTGATGACCCTTAGACTTCGTAGAATTGCCTAGTCGACGACTCACAAAAACCCAAAAGAAAAGGAAGGAAAAAGATGAAAATAAAAAGAAACCCTACCCAGAAAAAAATTTACGATTTCGTTCAAGAACATCAAGAATAATAATCACGGACCGCCCGTTCCTAACCCTAACCCTAACCCTCCTTTCCGATCGCGATCTTGCAAGCCTCTGAGAGAGAGGATGAGAGAGGGAGGGCTTCACGACTTTGAGAATCAGAGCGTGTGGGTTCTTGAAAAAACCAGAGAGAGAGAAGTGAGAGAAAGGAGATTGCTGCTAATGGACACTGGGTTCAAAGTACTAATTGCAGGTGGCGTGGCGTGTAACTAACTTCGAAGGCGACATTTGTCAAAAAGTATATTAACGTTATTGATTTAACTAATATTTTAACATTAAAATATTATAAATAAAAAATCAATTTAAAAATAATTGAGTCAAATTGATATTTAAATCAATTTAATTATATATAAAATTTAAATTTTATTTTTCTTTGGTTCTCTTTTAAAATGTTCAAATTTAACTTATCAAATAAATAGTTGAATTAAATATTATATTTTTAATTTTATTCAAATAGATTTATTGATTTAAGATAATTTCGAGATAAAAACATTCGTATATTAAGAAAAATTATAAATATTTTTACTTGATTAAAATTGAACAATTAGTTTAAATTTGATAATCGGACTTATGAATACATGAATTAATTACAATCATCCTTTCTGGATTAAAAAATAAAAAATAATTATCAATCGTTTTTAAATAGTTAAAAGTTTAAATCTCATAAAACTCTTTCTTCTTTCTATTTAATAAAATAAAAAGATATATAAAAAAAAGAAAATTATGTGTTAATTTGCTAACCGAATAACTTTATTTTTTTATATTTATAAATTTATTTCAAATTATAAAATTATATAGATTCGATTAAAAGTTTGTCCAAATACCCCCTTGTGTAGTCCCAACCAACCGGAACAAAGGGCTAAAGTAAAGCTTGGAGATAGAGAGTTTATTGAAAAGATTATTTAGAGAGCAAATTTGTCGTGTTTAATAACAATCTATGATTTATATTTTGATACACTTTTTTTGGTCAAATTTTAAAATTCTAAAATTATATTAAAATTACATATTGGATATGCACAAAGTGTATTTTCTCAAATTGTATGATTTTACTTAAAATCACTCATAACTTTGTTATTATTAACAACAGCCAACCTCTTTTATCATAAAAGTCATAACAATTGTTCTTATGACTCAACAATCGATTCTCATATATTTACCCCAGCCAATCAAACTAAATCATAGATAGACAGTAGAACTTCAAAATTAATTGGGAATATATATTTTTGTATGAAATAAATAAATAATAAGAATTAAATTAAATAGTGAAAAATATGGATATTTTAAAAACGGAATATTACTATATCGAACATTCCAAGGGAAAGGGAGGGAGAATGGGGAGGCTTAACTGCGATCCAAACCCAAAAACATGGGCCAACGAGACCACAATGAATGAACCCACAAGTGTACGAGATTCTTCATATTTATAAATTTGTTAAAACTTTCTATTTTTAAATATCTTTTAAATTTATTTATATATTCCTGTGTCAATCAAAACTTTCTATTTTTTAAATATCTTAACTTTCTATATCTTTTTATTTTTAATTTAACATAGACAAATTAGTAACTCAACTCATTTTTATTGCTATTCATTTGTTTGTATTTATCTTCGAAATATTCAAAAAAAATGAATAATATATATACATATATTATAACATGTATATTATATGCCATATTTATATATAAATATATATTTTTTTCGAATGGCGAAAATTTTTCGCTTTTGTGAAATTTTAAACTTCCTAAAAAAAAAGGAAATATTCTTCCCTACCTACCCTCGCAGTTTCTCACATATTACGTAAAGTCCTAGAGAAGCCCGGAATTTGAAAGCAAACCCAACTTACCCGCAATGGATAGACAAACAAAATCCAAATTTCGACCGCTGAAAACCCTACATTTATAGTCTATTTGTTGACTGATTCGTTTGAAGAAGACTGAAAAGAGATCAGTTTCTAGGACCGCCAAATGTCTCGATCTTCATCATGACACCAATATATTTTTCTCTCTCGCTCTCTCTTTCTCTCTGGGTGTGAAAATTTTATGAATCGTTAACTGTTTGATTAAAGTTGGCAACGAATGAGAACTTTTGTTTGGGTCAACTACCACGCAGTTCTCCACTTGTTAAACAAATGACTAGTTGTAGGGAGCAGGCTCATACATTTAAGTGGTATAAGTTTGTGCCTTATGTTTAGAACACTGAATTAGGATTGCTGTTGTATTACGGTGATGATGGAAATATAGCACTTAACAATGTAACACCATTGATTAACAAGAAGTGCATTTTAACCATTGAAAATTCATCATTTTGTTGTGAAAAATGCATTAGCTTTTATTTGTTTTTTCTTATTATGGCTTTAACTCTAGTATTTATTTTCAAAAAGCATAGTCTCATCATTTTCAGTCTGCTGCGTCATTTATTGTTAAGTATCAGTTTGATACTTTTTCCAATATTGTTTGAAGTGGTTGAATATTTTGGTATGATTGCAGGTGAACATGAGTTGGAACAAAACTGAAGAAGCTTCACCAACAACGGTGAAAAAGAGGGTATGTGCTTGCCCTACCACAACTTCTCTCCAGCTTTACTGGATAAGTGCAAGCATTTGAAACAGTTGAACCAAATATTATCTCAAACCATAGTTACTGGTCTTTTTCACAGTGATCCATTTGTTTCCAGTAAGCTCCTCTTGGGTTCCCTCTCTAATTGTTTCCATCAAGATGATCCCCTTAGCTTTTCTCGCACCCTCTTCCTTCAAATTCCAAAGCCCAATATTTATGCCTGGAATTTCATGTTTAGAGCCTACTCCAATAGCTCATGCCCTACAGAGTGTCTCACGCTATATAATCTTATGCCACACACTCAAATTTTACCCGACAATTACACATCCCCTTTCATCCTCAAAGCTTGTGCTTGGCTCTCTCTTTTGGAGAAAGGCAGAGAAATTCACGCTTTCAGCGTAAATTTGGGTCCTGAAGTTGATGTGTTTGTCCAAAATGCTTTGATTTCAATGTACTCATCGTGTGGCATGGTTGAAACTGCCCATACTGTTTTTAATGCTCTTCCGGTTCTGGTTCGAGATGTGGTGTCTTGGAACAGTATCATCTTGGGTTGTATGCAGACCCATGCCCACTATGGTAAAGCATTGTTCAGGGGATTGTTGGGTGACAACAGTGTGAGGCCAAATGAAGTGAGCATTGCAAGTGCTCTTTCTGCTTGTGCAAAGCTCAGTTCACTTGACTTGGGCAAGAAAATTCATGGTTTCATGATCACTGGGGGATTCAAGTTGGATGTATTTATAGGTTCATCCTTGGTTGATATGTATGCTAAATGTGGGCAGACAGATGATGCTTAAAATGTTTTTGATAGAATTCCTGATAAAAATGTTGTATGTTGGACGGCAATGATTGCCTGTTATGTCCAGTCTGATTTATACAAGGAAGCAATTGAGCTGTTCAGGGAGATGCAGCATGCCAGGTTACAGCAGATTCAGCAACAGTGGCCTGTGTTATTTCTGCATGCGGGCATTTGGGTGCACTAGACCAAGGGAGATGGGTACATAGTTACTGCAAGAGAAAAGGAATTGAAATGAATCTTTCCGTGTGGAATGCTCTGATTGACATGTACTCTAAGTGTGGAGATCTCAACAGGGCATTTGAAAATTTTCATTTCTTGACACAGAAAGATGTATTCTCATGGACTGGAATGATTACTGGATTTGCAATGAATGGAGAGTCTGATCAAGCACTACAGTTATTCTCCCAGATGGAAGTATCCAGCAGTGTCGGACCTAACGATGTAACATTTCTTGGGGTTTATCTGCATGCAGCCACGGGGTCTTTTGGAGAAAGGGTTTCACTATTTTGAGGTAATGAGCCAAAAGTATAACCTCACTCCACGTATTGAACATTTTGGATGTATGGTTGATCTTGGCCTTGCTAATTTCTTGGTTGAGGCGCAGAAGTTTATAAGTGAAATGCCCATTGAACCTGATGTGGTTATCTGGCATTCTCTGCTTTTTGCCTCCCGGTGCCATCGTAATATAGATTTGGCAGAGTTTGCTGCGAACCAAATTGAAGAACTGGAGCCAAGGTGTGGTGCACGTGTTCTGCTAGCTAATGCTTATGCTGCTACCTCGAGGTGGAATGATGTTAAAAGGGTGAGGAAAGCTATGGATGAGCAAAGTATTGAGAAGCAGCCCGGTTGTTCCTTTGTTGAGGTAAATGGTGTTATTCAGGAATTTTTGGTTGAAGATTTCTCCCATGGTCGGAGGGATGAAATATTGGACATTGTTACCGGAATTAATAACATTTTGCAGCACATGCAAGTGGACCCTGATATATAGAACCTTAATGTATGTGATGGAACTGATGAACCTTTTTCCGTTCGGCTTTCTGTTTATTGTGATATATTGTCCAAGGAATATTTTTGGTGATAAGTATTTTCCAATTCAATTGCCAGGGTTGGACTGAAAAAAGAGGCCCGACCCAATTTTCTACCGGACTGGACTTTGCGGAATATGGTAGCCTGCCCTGGCTGATGCTGGAGTTGTAAGTGTCAATTCTTTTTGAATAATTTTTCTGTTGAGGGTAACATAATTTTGCTGGTGCCGCTAGCAACCAACTCCATTTATCAGTTTAAGGGCATGGATTCACTTCCCTACACGCACATTCTTTCTCTTACATTAACAAATTGATAACCCTGTTGAGCGCATTATAAGTCAATAATTCTATTAAATACCTTAAAAATTGGTTAAAAAATTAGATATTGATTCGTCATGGACTTCGGTATCCATATTTAGTAAATGTACAAGTTGGGGCTTAAAAGCTCAAGCAAAATCACAATTTCATCAACAGAAATCAAGAAACCAGGGACAAGTTTGGGCTTAATTGATAGGCCCGAGGTTCAAGCTGAGCTTGGTCTTATTTAGGTGTAAAAATTTGGCCCGAGCCTGGAGCACGTGTACCGCCATTGGTGCACGAACAAATTGGGAGTATAAATTGGAACAAGTGGGATTTGTTTTTGCAATGTCATCAATCAAAATTTGCAGTCTCTTGAAAATGATAAGAACAGTAAAAATTCATCCAAAGTAACTTTGTCGATTTCATGATATGTCTAAGGAACCCCAGACCAAGTCATTAATCAAAATTTGCAATCTCTTGAAAATGATAAGAGCAGTAAAAATTTACCCAAAGTAACTTTGTTGATTTTGTGATATGTCTAAGGAACCCCAGACCAAGTCATTTGTGATTAACCGGTTGCAAGTGCAATCCCTAAAAGAACGAGAATGGGGAATGGTTGGGCACTAGCCTGAAACATACAATACCCCCACATTAGGACAAAGCATGAAGGCGAGTTGAAAGTGTCGTTGCAAGTTGTTACAAGATAGTGGTTAAAATCTCTGACTAAATTCCCTTTTTTGTTATGTTTATTCATATGTTTACATTTTCAGCCTCTTATTTCTCTGAACTGATAATTCAGTGCTTAATTTTCAATTTACGAAGTAGGACCTCAGGGGGACAAAGAAGGAAAACGGGTATTCAAACAGCAACCATCATGGAAAAAATATAAATATAAATGTGTATTCAAACAGCAATCACATGATGCCTTTGAGCTATCCCTGAAGGAGACAAAAGCCTTAAATCTAAGTATGAGTTGTGGACATGGTTGCAGCCAACTAAAGAGGCCTGCCCTGCTTAACATAAGCATTAATTTAAAGTACTTGGGATAGTGCTACTAGTTAGTTTTCTTGTTAGTTGAGGGAGAAAAAACTGTTGTCTAAAAATCCACAGAAACAATTTTGGCAAGTGAATCAGCTGCATTCTAATCTCATAACAACGCCTTTACAAGAATTTAATAACACCCTGTAATTGAAAATGGCGTGTGTGAGCTGTATACAAAATAACGAGTACAAATGAGTTGCCGAGTTCCATTTTCCCAGACAATCACATGTGGTAGTATCTTTTATTTGAAAATCATACAACAAATACCTATTATACTGCAAAGCTCTTGACTGACAATCACACGTGGTAGTATCTTTTATTTGAAAATCATACAACAAATACCTATCATACTGCAAAACTCTTGACTCTCTGAATCAGCAATCTTCTAACAAGAAATTTAAAGAAAAAGTAAATTGTTTTTGTACCTCTTACTTGTGTTCAATCCTGACTATTTTATCTGCTGCTATACATCCATTCTGACGAAGAATATTCTCATACTGAGGCATCCCATCAAAGGGCTTTGAACATTTGAGATGGTTAAGCATATAGATATCGGCGGCCCTTGTTGTTTTAGCTGCACATTCATCAGAACCAGATAAATTGAGGTTTCTACCAACGAGTGTGGCCTAGGGAATCATTTAATAAAAAATAAATAAATAAAACGTCAGTTTATAGTATTTAATTTAAGAGAGACACTGGTCTAGGGAGCTTTAATGTACATTGTCTTCTTCGAGTGAGTAGCAGGGCTGTTTCTGTGGTTTAAGCCATTGCTCTTGTTTCATGGATTAATAGTTCGGTTACCCTAGCAAGTATCAAGAAGGCCAAGGCTTTAATTTAGATGTCTGTAAGACCACTAGCTTTTTAAGTGTATGGAGTGTATGCGCACCCCCCAAAGGAAACACATTTAGGGAGTATGCATCGTTTAAAATTTTTCATGCCTATTCTGCAACTAATTGGTTGCTCTGACATCTTTGGTGGGATTTTATCACCCTAATGCAAGCACCGAGAAATTACATGTAATTATATGGTCACATAGACAAATACGTGCGAGCACATTTCAGTATCAATTTGTATAATATGAAGACAAACTTAGATTAAGAATGTAATTTTCTCACTTTTCAAGTAAGGTGTGCAATTGGTCTGACTGCTCTTTGCATGTGTATTGCTTTAGCATTGTGCCTGAGATGACTCTCATTTTCAGAGCCTGGTGTGACCTTTTCAAAAGCTTCCACAAGCAGAGCCACTCTTTTTCTGGCTTTGAGCTAATTTAGTGACTGCCTGATGGATTGCATAATCAAGCATCCACTCCTCGGGGTTTTTCCTCTGGTCCATTATTTGATGCCTCAAATTGACTCTTTCTCTTTCCGGGTCAGGCTCCAGTGGTATCTGTCGTGGCTTACGGGGGTTGAATTCTTTTCTTTTCCCAGCTCCTTAATGAATTTCCTGCATAGTAATGTCTTTCAGGTTGCTCCAATTCTTAGATATTTTCATGCCAGGTTTTATGACTCCCACTGGTACTGTTTTCTCATCTTCAGTGCTCATGGTGTTACCTGCTGCTAACCATGTCTCTTCTGGGACCAATATTATACCGTATCCCACTTTCCTTTCATCTTGTTTTCTGCAACTGTCCTCTGCAGTGTCTCTCAAAGTTGAGGTAGTCTGTTCCTCGCCTTCACTGCAGTGCTTTTCCAATGGCTCCTCATTTGCATTCATGCTGGTATTGGGTGACTGATTACCGGATGGGCAATCTTGTTGCTCTCGAATAAGGCTTTCACCAATTGCTTCAGGTATCAATCTAATTGCCTCAATTAAGTGGAACTTTATTCTTTGCCGGCCTGAGTCCTCATTTTCTTTGCCTACATATTGACCCATATTTGGAGTTCCCTGTTCTTGAGATGATGCAGTGGCATTGTTTCCTTGTTTTCCTTCTACTCCATTAAGTTTCTGACCTTTATCTTCTTTTCCAATATCTGATTGGACATTTTGGTATAACATATTCCAGATCCTGATGTGTTTGTGCTTAATTGAAGAAGGTTTGGTAGTGGTGTCATCTGATGCCAAAGCTTCAAATGGAGGACCATTGTCAAGAGCATGGTGTGGCTCACAGTTTGTGTTGTTCTGTTCAGTGACTTCAGTTACTTCCTTCAAGTGATCAGTGCCAGAAACTGAAGAGACCGACCCAATTATTTCTGAACCCCCCCTTATCATCGGGTTCTGCACATGCAGTTGTATTAAATGTTTCGCCAGTTTCACCTGTTGAAATAGCATTGTTCAAGTTTCTAGATTTCAAGTCAGACTCCTTCTCACTGACTTCTCGAAGATGTTCTTCTTCCAGATTTTCCTCACAAGAGGTTCCTGTGCTACCTGGTTTGAAGAGGGGTGCATCTTCCAAACCAGAATCTCCAAGCTCAAAGAATCAGAAATCAATGTCGTCAAATTGGTCGTCAGTAAGGCTGGATTTGTCATCCCCACTGTCAGAATTTGCTGTCACAGTATCATCTTGCTTTCCATATTTATCACTTGCTTCACCGTCAGATTTTCCACAGCAGCATCATCTGGCTTTCTGTCATGTTCACCTGGTTCACCATTAAGATTTTCTGCAACAGTTTTATCATGGCTTCCATCTTCGTCACCCGCTTCACTTGTATAATTTGCTGCAATGGTATCATCTTGCTTTCTTTCTTCGTCACCTGCTTTATTGTCAAGATTTGCTGCAACCCTATCATCTTGCTTGTCATCTTTCTCACCTTCTTCAGATGAAGAATTCTCCACTTTGCTTCTGACACAACTGCAATCCAAATTTATATCCTGGTGGTCAGCATGTGGCTGCTGATTCTTTTCTTCAGCTGTAAAGGAATTATCGACTTGTTCAAGATTCTCTTTGAGACATGTATTGGCATATGATGCCTCCCCAACCAGAACCTCAGCAGGTATTCTGCCATCATATACTTTGCCTTCCTCGGTACTTCCTCCAGATTCATTTATATCTTCATGAACTCCACTTGGAGGACCATCTCGTGCCAGCTTTGCGTTCATTTTAGGACCCACTCTGACCTCTTTTGCAACTGTAGCAACTGCAATACAGGCAGAGGCTGGGTCTAGATTTTTCTGATCCTCAACAACCTCATTGCTTTCTTGGGTTCCTTTGCCACTTCTTTATAAGTTTTCTGTCTTTGAGAGGTCTCACTTTTCCGCTTCATGCTTCTCTGGGGCTTCACCATCCGCCTCCTGATGGATATAGTATGCTTCAAAGGAGGTCCAGTGGCATGGTCATGGTGGTGACCATGGAGACAACAGTAACTGAATGGACACACCTCTATGGCTGAAATTCCTTTGGATTCATTTTCTCCTGGATGAAGCTCCAGATGGGATGGGAACTTCGAATCTTTGAGAGTAGATGAACATGTTACTCTATCCACACCCTCATTGGGGATTGGAGAAGTTTTGAAACTTTTCTTTTTTACAGGCTTTCTAGATTTCAAACTCCACATTTTTCATAAAGGTTTTGCAGTCTTCAAGCTAGATAACCTTGCAAAAGATGTAGATGAACTCTGGCTTGATAAAGTTGATTTTGGAGTTGCAAATTTGGAATTTTCCATTTTGTGACCATGGCTGCTTCGACTTGATTCAGAACCACATGGACTTTCTTTGAACTGCACCTTCCTCGCATCAAAGCAGCTCGTTGGCTTCAAATAATTAGGCATTGCATTTGGTATCTTAACTGGAGATGATTCTGGCAAAATTTCTGCCTCGCAGGAAGAGATCATTGGAGGTGGATCAGTTCTGGATTTTGCCTGTGTCGCAGATCTTTCCCTGTAACTGACACCTTTGTGCTTGATTGACCTTGATTTCTTCATCTTCTGTTTCAGGTCATTTGTTCCTGTGCTCCTGCCATGTTGGTCCTGGGATGATGGAATATTAGTCGTGGTCAACTCCCAGTCAGCAGAGGTTCCTTCGGATTCATTTACTCCCTGGTATGCCTTTTAACATAAACTTGATATATTTGACAATGTAAGAACAGTGAACCTCAACATTATTTCTGGGTAGTGAAGAAACTTTGAAACATTTTTCAGGAAGCCCATCTATAATTATGAAATACACCTTTTTCTTAAATTCTGCATTTTTTTTTTTTTTGCATACTTGATGTGCTTGTTTAGGTTTTCTTTTTTGGTAAGCTAACTCTAGATGCTGAGAGTTGTGGGACTTTTTCAGGATGGCCTTCATAATTATGAACTAGACCTTTCATCAAATTCTGCACACCTCTTCTTCTTCTTCCTTTTTTTTTTCAACCTAGATGTGCTTGTTGAGGTTTCCTTGGCTGGTTTTAAAGGGTAGCATTTCTAAATTTTTTTCTAAGTTCTTTCTATGCAAATCAAGGAATCACAAGCTTATTCAAAATTGTTGAACTTACCCCGAAAAGCTTCTTTGGATTTTCTGATGCATCTAATGGTTTGATTGGGATTTGCTGTTCTGGGGTTGTTGCAACATCATGTAACAGACAGCAACATTCAGGAAAAAGCTACATTTTCGGTTAAAGGCAACGGCACTTTCAGCAGCAACGTAAGAGCTCCAACGTCCCTAACTAATTGCAGATGAATCCAACAGAATAACAAGATTAGTTAGTAATAGTTAGGTTGGTTAAACAGTTGACTGACAATGTGTATAAATAGCTTGTTGTAATGGAAATGTACAGACATGAATAGATGAATGTTCTTCCCTCTGGTTTCTCTCCCTCTCCCTCTCCCTCTGTTTCTATCTTCTTTCTCTCTCTAACCCCTCGCCTTCTCTCTGCTTTTCTCTTCCTCAATTCTGCTCTCTTTCTCTCTTTCTATCCTGGCATTCCCCATTTCCAACCATTTCCCGTCAACTCCATCACCACCTACATGACATCTTCGTTCACTCCCCTGCACTTTCCCATGCTCTGTTTTGCAGTCCCCATGTTATGTTTTCATTTCCTTTATCACAGCAACTCATTAAACCTTAATTTCCATTTTGGTCATTGGGTTGTGACACATCATCAGGAAAAATAACGGGAAAGTGATTGCGTCGAGATTTCATCCGAATGCCTCCAGCCTTGATTGATTTCAGCTTGTTCAATTTCTTCTTTGGCTCTGCTCCTCCTCTGTTTCTGCTCTCAAAACATACAATACCTAAAATAAAGACTTCCTCTCCTTTTCTATTGATCTATTGAAAAATCAAACGTGGGTTTTAAGGTCAAAAAGTCAAAATTTAGGACAATAAGAATTGAGCAGGAAAAACAACTATACTTTACAAGAGTAGCAGGTCATAAACTCTATGAGTATCAATATATATATATAGGGATCGTAGAAAAGTCTTTGGTGAAACTAACCATAATATCGTGAGTTCTTTTATTTTATTTAATTTTTAAAATTGAGCAATGAATAGACAACCATGTGCTTTGTATCGAGTTCTTCAAAATTTGAAGGAGTCCTACTGATAAATAAAAAACAATGCTGACATCAACGAGTTAATTCATTTTGCAAACCATTCTTCCTGTAACTAGCTATACACATCTTTATTTAATTACCTCTAGAGGGATATAACAAATAATTTTCCTCTTCACGGAAACGAACTTTTTTACACCTCCGCAATACACATTTTTAATAGGCATCCATAGGCATTTAGCATTAAGAAAATTATGATCTGAATGATGAAATCGATATATGATTTACCGTTTCAAACCTTGTCTGATAGGGACACCTCTTTGCAGGTTGTCTTGAGCTAAAAAGTCCTAGTTAGCCAAGCAACACCAAGTGAAAAAAGTAAAATTTTTAGGAGCCAGTTCCAAGCTCATCTAAAATATCGTGATATGTTAAATTTTTTAATAAAGTATTGAGTTTGAAATTTAAAAATAAAAAATATTATATTAGAAGAAATTTTTTTCAAATTAAATTAATAACATTCAAATCTAATTAATTAAAATATAATTTTTATCGTAAAAAAAAATATAATTACGATACAAGCAAAGGATAAGAATTGTAATCACGATAGAAAACACACACTTGGTCAAGGCCATCCGCCCGAACCCATACAACCAATTGCTGAGATCACTCTTATTCTTTGCGCAGAACCGATGTGGGATATCGGGGCAATGGAGCACTCTCTTCCTTCTTGATAATAGAACTTGGAAGTCGTGGAATCTGGGTCAAGTAAGTGTTCAAGATCAGAAGTTGGTGCTGGATTGAAGCACAATGAAGTGCAGAAGAGAATCTAAGAACCAGGAAAAAAGAAAAAACACCAGAAGAAGGGAAGAAATTTTAAGGGATGGAAGCGCAACCAACACAAAACCCTTGAAATGAAGAAGTAGTATAATAATGAAGGTGCTTTATTGGGGTAGAATCAATACGATGATTCTCTCCATCTCCCTACAATTTTTTCTTCTTTTTTTTTTTTTTTCTGGATGGAATCAATTATGTTACTTTACCCTTCTCTCTCTCAACGATCAAGCCCTAGCCCTAGCCGATCTGCCTCTCTTTCTCTCTATGCGGTCACAGTTACTACTATTCACCCATGATCGTCAGATTTCCGATCTAACTCACACCACCGGCCATTCAGTCGCACTGCCTGTTGGAAATATGGAGAAGAGGATGGTGTTGGCTTGGGACTTACAAACCCAAATCCAAAACCTAATTTAGAGTTTATTAAATAGGGGAATCAATTTTGTTACTTCCAATTACTTCTGAACAAGTATAGACCTTCATGGTGGCGCCTGCAGAATGCTGTCAGAGAATTTGGAGAGGAATGGAGTGGCTGAGTTTTGATTTTGGTAGAGACGAAGCATTTTATTATATTTTATTTTTGAGAAAATGAGTATTTGTTTATCTGTCTTGGCAACTTCAATCTACGTATGTTCTTGAATTGTTTACATGCCAAGTGTTGACAGTAATAGTAGGTTAATGGTCTGGCCCTTTTATTTTTATCATCATGTAACTTACTAAAATTGTTAGTGAAGGGTCACATTTTGAGTGGAGCTTTGAAAATTGGAATTCTTTTTCTCTTATTATTAACTGTGCTTCATTATTATTATTTTAATTGAAATGTTATTTCATACAAAAAATTTAAAAAAAAAATTGTTGGTGCTTGGTATTATTGGTGTTAAACTTGTAAGTACGGTATTCAATAACAGTTTAATAGTCATAATCCATTCCTTCTTTAATCTCATGATCCAATACTTGATGTTAGCCAAAAGGCCGAGAAAGGTATTCATGATCCAATACAATCTCTTTTTTTTTTTTTTTTTTTTTTTGGTACTATGTTTTGGACATCGTCCGGTATCCGAAATTTCGTCCTGACTAATCTGAATCGACCGTTGCAATAGCTCCTTTCAGAGGGTGGGTCTCCCACTGGGGAATACTCCATACACATGAGGACCCGATACTCCCAGCGGGATTCGAATCTCAGTCATGGTTAAGGAAACTCAATCTCACATCTAGTTGAGCCAATCCACGTTGGTAATACGATATCTCTAAAAAGATAGTCTAATAATCATAATGTTCTTTTCTTAATTTTATGATCCATGAAACAAACATGGTATAACCAAAAAAGACTTGTAGGTTCGGCCCATACTAGTGATAAGGTATAACAGTTATTAACCATTATGGTTAATAGTTAATCATA
Organism: Dillenia suffruticosa; assembly: GCA_033439265.1. NCBI lineage: Eukaryota > Viridiplantae > Streptophyta > Magnoliopsida > Dilleniales > Dilleniaceae > Dillenia > Dillenia suffruticosa. The sequence goes on from JAVTVX010000024.1 coordinate 4,765,245, forward strand.
ATTAGTAAAAATAGTTAGTAATTAATTGTTAAGTTATTAATAATAATGTGTAATTGTTAAGTAATTAATGAAATTAGTTAGAAATATTAGTATAAATAGTACTTCAATGCATGTAATGTAGAAAGGTAATAAAATTGTAACGAATTCTCTATTCTCTCTTATATTCAAAAAAAAAAGAAAAAAAAAGAAAGAAAATTAAGAGATAAAGAAAGAAAGACTATAGAGAAAGAGAGAAGGAGAATATAATAGAGAAATAGAGATTATATTTCTTTATATTTAATTCCATACCAATACATGTTTTGATATTATTATTTATACTAATTTTACTAACTATTTAACTATTTCTATTAACTACTGATTAATATATTAACTACTATTTAATATTTCTAACTATGATTAATCACTTATCATAGTCGTTACATCAGGATTGTTAGTGTCAAAGTGAAGGACAGGCTCCGAATGGGAGCAACCATTCCTTATCAATTCTTATCTAACTTTCAAATCCTCCGAATGGGAGCAACCATTCTTTATCTCCCATTCTTTATCTCCCATTCTTTATCAATTCTTATCTAACTTTCAAAATCTAATTGTTCTTGTCTGTCAATTGCCTTTTTCTCTTCATCTACACCTTTTCTCTCTCCGTTGTCCTCTGATTTCCCGATTTAGAAAATCTTCACTTCCTCCTCAACCATTTCCAATTCCTGTAAGATATATCCACTAATCATTTCAGGCAACTACTTCTTGCTTCAAGTTGCAGGCGTATGAGCGAAACTCCTTCAACTATACCTCATCAACTCTACGTAAGTAATTACTCTCACTCTCTATAAATATTTGTTTTGGCACAATCTTGCACTTATGCATCTTAAAACTATGGTTGAATGTAACTAACAAAAGTTTGGCATGAAATTGACATATTAACCTGCCCATTACGTATTTTTTTTCCTCTATAAACTAAATATTTGCCATGAACCTCAACCACTCTGTTAGTGTGCGTACAACTCTCAAACCAGAGCACAAAAGACAACTTGTTATCCAACATTTAGGTATGTTTCTTTTTTTTCAGTAGTGCATTGTTCGGCAATGTCCACTCCGTTCTTGTTGGCAATGGAATCATCTGCTTTCACAAAGCATTTGCTAAATCAGCTTCCCAAAAGAACATATTGGGAAGACTTAGATCTTTACGAATGGGAAGGCTTTTGGTACTCTCCAAGGTACTTGGAGGCTGCAATGGCTGTTCAATCACATTTTGAAGCCCGGGAAGACGATGTCATTTTAGCATCTTCAATGAAAACAGGAACAACATGGCTCAAAGCAATTCTCACATGTATCATGAGAGAGAAACACAAAGGCAATGCCAAACTCGCGGAGGATACAGAAGAGGATGAGGATGTGCTAGCGAAAACCCGTCCAGCAGACAATGTACAAACTCTGGAAGTACAAATTTATACAAAAAACCCAATTCCGGATCTCTCAACTATGGCTTCTCCAAGAGTTTTTCACACCCACATGCCCTATAGTTCACTACCGGATTCCATAAAAAACAAAGGGTGTAAAATTGTGTACGTGATGAGGAATCCAAAGGACACTCTGGTCTCAATGTGGCATTTCCTGAACTCTACTAGAAGTGAAGAGCGAGGACCCTATCCTTTTGAGAAGGCATTTGAGGATTTCTGCATTGGGGTTTTTCCTTTTGGGCCATTTTTTGATCATTTTCTGCAATATTGGAAGGAGAGTTTGACCATGCCTAGTAAGATATTGGTGTTGAAGTATGAAGAAATGATAATAGCCCCAGAAGAGGAGATGAAGAGGCTTGCATTGTTTCTTGGAAGGCCTTTTGAGAATGATGAGGAAGTTGAGAAGGTGCGGTCGCGGTGTAGCTTGGAGAGGCTCAAGAACTTGGATGTGAACAAGAACGGAATTGGTGCTGCGAGTGGGATGAAGAATAGTGCTTTCTATAGGCTTGGTGTTGTTGGGGATTGGAAGAACTATTTCACATCAGAGATGAGCGAACGACTTGATTCGATTATGCGCGAAAAGTTAGAGGGATCTGGACTTGATCTTGAGATGTGAAGTTGTTGGGTGATTTAGAGAAATAACATTCACATAATGCATGTTATTTGAAAATTAGCTATGGCTTAAGTTGAACTGTGGTTCTTGGCTATGTAATTTGCAGTTTAATTTTATCCACTGTTTATAAAAATTCTACATTGAATTTTGAGTAATACCTATTGCCGGGTCTTAGCTTGAGAGAGAGAGAGAGAGAGAGAGAGAGAGAGAGAGAGAGGGAATGAGGTTGGGCTATGGGTTTTGTTTTCAATGATTGTCTAGATTAAAAAACACAACTTGATTGGTTTGGTAACCGTGCCAGACCGATGGGTTGAGCTGTGGTTCCTGTCTCGAGCTAAAAAGTCCTAGCCTGCAGCTCAAAAGTCCTAGCTTGCCAGGCAACCCCGCAAGGGAATAAAGTAAAATTTTGAGGAGACAAATCCTACCTTGCAGAATCTAAAAACGCTTCATTTTCATATTGGATTAGCAGATCAAAATTATTAACCGTTCTATCTTGCATTTCAGTTTTCATCGTAAAATTGAATAAAATCAAATTTAATTAAAATTATTTAAAATTGATCAAAATCTATAAAATTAGAATCATTTAAATCAGTGTAACTTTTTCTATTCAAAACATTTTTTTTTTAATTTTATTTGATAACATGTTCTCATATTCATGTATAACAAATTTATTTTTTTATAAAAATATATAAATTTTATTTTATTTTAAAATATATAATATATAAATTATTTATATAATATCAGGATAATATTATTCGATTTGTAAAATAGATCTAATCCACAAACCACCACAAACCACCGAATTGTTTACTGATTTGATTTTAAAAACATTGCTCAAACCCGTGCACCCAGTTGCTAGATCACTCTTATTCATTGCAGAAAACCAATGGACATCGGAGCAAGGGAGCACTGTTTTTCTTCTCGATAATAGAATTTGGAAGTCGTGGAATCTGGGTCAAGTAAATGTTGAAGATCAGAAGTTGGTGCTGGATTGAAGCACAATGAAGTAAATAAGAGAATCTAAGAATCAGAAAAAAAAAAAAAAAAAAAAAACCAACCAAAACAAAACAAACAGACAGACAGACAAACAGAAGAATGGAAGAAATTGTAAGGGATTGAAGCACAACCAACACAAAACCCCTTGAAATGAAGAAGTAGCACAGTAATGAAGGTGCTTTATTGGGGTAGAATCAGTACGATGACTCTCTCCATCTCCCTACAATTTTTTTTTTTGGGTAGAATCAATTATGTTACTTTACCCTTCTCTCTCTCAACGATCAAGCCCTAACCCTAGCCGATCTGCCTCTGTTGCTCTCTCTGCAATCACGATTATTACTATTCACCAATGATCGTCAGATTTCCGATCTAACTCACACTACCTGCCTTTCAGTCGCACTTCCTGTTGGAAAGATGGAGAAGAGGATGGTGTTGGCTTGGGGTTTACAAACCCAAATCCAAAACCTAATTTGAGTTTGTTAAATTAGGGAATCAATTATGTTACTTCCAATTACTTCTGAACAGGTATTGACCTTCTTGGTGGCGCCTGGAGAATGCTGTCGGAGAATTTGGAGAGGAATGGAGTGGCTGAGTTTTGATTTTGGTGGAGAAGGAAGCATTTTATTATATTTTATTTTTGAGAAAATGAGGATTTGCTTATCTGTCTTAGCAACTTCAATCTAGGAAGGTATGTTCTTCAATTGTTTACATGCAAAGTGTTGACAGTAATGGTAGGTTAATAGTCTGGCCTTTCCTTCTTCTGGGTAAACAAAATTGGAATGGCAGATTTCTATGACAAGTAGGTATTGTTTGATAGGAGAATTTTATCATCATGACCCTACTAAAACTGTTAGCGGTGTAAAGCCCATTTTCACACAAAATTGGTGGCTCGAATACCCACATAACTACATTTTCTTTATTTCTAACCAGAACATACACCTCCCACGAATGGCCTACTTGCAAACTAGCCGTAGCCAATATGAGATTTTTTTTTTCATTTTCTAATTTTTAGGCCTACTATATTAAGGATACATATTGTTCAATAAATTTTTTCCATATAACGATTAAATCAATTGAAATTTAAATTCTAATATGCTCACGGAAAAAATTATTAATAATACAACTGGGAGACCTAAAAAAAATAATAAAAAAAGAAAAGTCAATCCTACCTCACCCTACTTTACTCTCTCCCTCCTTATCCAAAACTCACAATCTCTCCCTCTCTTAGCTTTTTCCATTCCCCCCTCTCATCTCTCTCATCTCTCTCTTGTCTCTCACTCTCACTCTCCCTCCCTCCCTCTCTCGGTTCCCTCTCTTCCCCTTCAATTTTCCTTTTCTTTCCAAATATCATCCATGATTCTTGCTTTTGGAGGTTGCAATTGAGACCTAAAACAGACGGTTCTCATCTCCTCTACTAGGGCTTGGTTTGGGCATCCTTTAAAATTTGTTCGATTCTTCGTTGGCTGTCAAAATCTCTTCCAAGACGAAGCATTTGTCATGTTTTAGAAGCGCTGCAATGTTTTGATTCGGTCATAAACATCAGGGAATGTCGAGATACCCTAAGTGAGCGGATATCCAATCGCTTTGATTTTATTTCATTTTTCTTTACTGATATTAGAGTGTAGAAATCCGTAAATGATCCACATCTTGATTTTGAGATTTGTAGCTTCTTCTCATATGACCGAATGTTGTGTATGTGAACCCCCTATCTTGTGTGCGCGCGAGTGTTGGGATTTTGGTTTGAGAATGAGTTTTCTGCAAAGCAAAAGTAAGTGCTGCTCTCCAACATCATCCTTAGAGTGCTTCTGAGTTGTTGAATGAGTTCCACATGGTATTTGGGCTGAAATCCTTGATTTTGCATAATGGGTACTTTGAGTATGCTCTAATGTTTCCCTCATAACTTCTGTGCACAAAATCAAATCAAGTAAGACATTTTGCATATGAAGTTAGACTCTCATATATTGAAAATAAGATATGATTCGTTAAAATCTGATAAAAACTGGATTTGTTATGATTTTTCCAAAAATTTCGTGATGCAGAAAAATGTCATGTTTTGTCCTGTTTTGGCAGCTTATTTCCCTTCGATTTTGAGATACCTTGTAGATTGAATTAGACTAAACTCTAAACATAAAATTTTTAGATCTATATTTTATCTTTAATTTGAAATAAAAATCATGTGATTTGGATTTGTGTACTGAAAGTTATAGCCATTTTCCCATGACTGCACAAATTGAAAATTTTATTAAAAAATAAAATTATGAAAATATTAAAGAGAAATTGATTGCTCTAGTATTAGTATGTGATTTAATGATTAAATTATGACTAATAAATTAGGTTAAGGTATCGAAAGAGTTGAAAATGGATAATTCTCATTTGGTCGGGAAATTTAGGAGTGATTACCCTCTCAAGAGGTGAGTGGAAGGATCGTTGTGCCTCTAATGAAAAAAAATTATTTCAAAATTCTTTTATAAATAGTTTTAAATGATTTTGCACAAATATTTGTAATTGTGGGATGTTTGAAATGAGAATTTGAAATATGTATGCATCCATTTTATTTACAAATAAAAATGTACCATATGTTGTTAAATAATTTATTCATGAATATTATGATATGGTTTGATAACCATTTGTTGAAATCATGACATATTAAATGAGATTTAAATGATTGTGAAATGATAGTATATATGATGTAAACGACTATAGTCATTCCCTCCACGGAGTGACCCGACGGAATGCCGTGGTTAGGGATTATTGTCAAAGGAGGGTAGACGTGACCTCTTGCGCCCCTTCATATTATTCGGTTGCACTACCGGAGAGGTACGAGTCAACATTAAGGAAGGAAGATGTAGTGTTATAAATTAAATGAATTGAAAACCCCTTGGCGGGCTTCCAATCGGATTTGACCAAATTTTGGAAGGAAATGGTTTCTTTAAAGAGACCCCATATGAAAATTGCGGATGCATTCATTTTTTTCTTTTTAATTACCATAATTGTTGAAACTATATTATTTGATAAATTATTTGAATTACATGATTTGATATTCCCATACTCATCCCTCATTTGTTGTTACAACTATGTCATTGCACTACACTCACTGAATATTTTTATACTCACCATTTTTTTCTTTCATTTTTCAGAGAAAGTTTAAGTTAGGAGATCTAGTCGATTCTAGTGTCAGATATTGCCGAGCTCAAGTTAGTTTTTGAGGAGATTCCTATAGCGGGTACTAGTTCTTGCCTTGGATGAATTTTTTTGAGGAGATTAGTTGGACCTATATAAAGGACATTTTTTTGAATTATAATTAAAGCTCTGTCTAGTCATCTCATTTAGATTTCTAAACCTTAAATTGTATTTAAATCTTTTTATATTTTGTGTTGTGAGATTTTCTCTCGGAATTGTGAAATTTTATTAAATTTAAAAATGGTCGGGTCGATCTTATGCATGCTTTTTGAAAACAGAGATGAATCGAGTAGATCCTTTGCATGTTGTTATATTAAAACAATGATGGATTGAGTGAGTTTTTTGCATGTTATTGTGTTGTTTTGAAAACAGAATGAATGTCATGCATTATCCTGACATACAAGCAGGGCTTACCCGTATGTTGGGGTGATGTGGTAGTTGTCGCGTGCTCGATTTGAGAGTCGGGACGTGACAACTTTGGTTGAGAGCAACCTTTCTTTATCTATTCTTATCTAACTTTTAAATCCTAATTGTTCTTGTCTGTCAATTGCCTTATTCTGTTCATCTACACTTCTTCTCTCTCCGTTGTCCTCCAATTTCTTGGTTTAGAAAATCTTCACTTCCTCAACCATTCACAATTCCAGTAAGATATATATATCCACTAATCATTTCAGGCAACTACTTCTAGCTTCAAGTTGCAGGCGTATGAGCAAAACTCTTCAACTATAACTCATCAACTCCGTAAGTAATTACTCTCTCTCTCTCTCTCTCTATAAATATTTGTTTTGGCACAATCTTGCACTTATGCATCTTAAAACTATGGTTGAATGTAACTAACAAAAGTTTGGCATGAAATTGACATATTAACCTGCCCATGTAGTATTTTTTTTCCTCTATAAACTAAATATATGCCATGAACCAACCACTCAGTGTGCGTACAACTCTCAAACCAGAGCACAAAATACAACTTGTTATCCAACATTTAGGTATGTTTCTTTTTTTTTCCCTTTTTTTTCAGTAGTGCATTGTTCGGCAATGTCCACTCCGTTCTTGTTGGCAATGGAATCATCTGCTTTCACAAAGCATTTGCTAAATCAGCTTCCCAAAAGGACATATTGGGAAGACTTAGATCTTTACGAATGGGAAGGCTTTTGGTACTCTCCAAGGCACTTGGAGGCTGCAATGGCTGTTCAATCACATTTTGAAGCCCAGGAAGACGATGTCATTTTAGCTTCTTCAATGAAAACCGGAACAACATGGCTCAAAGCAATTCTCACATGTATCATGAGAGAGAAACACAAAGGCAATGCCAAACTCGCGGAGGATACCGAAGAGGATGAGGATGTGCTAGCCAAAACCCGTCCAGCAGACAATGTTCAAACTCTGGAAGTACAAATTTATACAAAAAACCCAATTCCGGATCTCTCAACTATGGCTTCTCCAAGAGTTTTTCACACCCACATGCCCTATAGTTCACTACCGGATTCCATAAAAAACAAAGGGTGTAAAATTGTGTACGTGATGAGGAATCCAAAGGACACTCTGGTCTCAATGTGGCATTTCCTGAACTCTACTAGAAGTGAAGAGCGAGGACCCTATCCTTTTGAGAAGGCATTTGAGGATTTCTGCATTGGGGTTTTTCCTTTTGGGCCATTTTTTGATCATGTTCTGCAATATTGGAAGGAGAGTTTGACCATGCCTAGTAAGATATTGGTGTTGAAGTATGAAGAAATGATAATAGCCCCAGAAGAGGAGATGAAGAGGCTTGCATTGTTTCTTGGAAGGCCTTTTGAGAATGATGAGGAAGTTGAGAAGGTGCGGTCGCGGTGTAGCTTGGAGAGGCTCAAGAACTTGGATGTGAACAAGAACGGAATTGGTGCTGCGAGTGGGATGAAGAATAGTGCTTTCTATAGGCTTGGTGTTGTTGGGGATTGGAAGAACTATTTCACATCAGAGATGAGCGAACGACTTGATTCGATTATGCGCGAAAAGTTAGAGGGATCTGGACTTGATCTTGAGATGTGAAGTTGTTGGGTGATTTAGAGAAATAACATTCACATAATGCATGTTATTTGAAAATTAGCTATGGCTTAAGTTGAACTGTGGTTCTTGGCTATGTAATTTGCAGTTTAATTTTATCCACTGTTTATAAAAATTCTACATTGAATTTTGAGTAATACCTATTGCCGGGTCTTAGCAAGGGAATGAGGTTGGGCTAAGGGTTTTGTTTTGTTGGTTCTTACGGGCAGGTCACCATCCGATATTCAAGATTTCACCCTGACTAATCCAGACTGACCTGACTGTCGGGTCTCATTTGATGGAGAAGTCTCTTAACATTATTTTTTCTGTCCAGGGGAGTCGAATTTCCAACTTGATTAAGAGATGAAGGTACCCTTCTCATCTGTACCAAGAAGTGTTGTTAAATAATTTGTTTTCGACGATTGTCTAGATTAAAAAACACAACTTGATTGGTTTGGTAACCATGCCAAACCGATGGTTTGGAATGTTAATGTCTTGAAATTTTAACCTAGCCGGTAAACTTAAGTAGAAATCGATCGAGTTTGCCGTATAAAGAAATACGAGAGATTTATTTTTTAGATTTAATTTTAATCAAATTTGAAAAACCTTTCTTTTAAAATTTAAATCGGATAATATCAAATTTAATCAAAATCAGTTTGGTTATTGAATATCGATATTTTATTTTTAAAAATCACTTTAATATAATATAATAAAATATTTTTAATAAATAAAATCATGATACTTTCTGCTCAAAGCAGACAATACACGTAAAGAGGGAAATTTATAATATACAATCATTGTTGAGGGTATGGTGGAGCTTAAATCTCACGGCCACTCACGCTAAACTAAGTTTTGAGTGTGTGTGTGTAACTACCTTTCAACATAATAAATTGTACCGAATCAAATCACACAAAAATCAATAATTCATTATATACAACTGACTCTTGATTGGTTGATATCCATATCTAAATTTGAAAAAGAGCTAAAATCATGGCTGACATAGTCAAATAAATTAAGGTCCAACGTCATCTTTTAATTTTCTTGCAATCGAATAATTACGATATATTTATTAATGGGTTTTGTCTGAAGAGTATAAAAACATTTTTTTTTTTACTCGAAATCTCGAGTTGTAGTTCTTATTCCCCTTTTGAAGTGATGCCCACCTTATAATAAAAATAAAATTACAACACATATATAATAAATATACATACATACATATATATATATATATATATGTATGTATGTATGCTGTATAGTTACAATGACTGTACGGAACTCAAATTATAATTATTTTATAAAAAAAAAAAAAGAAAATTGAAAATTATTGATGACGCTGAACAGCTTCACGAGTGGCATTATCACAGCTTGGATGTGTGACCGGAAAGGGCAAATCTGATCAGCTCCTTTCTCAATATCTTTCCCGTATCATTCTTGGGTATCGAATCAACGAAGTACACTCTCCTTATTCTCTTGTATGGTGCAACCTAACCACAAAAAATACGCTGTTGATATTTTTGTACCTCGATGTATCACTTCACAAGCAAGTTGGGAATCTGCATGTGACTCTCTCTCTCTCTCTCTCTCTCTCTGGGATCTTCACGATCCCGAAATTTTGCTTCCTATCAAAAATATCGATCGTGCATGTGTGCTGATTGTGTGTCACATGAGTGAGTTGAAAAGCAAAACCACACAACAATGTAAGCAATCTGTATAGGTATTCGTCCCTGCAAAGATATATGCTCACTCTTATGCATGTGAATGCAGTTACAGTCGATGGAAATCTTTTAATATTACCCTTTAATACATCCTCTCTCTTGTAAACCATTATAAATAATTTTTAACTCTTATTGTTTTTTTTAATTAATATAATTTTAATAACATAATATTCATAAATAATTCATGAAATATTTACTATTATGATAGCATAATAATATATTGAAAGAATATTAAAAGTGTATTTATTGTATATATTATAACATATTCACTGCCGCTAAAATTAATGATTGAATCTATATAAATACTGATCCTCTGTATCATCTATTACATATCGAAAAATATATAATATTTTTTAATTCTCATTTTTTCTCTTTATTTTTAAAACAATGATCATATATTTTTAAATTTAAACTCTAAAAGCACATGAAACTAGAGAAATTTCGGGGACTCAAATGAATTGAAGAGTTTTATGAGAAATGGCCGAAACAAAAAACATATTTCATATTCATTGGTTTTTCTTTGATTAACTTGGCATCTTTTATCGCCGGTTATAACATGGTAAAAACTCAGCTATACAATGGAATTAAAAATTAATGACTAAATGATAATTTGGTGATATACCAAGAAAAATATATTCTCTATTAATGAAAGTGATCGATCATCCCACGCTTTCTGAATATGAACATTCAAAAGAAATAATTGAATAATTTTTTAATAATAAAAAATTGATATATTATTTTTAATAATATCAATTCTTTCAATTTATATATATTCATATATTTACAAATTTTTATGTATACTTTGGGCTGGAAATCAAATCTTTGCCTCTCTCAATCCCGATCTTTTGCCGAATAAAACGGGAAGACACTTTTTAATATTGCTTATAGCTAGCATTAGCAGTAGCAATGCGAGTGATTCATGGTTTAACAGATGCCACGTACCTGTTTGGCAATAAAATCTCTGATCTGGGATTCTTGGATGCTGCTATCGGCACGTCTCACTACAAAGGCTACTGGGATTTGACCTGCTTCCTCATCAGGATATCTGCCCCAGCACAAAATTAGGTTAATATATTACTCTTGGATAGATGGATTTACTGCACACTATACCAGTGTGATTGGAAGATCAAAGATCAACGGTTATTACGGAATCACGGCGGCGCTATCGATTTCAGGGTGGGAGTGAAGCAAGTGCTCTAATTCTGCAGGTGGAACCTGTATGCAAAGGAAAATTAAATGGAAGCAGATGAAAGAAAATGTGTTAGTATTAATGATGCAATCAATGAACCTGATAGCCTTTGTACTTGATTAGCTCTTTTATTCGGTCCACGAAAAACAAGAAGCCATTGTTGTCTATATAAAATAGGTCGCCGGTTCTCAACCACCCATCCGAGTTCAGTGTTGCAGCTGTTGCCTCCTCATCCTCAACATATCCTGCATTCATTCCACACATTTAATATTACAAAAATAATGGATTCAGTGCAGTGGTATGCACTTTCAAAATATTTGACCGCTTTAAAATAAAGTTTGCAGGATCTCATGCTGAATTCAATGTTAAACAAGTTTATGATGCCGCATATTTACCACCAACGTACCCTTCATAATGGCTGGGGACTTGATCCAGAGCTCTCCCTGCTGAAGAGGAGGTAAACAAACACCTGTGCCAGGATCGATTATCTTGGCTTGGCAATTTGGTGCTAGCCGACCCACCGATCCCAAAACCTTAGTTTCTTTTGGGCTCATTGTGTGTGCCACTGCGCAGCCCAATTCTGTCATTCCATACGTCTTCCTCAACATAAAAAGGGTTGCATTAGTGATTCTCTCTCACTATTGTATAAGAGATATTCAAACATCATAATATAATATAATATAATTCTAAAATAAATAACACTGTTACCGGATTGGGTCTGATGTAAACACGATACAGATATAGTTTTTAAAATACTAATAATATAATAAACAAATATAATTTGATAGTTGCATATTTTATATGAGTTTTCTTTAATATGGCAGATTTGAATTTTAATGATTTTTGTTTTATTTAGTAATAGATGAGAGATTATCCGTTATTACATAGGTCTACACCCTCTGGTTTAGTATTTGTAATTTTGACGGAAAAGTGTTATAAATTTATCTCCCTCCCATATTTTCTTATTGTATTAATTTATATAGTCATTGCTGGCATGATATTTCCCAAAAACCTTCTCTTTTGACTTCACGCGAAAAATTAACATATTAAATTTTTAAAAGAGTTTTTTAAATATAAAAAATGAATAATAAAGTACCAATACCTAGATGGACCACTGACAGGATATTGATTACCCTTAAATAAAATTTCGAGTTTAAGTTTTGTATATGGTAAAAATAATTGTTGAAAGAGTTTTATTGCTTAAGTGTCCAACTCAACTTGAATTGAATTTAGTCGATATGTGATCGGATAACGATGATTTATATAAAAAAAATTAATTAAAGTTTTACCAACAATCACGGAGTAACACTCTATAAATCAAACGATTTATACATAAAATCCAACAAGATATCAATAAAAAAATTAAGAATATTTTTGAAAAATTTTAAAACAGTTAAAAATATTTTTTAAATAAAAAGATTTGGAAAATATAATGAAAAAGAAGGTGAGGTAAAATTTTGTTCGCTGCGTGCCATACGTGACCCGTTTCACATCACGTGTCAGGGCAGGGCCTAGTTCATTTACCTGAGCCAATTGAATGCCAGGGAACAGTTTCACAAACTTGTTCAGGGCCACCCTTTGAATGGCGGCACCACCGGAACTCACTACCTCCAAAGAGCACAAATCGCAACCCTCCACCGCGCTCTCACTCCTCGTCATCGCCACCACCACAGGTGGAGCCACCGCAATGTTGGTAACCTTAAACATCTCAATGGTTCTCACCATCAACATCAAGTTATACCTCTCCATCACCACCATAGTCTCCATTGTAGCCACCGCCTTTACGCAACAACCGAATCCAAAAGAATGAAAATATGGTACCATGCATAATCCCACTACTTGTTTATTATTGCTCGAACTAACTTTCATGGCTGCTGTTGTCATTGCTGTCCAAGTTTTGTTCGTGATCTTTACCCCCTTACATTTCCCTGTAGTCCCTGACGAGTAGAGAATCACGGAGAGTTCGGATTGGTCTATTTTTGTGATGTTCAGGGAATTTGTGGACATGGATGTTGTCATCATTAGGAAAAATTCATGTGAGTCTAGGAGAATTGTGGGGTGAAAAAGACAAGGAAGTTTTTTATGAGTAGCTGATGTGGCAAAAGCGATTACAGGTTTTGAGAGCTCGACCTGGCGAGAAATCTCTAAGTTTGTATTCATGGGATTGGAGGGAGAGATAACAACTCCGAGATGGAAGAGAGAGAAATATAGGATTGGAATGTGGATTGAGTTTGGAGAGAGAATGAATGCGACGTCGCCTTTAGAGAGACCTATTTTGTTTTGCAAATAACAAGCGAGGTTTTTAACTCTTTGGATGAATTCCGGGTAAGAGACGCTGTTACCAGTAGCGGCTTCAATGAGAGCAATAGCTGTTTTGAGAGACGGATTCTCTTCCAGCTGGGAGAATATGTAGGCGGACAGGGAAAGAAAAGCCGCGTCTGGAGGGAGTGGTGCACTTGGACGAAGGCTATGATAGATGTTTGTTTTTGAGCAATAACCGCTGTTTGGATCTATTGAAGAGATTGCGCTGATGCTGAGTTCTTCTGCCATGAGTTGCTGTTTGTTTGTGCTGCTTGTAAGGTTTGGAAATGGATGTATGACGGATGAAGTTAGATCCATCTTTGTTCATTCTGTGGTCAGACTTATATAGAGTAGTGTTGGATCTAAAAATCAAAATAAAAATAATAATCAAAAAGCTTTCGACCTAAGAAGGTGTTAAAAATGGAAAAGGGTAATTTAATTCTCACAATTAAAAGACAAAAATGCTTTGGTCAACACACAAGTTGTAAGATTTTGAAGGCGAAAAGCGAGAGTGGAAACGTAATTTGTAGCCCTCCGTATAAAATGTTAAAAATGACTTTAATGATGAACACAGACATGGAACCAAATTCTTGTGGGTGTAATAGTAGGATATCATATTTTTTTAATTATAAGTTTCAATTTTGAGTAATAAAAATAAGAAAATAGAATTTAAGAAAACCAATATCTTAATGAGTTTCACAATGTTTGGATTGAATTGTTAGAGAAAATTTAGATACCATCGATAAAGACAAGGGAGGAAGAGAGAGAGAGAGAGAGAGAGAGAGAGAGAGAGAGAGAGGAGAGGTTTAGAATTTTCATATGTCACTTAAAGAAGTGCCCAACTTGTCCGGTTTTAGAATTTTCATATGTGCATTAAAGAAGTACCGAATTTGCCATCCCTTGAAAATGAAAGCGAGCAAAACATATGTAACACATCCTACAATTCCAAACAAATATATAAATATATTATATATATATATATATATATATATATCAATATTTTTATGAAGTCTTTCTATGTTGACCAGACAATCTCAACCTATTTTTCAATGGACTTGGATATAAATTTTTGGGAAGTACCATCGGATGATTACTCAATTGCCGTCACTGTTTACAGATCAAATGATGAAATAATCATAATTCGATAATTCTAATTTTTTACTATTTATAGAAATTATAACTTTCCTGGCAGAGATGAATGGTTCTATCGGATGATTATTCAATTGCCGTCATTGTTTACCAGATCAAATGATGAAATGATATATCATAATTCAACAATTCAATTACTTTCCTGGCAGAGATGGCAAAGGCTGTAATAGCAGAGAAGGCACATGACGAAATGCCACAATCTTTCAGCAGATTCTTTTTCTTCCTATAAAATGCCTTGGTGGGTGTGTTGAGTTTTGGTGATACGATATTCGGCTTATGAAGCAATGTCCATCGTATCCATAACCATAGAAATCATCCTCTTCTCTAAATTGATTTTCCTCTCTTTTCTTACTTTCCGGATATGTATCTTAGTGATACAACCTTTCGTATCCATATTTAGGTAGAAAGCGACATTAATTAGGTACATCTATCGTGTAACCACATCAAAGGTTAATATAATTATTGTCATAATTTTGTAACCTTTGAGACACTCGTCATATAAAAAGTTGATATTTTATAATGTCTTAATAACCTGTCAAATACTCATCTGATCTTTTTTTATTTTTTTTTTTATATAGAGAAACTCGAACTTAATATCTTTACAAGGGAAGAAGGAATGACTTCACTTGAGTTATAGATCATTTGTGACCTATCTTTTTTTATGCATATATGTGAATGATTTATGAGGCTTAATGGGAGTAAAGGTTGTCAATTTCTGTTTAATGGATACGAAATATTGCCAAGGAATCATTTGTGACATTTTCCTCCCTTCTTACGATCTTAATGTCCTAGGTTTTTCATCCAAGTAACTCCACTTTTTTTGTGTACCATGGCTAGATCACCAAACCAGTATTCGAGACTTTACGCTGACTAATCTAAGTCGACCGTTTGTAGGGCCCAATTGATGGGATAAATCTCCCGGCGCTAATTTTTTCATTCTCATGAGAAATCAAACTTCCGACCATGATTAAGGAACGTCAATTTCTGAATCAATTGAACTATCAGACGTCAATAAGTAACTCCACTTCTGTTGCGGTGCTTTTAGGAAATTATACAAAATATTGCTAAAATAATATATATATATATATATATATATATATATATATTTCTTTAATAACAGTCTTACATCCCACGCCAACTAGTAATTCTCTATGATAGTACCAAAGTCAACTCATATCTGTCGTATCACATTCCAACTCTACTTCCAGAATATACAGACGAATGCTAAAGAATTATGAAATAAATTCTTTTCACACCTAGAAAATGAAATCGTTGGATTAAGAATATAAAAGGAAAAGATAGAATAAGCATGACCTTCACATTTTCTTGATAAAATTCTGTTGCCGGCAATGGAGGTTGAAAAGAATCAAAACCAAGTCGTATAATGTTTTACACTATTTATTTATGAATAAGCTAAATCGGAGTCCTCGCTAAGAAGCTTTTCAATCTTCCATCAGCATTTCCCGATGAGCTCTGAATGATTCATACAATTTGTGATAAAATAACAAAAATTACATCCAAGTCATTTTCAAAATAAAAAAATAATAGAGGTTTGTTCCCCTCTTTTTTATTTTCTCAAATTATATGAGTAATATATATATATATATATATATATATATATATATATTAGCCACGGCATGATGCATACTCTTACCCCTACGGCTCTCATGTTATCAATCAAAAAAGTATATATATTTTAAAAATTAATAAAATAAGCTTTTATTAATTGTGATATAATATATATAATTGAGTCATTTTTAAAAAAATATGTATCAAAACTAAACAAAATTGAACTTGTCAAAGTATAGAATTAAATTCACTATTGGTTATGAAAAGTGTATTTTTTTCTGAAATTAATGTGTATTTTATTGTTAGAAAAAAGAAGAAAATACCAAATAATACTATATTGTTTGAAATTTTAAATAAAAATTAATACAAGACATTATACATTATACCCTCAAAAGTTATATATGTAATATTTTGTAATCAGGGGGCAAAAGCTCCCAAAGAGAGCACTCAAAACAAAGGCGGGCATACAGGAGGGCTACCGTAGCCAATAAGCAAGGAGCATATTGTTTACATATGTGAATATTGTATATAAAATCTGAGTAAAGACTTAAACTAATAATTAAATGACGTATAACAACATAATACAATTGTCAAACCTAACACCTACTTGGTTTGGAAGCTGAACACTGATATTCCTTAAAGAAAATATCAAATTCAAATTTTATGTAAGAAGATCCTAGAGACTAATCGATCAATCACCGTAACAAAATCTTAATCATAGAAAAAGGAATTCACGGTAACAAAAAGTGGGATGAGCCCATCAGCAAACTCATGCCAATTTTTTCTTTTTAATAACCGATTAATATTCAGAATAATGTTCTAACTAACATCGGTAAAGCCATGCCAATAGTTACCTATAAAATCAATTGTACAAAATAGAGGGTCAATAAAGGGATAGTCGACCTCTAACGAAATTTTAGATTTAAAATTTTAAAATGAAAAAAAATTATAGTGAGAGAGTTTCCTTCAAATTAGGTTTGATAATGTTTAAAGTTGATTAATTAGAATATAACTTTGAATACGAATAGGTTATTATAAATAAATTAAAAAAAAAAAGAAAAGAAAGAAAGAAGAGGGCTGGGCATTGTGTTGGATTTTACAATTGGGCCCCATTGGGCCTCTTGGTATTAGAGGTACTTCATTCACTTTGGACATTGGCATTTTATTTTATTTTATATTTTATTTTATTATTTTGCCCCCCCGGGGGGGTAAAGGACATGGCATTTGCTGCCATTTCTTGGTTGTGGTTTTGTTTTCTCAATGGACGGTGTAGATGGGGAATGGGTCCAGCTTGTGGGTTCCATAACAAAGAAGGGGAAGATGGTTTGTGGGGTCCAGTTTGAGTGACATCTCATAATGCCCTTTATTCCAACCATCTTTTGAAAGTGTTTTAGGGTTATTTATGTTGGCCACCACGCAACAAAAAGGGGTTGAATTAGTTAATTTTAAATATTAAATTTTATTCCATTAAAATTTTAATTAAATTTATGATAAAATTATATGAAATATGTAAATATAGGTGTAAAAATTAAAGAGTAAGAATAAATAAATCAATTTTATTTTATAGTGATTTGGATTTATATTTACATTTACTCTTCCAGTTGAGCAAGTTAGGAAACGATAGTTAGTTTTCACTATTTCACGAGATTTACAAGTTTGAATACAATCACTTGTTGACAATCTACACCTCCAAACTTAAGGGTGACTTAGTTCAACAAAACTCAATTTTAACTCTCACTCAACTAACATATCCTATCAATCAAGTGTTTCTTGCACTCTCTTAAAATTTGTGAGACTATACAATCCAAAACAAATACAAAACAATTTCTACATAATAAACAATTTTTCAGAATATTCAAGTAGTTTATTTCCAGATCTAATATCTCACTCATAAGATATCGAAATTATTTAGTAAATTATGCTGAATATTCTTTATATATTACTTTTTAAATCCCAAAAAGTGTCTCTACAAAACTAATTACCAACATGAAGAAATAAAACTGCAAAATTAGCTTCCAAGCAATATTTGTTGCCGTAAAAATCCAATTATATTGTTATTTTTGAGTTTGATTTTTTTCATCCAAATCTCTGATTTTTATTGTTGTTGTTTTTCAAATTTAAACACCAACAATCCCCTTAAAGTATGGAGAATTCAAATTTTAAAAATTTAATTGCCGGAGAAGATTTACTCAAGCAAATATCTCCTGAAAATCAGCATATAACTTTTGAAAAAATATATTTCAGAATCTGAAATTTCATTTTACTTTCAGTAAAAGGTTGATTTTGAAACCTACAAATAATTTGAATTTAAATAATTCATTCAGACAAATCTAGGATTAAGTCTAGCGTTCAATCTACACTTAATTTGATGAGTTAGATTTTTAAAATGAATTAAAACTATAATAGTGCATGTTTAGTCTGAAAATCTAAATTTTAACCGTTTCTAACCAACTTTTATAGCAATATCTTCTATGCAGCTTTTTTTTTTTAAGTTTTCATCAAAACTTTTATAGAATTTCAATTTTCATTCATAGAGACATGTGTTATTTAAAAAATAAATATTTTAAAATTTTATACACTAGATAAATTGGTTAATAACATATAAGAAATTTTGTTATTATCAAAATATTAAAATTCGATAACAATTTCTTTAACAATTTATCCATTTTTTATGACAATAAAACCATAAAGAAAAGTTACAAAAATTTACTAAAAATGCTCAACATCATACTCCCGAATGCTCTCAACAATATGCATGCACCGCCTTTATTAATGGACATATGAACATTTTGTTATTCTCTTTTAATATGTGTATAATTTTTCACAATTTTTTTATATATATCTCCCTCTTTTTTATCAAAAATAAGAAAACTTAATTTTAAATTCAAAATTAGAGATATTCATTTTGTTTTTTTTTTTGTTGTCATAAAAAATGCAATGTATATGTATTCTGCCCTTTGATTAGACATTCTTTTTTTTTTATTCATCACTTTTTTACGTTAAACAAAATTATTATTATTCAAAATATTTTTCTTTTAACTTATTTAAAATTATAGATTTAATTAAATAAAAGTTTCCTAATCTTATTTTTTCAAAAATTTTGTTTAATGAATTTATCTATTTTTAGGAATCTAGTTGAATTTGGGACTTTTAGAAAACAAATTTGTGTTAGAAATAATTTTTTCTTGATTGTTACTAAATTTGTTTAAATAACAAAATCTAGCAATATGTTCAATTCTATAACAATAATAACATGAAAAAGTATTTTTCAGTTTTTGAAAATCATTTATATATCTATGTTTTACATGTGAAAAATTATATTTTTGAGATTTAAAAGAGTTCTTGAAATTTCTGTAAAAGTAGACAGCTATATGACTTTTTCTACCGATAATGTGCAAAATATTGATTTTGGTGCTTATCTAATATCTCACTCCCAAGATAGCAAAATTGCTCAGTAAAATATGTTGAATATTATCTTTATATTGCTCTTTAAATCCTAAAAGGTGTCTTTACAAAAACTAGTTATGAATGTGATGATATAAAATTGAGAAATTGGCTTCCCAACAATATTTACTACCGTAAAAATATAGTTATGTTGCTATCTTTGAGTGTCATTTTCTCCATCCAAATCTCTAATTTTTATTACTGTTGTTTTTCAAATTTAAACGCCTATAATTCCCTTAAAATATAGAGAATTCAAATTTCAAAAACCTTAATTGTCAAAGAAAATTTACTCAATCAAACACCTTCTAAAAATTAGTATAGAACTTTTGAAAAATATATTTCACAATCTGAAATTTCTTTTTAATTCAGTAAAAGACTGATTTTGAAACTTCCAAGTGATTTAAATTTGAATTTAAATAATCAATTCAGACAAATTTAAGATTAAATGTAACTCTCAATCTACACTTAATTTACTAAATTAGGTCTTGAAAATGAATTAAAACTACAACAGTGCACATCTGGTCTGAAAATCTGAAATTCGACTATTTCTACCTAACTTTTATAGCAACATCTTTTATGCGGTTGTTTATTAAAATTTTTATCAGAATTTCTATAAAATCTCAACTTTAATATTTCATGCGTATCCTACAAACTCACTAACCGACTGCATTTAATTTTCTATTCAATCCCAAGATTTTTCAAATTCAAGCACCCACAAAATATTTTTTCAAAATTGTAGATTGTCATAAAAAAAAACTCGTGTCTTGTATTTTTTTAATTACTATTTCTTTCAAAAGTTTAAATTACTGGAAAGAGATTTTTCTTTTTTCGGTATATCTTAATATTCCTTTTTATGTGTTACATAAGTCATCCGATCATTGCAACAATGTGCTTTTGAGGACCCCTAGCTTTCATGCCCTCTTATTATGATTAACATTTTTTTCCGAAAATTTAAATTAGTAAAACAAATACTATTAATTTTTTTTGGTACCTTAATAGTGTGTTCACATGTATGATTAGGGATAGGACATAAATATAACTGCTATTAAATATTTAGAAACGAAAAAATTAGTAAGTTTCCAACTTAATACCATTAAGACAAAAAGGCTGTGGTGCTAAAAAAATTATAAATATTAGAAATTTTTAAATTTCAAAATTTTTTTTTACTGTCCTAATTTTTTAAATAACTGTATTAAATATTTGGAGATTTTTTTTTTTAATGAAAAGAGTAAGAAATATTTCGAGTTTAGGATCAGACCCACGAGTGTTTTTAATGAAAAATTAAAAAATGAATCATTATTAAGTATATATTTTAATAAAGAAATTATATTATATAACACCGAAATGATTTCTATATCCATAAAAATGTAATTATTACTATTCTCTTTCTTTCAATAATTAGCATATTACAAATTAATATAAATATTTAGATAGTATTCAACATGTATCCATATATGTTGAATTTGGAAAAAACAACACACACACACACACCAACACAGATATAATTTTATGTATTTACTTATAGATTTTGCGGGCAAAGAACAATACAAATTATGCTTGAAGAATACAAATTTATTTATTTTGAAATTCCCACGTTGAAGATCAACTTCAAATCTGTTTTTTTTTTTGGGTAGAAAAGGAAAGAAACCACAGAAAAAATGTGGGCCAGGCCCAATCCAACAAACAACACCACCCACTACGTGCCTTTCAGCTTGCTCTGGGTCTCGCGCAGGGTCTCCAAGCCCACCATGTTTTCCAACATCAGCTTGCTCAGCTCCTGCGGCGGATGCTCCACTATAGTCACTCCGATGATTGACTTCAAATCTAGTGCGTTCTATCCATCAAATCCTTGGCCTTCTTATATGTTTCCTCCAAGTATGGCCTAAAACTAGTCAAATTCAATCTTACATCTTGATTTTTGATGTACAAATAAAAATACTCTCTATTCCAACCATATCTTAAAAAGGCTAAAGGGTTGTTAACGACCACACTATCCTCTCCATATTTTTCTACGTAACTACTTTCATAATTGCTTATTTTGTACTCCACATACTCTAACCCTAGTTCTATTGCTGGAACTCTATAACAATGAAAAGCAGGCAACTCCTGACCAATTAGCACAATTTGCAACACTGCTGACCCTGGTCGAAGGAACAACAGGTTGGTGAGCCCAGCCCCATGGATCCCAACCAATGCATGGCTTGAACTAACAATTGCATTAGTTTCGTGCAAACTAGTTTCCATCGTAGGCTCAAATTCAATCACCTCAAACCCTACTTCCTCCATCATTTGCTTCACTTCAGCGTGATTAAGTATGATACGTCCACCTTGATGGCGACAGGCAAAGACAAGTCGAGGGCGGCGTCTGGCACTTGGATGGTGAGAAATGGTGTGCTGGTTTCCTCCACCATAGGTCTGCGCCAGGAAGTCATGAAAATGATGAAGTGACAATGAATTTGGTAACCACTTTGGGTTTATGGACATGTGACCATGCCTAATGAGCCCAATCATTGCCCATGGAAAGCAATGAGTCCTGGTCTCTCGATCCATCCTTATGATCCTTTGCTTGCTCAACTTATAAAGTAGAGCACTATACTTGTTAATCCAATAATCAGGCGCCTGATCAATCACCATCACAAAATCTTGATCGTGGAAAAAGGTCTTCGCTGTGAAAAAAAGTGGGATGAGCCCATCGGCAACGTCATGCCAAAAGTTACCTGAGAATTCGGCTATATTGAACATGAGTGCCGGGACATCATGTTGGACTTCACAATTGGGCCCTTTTGGGCCTCCCGATATTAGAGTGACTTCATTGACTCTGGCCATTGCGATTAGTTGCGGTTTTCTAGGTTGTGGTTGGATTTTCACAATGGACGGTGTCGATGGGGTCGAGTCTGCGGGTTCCATAACAAAGAAGGTGGAGATGTTGGGGCTAAGGACATTCGGACCGTTGATGATGCAGAGATCATACTCAAAACGAGAACGGTCGCATGTGATTTTTCCCGCGCGAGAGATTTGCATGGGTAAAGCTGTAATTGGGTCCGTGGGCATCACCTTTTCCGCTCCCTCGCGTCCCATATCTGCAAATTTCAAATCTTCAAAATACATTTCTATCCTATTTATTGACTTCATTTAATATTTTAATCCAAACATGGTGAGCAAAAGCATTGAAATAATCTTAATGTTTTCTTCAAATTCATATTGTGCTCCAAGAAAATATGAGTTATCTTTTTGTTTTTCTTTTGGCACGTGATATGAATAATCTTAATGTTTTATACATGTGAAAATATTAATTTGTTTACTATGTTTGGAAGTCAAAATATAAAGAAAAATATCAAAATTCTTTGAATTGTGTGGTCAAAGGCACTCTATCGTTTTAACCAGAGATCTCGAGTTCAAACCCTGAAAATGACGAAAAAGAATTTAAAAGAACCGACTCTTAAAAATGAGTCCTTCAGTATTCGAACAGGATCAATCGGGTAAAATCCGGATAACAATGGTGAAAACAAAAAATATATATATATAAAGAAAAACTAAAAGAAAAATGTATTATTATTAACACCCACTTCAATGAATCTTTAAGAAAATTATAACTCTCTAAGGCACTTCATAAATGAAAATAATTAATCATAGTTAATAATAATTATAATCTATATATCTCTGCGACGAAGAGATTAAAATTAAAGATTTTGAATTCAACCATCTCTTGTATATTAAACAAAATGAAGAGATTAAAAAATGAACTTTTCGCATTATTGATTTCAAAAATTATAAATTTTTTTGGCACACATATTTATACAAACTATTAGTAAAGTAATTATAAGTCACCCGATCACGTAAGGAATATATGAAGTTTAGAAAATAGGACAACCATTTGGTACCTGGTGACTTCGTTGAATTTAAGATACTTGGGACCATCCAAACTTCAGATTGGAGAAGGATGAGGAACATATTGAACAAGAGCATGAATAACAAGGCGATGCATATTGTCTGTCTCATTGTTTCTCTGGAAAAACAAAAATAATTGTATTAGTTAGATTGATGTATGATCCCAAGGATTCCAAAACAAAATAAAGATTGATGTATTGGTCAAGTAAATGAAAGGTACCTGACTGAAAATTGTGAGGGGAATTTGTCACTTGAACAACACAAAACTTAAATAGGGTAGGGTGGCCATCTTAAACTGTAACTCAGATCATATCAGGGTTGGTAAGGACCAAAATATAAAAATCTTTTAGATTATATTTTATTTGAGAAGATCGGATCAAATATTACCCTGAATTGTATTCAAGCCCATTCCAATTGTACCCACTTTTTTTCACAAGGCCAGACATGCAGCCATTGTGTACTTTATACATTGTAACCCCCCTATTAAAATATATTGAGAATCAAAATCAAATCAATCGATTAATTTAATTTTAATATATATATATTTAATTTTTAATTTTTATATTTCTAAATTTGTATTCAAAATAAAAATAGGATACGGTGGCCATCTTTATCTAGAGCCAAAGGGGTTGGTAAGGACCAAAATAAAAATCTTTGATATTATATTTTAATTGGGTACATTGAGTAAATTAATATCCGCAGAATTGTATTCAAATCCATTCCAATAGTGTCAACTTCTTTCAAAGGGCATTCTTGCAGCCCCCCTTCCCCCCCACCCCCGCTCTCTTTCTCTCTCCAATTTTGATTATATTTCCATTTTTTCTCACATTTTCACCTGTCACTCTTATATCTGTAAATCAAATACATCCTCAAAGACAGCGCAAGTGATAGAATTTTTCTATTTTTATCCTCCCTTCTCCGATTCAAACCCATTTAATTACATCTTCTTATAAAAAAAAAAAAATCCATTCTATTAGTACCCACTTCTTTCGCTAGGACAGTCTTGCAGCCCCCCCTTCCCCCTCTTTCTCTCTGTCTCTCTCTCTCCAATTTTGATTATATTTTCATTTTTTCTCATATTTTTACCGTCACTCTTGTATCTGTAAATCAAATCCATTCCAATAGTGCCCACTTCTTTCACAAGGGCATTCTTGCAGGCCCCCTTCCCCCCCCCCCCCTTTCAGACTTATAAAATTAAGACAAAAGGCTATGCTGCTAAAAAAAAAATTATAAATAATAGAAGTTTTTAAATTTCAGAATTTTATATTTTTGGTCCTAATTTTTAAGTAATTGTATTAAATATTTGGAAAATTAAAAAAAAAAAAATTTGAAAAGAGAGAAATATTTGAAGATGGGTTAATAATCGGCGTTGGCCCCACGATAAATTGATAGTTCAATTTTTAATGATATTACCATTTTTTCAAACATTTTCACGTTTACTCTTTCTAAAATTGCTATATTAAAAAACACATATTTATGCCAAAACATTTTCACAAATTGAAAAAATTAAAAAAAAAAACCCTAATTCAATTTTTTTTTTTTTGACATGTTGAAGATGAAAAATAGTTAATGAGGAAGAGCAATTCACTATTGATTATCAAAGTTTAGGACCTGAGCTACCAGTGTTTCTAATGAAAAATAAAAACTGAACCATTATTAAATATACTAGTCATCGGCCCACGCTAATGCATGGGGTGTCTATAAAATGTGGATTATACTTTTTTATTATATAAAAATTTATTAAATTTATAATTAACTCAATATCTAAATTAAATCATTATCTAAATCAGTGAAAAATATTGTGTATATCAACGAAAGGGTAACAAAAAGTTTCATAACTCAAATTCTAAAAAAGACCGATGAATAAAATTAAAAAAAGGTAACACGTGAAGTAAAAAAGTAAAGAAATAAAAAAATGACCATATATGAGATTCTAAAAAAAATAAAAGGGGAAAACCTATGTTAAAAAAATGAAGGATTTAAAAGAAAAAAAAAGGTTAAAAAGGGATTTGAATAGAAAAAAATAAAAAACTGTGATTCAAAAATAAAGAGACGATTATCTATGAATCAAAGAAAACAAAAGGGAAAACCAATACTCAAAAAAGTTGAAGAACTAAAGCAAAAAAAAAAAAAAAAAAAAAAGATAAAATAAACCAAGAACATGATAAAAGACTTAAGAGAGAAAAAAGGGTTAAAAAAAATATTTGAATGGAAAAAAATAAAAAATTATGATTCAAAAATAAAGAGACGATTGCCTGTGGAGTCATAAAAAATAAGAGGAAAAACTTATACTCAAAAAAGTCAAAAGACCAAAGTTAAAAAAAGAAAGATAAAAAAACCAATGATCTAAATTGACAAGTAGAATCCAAAAAGGGGAAAAACTTATATCTAAAAAAGATGAATCACTCAAGAGAAAAAAAGGGTAAAGAAATAAAAAGATTAAAGACTATAATGAAAAAAAAATTGTAGTTTAAAAATAAAGCGACTACCATCTGCAATGCTTAAAGAACCAAAAGGGAAAAAGCCTATGTTTGCAAAAGATGAAGGATTCAGAAGAAAAAAAAACATATTAAAAAATAAAAAAAGTAAAGATCTAAATGGAGAAAAAATAAAAAGCTATAGTTTAAAAATAAATGAATGGCCATCGGAGTCAAAAAACAAAAATGAGAAAAACTTATATTCCAAAAAGAGAAAGAACTTAAGTGAAAAAAGGGTGAAAAAAAGTTGAAAGATTTGAATGAGAAGAATGACCTAACGTGGTTAAAAAAGTGATGAAATAGCTAAGCAAAAAAGGGTTAAAAAAAAGTGCAAGGATTTAAATAAAAAAAGTGCGGTCAATGAAGGACCTAAGCAAAAAAAAGTGTAAAGATTTGATTGAAAAAAAAAAAAAAACCATAGTGGGGTCCTCAAAAGATGAAGAACCCAAGTGAAAAAAAAAAAAAAAAAAAGTGAAAGGACTTAAACAGAAAAAAATAGCGGGTCCTAAATGAAAAAAAAAAAAACATAATTGGGCCCTCCCAAAAGACCAATGATCTAAATGAAAAGAAAAAAAAACAGGCAAAAAAAAAGCATAAGGACTCAAACCAAAAAACAAAAAGTCAGTGGGGAAAATTGCAGGGTGCTGAATGA
Organism: Dillenia suffruticosa; assembly: GCA_033439265.1. NCBI lineage: Eukaryota > Viridiplantae > Streptophyta > Magnoliopsida > Dilleniales > Dilleniaceae > Dillenia > Dillenia suffruticosa. Next base: position 4,791,891 of record JAVTVX010000024.1, read on the forward strand.
AAAAAAAAAATATAGTGGGGTGCTCCAAAAGAGGGAGGACCCAGACAAAAAACTAACAACAATAATAGAAACCGGGCCAAAAAAGCTGAAGAACTTGAATGTAAAAATAAAATAAATAAATAAATAAATAAATAAAAAATAAAAAATAAAATGGAAGAAGAAGAAGAAGAAGAAGATAGCAATGGGGGTACTTTGGTAATTCAAAACGAGGGACCGGGGGTACTTCGGTAATTCAAGAAAAGCGCGTGAACGGTACGCGCGAACAACAATCCCGACTCCCTTTAGATATATTGATAATATTTTAATAAAGAAAATTATATTTACATAACACCAAAATGATTTCCATATCCATAAAAATGTAATCATCACTATTCTCTTTCTTTCAATAATTAGCATATTACAAATTAATATAAATATTTAGATAGTATTTATACACCACAAATTTTTATAATCAGATATAAATCGTTTATAATTTATTTTTGACAACACGGGAGAAGCAAGACTATTCTTGCACCATCTTTGGGTGCAATAGTAGGAGTAAGGCAGATATAACTTAGCATAGACTTAACAATAGTACAATGCTCATATTTATCACGATGATGGGGATGATATGATAAGAAATAGTGTAAGTTTTTCTACCTTGTATTGAGTTTAAGTTTCATCGATTCGATACTAAACCTAAGTTTGAGGGTACAAGGTGTTATAAATCAAGATTTGTATCTATTATTGAATTTAATATGCATTCTTTTTTTTTTTATTGCTTGCAATTCTCATTTTAAATGGTAAAACTTTAAAGTGCATTTCTGGACCTCAAATATGATTGAAGGGTTAAATCTTTGTTTAGGGGTTGCCTCTCTCCTTTATCCAAAGTTCACACGCAACATATGGTTATAAGTCCCTCTTATATGTTGCATTTGGAAGAAACAACACACACACACACACTAACACAAATAGATATATTTATGTGTGTGTGTGTGTGTGTGTGTGTGTGTGTGTGTGTGTGTGTGTGTGTGTGTGTGTATGTATATACATACATGTGTATTTATATATAGATTTTGCTGGAAAAGAGCAACACAAATTATGCTTGGGGAAGACATATTTATGTATTTTTAAATAAGAATGCTTAAATTCAAAATCTTTTATAAGGGAAAAAAGGGGATGGTTTTAGTTGATTTCTAACTTATCAATGAAAACAAGTTTGTTTATTTTGGAATTCCCACATTGAAGATCAACTTCAAATCTAGTGCACTCTATCCATGAAATCCTTGGCTTTCTTATATGTTTCCTCCAAGTATGGCCTCAACCTAGTCAAATTCAATCTTACATCTTGATTTGTGATGTACAAATTAGCATACTCTACATTCCAACCATCTTTTAAAAAGCTTCGGGGTAGTTTACGACCACACTATCCTTTCCATATTTTTCTATGTGACTACTTTCATAAATGCTTATCTTGTACTCCATATTCTCTAAACCCAGTTCTATTGAGGGAATTCTATAACAATGATTAGCAGGCATTTCCTGACCAATTAGCACCATTTGCAAGAATGATGACCCTGGTCGAAGGAACAACAGGTTGGTGAGCCCTGCCCCCCATGGACCCCAACCAATGCATGGCTCGAACTAACGATTGCATTACTTTCGAGCAAACTAGTTTCCATGGTTGGCTCAAATTCAATCACCTCAAACCCTACTTCCTCCATCATTTGCTTCACTTCAGCATGATTAAGGAGAACACGTCCTCCATGATGGCGGCACGCAAAGACAAGGCGAGGGCGGGGCCCAGCACTTGGATGGTGTGAAATGATGTGCTGATTTGGGCCCCCATAGGTCTGGGCCAGGAAGTCATGAAAATGATGAAGTGACATTGAATTTGGTAACCAGTTTGGGTTTACGGTCATCTGACCATGCCTAATGAGCCCAATTATGGCCCATGGAAAGCAATGAGTTCTGGTCTCTCGGTCCATCCTTAAGATCCTTAAGATCCTTAAGATCCTTTGCTTGGTCAACCCATGAAGTAGATCTCTATACTTGTTGATCCAGTAATCATGCGATTGATCAATCACCATCACAAAATCTTGATCCTAGAAAAAGGACTTCGCTGTGAAAAAAAGTGGGATGAGCCCATCAGCAAGTTTCCTGAGAAACCGCCTGTACTGAACACAAGTGCCGGGACATCATGTTGGACTTCACAATTGGGCCCTTTTGGGCCTCCATGTTTAGTGACTTCATTGGCTTCGAACATTCGGACTAGTTGCGATTTTCTAGGTAGTGGTCGGATTTTCTCAATGGACGGTATAGATGGGGTCGAGTTAGCGGTTTCCATGTCAAAGAAGTGGAGATGTTGGGGCTAAGGACATTCGGACCGTTGATGGAGCAGATATCATACTCATAACGAGAACAGTCGCATATGATTTTTCCCGCACGAGAGATTTGCCGGGGTAAAGATGTGATTGGGTCCATAGGCATCTCCTTTTGCACTCCCCAGTGCCCCACATCTGCAAATATATAAATGATTCAAGAAATGTTCCAAAATTCAAATCTTCAAAATTCATTTGGAGAATAACAAATCAATCGACTCGGTTTAATGGGAGAGAGGCCAGAGGTTTGTAGAAGCCATGAATGTGATTCTGAAAGCTCCAAAGAGGAGGATGATCATCTTCTGAGGAGCATTAAGAAAGCTAAAGCTAATGAGGTAGAAATCAATACACAACCAAGGCTCTCCTTCAAGGAGATGTTAATGGGTGGGGGGACCATGGGAGAGTGTTCTAGGATGGTAGAAGACTCAATGACTGATGGGGAAGAGGTTGCAGAGGAGGACGATATGGAGGAACCTTTCACTGGGTCAGGTTTTATCCCAGAGATAACAGTCTCTCATGAAGTCCTAAAAGATCTGTGGAAACCATGGAGACAGACTTTGGTCATCAAACTCCTTGGGAAAGAAATTGGCTATCAGTTGATGCTAACGAAAGTGACCGGTATGTGGAGGTTAGAGAGCAATTTGGAACTATTTGATTTGGGCAAGGGTTTTTTCCTAGTGAAATTCTCCAGCAAACAGGACTTCTATCACGTCCTAACGGACGGCCCGTGGTTGATACATGACCACTATCTAACAGTTTCACTCCGGAAGAAGGAAGGATTAAGACTACAGCAGTTTGGATACGATTACCCCAATTACCAATTGAGTTCTTCAATGAAAACATTTTATTCAAAATAGCGAAAGCTGTAGGCAAACCAATTAAAATCGATTCTGATACAGCAAATGCCCTGAGAGGTAAGTATGCTAGAATCTATATAGAAATTGACCTAGAAAAGGCTTTGGTATCCAGAGTCAAAATCAGAAAGCGAATTCAGAGAATAGAATACGAAGGTCTCCATGTTATTTGCTTCGGATGCGGTAAGGTTGGGCACAAGACAGAAGATTGTGGTGAGACTTGCCCCAACACAGAGAAAGATCCACCCGAATTCAGTAACGATCCAAGATCAAAAACCCTAGGACCTGGCATCCCAGCCGCCGCGGCGCACACGGCAGAAAAAGATGAAGGTCTCGGTCCATGGATGGTGGTGCAGAAACGACGGAGACATAGCAAAAATGGAAATTTCAGTGGGAAGGAAAGGAAGGATAGCTCGTACCATAATCGCTTCAACAATTTGGGTAAAGTCAACGTGACATCGGGAGATGTGAACATTGAATCGTCTGAGGAAGCTGGCGTTCTGACTCGTACGACTAGGTATCTCAGCAGCTATCAAAGGAGGAGCACAAAAGCAATCTTGATAGAGGAGGATTCAGAGAGTATGGATGGTTTGTCGCGGAGAAACAGAAGAGGAAAGGGGTTAGGGCTTCAAAGAGCAGACAAGAAAAGCGTGTCAGAAGATTTAGCAGATACGAAGGAGTCATTGTCTCAGAAGTTTGATTTTATTAAGGGTAGAAATGGGCTTGAGGAACTAAAAATGGGCTTTAAAAGACCAGGCCCTACTAGGAACAGAGATGGGTCCATCCTGGTTAGGAGAAATGGGCGGATGGAAGGTGAAGCAGCCCAAGCATGCTACGCGCCTTCAAAACAACCCATCTTCTTGTTAGAAAACAGTCTAGGCAAACTCGACCCGGGAGAGCCTCCAGAATAGCTCGCATTTTCAAATGCAACGACTAGTGACAAAGAGAATGAAGAAGAGATTATGGACTGTGATGATAGAAGTGAGAATGAGAATGCCACAGTGCCAAGGGAGTCAACAGAGGGGGATATGGAGGTTGCTTGAGAGCCGAGTCTCCCTTCCTTCCGGGTTTTTATTTTTTTCTCCAATGAATTTAAAACTCATAGTGTGAAATTGCAGAGGTATCAGTAATGGGAGCTTTAGAAGAGCGTGTAAAGAGCTTATCTCTAGATAAAGCCCAACGGCTTTGCGTTGTGTGGAGACAAAAGCAAAAAACAACCATCATCCTAATTTTATGAAGAGGTATGGTCTTAGTGAGGACTTCATTGTCCTGACAGATGGTTTTAAAGGAGGACTCTGGCTTTCCATTTCAGAGCTAAGGATGATTGTTGGAGAGATCTGCAGGCCATAGCTGAGCGAATGGTCAACCCCTGGTTAGTTTTAGGGGATTTCAATGAGATTGCTCATTTAAATGAAACCAGTAATTTTAATTGTATCACTTGGAAGGGGTGCCAAAAGTTCAAAAGCCGTTGGGAAAGGTGCAATTTGTTGGACACCATAGCTGGAGGGCCCTTTTTCACCTGGGTTAGGAAGTGTTAGGGAAAAGTTAAGCTCCAGAAGAAGCTTGATAGGGTGCTTTGCAACTTAGAAGCAAAAATGACTTTCCTGGAGAAGAAAGTGCTCAACTTGACAAGAATTCATGGTGATCATTGTCCTGTCAGCTGGAACTCCAATCTTTCCAACCCTCCCATCACAAACAGGAAACCATTTAGGTTCGAAGCAGCTTGGTTGACTCATCCCAATTTCAAGGACATGTTTGAAGAAACCTGGAAGGGTTCTAAAGGCCCTCTAAAAAATGCAATTAAGGCCACAACTGAGGAAGTGAAAATTTGGAACAGATTTGTCTTTGGGAATATCTTCTGCCTGAAGAAGGTGTTAGAAGCCAGATTGAGAGGGAACCAACAATCTCCTAGATATGGGTACTCCACTGCTCTGCAGAACTTAGAGTTAAACCTCCTTCAAGATTATCAAAATGTTCTTGAGCAGGAGGAAATCTACTGGTTTCAAAAATCCAGAATTCAGTGGTTTGTTGAAGGCGATAAAAATACCAGGTTCTTCCACACCACAACCAAAATCAGGAGAAGTTACAACAGAATGGCGTCTTTGAAGATTAATGGTAATTGGTGTGAAGATCAGGATCTTCTGATTTAGTAAGCTTTTTGCAGGAAAGAATGTTGTCAAGCCTAGTAGCAGGTTCATGGCAGGCAGAGCTAAATTCAACCTGCATGAGCAGGAGTTACTTTGTAGGCAGTTTGATGAAGAAGAAGCGAGGATGGCTGTATTTTCTATGAAATGTCTTAAAGCTCCGGGTCCAGATGGCATCCAACCTATTTTCTACCAGAAGTTCTGGACTCTCATGAAAGAAAAGATTTGCAATTTTGTCAACAAGGCTATAAAGGATGTTTATTTCTGTCCAGTTATAGCTAAAGCCTTCATGATTTTGCTCCCTAAGTCAAATAATCCTAAAGAAATCTCAGACTTTAGACCCATTAGCTTATTGAATACATCTTACAAGATTTTAAGTAAGTGCTTGGTGTCTAGATTTAGGCCCTTACTACAGAAAATCATTGACCCCCATCTGAACAGTTTCTTGCCAAGGAGGAGTACTCTTGATGATATTGTAGCCCTGCAAGAATTAGTTCACTAGATAAGGCAGTCCAAAAGTTCAAGACACTCCATGATCCTCAAAATTGACCTTCGGAAAGCTTATGATAATGTGAATTGGGAGTACCTAGCCAAAATGTTGATAGAAGTTAATGTTCCTCCTCAGTTAGTTAGGTTGATCATGTTCTCAGTGACAAGTGGTGACAGCTCAATCATCTGGAATGGGGAGGTCTTGCCGCCATTCAAAGCTGGTCAAGGTCTAAGGCAAGGAGATCCTTTATCCCCTTACCTCTTTCTTTTAGTGATGGAAAAGCTTTCTTGTATGATTGAAGAGAAAGTGAAGAAAGGCGTGTGGAGACCAGTGAAATTTGGCAAAAGGGGCCCCTATAGTTCCCATCTTTTCTTTATGGATGATCTGGTGCTATTTGTGGAAGCCAAGCACCTCAATCTTGGAAAAAGAAATGCCATGAACGGATAAAAATGTTCCTATGGTTGGTGGCTAAAGAGAGAATTCTGACTCATGCGGAATTGAAGAGAAGGGGAGTGGTTGAAGATGGGACTTGCAGAATCTGCAGCAAGGAGGAGAAGACCCTTACCCATGTCCTAAGGGAGTGTGACCATGCTAGAAATATTTGGGTCGAAGTTTGTCCGGGATTGGTGGAGAATTCCAACCTTTAGAGAGACAATGTGCAGGAGTGGTTAAAGGAGGGAATATCTCCGGTTCAGAATTCACCTCTGGTGGAGAAGGAAATAACATTCATGTTCACTTTGTGGGCCATTTAGAAGTCTAGATGCAACCTAGTCCATAACGAGGGTCTGAAGCACCCTCAGCTGATTGCCAACAGAGTTAAAAGCATGTTACAAATTGGTATGGGTCACTACATTCGGAGGAATAGCAGACCACAGGAGATCAGAGTCAAATGGGAGTGTCCTATGGAAGGAGTTACTAAACTCAACATTGACAGTGCAGCGGATCTGAAGAATAGAAGGGCTGGCGCACGAGGGCTCTTTAGAAACCACAAAGGAGATTGGATTCATGGTTATTGGATAAACATGGGCAGTACCAATGGTAATATGGCGGAGTTCTGGGGTTTGAAGGAAGGCCTCCTCTTGGTGTGCAAAAGAAACTTCGGTATCTTGGAAGTCGAGAGTAATTCCTTAAGTTTTGTTACGGCTGTCAATGGTGGAGTGGGGGTTAATTACCTTTAGAAGTACATGATAAATGACTGCATAACTCTTATGGAGGAGCTTGGTGTCCACAAAATTAATCATATTTACAGGGAAGTGAATAGGAGCACTGATAAGTTGGCGGGTCTGGAAAAAGAGGTTGCTACTGGCTGTCATGAGCTCAGAAGCCCCCCAGAAGCTTTAATTGAGTTGCTGCGTATGGACGCTAGTGGTGCTTCATGGATCAGAAGGAAGGGGTCCCTTGCTGTGTGCACTAATTCCCCCCTAAAAGTTGTCTGAGTTTCCTTCTCTTCTTTTTTTTTTTTTTGTTTTGTTTGCTTTCTTCTTCTTTCTATCCAAAAAAAAAAAAAAAAAAAAAAAAAAAAAAATTCATTTATATCCGATTTATTGACTTCATTTAATATTTTAATCCAAACACGGTGAGGAAAAGCATTGAAATAGAAAATACTAAAAAAGAAAATTCCCTTTACAAGTTTCTTCAAATTCATGAGTAATCTTTTTGTTTTTCTTTTGGTATGTCATACGAATAATCTTAATGTTTTATACATGTGAAAATATTAATTTGTTTACCATGTTTGGAAGTCAAAATATAAAGGAAAACTAAAAGAAAAGGCTACTATTAAAATTACTATTTCATAAATAACAAAATCTTAAGGTCAAATTTCTATAAATCACCGGATGATGTTGGCATAAATGAAGTTTAGAAAATAGGACAAACATTACGTACCTGGTATCTTTTTTGAATTTGAGGCACTTGCGACTATCCGAACTTCATATTGGAGAAGGTGCAGGAACATCTCGAACAAAAGCATGATTAACATGGCTATCCACATTGTTTCTTTCGTTCTTCCTGCGAAAATAAATGAACAAAACTAAGATTATGAACCAATGATAACTCAATTAGTTTAAGAACTAATATTTCTTAATCATGGTCAGAAATTTGATGCTCTATAGGAATGAAAAAATCAACGCTCGAAAGCTTGCTCCCATAATTGCACCCCATAAACGATCGACCCAGATTAGTCAGAATAAAAATCTAGATACTATATTGATGATTTAGTCATAATAAAAAAACAAAAAAAAAATAAGAACATGAGATAATAATAATAATAATAATAATAATAATAATAATAATAATAATAATAATAATAATAATAATAATAACGTATCGGTAAGATTGATCAATGATTCCAAGGATTCTAAAAGAAAAAAAAAGATTTTAAACAGAACCTCAAAAATTTATATAAAACATGATTGATCAAGTAAATGAAACGTACCAGACTTTTTGAAACTTGGGAGGGGAAGGTGTCACTTCAACAACACAGAACTTAAATAGGGTATGGTGGCCATCATCATCTCTAACTCAGGTCATATCAGAGTTGGTATGGACCAAAATAAAAATCCTTTTTAGATTATATTTTAATTGGGGACATTGAATCAATTAATACCCACAGAATTGTATTCCAGTCCATTCCAATTTTACCCGCTTTTTCCACAAGGGCACACATGCAACAACTGAGAAATTGTGAACTTTATGTAGTGTTACCCTATTTCAATTAATATATTATATATTAAAATCAAATCAATCAATTAATTTAATTTTAACGGTTTAAAGGTCAAAATCTCCCTCTCAGACTTAACAATCTCATATTTAAATTTTTGTATAATAAAATAAAATTATTATAATAATTCAAACATGACAATGGATCATTAAGGTCAATATTTTATTTTGTTTCTAATATTTCAACATAGTATAAGAGCCATATTTATCTATTTTTTATATTCATATATTTTTAAATATATCACATAGCTAAAATCAAGAGTATGAACTAAATACCAGAACTAAAATCAGAACCATGAGCAAGAGAGTCAAGCCTAGTTTGAGCCAAAGCCAGAGCCAAGAGTCATAGCCGACACTAGTATTCTAGAGAAAACTGCTCTTTAGGATTACAAAGAACACTCATAAGATTTTAGATTTTCAATCCATATTCATTTTCAAATTTAAATGATTTTTATTATATTAAATATCACATTGTATTTAAAATGATTGATTTAATTTTAATACATATTTGATTTTATATTTGTTATATTATATTTTCATATATTTCATATTTGACTTCTTTAATGGAAATCTAAATATTCTAAAATCCACACTTACTAATCAGGGGAACAAGGGACATTGGCTTCAACATATATTCGACTTTTCTAAACAAAAAGGCCTCTTAACCAATGGCTAGAAGGACAGCAGACTAATAGGATCTATCATTGCAGAAGTAAAATTATTCAATGATCTACTAACCAGTTGGCTTGACCACTGAACCAGCCCCTTTGAATACCATGAACATTGAGTCGGTTTTTTAGATCTCTTTCCGAGCAAATCACACAAAATACTTCTAGACAATCATTTTTTTTTTAATGCAAAGCTTTCCCATTCTCGATCACACAGATCCCCCAACATCCACTATTAATCTAGACTCGGTGCTCTCGTTTAATAGGACTTTTTAAATTTTTCTTTTTCTTATAAAGAAAAATAAAAGTTAATAATTTTTAAAATTAAATTAAAAGTTGTTTGCTATATTTATAAAATAAACTGATTTCATAATTTTTGAAATAAATTTAAAAATTAAAAATTAAAAATTAAAATTCAAGAGAAAAAGTGAATATAAAGGTAAATAAATTTATGATACGGATATATTTAAAATTTTATATATTTTGAATAAGGATATAAATGAAATAAAAATAAATAGATTTCTAAAATAAGTGACTTGTTTTTAAAAATAGAAGCAAAAGCTACGGAGCTTTTGTTTTATTTTTTGGTTTTTCTTCGTTAAAAAGAAAACTTCTTTTATATTTAAGAGATTCTAAAAAAAATTATTTAACGGGATTTTAAGAAGAGAAGTCGAAAAAAAGGCCGAAAAAAGGGCACAAAATCGGATCAACTTAGAAGCAGAGTCCAAGATGTTTCAACCCCATATTCCTTCATCATCCACACCTCCAGGGTTGGCATTCCACCTCTTACAAGCTTACAAGACATCCGCCGAAAGCAATCTATCAATTATTCGACAGAAGCCAGAAAATCAGGTAGTCGAAACTTTGCAAAACTAAATGAATCAATATTTTTTGCCTTAAGATTAGTCTCTAACAATATGATCTAGTGCATTTTCGTCCGATCATAACCCCAGGTGGGGCAGGCCGTCCCATCGGTGGACAATGGTACGGAAGCCCCACGAGCCCTAAACCAGCCGCCTCATCCTTGATCTCATCCCACAGCACAATATCCACCAGAAAAAAGGAAATATGCGTAGTAGTAGTTGCGGCAGCAATGTCGTTCTTCTGAAGAATCCTCCGCTAGTTCTCTTTGGCGTGAAGCTATGGCCGGATTGTAAGATCGAGTATGAAGAGCTCTCAGGCCTTGGCGACCAGAATTGGGGCTTGGGCGGAGGACATGCGAAAGTCTTCTTTTACCTTCATGATCTTCTTGATTCGAGCCAGAGGGAGTCGGTAGTTCTTGAAATCGTTCAATTGCTCGATTTCTTGGCGCTGGGTAGGTCCAGAACATATGTAGGTTGCTTGAAGGAGATGGTGAAATGGAGGCTGTGCAGGGGATGATGGGGTTATTGATTGTTGGTGTCCATTTTTAGGTTTTTTTGGGTTTTGAAGAGAAAGTGGAGAGACAGAGAGACAGAGAGAAGAGAGAGACAACGAGAGGGAAGACAGCTTTTAGTGATCTCCGAAAAAGTGGATTTATTGCAACGACGAATAACCGTCAGTTTTGAGAGCTTTCCAATTTCTTAAGTAAAGCCAAAACTTAGAAATGGCTAAATCCGAATTATAACGTTAAAAATCAAATCCTTCTTTATTTTTAATTATTTCAAATTATTGCTAATTTTTTGACCTTTTAAGTTTTCCACCTTCGGTGACTTCCATTTTTTGGGTTTTGAAAATTTTAAATACCAAAAATTTCAAAAATATTGTTTTTGCCTTTAATAAGTTAAATTTCTCTTATCGAAAAATAGTTTAAAAATTTGTTAAAAATACCTTTTATGTTTCATTTTAAATAAGCTTTCAATCAAAAGGCAGAGAAATATATAAATTAGAAGCAAAAAATGGGAATTAGAATATTTATCAAACTTCATTTTCATAGCATGAATCATCATTGAGTTTGAGACATCTGATGTTGTGATTGATCAAATATTGTATAGAAAAAAATATATCAAAAGAGTTTTTTTCATTAAAAATCTAACTCGATTTATATTTAATCGAACTTAATATAATTATCAAATATAAATAATTTATTTAAAAAAAATTGAACATATAACAATGCAAACAATTGCGCTTGACATATTTGTGCTCCCCATTCCTCATATTAATAAATGATCCCAATCATGTGAAAAAAAATTGAAAATTTTTATCAAACCCTCCAAAAAGATATATTTAAAAAAAAAAAAAGATTTGATTTAAAGAAAGAAAAAGGATTGATCAATTGAATAAGCGTAGCTTGAACGGCATAGAGCTTGAAAGAGCGTGTGGTGTAGATATCTTTTTAGAAAGAAGAGAATCACAGAAGCTTTACCTGTGATGATATAACAAGCGGGTTCACTTTTAAGAGAAATCCCCGCATCTCTCCTCCCTCTCTCTGTCTCTATCAATCTAATTGGACCTTAATTGGATTTTCCTTTTTGATTTGGAAAATCCAAACTTAGATAGAATTTATGCTCATTTTGCTTTCTTTTTTTATTTATCACCAACTTAGTATTTAGAGTTTTATTTTGATTAATTTGAATCGATTGTTTATAAGGTTTAATTAAGGAGGAGATAGACGCTGATTTCATTTTGCTTTCTTTGATATGCTCAGTTGTTTGTAGATCAGAAGCGATCACCTCCGGCAGTATAAATACGCGGGCCATGTTGTACTCGGAAAATAATTTGAGTTTTAAAACTCAGTTTTGCTTCCTCATTAATTTTACTGATAACAACATTTAACACTGCTATTAAGAATCCGATGATACTAAAATAATAAAAAAAATTATAAATGGAGAACACACATCCTAATTACGTATCTCAATCACTTTAGAATTAAATAAAAAAAATCTCGTTTCACTCATCAATTTCATTTTATTACCCTTTCCAAGGTGAAAAAATGGAGCATGGCTTGCGGAGAGGTCCTTTCCAATGTAATTCAACAATAGAGAGCATATGGATTTAACTAAAAAAAAAAAACTCAAAAGATTTAAGCTTTGGAAAGAGAAAGGCATGCATTTTTTTATTATTATTTATTTTGTAACAAGCAACATGAAACATCAACTTACATAGCCTTCTTTTGAGCACTCCCATCACCCAAGAGCCAATTTCAGCTCATGCATTTTTTTATCATTATTTATTTTGTAACAAGCAACATGAAACACCAACTTACATAGCCTTCTTTTGAGCACTCCCATCACCCAAGAGCCAATTTCAGCTCTCCTTAGTGTGACTAAAGGACACACTCTGGTGCTGCTTTAGCATGAAGTCCTTTGCCCTCTTATATGCTTCCTCCAAATGAGCCCTGAACCTAACCATATCCAATTTCACATTTTGGCTTCTTGAGTATAGATCAATAAGCTTTTGGGACCAACCTTCTCTTGTTAGGGCTTCAGGATCCTTCAAAACTATATCATCCTTTCTATACTTCTCACTCAAGCTACTTTCCTCCACCCCAATTTTATATTCTATGTAGTCCATCCCTAAAACCTTAGCCGGATACCCATAACACACCTCGGCGAGCCAGTCCAGGCCGATTGGCACAATTTGCAAGAGCACTGAGCCAGGCCTTAGAAAGAGCAAGTGTGTCAAGGCCGCACCGTGGAGCCCGATCAAAGCATGACTTGAACTAATAATTGCATAATTTTCATGCATAGGTGTACTAGTATTGGGCTGAAATTCAATAACCTCGAACCCTATTTCCTCTGCAACCTGCTTGACTTGGTCTTGGTTCAACCAAAGGCGTCCGTAAGCAACACCACCTCTAGGACGACCCGCTAGGGCTAGCCTGGGCCGAGCATTTTGGGCATGATTGATTGAGGAGATGGATGAGAGATTTCGGCCATAGATGTTGGCTAAAAGGGCATGGAAATGGTGGATATTTTTTGAGTTTGGTAACCATTTGGGTTCTATTGTCATGAACCCATGTGAAATGAGCCCAATAACAGCCCACGGAAAGCAATGAGTTGGGGTCTCTTGGTTCATTCTAATGATCCGGTGCTTACTAAACACTTGAAGTAAATCTGCATACTTGTGTATCCACCAATCACGAGATTGATCAATCACAATCACAAACTCTTGGTTGATGAATATGGAATTGAGGGTGACATAAAGGGGAATAAACCCATCTCCAAAATCATGCCAGAGATTTCCAATGAAACCACCGGTACTGAAAACAAGGGCTGGAATTTGGTGTTGGACATCACATTTGGGCCTTTTGGGGCTTGAGATTAGAGTCACCTCCTTTACTTGGGACATTGCCAATTCTTGCCATTTTCTAGGGTATGGTTTTATTTTTTCAATCAAGGATGACGATGGTTTTGAGTTTGCGGGGTCCACAGAATAGAAGGTGGAGATGGCTGGATCAAGGACAGTCGGACCCTTGATTGAACAAATATCATAGTGGTAGTGAGAACGGTCACAGGTGATTAGACCTACATGGGTAACTGGGGTTGGCAATGAAGGAATAGGGTCTTTTGGGGCTCCTTTCAACAAGTCCGAATGTCGTGTTCCTGCCATAAACAACAAAATAATTTCGTACACTTCACTTTGGGTTTAGCAAAAAAGAAATATATACATCTACCAGAAACTATGGAAAATAAGTTTATTGACTAACTCAGTCTAATTTAGGAACTGTATCTGAGCTTCATCGAAGGGTAGTTAGTAAGAAAAAAGTTATTTATAATTTTGGGTGAGAAATGCTATTCCTAAAATAATCCTTTGATGTACATAATTTGTAAATTGTTATGCAATACTCCATAATAAGTTTATAGATGCAAATTCAAGAGCAGTTGTGGTTCTTTCTACTATTATTGAAAAAAAAAAAGGATTTATCCTTGGGCAATGTGTTTACCAAATCAATAGTTTTCGATGACATTCATAAAAAAAGTCCTAAACTATTGTACCTTTCTACTTTCTTAATTACAAGATTCTATGTTTACAAATCCAAAATAAAATCCATCGAAATCATTCGTGTGCCCATGCATTAAAATTTATATCCACAACCAATAGATCAAATCAATATATTTTTTTAATCAAAATTTCAAATTCAAATTATGAAAATAAAAAAATCGACACAATAAATATAATTTTTAAATTATACTTCATAAATATTCAAATCAGATTAATCAGATTTTTGGATACCAGTAACGAAGTACCAAAAAAATTAAAATTTATGTCTAGAGAGCCAAAGACACCATATATATATATATATATATATATATGAGAGACGACGATTATAACCTATAAAGAAACAAACAATATTGTTTTATAATTTTTGAAATTATATCATAACATTTTCCTTAAAAATTCAGGTAAGCTGCCCAGATTCTTTTGGCGCTGATAGCATATCCAAATGGAGAAAAAAAAATCACTTACCTTTTACATAGGGCCATAACCAAAATATACCTAAAATCATGATTTTGTGTTTTTTAGGGAATATTTATGATTTTGGTAATTTTGCCTACGAAATATTTCTTCTGTGAAATTTATATGTGAAAAAAAGGAAAAAAAAAATGTAGAAATCATACCTTGAGTGGTGATTGAGTTGGTAAGACTTAATTTTGGAAAAAACCAGAAATTGAATTTCATAATGAAGAAGGCTTTGATGAACAAAAGCAAACAACACAGAATAGCCAAGGACGATGTTGTCTTCATTGCTTCAAGCTTCAAGCTTCAACCTAGGCATGCAAAGAAAACTGTATATAAACAGAGAAATAAAATGTAAGGATTAAAACTTTTGAGTCCTTGAATAAAATAAAAATTACTCCAATATATGTAAAAAAGAATAACTTAATGTAATTCCCTGTGATTCAACAGTACATACCTTGACTGTATATATTTTGGCCGTGAACAAAGGATTCTCAGAGGAAAATTTTCACTGGAATTTCTGTGAATGAGAGAGAGAGAGAGAGAGAGAGAGAGAGAAGGTAAAGAGAAATGGGATGTTGATAGCTTAAACACAGTCTGCGAATAGACCGAGAAAGAGATAGAGAGAGAGAGAGAGAGAAAGGTAAAGAGAAATGGGATGTCGATAGCTTAAGCACAGTCTGCGAATGGACCAAGTGGCGTTTCACTTTTAGAGAATGCCATATACATGCATGCAAGAAAAAAGGTGTTGTATATAGAGGCAAAATTGACTTTTCCTTTTCGGTTGGATAATTTATATAAATATTTAGATGTAGTTTTGCTAGTTTTATTAAGAAGAATGATATATAATATAAAAGATTATCAATTTCAATTAGTTTAGACAACAACTTAAGCATCGGCCTTACTGAATCTTTAAAATTTTTACTTACACCAAAAAAAAATAAAAAATAAAAATATAGATTGAAATTTTAGTTATATTTTTTCGAAGTCACTTGATTCGAGTCTTTCTCTATCTTAACTTTAAAATTTATTATTATTTAAAAAAAAAAAAAGTTGCTCGTATAGCTTAGATGCAAAAGTCCAAATACTATCATGAAGGTCCATCTTAAAAGATCAACATAAATTCTGCACAAGCAAATTAATGCTAGATTTTGCCAGATCCTTGCGGGACAAAGACAATAGGGTAAAGAAACCTTTTTATGATTTCTGTGGGCATTGATATATGTAGGATTTGTGAAAGGATGCATATTTATGATTTATTTTTTTAATACAAAAAGGAGATTCAAACTCGTCCTCCATCCATTTTCGTGACTGATGTGGGTCTAGGGTGATGGGATTTTTTTGAGAATAGACATTGTTTAGAAATTCATGAAAATGAATGAAGGTTTTTGAGCTGGGTATTAATTTGGGATCTATAGTCATAAATCCATGTGACACTAGCCCTATTTTGGTATGTGGAAAACAATGGGTGTTGTGTTTGTTCTCCTTGTCTGGGTTTACAACAGGGTGCATACAAAAGGCATTGAGTAATTTTTGTACTTGCTGACCCATTAATCAACTGACTTGTCAATCACTAGCACAAGGTCCTGATCAGACGTAAAGACTGAATGGACGGAGATGAAGAGGGGTGCAAAACCATCATTGGTATCGTCGAATACTGATTTCAAAGATTACAATTTTTTTTTTTGCGCACGTATTTATACAAATCTTAAGGTCAAATTACTATAAATCACCGGATGATGTTGGTATTTATGAAGCTTAAAAAATAGGACAAACATTTGGTACCTCGTATCTTTTTTGAATTTGAGATACTTGGGACTATCCTAACTTCATATTGGAGAAGGTGCAGGAACATATTGAACAAAAGCATGAATAACATGGCGATCCATATTGCTTCTCTCATTGTTTTCTCTCTCAAAAAAAAAATAATTGTATTGGTAAGATTGATGCATGATCCCAAGGATTCCAAAAGAAAATAAAGATTTTAAATAGACCCTCAAAATTTTATAAAAAACATGATTGATTGAGTAAATGAAACGTACCTGACAGAAAATTGTGAGGGGAAGTAGTCACTTCAACAACACAAAACTTAAATAGGGTATGGTGGCCATCTTTATCTTTTTAACTCAGATCATATCAGGGTTGGTAAGGACAAAAATAAAAATCTTTTGGATTATATTTTAATTGGGAAGATTGAATCGATTAATATCCTGAATTGTATCCAAACCCGATCCAATTGTACCCACTTTTTTCACAAGGGCAGACATGCGGCCATTGTGTACTTTATATATTGTAACCTATTTCAATTTATTAAAATATATTAGAAATCAAAATCAAATCAGTTAATTAATTTAATTTTAATATATATATTTAATTTTTTAATTTTTATATTTCTATATTTATACCATTATAATTTCATATTTATGTAATATATTTTTCATATAAACATGACTTATTATAATAATTCAAAATGGGCAACAGATCATTAAGGTTAATATTTTTAGATTATTTTTAATATTTTTAACGTGATATTCGAACCATGTCTATCTATTTTTTATGTTCATATATCTTTTAATACGGTATCAAAGTTTTCACACATCAAAATCAGAATTAGAAACAAAACCGAGTGCCAAAACTAAAGCTAGAGTCAACAGCAAGAGCCAAAAGTAAGAAAACCAGAGCTTGAGCTACGAGTTAGAGCCACGGTCAGAGCCCGGCGCTAAATTTTTAGAGAAAACCCGTTTTTAGGATCGTAAAAACACTCATAAGATTTTAAGTTCTCGATTCATATTCTTTTTTAAATTTAAATAATTTTTATTATATTGTATTGAGTTTTCAAAAAATATTAAAATATATTATATATCAAAATCAATTCAATTGATTTGATTTTGATACATATTTATCTTTTCTTATTTTTATATTTATAATATTATATATTCGTATATTTTATATTTGATTCAGGAAATCTAAATATTCTAAACCCACACCTGCACACTAATCGAGGAAACAAAGGGCATTAGCTTCAACTCATGTTCAGCATTCCTAAACAAGAAACTTCTTGACCAAGGCCCAGAAGGAAACAGACTAAAAAGGACCTATCAATGCAAAAGTAAAATTGTTCAATGATCTGCCAACTAGTTAGCTTGACCTAATGAACCAGCCCCTTTGAAATGAACATTGAGTCAGTTTTTTAGATCTCTTTCCAAGCAAATCACACAAAATACTTCTAGACAATCAAAACAATAATAATAATAATGCAGAACTTTCCCATTCCCGATCCCCCAACATCCACTATTAATCTAGCCTCAATCTGGTCAACTCAAAAGCAGAGTCCAAGATGTTTCAGCCCCATATTCCTTCATCATCCCCACCTCCAGGGTTGGCATTCCACCTCTGCCAAAAACAATCGATCAATTTTTCTACAGAAGCCAGAAAATCAGGCGGTCGCAACTCTGCAAAACTAAATGAATCAATCTTCTTTGCCTTAACATCAGACTCTTATCAATTTGATCCGGTACATTTCTGTCCGATCATAACCCTGTGGCGCTGGCCGTCCCATCGATTGAATAATAAAAAATAATTTATGGAAAATTTTTATAATTTTTGTGTGTATTGACATCTATAGAATTTGTGAAAAAATACATATTCTTTTATATATATATATATATATATATATACAAACATGAAAAAGATTTCAATTTAAAACTTTTAACGAAAAAAAAATGATATCAATTAAATTATAACTGGTCGGCGAATATTAATTTCTTTGTTAATGTGATCTAAAACTCAACAATCAATAATTGCACATAAAAAAATTTTTTAATTCAAACACAAAAATTACTGCGTACAATTAATGAGCTATTGTATTTTATTTAATAGAATTATTAATATATACTCAAAAATAACTTATTGTATCACGATCATACAATTTAATGGGACCTTTTCTTTTTCTTATAACAAATAAGTGGGTAAAACATGCCCAAAATTTAATACTATGGCACTAAATATGAGAGCCACTTGGAAATGCACATGCATTTTATTAGAAGTAATAGGACACCTTAGACTTGCCTTACATACTCAGCGCATGAACTTCTTGGCCTTCTTGTATGCTTTCTTCAAATATTCACTAAATCTCACCAAATCCAACTTCACATTTTGTTTCTTCAAGTATATGTCCATAATCTCATTAGACCAACCATTCTTTTGAAGACCCCTTGGATCTCTCAACAAAACATGATCCTTCCCAAACTCATCTATTAAACTACTCTCCTCCGCTCCAATCCTGTATTCCAAGTACTCCAACCCCATTGCTTTAGCCGGTTTTCCAAAACATGCCTCAGCCACCCATTCATCCCCAATAGGCACAATTTGCAGGAATACGGACCCTGGTCGAAGGAACAATAAGTGCGTTAGGGCTGCTCCATGGACCCCAATCATCACATGACTTGAGTTAATAAGTTCATAAGCTTGGCTCAAAGGTGTCCTACGACTAGGCTCAAAGACAATCACTTCAAAACCTAGACTTTCAATAACTCGTTTTAATTCGATCTGATTTAGAATCACTCGTCCTCCATTTCCACTTCGACTTGCTAAAATGAGTCGTGGTCGTGTCGGATGTGAGTCTAGGGTGATGGGATTTTTTGGGGTATAGGCATTATTTAGAAATTCATGAAAATGAATGAAGGTTTTTGAGCTAGGCATTAATTTGGGATCTATTGTCATAAATCCGTGTGATACTAGCCCTATCTTGGTGTATGGAAAACAATGGGTGTTATTATCTTTGTCTAGGTTTATAATAGGGTGCTTACTAAAGGCATTGAGTAATTCTTTGTACTTGCTGACCCACCAATCAAGTGACTTATCAATCACTAGCACAAAGTCCTTATCAGACGTAAAGACTGAATGGACGGTGATGAAGAGGGGTACAAATCCATCATTGAAATCGTGGAAGAAGTTTCCGGTGTACCCTCCCGCACTGAACACTAATGCCGGAGCCTGGTGCTGTACTTTGCATCTGGGGCCTGATAGATCCGAGGCGAGAATGAATTCTTTGATTCCAAACATTGTCATATTTTCCCACTTTCTTGGATATGGTCTGATTTTCTCAATAATCAACGGTTGTGATGAAGTTGATCCCGTGGGATCCGATGCAAAGAAGGTAGAGATTGTTGGGTCCAACACATTTGGGCCGTTGATTGAGCAGAGATCGTAGCGTCCATCTGAGCGATCGCAGCTGATTAGCTTTGTGGAAGTCACACCATGATCCTCCTCATCTGAATTCTGACATGTTTCTCCTACACACACCAATTTAATATATCATATCAAGTTAGTTTGATAATCCACTTACCTATGGTAACATTTATTATTTCTTACAACAGATTCCTTCTTTGTAATCTTGTTTTGATTACATTATGTGTTTTGATTGGGGGTTGGGGGGGGGGAAAGAAAGAGAGACTCTATAGGTGCTCGAATGGGGGAGAATGTAGAGTAGAAGTAACCTTTATTGAAAAATAAAAAAAAAAAGAAATAGAGTAGGTTGAAGTGGGTTTCACATAACAAACAACATAATTTCGTGTTAAATTGGTTACTAATTAAATTACACGAAATTATGAAGTTTATGATGAGACTGGTTGGAATCCTGTCTACCTCTCACATTTCTCTATATTTCTATCTCAAATCTTTAAAGTCAAATGTACAAAATCTGCTTTTTGAAATGATAAACAGAAATCGCTATCTGCGTTTGTATATATATACATTCCTAAAATGTGACCATATGAAAATTATTTTGATTGTTGAGTTGAGGTGGATTAGAGAGAGAGAGAGAGAGAGAGAGAGAGAGGGGGGGGGGGGGAGGGGGAAATGAACGGTTGAAACTCTTTTTCTCTGGGTTTCATCTTTATCGGTCCCCTAAACCTTTTTCTTTTTTTTTTTTTTATTTTTTAGATTTGATTCACCATTAAGTATTTAAAAATTTACCCCTACTAATCTTAGTCGAACTATTATCGAGTCTCAATTAGGAGAGATCTCTCCCAACATCATTTTTATCATTATCAAAACTTAAATCTCTTTGTGCCATTCTCACTGAATTAACAAAATGTCATCCCCTAAACCTTTTTCTATCACTCCCTCTGATCACAAATCACATCATGTACATTGGCTCATAAGTCTATAATTTGACTTTGAATGGTTTTTGCATTTGGCACGAATTCAAGCCGTAAATGTCGACTTTGAAAGGAACAAGTAGAATAATAATAATAATTATCATGATTATACGATGATAATAATATTAATATATCATTGATTTATAACTTAATTGGTGTCATTTTTTCTCCCTTTATAATAATCTCTAGTTCAAAACTCCTATAAACCAAAAATAGATGATAGTATTAATATTAATCACCTTGGTTTAATGTAAAATTTTTAAATATATAATTATTTATCACTTGAATTATATTAACACTTCATTACTTCTTCTCATCGGCCAAATTGTAGTTTATTATACTTCTTGTTTTGCAATATTATAAAAGTCATAGATCTGTCTTTCTCCGTCTCTTTCTTTGAATTGAATCATCAACGATTTAAAGTAGATCCATAGATCAAAATAAGTAAAATTTCCTTTCCTTTTCATTAGGAAAATAGAAATAACTTTTTATGCAAAAGAAGATGAAGGTTGTTAGTCTTTCATCTCATCATCAAAAGAAAAAGAACATGTGATTTCTGGCTAAACAATTGTAACTAAATAATTATGCATTTCTATATAATAAATATGAATTTAAATATATTTAATAAACATTATATAAATAATAAATAAGCAAATTATTAATAAGTAATAAGAGAAAATAAAAAAATTACAAAGAGAGAGGAGATCAAAACACACACCCCCTTATAGCCAAAGTTTAAGACTACTATTGTAACTTTCTTTAAGGAATTAAGTATAGAAAATGTATTACATACTTGATAATCATGAAATACACAAAATTCACACATTGAAATGGTGCCCAAATGGGACAATGCATGATATGGTAGACCCAATCTTCCCGATAATCATTCACGTCAGTGTACAAATCAAATCATATGATGGTTATATGGTTATGCCATTTTATTCACTTCCAAGGCAAGCAAAAATTAATGTATGACCAAAGTAGATAAAGCAAGAGACTAGCATGTAATGGGTAATGAAAAATAGATTTTATGATGGTGGGGTGCAGAATACCTAGCTTGTCGATTAAATTCGTGACCCTTGGTCTTATGATGGACGACAGATTCATCTGAGAGATGATGAACAATACCAAGATTGCTGTGCATATAACTCCTGCTGCTCCAGTTTTTCTCTTCATTGCTTCAAGTGACCGAATCCCAATTTTGTATGAGAGAGAGAGAGAGAGAGAGAGAGAGAGAGAGAGAGAGAGAGAGAGGTATAACCAGTGGAACTGAGATTTGCCCCATGGATGATTTTATAGGACTCGAGGGCAAAGCATCAAAGCCACGTACAGGCCATTCGGGTTCCATTATATATTGTTACTTGTTGCGGTGTACTCCTTGGTGTGACTTTTGTAATTTGTCATGATAAGTACTAATTAATAATATGATTACGAGGTCGGGAAGAGGTCTAAATCAGAATGCGACTACTGACAAGGATAAATATTAAATCTAACAACAGTACATTGTAAACTGAGCTAGAAATTCAGGATTTGAAATATTCAACATTTTTATTTTCTCTAACGTTGTATTTGGAATTAAATAAAAAAAAATAAGATCTATAAACTCCTACAAATATATATATATATATATATATATCACTAAAAATGATATAAACCTCGTTATAATCAAATTGATTTATATAATATTTCAAAAAAGATATTGATTTATTGAATTATTTTTAGAGCTTATTATAGCTATGTATAAGGCCAATATGTTTTCGACTTTTAACTTTAAATTCGGAACGATGCCATTTTTTGTAAATTGACGCTATGGCCAAAACGTAGCGTTCTTAATCACATAAATAATGTCTTACAAGAAACCACAATGACAGCACCAATATTCTAGATTTCTTCTAAAATGGCTCTTCATTGTCCGAACACCTCTCTCTCTCTCTCTCTCTCTCTCTCTCTCTCTCTCTCTCCCTCTCTTGGTACCTACCATTGATATTCGAAGTACTAATTTAGTTCGAGTGTTTAACATGCTCAATTTAGAGATACAACTTTCTCAGTATAGTTTTCATCATTCTCAAGTTTCGAATTTGATATTTAATTAAAAAATCTATCATTTCATTCAATTAAATAATTATCCGTCGGCCTCTCTCCCCAACATATAAGTTTTTTAGAGGCATAATTTGAAATGTGCAGGAAAAAAAAATAAAGCATGTTGACATTCTCTGAGATTTAAATAGTATTAATAATATTAACCAGATTAATTATAGGTAATATCCTGAAAAGTAACATGTTGACATTCTCATGTATTTAAATGGTAGCAATAACATATGCACCTACCCACATAAGTCTTGATTTTGTATTTTTTTTTTTTTAAATAATACACACATTATACAGAAAGCAAGCTACCCAGATAACATTTATCTACATAAGCTACTTTTAAATATATTTTTTGAAAAAGTGTTTTTCTTGAAAATTCCTTGCATTACCTTAGTAAACACTAGGTCACGGAGTGTAGGACCAGGTTTGACATCACAGATTCAGACCCACGTGAATTGGACTAACCCAACTTGTTACTCGTCTGATCGAATTACAACTATTCCAAGGCATTGTACACCGATGGATGGTCGACTTATTAGATAAAGGTAATTTAAAATTTAAAATTTGAAAATAGAAAAAATTATGTTAAAAGAGCTCTTTCTTAATTTGGGTCTAACAACATTTGAACCAAATTAATCAGAGTATGATTCTAAATACCGATTGATTATTAAAAAAAAAATTACCAAAGCATTGGACAACAAATTATGAAGGATCACTCAAGCCTAGTTGCCTAATAAAAATGTATAGTCCTGAAATTTATTACACTCACTAAATTCTCATATTTTTATTTAAACCCTCAAATCAGTTTTGAATTTATAATAACAAAGAAATATTCTAAATATGTGATAGTATAAGTTTAGATGGATCGAAAAGTTAAATATAAGAGATTTAATAAAAGTAGAGATAGACGGTGTTGAAAATTTTGATACAATTTATTCGTAAATACATAATAATTAAGGATATAGATGAAAAGATGACTTTGGATAGTAATGAGTGGTGCAAGAGAATCCACACAAATTAAACAAATATCCTTTTTTTTCCCTTAATATTTTTCATATTTGTCTCTTAAATTGCAGATCCCAATTATTAGGATTATCTTTCAAATTATTATTGTTGTCGTCGTAACATCAAAGGAGAGCTTTTAAATGCTATGGAAATGGAAGAGTTTTTTTCGGACAATGAACTATAGCTCAACTATCACTGTTCTCTACCTTTGTAATGGTTTCAAATTCAAGTTTCCTTACGTAAAAAATAATAATAATAATAATAATAATAATAATAATAATAAATGGAAGAGTTTTGGGTTCACAGGGCCCAAGGCCATTGAGATGGTCGGAACAAGGTCTTCCAAATACCTAAATGTATATCTGAAGCCCCGGATTTCCAGTTTTTGGACTCAAGGGCCCAAATTTTTGGCGGGATCTAATGCGCATACGCCAAGTTTCTCTCGCATCTCTCCCGGTCCAAAAATGACACATCCAGTTTTATCAAGAGAACCATTTATATTAGCTCTTTTTATCCTTTATAATGATCCTGATTGTGTTTGTTTTAGGGCAATTTGACTTCTTAAAAAATGATTCCCTCATTCTGAATATTCAAATCGACCCCTAAAAAATTATCTTTAATCAATTGGAAAACAAAAAATAAATAAGAAGCCCCTTTAGACAATATGTTGCTTCTCTCAAATCTTGAATTCCTTTTCTTTTTCTCTACCCCAAGTCAACCCTACAATCCACAAATAATATCTCAATATTATTTATAATTATTATATAATAATTGATTTTTTACTGTATTAAAATTTACTTTTAATTGAATTTTTTATTTATTTGGATTCTTTTCTCTTAAAATTTAAAATAATAGTGAAATTGTTTATACGATATTATTGTCATGGTAAATTTAAGTGATGACATCCAATTAAGTTTTTTTTATAAATTTAAAAAATTGTTTACCCTTTTAGAGAGCCGAACTCCGCCTATGGAGCTTGACAAGTACTCTGACTATACTCCATCTACTCACCACTAGATTTGATCAAATCAGCCTCAAATTGCGACACATTTGATCATTTTTCTTAATTAATATTTTCTTTTCACTGAAAAAACAGTGGGAATCTTTAAGCCAAAAATTCACGAAATCAAAATCCGGGGTGCCCTACAAGACAAATCCGTGGGCTGGTCATTCAGATCAGAACGTACTATCAATCCAATCAACACCTTAGTCTCTCTCTCTCTCTCTCTCTCTCTCTCTCTCTCTCTCTCTCTCTCTCTCTCTCTCTCTCTCTCTCTCTCTCTTCTTTTTGGGATTAGAAACCCCACCTGACCAAAATCATCATTCTGGTCTGCTTTAATTAATCAAAACTGGGTCTCTCGGATGAAACTGTCCCAGATCGTTCCACGTGTGCAGAAGTACCATTGGATCGTGTACGTAAGATACACCCTAAATACCCTCGGATCAGCTTTTTACCTTAAAAGGACAATTCTGGTAAAAAAATCTTATAAGAAAGGTCTGGGAAAGAGAATGCGGTGCCTGCATGGCAGAAACACAACAGCCTTTCCTCGGAAATCGCGAGAAGACAAATGCGATTTTCATTCTCGGACTGTTGGTGGGGACCACAGGAGGGGTATTTTTGGCAAGAGAATGTTTAATTAGTTGTTTTGTGAGTTGTTGTGACGTTTTGGACCTTTTAGTAATTTAAGAGACATCGAGGGCCGTTTGATTGGAAGGTAAGATGTCATTTAGGAGCCCAAGATTCGTGGACGCAGATCGACTTTGGGATTTGAGAGAGAGAGAGAGAGAGAGCGGGAGTTTTCGCTGCAAGGGTTCGAACCGTGTGAGGAGTGAGAAAGATACGTACGGACGATCTCAGTCCTCATTTTTGTAATTCCAAATTTAAGAAAATGTGCCCAACATTCTTTTTCCCTTTTTTTTTTCCCTCGGGAATAATATTATATAAATCACATATATCTTGAAATGAATATATTAATTTTAATGTGAAAGTCTCTATCAATATGAATTTAACTCATTCCGGTAATAGAGATTTTAATAGAGCATAGTCTCTCCCTCCTTCTTCTTCTTCTTCTTCTTCTTCTTTTTCTTTTTCTTTTACTTAATTACAGATATTTAAAAACTTAATTAATTCAGTTCAAACAGTTTAATTTAAAGATTAATTCCCTGATACTTATTTTACACAACCAATCATATTGGATAATGAACGATATAGTTCTAATATGATTCAAATCAGGCTATTTTCCTCTGATTACATCTTATATTTTGTATAGGAACCATTATTTTCAAAAGTTTAAATTTGTGGAGGAAAATATTTTTAAGTTTTTGTATTTGAATATCCTCGATAAATTTTGATATATTTTTTAAATTATTATGTAAAATTTGATCTAATTTCATCAAATAATCAAATCCCTCTATCCAAACTTTCACCAACTAAACCCATGAGAGAATGGATTGATGTCAAACTTTTTGATAGAGTATAAATTATTCAATCATATAATGTGATTGAGGATTATACAAAATAATAGAAAAATGATCAAAAATCCATGATTGAGTATCATCAAACATGACACTCCAAACTTGATTTTGGATTGGAAAGCAATTCGAACAGCCTAAAGTCGATTTCAGGAAATCGATTTTCAATTTCACTTGTTTTAGAAACCTATTTAAAACCATAATATTTACCTAAATTATACTCCAAACCTTAATATTTTGAAAAATAACCCATTCCTTATAAACACCCCGCTATCAAATATACTGCACGACTGACCAAAGCAATGACTCAAAAGAAAGGGCATAATAGTAATATACAGTCGATATCTGCTAACGAGCTTTGCATCTCAGATGCTTAAAAAAATCAATGGGGTTGCTGTCTTCCAGAAAATCATATTCATACCTAATTCTTAAACCGGCATCACACGTTTCGGGTATGATGCGGTCATCTGAAGGCTCAGCCTCACACAAAAATCCTACGACTAAAATCTTCTTAGCAAATGAGAAAAAAAAGATGAATAGCAAATGTTTGACACGAATGTTTCCTTGTAATGGAAGCCATGGCTCGGTAGCATCCAATTTGGGGAAGTTTTGAAATCAGTGGTACTTAAATTAACGTTTTCTCACGAGATTAATCCGGAATAAATTTTTATTATTTTTATAGAATATTTGAATGATAAAAAATTCTTATTATTTTATTATCTTTTTTGAGATTTAATACTCAAAATTTCATAGTTATATATATTTTTATGATTATTACGATTCTTAAAAAAATTATTAAAAATGTAAAACCCCACTCCTTCGTTATTTTATTTAATTTTCATTAACTTTTTGAGGAGTCGATTCTATCTTCGTTGACAAATCCCTTTGTTGTCAACATCCTATAGACCTGGGAACGGAGGAAGCATAGATGCAGCTTCCTTTTTGTGTGTCACAATTTTACATTTATTCTAAGAAAGAAAAAAAAAAAAAAGGATTCAATTATGTAGTGATTTGACATCGATTGGATTATCTTTAATCTTGATTTTTTCAAAATTATATGTGGTCCATCAGAATTGGACATATTAGGTTGTTGGACCTTGGGGCCAACACAAGAAGGATGAAACAACATTCGGAAATAGCATTTTAGAAAATATGGTTATAAAAATGTATAATATATACATATATACACATACATACACATATATTTTCTTGGGAATATTATTATTTTCATAATAGGCAATCGAGGTCATTCATATGAAATAAGAATTTTATTTCACTTTCCAAGTCAAAACATAAATCAAAGTTATTTTTTCTCATCATCAAAAGTCATATTCCGATTAATTTGATTTGAATATTTATGAAAATCTTATTAAGAAATGACTTTTCTGACATAATCTTTTTTATATCAAATTTTATATCCAATATTTGATTAAAAAAATTAATATTCTATTCTATTAGAATGAGTATCGATTAGTAAATCAAAGTTATTTTATTTATACGTGTACGTGTGTGTGCATACATTTATTACAAAGAAATTCACACAAATTTAATAAAAACTTGACACTCTCTCCTCAAATTTCTTTTAGACATTAAAGAGTGAAAAAAATCACAAACCAAAACATAAAAGGACAGCTCAATTATTCCATGTCAAGATCAAAGGGTCATGCCAACTATTTCGCCACCACCAACAAACAAACGTTGACGAGATAATCAAGAAATCTGTTACCCCTCAATTATACAAGAGTTCGACTCTGCAACGAAAAGACCTTTATTAGGAGACCTGTACTCATAAAAATAGATTTTATAATAATTGATTCAGAGTTAATCAAAACAAAATCTCAGATATTAAACGAAAGTGTCAAAGTACCAAAAGAAAACATTACATTGCAGTTCTTAAGAGAATAATTTGGTGGTTACAATCTCTTTTCTCTAATTCTAAAATTTATGATTTGAATCCTCGTGTAAAAAAAAAAAAAAACAAAAAAGAGGCTACGTCGCCACGTAAATGCCCCATAGTTGGGCTTTTGTGTCTCTCCAGTTTGGCCCAAACCAAGATATCATGTTCTTACTCCAAAACAGAAGCAGCGTTGGCGCCGCATCGTCCGCCGAACACAATCTTTATTATTATGATTATTATTATTATTATTATTATTGTATACCATTTTGTCTATTTCTGGTCGGCAGTAATATGAAAAATTTGGGTTTGTTTCCGAAAATTATGTCTAATTTTTAAAACTATACTAAACTCCCACGAATATAACAATAAAATGTTATATTTTTTTAATCATAAATCTCATATTTGAATTATGAGAATAGAAAAATAAAATTTAAAAGAGTCAATCTCTTAATAGACTCTATAATATATGACCGGACTAGTCATATGAAAAATCCGGATATCTAAAAAATAAAAAAGAAAAATTAAAACCGTGTCATGGCTTACGCGAGGCAACCTTTTATTCGCAGCTTATTTCTTTTTATTTATGTTCATGGACCCTGAAAGAGAAAAATATAGTCTTTTTATTTTGTTTTTAAAACTTACAAGAAAATGCAAAAACTCCCCTTTTTGAAGTTTATAACTAGATTTGTTTGCTATTAGATTTTTTTTTTTCCTAAGAAATCAAGTCATGGGAATTGAATGCAAAAATTGACACTTCTTTAAGAGGAGAAAATATTTATCACATAAATACAAGTTCACTGTTTTGAGATAATTCCAGTGTTACAACATTTCCCATCATTTCCCCAGTTGAAAAATATTTTCATAATTTTTTTTTTTTGTTATCCAAACGCTTAATTCATTTTTCTGGAGAAGAAAATATATCGTTAAAATTTTAAAATTTAAAATTAAGATTTTGGACTAGAAAAATATTTAAAATAATAAAAAATAGAGTTCAGTTTGAATTTCGTAATACCATCTTGAGATGCCAAATCAATCAAATTGCAAGCAAATAAGGTACAATTAGAGTTGTATTGCTCCCTTAAACAAATGGGTGAATCAAATTTGCTAATCAATAGATGAATTGAAAATTTTAATTAAATGGAGACAGCCCTGGCGAAAAAGAAAAAGAAAGGAAACTGAAAAGCTCTTGAGATGTAACCCAAAATCAAAGCATTTCACTAAGACCCAAGCCAATAGAGTTTTGTCACCTTGGGTCACCCACAAGCCTAAACGGGGGGCCACTTGAAAAAAGATATTGATCTTACTTGGCCAAAATGTTTCCACTTGGAAAGCTTCCACACATTTTCCATGGCTGCGACAATGGATGTTTATGCGGGACCCCAACTAGGTTGGTCTATTCGTGGCAAACAACCCCCATCAGAGAAAAAGGAAAAATGAAAATGAAAATGAAATTGTATGATTTTAAACTTTATTTCACTGGTAACCCACCTCATTTGCGGAACTTTTTTGCATTTTTGAATGGTAGGATGATTATGACAGCTATTTTTTCTCATTCTATGACTACCCAGATAATAGCATATATAATCTTCCTTTTTTCTTTTGATTTTTTTAGAGACTTACTCTTTTGATGTAACATTTAAATATGTTAAAAACAGAGGAGGGGAATATTACATGCTCGAGAGCAAATACCCCACTTCCCATATTGTAACTTTGCCTTCAGTGTACCGTTATACCGATGCTTAGTTAATATTATTAAATTCGACTTTTGTGTAAAATAAAAACAATTGTTGAGAGGGTTTTACTCTATAAAAATTCAAAGCGATTTAAATTTGATTTAATAAAATCCAACGTGTGATTACTAAATATTAATAATGTATATGAAAAAAAGATATTATTATTACTATTATTTCTATTTTACAGATGAGAATCTAAAAATAATAAGGAAAATTTTAAACTTTAAATGTTTATTAGTTAAAATGATGCAAATGAGGGTGAACAACGCTATGACTTTTTCCACAAGCATGCTTATAGGCATTTATTCCTACCAAAAGTACATTATAAAATGATATACTTGCATTGCACCATATGATTTACTACTTCTTATTTAGCATGCTGAAACCCTGTTTATATGCATTTTTTATAGCTAAATTTGTAATGCTATTATTGAATTTTTGTTCTCCAATATTTTTAATTAAAAAATGGATTACTGCATTATTATTTTTTTTAAGATATTGATGATGGGCTATGGTCCCATCGTCACACTCTCTTGGCTTTACAACATTATGGTATTATGAGTCAAGAGAACAATCCTTTACTCTTTAACAAAGTTAAAAAGGAGACAAATTTAGATATTTCGTACCTTGAATTGAGAGTTGAGACTACTCAAGTTTGAGAATTATTCCCATTATTTCGATGGTAACAGGGAAAAGAGAGAGAGAAAAAAAAAAAAAACTTTATTTTCTGCCACCAAACATGGCTTCTTGCCCAAATCCCAATTCATGATGCCGGGTGTATCTCAAGTTCTCCAAAGAAAGGAAAAAAATTTATTGATTGAAGGATTCTCATTATTTCAATTCAAATTAACAATTAAATCAATTAAAAGATGAGTTTTTTCATTCTTTTTTTTATTTTAAAGATTTGAACATGAAATTTTAATCAAAAAAATCTCGTGTCCTTGTCACCAAATCAATTAGACATTTTTCATGATATGTGTATCTAATACGGTCCGGGAATACTTGTGTATTATTTTGTCATTCTAATTTACATATTGTATGACAATTAGAATTTAAAAATGTTATCGCATAAACCTAAGTCTCTAAAATATTCATGTTATCTCTGATTTTTTTTTTCATCTCTATAGATATTGATACTATAAGAATATCATAATTTAATCATAATCTATTTAATAACCATCTATTCATTAGTATTTGAACTTCGTTGTGACCCAATAACTTCAATACCAAGTTGTGTTTCCAATTAATTATGTATGTAGTTCACATACTTACTACGATTGGTTTAATGCTATACAATGGGTATCTCTTTCACTTATAACCACAGATTAAACTAAAAATATAATTTGAATATATTCTTTTAAAAATATTAATCAGTATATTAACTATTAAATTATATTTACTCGTACAGAATTTATTACACAGAAATATCTTTTTTTCTTGGTAACTAAAAGAAAGTAAAATCGAAATTCATTACTATATTACAAACAAGAATTTCGAAGTACTCTCGTGTCGTGTCTATTTGGGCCAAATGATGATGCCTCTATGTTAAACATACGACCAGAGGCCTAAAGATAGACGTAATACATTAATAAATAAGGTGACACTGTTTGTCAAGGGCATTAATAATATCATTACAAAGAAAGATTCTCAGATGGGGCGTCTCCACGCCTGGAGAGGAAATTTGGAGGAGAGGTGGGGTAGGGGGCGAGGGGTCAAAAAGGACTTTTGGAATTGTTGACGTACATGATAAACACAGACCTATAGGGGTCATATCAGAAACACACTTTTCTGGGGAGGAAGAAATTTCCCAAGTCTTCCTGAGAAGGTGACCCTCACTCATGGACCACTCAGCCTCTGACACCCAAAATATGTGCCTTTTTTTGTTTTATTTTAAAATTGCAATTATGAATATGCTGTTTATGAACTGTAACTCTAGAAGAAACAATGGCAAAAGAGATGCTAGATTTCTTGATTGGGAAAATCTCTTTAAATTCTCGTACAAACAATATGATTTCTATTCCGAATTTTAGCAAAATTGCTTGGTTCGTGCAAAGATTTAGACCCACTTTTTCTTCCTTCCTTGGTTTTTTTTTTTTTTTTTAATCTCCCAAACTTGATCCACCGTTGAGTATCTAAAATTTTATTTCAACTAATTTCAGTCGAACTACTGTTGAATCCCAATCGGGAGGGAGCTCTCCCAATGTGAACTCGAATCCCTGTTCTTAGTATGTAGTGCAAATGTCCTTCCCATTAGATCAACAAAGCATTGGTTCCTTATTTCTTTCTCTCTCGGGATTTTCATAAATCGATATTTAAATTTTATCTGATTAATCCAATCTAAATACGGTAAAACTCATTAAGAGATTGGTTTTTTTAAATTTTATTTCTTCTTTCAAATTTTATTTCTTCATAGTTTAAATCTGAAATCTATAATTAAAAAAGTACAGTATTCCATTATTATACCCATAAGATTTTGGTTTCTCTTTTTTCAAAGTTCATTCGATCCTTTTCCTTTCAAACATGGTTGAAATTTTTTATAATTATCTTTAATTTTTTGAATAAGCATAATACAAATTCCAAAAATGATATTAATGCAAATTACAAATTTTTAATCATCGACACTTGTGATAAGATTAGACGATTTCTACTGGGAGAAAAAATAAATAATATTATGACTAATTAGGCAGAAGCCAGAACTATTTTTATAATCTCTCATAATAAGAATAACATAAATATAAATAGTAAATAAATTAGGTAGAAATTCATGACAATGCAATGAATTGGTAATGTCTGGAGAAATAATATTTGCTTGATGTCCAATGATTCGGCCATACAATAAAGTTAATTGATACTTCATAAATGTAAACCATACGCAATCAATCTCTAGAGAGATTATTTAGGAGGATAGAATCAATAATCCTTTCAAACTACAAAAAATAGGTTTAAGATGATATATATTCGTAATTATGTCGAACATATTTACAAATATATTTGTATTACTATGAGAAAAAATTATTTAATTTACCTTTTTATCATAGTTTACTCCCATTAAAGGAGTTGAAAATTAAAATTTATAATTTACGACAAGTTGAGTTGAATAAAAAAGGTGGCTAAATTCATTTTTTCGATAATAACAAACGAAGTTTTAATCTTAATATTATAAATATATATATATATATATAATATATTGGTTTAATTCATATGGATTTTTCTACACTACTCATTCCTATTTAAGGTCATTTTCTCATATAAACCTTAACTATCATGTCTTTACGGATAATTTACATCCAAATTTTCAGCGGTATATTTCTATATTTTATTAGATTTCTTATATTTAAGTTCTCGATTTCTCTAATCGGTGTGTTTTTGGATCTTTTTTATATATGTTCAAACCACCTTAAAGAACATTTTTATATTTTATCTACAATTACGAACATTTTCATTTCTAATTCTATCTTTAGTTTTATCACGTATCTATCTAATAATTTTTTTTTTTTACAATCATTTTTTGTTCTTCTTATTATTTAATACTTATCGGAAAAAATATATTTTTATTTTATTTATGAGAAGTTATCTTCTCCAAGGGTGGTCCACGCTTTTAGACGAAACCACTAAGTGAAAATCTTCAAGAAAATTATTATTTTCTTGCCGGTGAATTGAGGTATATATATATATTAAAAAAAAAACCCAAAGAAAAAGAAACAAGTCATGCATTAGATACAGTGATGTAAAGTGGGAATGCAAAGATTAGAAGAAAATGACAAGCAGACCAATAGAAGAAGAATAATTGACACATTGAACTTTTGAATACATCTTAGACCAGTGTGTGTGGCTATTGGTTTTAATCATTTTCAAATACTTTATGATTGAATATTCTTCGCCCCCCTTGATTTGTGAGTACATGTACTTCTCTTTTTCTAATCTTAAGGATTATTTTTTCATACGACGAATAAGTATAATAATATGAAAATCAAACAATGAATAACATAATCACGCTCATTCGTCATTATTGTACCAGTAATTATCATAATTGCATAAAACAAATTTAGTCCGTCAATCAACGGTTTGAATTCTAATAGTAAATTTTAAACCGTAAAAAATTATCTTTATTGTATAGTCTAATACTTATCGACTTTTTATTCAATAAAAAATTTATTATCATAATTATTGATGATTTTATTATCTGATCTGTTAAATTAAGAATTTTATAAATTAATTGATTTAAGATCTATTTTGAGTACATAATTTTTTATTCAAATGATTGGGACAACCTAATTTGATTTACTAAGGTATGTAAATTATATTTCATTTAATTTTATTTCTAATATATATATTTTTTATTTTAAATTAAGACTCCTATTGTTATGGGTATCCTGTGAGATTAGACTTTTCAATCAATTTAACCCAAACATACGTGAGGACTTGGTGGAGCTATCCAAGTGGACCCACCACCCACCACTTATGTCATCATGTGTATTATATCATATAGACTTTTAACGGTTAAAATATAAGTGAGACAGCACCAACTTCTGTGGTCCGGAGAGCAGCGGAACATTTCTCAGTTTAACGGCGTACGGTACTTGCAAGAAAGACTTTCGCTGTTATCTACAGAAGATCAACCAATAAAAAGTGAGGAAATCAAGGAGTCCCGTTTTCGTAAATAATCCCAAAATGAGGGGCTCTTACAAAACTATATCCTAAAACCTAATCCTTGCCACAGTAGAATGTGGGACCCACAATTGTCTGCTCTGCATTTAGCCAATAACATAAAAGCTGAATGCCTAATACAGATATAAAAGAATAAATTAATTGTTGGGGTGTGATTAAATAATGTTTTGATAAGGATTTAAACAGCCGAGTTTGGAAATAATTTAAAATGAGAGAGAGAGAGAGAGAGAGAGAGAGAGAGAGAGAGAGAGAATTTGTCAAGTTTGTTGTTGCAAATACAAGTAATGCAGGCTTGTTTATTTTATTAATTCCTTATTTAGTTTTAGGCACATTATTGTCATCTAAACCAAAAAAATTAATCATTATTATTGTCAAATTTCAAAGGTTATAATTTTATTAAAAAAATATAAAATTTTAAAGATATTAGTGTATTTTATTATTTTTTCTTACCATAATAGTTTCTTAAATTTTAAAAAAGGTGGGTTTTATTAATATCTGTACCAAAAGCAAGGAAAGCGGAGAGAATCTAGAAATGCCCATTTCTTTTCATTTCCTCGTAAGCCCTGAAATAATTAATTGAGGAAAGAAAATCTTTTAGAGAGAGAGAGAGAGAGAGAAGGGTGAAGAAAAAGCAGAGAATAAAAAGAGACCGGATGTTGACAAATTTCATGTCACTGTTCTTAGAAGGTCGTTTGTTTGTGAAGATTTCTTATCTGGGATCTCTCTCTATTCTCTTTTCTTACGGAAGAGAAAGACCGGCCCCAGCAGATCGAAATCTTCAAACCTTTCTTCTCTACCTGATGACGATCTAAGCTTCTTCAATTGTCTCACAAAAACACCCACCTGTTATTTTTCTCTTGTTCTGAAAGATTGAGCCTTTTATATTTTTATTCATTTATTTATTTTTATTCTGCTAGTGAAGTGAATTTTTCATATGAGAGTTACCGGAGATTCTGTTCTATGATTAAATTTCTGGAGGATTCTTGAAGGAGAGGTTTCAGAGGATGTGGGTCTGAGGTAATAATTTTGCATTTTATTTCAATTTCTTTTATTTGGTTTTGTTTGATTTTTTTTTTTTTTAATTTTCCAATCTATTGGGTTTGATGGGATTTGTTTTTGTTGATTGATTTTTCTCTTTTTGTTAGATTTTGTTTGTGGGGCTAATGCATGTATATCTTTGTTTGGTTGTGTCTGAGTTTTTGTGTTTATTGCATTGCCTTTATTTTTTCAGATGTTTAATTTGTTTTTCTTTTGTGGATTTTAAGGAGTGATTTGAAGTAGATTCTGGTATTGCAATTGGGGGAGGGGGTTTCAAAATTTTGTTTGCGGGATCTATTGTTTTCCCTGGTCAGATTTCTTCCTCTTTTAAGACTGGCAAATCTTTTCTCTTTGGTCAAGCTTTTCTAATATATGTGCTTCCTTTGTCTGAGAAATTTATTGTTATTTTTTTTTGGGGGGCGGGGGGTGATTTGGTAAAGTTTACTTCACACAACATGGGCACTACTTGATCCTAGTATTGTTGTACATATTTTGGGATTAACGAATCATATGAGTTGCTAATTTCTTGTCTAATATTGGAGTCGATTGTCAATTGCATAAGTTGGGGCAAGTGAAGGGAAGATTTTGAAGCTTACTTGATGAAACAGAGAATAGTTCTGATTTATATAGATCGGTGGAAGCAATTGGACTGATTATTTCAAGTGTGTTACTTACTTCATAATGACCTCAATTATGGAGAACTGGATAATTCCTCAGAAAACTGGATTTCACATCAATATGAAAGTATTGCAAAGTTTTGATGTTGCTGTGCATTTACTGATTAGCATTTGGTCTTTGTTTGATGAATTAGTTGATTGGATTGAGAAGCCTTTTCAAAATTGGCATAGAAGTCTGCTGCTGTTTTTCATCAGATACTTTAGTTCCTACTGTCATTTGCTATGGTAGTATATGCAATCGCAACTGGAAAAAAATGTCTTTTAAGCTTGCAAAAAACCTAGGTCAGGACTGTTATAGAGGCAACCAAACATGTTACATTAAGGAATGACCCATATGCCTATTTACATGTGATTGCTTTTAGGTCTTATAGAATGGTTGATATGAATTCGACAGCTGTGGTAATTTAGTCGCGTGATGTGGCAATGGATATGATCAGAAGAAATGGCATTCTTTCTCTATAAGGTTGGTCTGGTGTGTGAACTCTGGAGTAACACATTAGAAGAAAAAATTTAGTTTGGTTTCTTCTTCCCGAGAAATGTTGAACCTGTCAATGGTGTTTTCTGGCATTTTCACTTTGGTCAGCTGCTATTCATGTTTTCTTTAGTCAATGGTACCAAAGGAAAAGGAATAATCTTGTTGTATGATTATCTCGTAAAAGAAAGGTGTGCCTTTTTATGCATGAGTGGTTTCACTTGTTCACAAATTCTCTGACCAACATAAGGAACCTGACTGATCAAGTATATTAGAGATGGAATAGAGAATAGGCCATGGATATGGGAATTATGCTGATGGTAAAAGAGAGTAAAAGAGAATTTAGTAGTGATCCCATATAGGAACAATAGGGAACGTGTCAAATGCTCAAGCATAGGCTGATAAAGAAAGATATATAGTAGTAAACATATGATGGGGGTTATTGAGCATAAATTTAGCAGTTAAATAAAATGATAAAAAGCATGGGCTAATGAAGAAAGATATATTGCACTGATTTACATGATGGTGGTCAATGAGCGTAGATTTAGTGGTAAAAGGGAGAGAAAAAAAAAAAGAACTGATGAATTCAAGATCATTATGGGCACTACTTGGAGAATATTGTATAAATTACATATTGATTCTTTAGTATTAGCCATATAAAGAATCTGTTGAAGCAACTAAGTATCAGCAAATTTGGGAGATAATGAGATCCTGGACGTTTTATTTTTTATTGGTGTGCCTACAACTTGTAATGTGTTTTTTATGTTAGCTCACTTCTTGCTGTTTTTCATTAGAAATCCTGAACAGTCCCTGACATTTAGT
Organism: Dillenia suffruticosa; assembly: GCA_033439265.1. Taxonomy (NCBI): domain Eukaryota; kingdom Viridiplantae; phylum Streptophyta; class Magnoliopsida; order Dilleniales; family Dilleniaceae; genus Dillenia; species Dillenia suffruticosa. Next base: position 4,829,537 of record JAVTVX010000024.1, read on the forward strand.
ACCATTTAGAATTTATTATCATACCTTGAAATCCAGGGCCACTTGTATATTTCTTGGACAATCTCAAGATTTAGGAACATAAGCTAGTTTCTGAAGGCTTGGATGTTTACAAGCCTATCTTCAAGCGTGCAATCATGGATACCTTTGCTTCTTGTTATTGTTGTTTCTATCACATACGCAATTTGATCCAATTAGCCAGCTGGTGATTTAGAGTAGGTAACCTTGTTATTGGTTTTGAAGATGGATGTTCAAACAAGCAAGAGACTTTAGGATCTTTTGGACACTGCCACTCAAATTAACAGAAGGATCCATGTCTTGATGTGCATGCTTGCATGTGCAGGTTTTTCCCCTGTACAGTTAATAACATGGATGCATAACTATGTAGGCAAACATATTTTAATTTTTATTATGTATCGTCACTATTGTTTTTGCCATCTCCAAAATAAAACTATCTTTTCCCTGTAAAAGTCGATGAATGCAAATCCTTTCCAATTAGATGCATGAATTTATGTTGGAGTTTTTCTGCTTAAACCTAATTATGCTTCTTCAAAAAGTGTGTTTTTGTGTTTGTCCTCTGCATGAAGACTTAGCTAGGGGCATGTCTGTTTCATCAGTGGGGTTCCAATGAGAAGAGTAAAGGTCATCTTTACTAGTGCAGTGCACATTCAGTCTGCAATTTGCCTCTTACTTTTCAATTTTCTTCTTTAATTGGCAGGAATGGGAACAAAAGTCCAGTCAAAAGGCTACTTGCCTGGATTTCATTCCATGAGGGATCTCAATGAGAGTTCTAGCAATGGTAATTGGCCCTTATATTATGGAGATAATACATTATCAAATGGGCCATATTGCAATGGGTTCCTGCCAAGTTCTACTTCAGAGACATATCCTGGGTATGACGTGGCTTTACTCAAGCAAACGATGCTCCAACATGAGGCCATATTCAAAAATCAGGTATCCTGACTCTCTTCCAAGATTATTTGAGCTCTGTATTACTGCTTTTTATCTGATTCTGACCTTCCTTGGCATTTGAGGCACATGTGTAAACCTTTTGTTGGATTTATACTCCAAACACCTAGATTTACTTGACAAAAGGCAATACATAATGTACTTATACTGCACATTCAACATGTTTTTCCTGCATCATAAACAAGTATACGTGTAAGGCCACAACTTATACCCATACACCTCCACACATTATGCCTACATGGATGATTTGAATTATTCATTGTATCCAGGTGTATGAACTCCACCGCCTTTATAGAATACAAAGGGATTTGATGGATGAAGTTAAACGGAAGCAAATGAGTAAACATCCAATACATCTCGAGACATCATCATCGTCAAGCGCTTTTGCATCTGAAATGCTTTCTGATGATGCTCACAAATGGAATATTCCCGGCTTCTGCTTTGCAAGTTCTAGACCATCTGTTTCTGGTTCGGGAAACACATGTTCTCCTTATGGTTCTGTCAAAGGCAGAGCACAAGCAGTCTCCATTCGGTTTCAAAATGGAGGTACTTCTAAGGATAGTGAAATGTTTGTTTCTCGACCGACAAAGGTTAGAAGAAAAATGTTTGACCTTCATCTTCCAGCTGATGAGTACATTGATACTGAAGAAGGAGAACATATGGGGAATGGAAAAGCATCTGAGGTGTCAACATGCAATAGCAATAAAAATTTTGAGACTGCAAAAAGTGATTGTGTGAAGATGCTTATAAGCGGCGGTCAGAAGAATGCTTGCGAAGAAGATGCTTCAAGAACAGAGTCACTTCCAAGAGAGAGTGGTTTGGCTGACCTGAATGAACCCATTCAAGTTGAGGAAGCAACTACTTCAGCATCAGCCAATCTTGTTGGACCTGTTACCTGTAGCAGTGAAATGCGACAAAGTGATCCTGCAAAACTAAGTTCCGGGTTCCTTGGTTTTCCAAGAGAGCACTTTCAAAACTCCGAGCATGCCAGCACCAGTGACACTAAAAAGAGTGCATATGTGGAGAACAGAGAAAATGGGTGGTTGTCCTACAGACCTGAAATAGGTAAGTAATTTTTCTGTGAATGTCATAGTGTTCTCAAATTCAATGTTGATATTTGGTCTCATGTTATATGTGCATATTTCTTGATCATCTCTTTGAATTCCTTTGTACTACGATTACTTTGTTTGTTTGAATTTCAGATTCTACAACAAGTTTTGTGCATCCATTTTTTTTTAATAAAAATATAAGAAGCAGAAAATTCTGATATGAAAGCAGAGAATGATCTTTTCTTGCTGAGTTACGAGAAGACTTTTCCTTTATTGGTGATTATTTTGCATTAACAAGCCAATAAAATCTGATGCTCTTCGTTCATGTCTGCTGACTATTTTTTTTTCTCCCCAGATCTCAGCAAGAGCTATCTGGACTTGAATTCTCAAGGCTTCCAATCAGAGAAGATCACTCAACCCATTCAAGGTATGCTTGATAAGGCTCAAGAATCCCCAGTTACTCAAAAGAAGGGAGGTCTAAGAGGAGCAGCAGAAATTTCAGAGAAAAATCATTCTCTTTCCAATTTTAACCATCTGGAACCACCTGCAGCTTCCCGTGTACCTGACTCATTTCCTTTCGTTCCCGCCTCTGCTTTACCCAATACATGGGCTCCTTCCATATCTAATTGGGACAGTCGAACCAACAAATTTGGCCAAAAGCTTTCATCAAATCAAACTTATGCATTTCCAAATTCATATTTGCATATGAGCGAGAGCTCTTCATCACCAGCTGAGAAGCATTGGGCTTTCAGAGACAAGCAGCAATTTAGCAGCAATCCATCATCCCATGGTAATGAATCCTTCAGTCGAAATGGATTTTGTCCCCGGTCATCAGGTTCCAAGGAGTTACCCATTCACTTCACTTCAATGCCTTGTGGTTATTTAAGCAACGCCTTCACTTCAAATTTGAAGTCTTCCAAAGACCTGAACTTGAATGAGGTACTCACGACAAGTTCATCTCATGATGTGGTTTCCCATCACAATCTTGAGTTGTTTTATAGACAAAGGAAGCAGGATGACAACTCTGCTGTTTTGCCTTCGCTTAGACCAAAGCTTGCTTGTGATGAGAGGACCACTGAAATAAGAAGAGATTCAAAATCAGCGGAGTCGAACTTCTTACATGAACTACCTGGTTCACATGCCCATGAGAATAATCCTGAGAGGATCATCCCTGGTGATTGTCCAAGTAATAATAAGATTATTGGGGTTCCCATTTTTGGGAAGACCCATACCTTTAGAGAAGATTTGCCTTCGCTGATTTCTCGCTCTCCCTCCATTCCACACACTTCTGGTGGTGAACGTCAAAGAACTGTGGTAATTGATATTAACTTACCTTGTGATTCAGAAGCCATGAACTCAGAAAAGCAGTCTGGCTCGGGAATTTTGTCAGTGCAGGACATAGATGTGAATGTTTCAGGACTCAGGAGCAATATTGATTTGAATTTGTGTCTAAGTGATGATGAGACTTCGGTATCTGTATCAGACACCAAGGTGAAGAGCGTAACGGAAATAGATTTAGAATCACCTGCAGTTCCTGAAACTGAGGAATCTGCACTTTCCAAGGAAGAAGCTTTACGTACACAACATGATACATCTATGCAATCACCAAAACAGAATGCTGATACTGCAAAGGACGAACTTGCCCAAATTGCAGCCGAGGCAATAGTTGCAATCTCATCATTCACTTGTCACAATCAGGTGGATGATGCCAGTTGCGACCAATCAGAATCCTCCATTATAGATCCCCTTCCATGGTTTGTGGATGTAGTTTCCTCTATCCGAGATGATCTGGAAAACAAGCTCAAGGTAGATTCAAGAGGCAAGAGCAATGACAGTGATTGCCAGGGGTATTCATCCGATAGCAGTGGGTACTTCGAGTCCATGACGTTGAAACTGACAGAAACCAATGTGGAGGAGTACTTATCCAAGCCTCAGGTTCTGGAAAGCCCAAGAGTCGAAGATCCTGGAGCCAACATGGTTCCAACTCGACCCCGAAAGGGTCCCGGTAGAAGAGGAAGACAACGGAGGGACTTTCAAAGGGACATTCTTCCTGGGCTAGCTTCTTTGTCAAGGCATGAAGTTACGGAAGATCTTCAAACATTTGGAGGACTAATGAGAGCCACTGGCCATTCTTGGCATTCAGGTGTAGCAAGAAGAAATGCTGCTAGGAATGGGTGTGGTCGGGGGAGAAGACGCTCCATGGGCAATGCGCCAACTCTGGAAGCTGCAACTACAGTTTGTGCTCCACTCATGCAACAACTTAATGGTATGGAAATGGGGCTGGAGGATCGAAGTCTGACAGGTTGGGGAAAGACAACAAGACGGCCCCGGAGACAAAGGTGCCCCGCAGGTAATATTCCTCCCATCCATTTGAAGTAATAAGATGCTTTTGTTAATGAATTTGAGGATTTATAGAGGAAAATTGGAGGAACTAAGGAGTTATTTGTTTGGCTTTTATAAGACTGAGGATATTGCAACCGATGAGGGGCTCTCTTGTACATCTCTTCTTAGCCCAGAATTTTCAAGTGTCTTTGACTGTCCTTTAGTTTCTTTGTTTATTTACTAATAATGGTACATTATTATTTCTGAAGAGACTATACAGTTCCAATTTGGACTGTTCATGGGTGTTCTCTCGGTGATCAACTTGGCTAACTATATTTCTGTGTTCCGAGGAACTTGTGAAAATGTCTTCCTTTTTTCACTGTTTGTTTGGCCTTGTTTTTAGTGCCCTTTACTCACTAAGGTCAATTTCCTGCAACAAGTTTACCCCCCCCCCTCTCTCTCTCTCTCGGTTGGAAGGAAGAAATTCATTAGCAACTAGAATTACAACGAGTCCGAGGTAAGAGAAACCCTTCTAGTCATTTAGATTAAAAAGGAAAAAGAAAAAGCACTCTTGGAGGAGGGCAACTCTCTCTCCCTCTCGTTATAATTCAAGAATCAGAGAGTTTGTCAGAATTCTTTAATCAGACAATTCAATATAAAATTCAGAAAAGAAAGAAACATTTTAACAGTAGAATGGATGATCAAATCAGACCTCCAAGCTTGTTGTATATGATAAAAAGTTTTCCAAATTTTAATGTTTTCAAACAATCAAATCTGCTAGACCAGAGAGAGGTATAAATAATGCTCATGATCCCCAAGTATTGCTCATGCTTTATCCATTAATGTTTAATGCACATTTTATATGTTATCATAAATAATAAGTTTTAATTTTTTGCACGTAGAATGTTGATAAATTCAGGTACGGTCAAATACTAATTGGTTTGAGTCTTTTTATGTATAGAGAGAGCTCTCGAATATCACCCAAAAAAAAAAAAGAGAGAGAGAGCTCTCGAATTCAAGGATTTTTATACTTTTCCCTGAAGATCCTTGAATTGTACGCAAAGATTGGGCGTGTGAGTGTCTGGATGTCTGGGACCTTATTGTCCTCTGCCTGGCTGTGCTGTTTGAATTTTTGAATTGTACTTTAAGTCATTTTTCCTCTAAGATACTGAACAGACCAATCAGGACAAACCTCTCTTATGATCATGCAGGCCCCGCCCTCCACATTTCCGCCCTCCACATTTATCACTGTCCTCCTTCTTATGTCTAAATTCCCACTTTATGTGTACCTCTCCCCTGACCCACACTCCTCTCTCTCTCTCTCTCTCTCTCTCTCTACGCGTGCTCACTTGGTACTTAAGTGGTATTATTTTTCTTTTGTTAGACTCGGAAAAATTGGATCATGTGCTCAAGGATCGACTACATCAAACATCTTATAATTTAAAATTTACAATTATTTAAAAGAAAGATAAGATTTTATAGTAGTATATATACTTTTATATCAACACATAGTCGATATAATGAATAAAAATATTAAATCTCTTAATCAAGATTTAAATTTGAAATTTGTGAATTGGAAAGATTAGACTGGAGAGTTCCTCTTAAATTGGCCTGATAATGTTTGAAACGAATTATTCAAAATATCACTCAAATGCTGATTGATTATAAATATATATATTTTTATAATATAACAACAGTTATCAACGTATTAGTAATTTTTTATACAAAATTTAATTTGATTTCAATTAATTTAGTTTGGATTTTTGGAGATAAAAGTATCAAGTTAATTGATCTATGATTTCAAAAACTTTAGTGATTAAATAATCAAGGTTGGTCTTCGGAAGATCATTGCTCTCTATTGTCGGTAGAAATTCAGGCCAAAACGTAAAAGTAAGGTCCAAGGGAATAATCTAATGATTACAATCTCTTTCTTCGACTTAATGATTCCGCTTCGAATATCTATATAAAAAAAAAAAAAAAACTTAAAAGCAAGGATATACATTTTCTATCAAATACATTTTTTTAATGTTAGGACGACGAAATTAGAATTGCACAAAATCAATCTTTTCTCTTGAATCAAAAGTGTTGGGAGGAAACAAACCCTTTCGTTTTGGGTCAAAAGTATTAGTTTTAAAAAATGGGTTTGGCATGATACCTTTATTTTGGGGCAAGAGACCTGATGTTTTGATCTCAAAGGAGGTACATTTTGGGAAAAGAATAATTTAAAATTATGTAAAATTCAGCATAACTTGAAATGAAATTAATTTAATCATAATCAATAAATTATAATTTAATTGATACTATCGATTTTTCTTTTAATTTTGAATTCCAACCTCTTATATAAAAAAAAAAAAAAAAAAAAAAAAAACCAATTTATTCATAAGGCCAGGATAAGGTGTGGGCCCAATCGTAAAAAGATGGGCATCGCCTCCCTCTAGCTTCTTTGTTGACAAAGTTGGGAACGGACTCCGACACGTGAAATTCGAAACAGATTGACCGGGACTGCTCCCTCTCCTCTGCCCATTCAAGTGCCACCCGAACTTTGGTAGAGACTATGCTCGCGGGTAGGGGATATATGTTGTTATCGTATATTGGGCTTGATGATGGTTAACCTCTACATCGGTAGGATTTCCTTTTGATTATTACAAGGTTTTTATTTTGTTTTATTTTAGGTTATTTGTGAAATAGTTGGATTTTTTTTTTTTTTCCTGAGAGGTGATAGTAATTGTTAAACAGTAATTATGACAAATTCTGAGTAAAATTTTAAACGGTAAAAATTGTCTAGCGTTATTGTCGGCCCAGTCTCTAATTTTTCTGTTAGGAAGTTGTTCTTTTATTCAAGTGGAGCTTTGGGGCCTCTTTCACGGGCACTCTTTAGCTCCGAATTTAAATGTCACCCACTTGGCCATTGAGATGGACTCAAAATCTGCAGCGGCAGACATGAGGAAGAAGAACTACAATGTGTCTAATCAAATTAATATCGTCAGCGCTATGAAAATCTGGGTTGAGATGATGGATTCAATCACTATTGATCATATTTTTCGTGAAGCCAACTTCTGTGCTGATTTTGTGCCCAACTTAGGGCGATCTGTTGAGGCCTAGTTATCCACCCTCTTCCCCCAAGGGCATGAGAACTTTGTCCGGTGGGCACGGGCAAAGGATCCCTTATCTCTCTCTCTCTCAAAAAAAAAAAAAAAAAAGTTATTAATATCGAGTAATCGTGGAATTGATTAAATTCGATTTAAATCAAATTAAATACTTAAAAATTAAAATTTTATTGACGTCTATTTTCTTTATATATAAAAATCAAATTAAAAACTTTATTTAAGGAAATCGATATTTAGATACTAAACTAATTAAATATGGTTAAAAGTTTTATTTTATATAATTAATCGATATTTAAATTCATATTCTGGATAATACAATTCTCGGTGTTATCGACACAAATTTAAAGAGTTTTGGCGATGAGTCTTTCTATTCCCAATAAAAAAAGAAAAAAAGTTTCTTTCTTTGTGCCTGGTTACGGGGCCTTTTTGCCTCTGCGATCTCTCTGTTTTGCTTCCCTACCGTTTTGGGCCGATAGACAACCCCCGCCTCCCCAAAGAAAAAAGAAAAGAAAAAACAGTGCTAGAAATCCCTTTTATTTAATACATTTTCAATAACCAGTCAAAAATAGTGGCAAATCAACGTCAAACCTTTCCCTCTTCCTGAACCGCGTTCAATCTCATTCAAACCAAACCCTCGTCTCCTCACCCACTAAGTTATAAAAAATGGCGGGAATTCTTATTCGTCATTCCATTGCGACAATCTTTTCTAAAAGATGATGAAAAAAATTTCTTTCGAATTTCACAGAGAATTCTCTCTCTTAAAAAACCTTGAAACCCTCCAATGTAGAACTCTCACTGCACCGACATCGGCATACAATGATTGGCTTCAATACCCACTTGAAATCGACCATACTATCGCTTCAATCCGGTCAATTTCTTCAAACCCATGTTATTCTCTTCTGGGTATTTGCAACAATCTAGCTTCTCTCAAATTAATTCATGGGTCCCTCATTGTTCACGGCCTACCTAATGATCTTTTGTGTAGTACTAAATTAATTAGTTTGTACGGTCTTTACCGGAATATTAGATATGCTCGCTTAGTGTTTGATCGAATTCAAGACCCCGATTTTTATTGTTGGAAAGTGATGCTAAGATGGTATTTTCTCAACGATTTGCATTGGGAGATTATTAGGTTTTACAAGTGTATGAGGAAATGCCGCAGAGAACATGATAATGTTGTTTTCTCTATCATGTTGAAGGCATGTTGCGAATTGCGAGATTTGGATGAGGGTAGAAAGCTGCATTGCCTTGTAGTCAAAATGGGAAGTCCAGATAGTTACGTATTGACAGGGCTTGTCGGTATGTATGCCAAGTGTGGCAAGATTGGGTGTTCTCGTCAGGTTTTTTATGATATCGTTGACCATAATGTCGTCTCTTGGACTTCAATGATTGCTGGTTTTGTCCAGAATGATTGTTCTGAGGAAGGGTTGATCTTGTTCAATAGGATGAGAGAAGCGCAGGTTGAGAGTAATCAATATACTTTGGGGAGTTTACTGACAGCATGTGGAAAGTTGGGAGCTTTGCATCAGGGCAAGTGGGTTCACGGGTATGCAATTAAGAGAGGAATTGATTTTAATTCTTGCTTGGTAACGGCTTTAGTGGACATGTATGTTAAATGTGCAGTCATTAAGGATGCCCGTTCAGTTTTTGATGAGTCATCTTGTATCGATCTCGTCTCATGGACTGCAATGATTGTTGGATACAGTCAAAGTGGCCATCCTACTGAGGCTTTGAAGCTGTTTATCAAGGGCAAGTGTGATGGCTTCTTGCCTAATTCTACCACTGCTGCAAGTGTTCTTTCAGCATGTGCACAATCGGGGAATTTAAATTTAGGAAGATCAGTGCATGCCCTTGGGATACAGCTCGAGATAGAAGATAATGCTGTAGGTAATGCTCTTGTTGATATGTATGCGAAATGCCTAGCAATAGAAGATGCTAGGCTTGTATTCGAGAAGACAATTGAAAAGGATGTGATTTCCTGGAATTCAATGATTTCTGGGTACTCTAGAAATGGATGTGTTTCTGAAGCCCTGAAACTTTTCAATCGAATGAGAATTAGCTCTTACTCCCCTGATGCAATAACAGTGGTCGGTGTGCTGTCCGCTTGTGCTTCCCAAGGAGCTCTCCAAACAGGCTGTTCTCTCCATGCTTACTCTGTGCAGGAGGGCTTTATGTCCAATGTATATGTTGGAACTGCACTCCTAAACTTGTATGCCAAATGTGGAGATGCAAAATCTGCTCGGGAAGTTTTTGATGGGATGGATGACAAGAGCACAATCACGTGGAGTTCCATGATTAGTGGTTATGGGATGCAGGGAGAAAGTAGTATGTCTCTTGAGCTCTTTAAGGACATGCTGAAGGAAAAAATTGAGCCAAATGATGTGATATTCACAGCCATTTTATCAGCTTGTAGCCACACGGGGATGGTTGGAGAAGGATGGAGCCACTTCAATGCAATGTGTCAGGACTACAATTTTGTTCCTTCCATGAAGCATTACGCATGCATGGTTGATATGCTGTCTCGCGCAGGCAGGCTTGTGGAAGCCTGGACCTTCATTGAAAGAATGCCGGTCCCACCAGATTTTAGTTTGTTTGGAGCTTTTCTCCATGGCTGCAGACTCTACTCAAGATTTGATCTTGGACAGGTGGCAGCGAGGAGATTGTTGGAGTTGCATCCCACTGAAAGTTGTTATTATGTGCTCCTGTCAAACTTGTATGCTTCAGATGGAAGATGGTTTGAAGCTAATCAAGTAAGGGAGCTGATGATTAGAAGGAGACTGAGCAAGTCTCCAGGGCATAGCTTAGTGGAGATGGAAACAGATACAGATCTCTATTCACCAAGAAAAGTATCTCTAATGTAATTCTCTGTTTTGGCTATCAGTTTCATGATCTGGATGAACACAGTCCCCATCAATGGGCAAAAAGATTAATTTTGAAGCTCATGGTGCTCGGGCAACTAACTGAATGGCCGAGCCAGACAGGAATATGCTACAGATTGGGTGGGATGAACTGGGCCTGAGTGGATTCCCTACATGGCTGGGGGGGTTGCCGGTTGAAAGAGCTCAATTATGCAGACAAGTCAGATGGCTAATCTCAAAGTTTTGGAAATGTCCATGTTTTCTGATACCTGTAAGTTACTGCCAGAAAGCTCAGCAAGGAACAGCTCATCAATGGATAGCCATATAAGGGTGGGACATGACAACAACTTATGAGATGACTTGCGAGCCCATGACGCAGAAACCATGATGGACCTAAGTTGAAAGAGACAAACTTCCAGGTTTCCATCTGTATTCTGATTCTGGCTTCCCACCCCAATAACAGTTTTTCAGCTTATGCTTACAATCATGTTGAGGTTAGTTCTCTTGTTCTTGTAATGTTTCCTTGTTCAGTCTGTGGAAGGGGACTGGATTTGATTGTGTGTGAAACTGGAGAAGCTTGTAGAAATACTTGACAAGATATATAGTGCACTTGATCCATTTCTTTGAATAAATTTCTTATGCAACTTGAGGAAGATACAATAACGGAATTTGGCATTCCATTATTATCCCCTGCCAAAAACAATTGGTTAGTATAAACAGCTATAGGAAACTGTTTGGGAAAAATTCTTCAACTCAAGGGCCAACAGTGATCGTCGGTTAAACGCAGGTGCATTTCCTATTTCTGTCTGACCAGCTGAAAGTCCAGAGAGGTGGACAGACAAAAATGCTGCAATATGTTCCATTGCTAAAAAGTCCAGAATCCAATCGGAAGTCCTTTTTCTTTGGCAATCAGATACACTTGAGCTTGATCTTCTGTTCTTTTCTATGGATTAGCACCTTTGTTTACTTCAATCCATTGGGTAAATTCCATTAGACACTTCTGTATTCAAGAACAGTTTAAAAGTGTCTGAACTGAGTAATCACCAATAATCCCTACAGGAGCAGAACCCATCCTTGAAATGATGGAAACGATTCAAATCTCTCATGATGATCATCCTGCCTGTGAGTTTAGACACCAGCTTTGCGAAGGAATGGCAGTCCCTGCAAACTCGAAGGTTCTTTGAAATTCTTAGTGTTGTTCCTGGACTAGTATTTATGATCCCAAAAGCAATTGCCAGCCTCTCACCATGACTTATAACATTGTTTCCCCTTGGGAATTCACCTGTATCAGTTTCAGTCATGCATAAATCCTTTTCTGTGTAACCTGCTTTCTGAGCCATGGCAACAAAATCTTCTAAAAATCTGTATATCTCTTTTGTTTGTGAATGAGATGTATCTCCAGCTCCAAATCTGTATATCCTTTTCTCAATTTCAATTATACTGCATCCGGGGACCTTCCTAAGACCTGCACTTCTCATTTTTGATCTAACCTTTCCAAATTCATCCCATTTTCCACATTCTGCATAAAGATTAGATAATAGAGAATGGTATCCTGCACTGTTATAGTCAGAATCTAAAAGGTTCATTGGAATACTTTTAAGCATGTCCATCTTCCGGTGTATTCGACATCCATTAAGAAAGGCACCCCATATGCTGGCACCTACTGGGAACGACATTGACTTTATGATGTTGTATGCTCCGGAAAGGTCACCACCTCGGCTCAGGAGGTCAACTATACAAGTATAGTGGTCGGAAATAGGTTCTATGCCAAAATCTCTGGTCATTGAGTTAAAATATGCCTTACCTTCTTCTACAAAACCTGCATGACTGCAAGCGGATAAAATGTTCATGAAGGTAATCTCATTTGGCTTTATTCCCAATTCCACCATCTGAGAAAAGAGTGAGATCGCATCATTGATGTGACCATGCATCCCATAACCAGCTATCATGGCACTCCATGAAACTACACTACGTTCTTCCATGTTATCAAAAACTCTCCGTGCAACCTCAAGAGCCCCACATTTTGCATACATATCAGTCAATGATGTTTCAATATAGGTATCACCCTTAACCCCATTGCAAATAAGCTTGTGGTGAACCCATTTACCCTTTTCTAGGTAACCCAAGTGAGAGCAAGCTTGAATTACACTCAAAAGGGCTACCTTGTCAATTTCTAGACAGTTCAAGTACATTTTATCAAACAGATTAATGGCTTCCGCGGAATTACCATTCTGAGAAAAGCCACAGATCATAGAATTCCATGTTACAACAGTTTTCCACTCAATGTCCTCGAATATCTGATTTGCAGAATCAACAAGCCCACTCTTTGAGTACATGTCAATAAGGGAATTCTGGACAAACTCACTCTGAATCCCAGCTTTTATAACATAACCATGGATCTGATGCCCAAACTCCGACAAACCAATATCACCACAGACTGAGAGTGCACTTGCTAGGCTAAATGAGTCTGGTAGTAGTCCTTGTTTGTGCATAAGCGAGAAGAGTGTTAAAGCATCCTCTGATTTACCTTTTTGGGCAAATACTGATATAAGAGCATTCCATATTACAATATTTTCCCCTTCAATCATATTAAAAACGTTTTGGCAGTCGCTTATTTTCCCACAATTGCCATATAGATCAATTAGGGCAGGCCCCAAAAGTTCCATATCATGGTCTATAACTTTTCTAATGACAAAGCAATGAACCGATTTGCCTCCTTTAAGCCAGCCTATCCTGGCACAAGAACATAGGACTGATATCATGGTTACCGAGTTTGGTTCAACATTAGACATTTGCATCTCCTTAAACACATCAATAGCCTCTTGAAAGCACCCACTTTGGTTGTAGCATGAAATCATTGTTGTCCATGAAGCAGCACTATGATTACTTAAACATCCAAAGAGCCTCTCTGCGCTGTACAAGTCACCACATTTACTATACATTGCAACAATAGAACTTCCCAATGATCCATCACATGGAATCTCCCTTCTCACTGCATGACCATGCACAGACTTGGCCAATATCCAAGAACCAAATTGGCCACAAATTTCAGCAGCACTAAGCATTGTAACAGAATCTGGTTCGACGCCTTCAGATACCATCTGACGAAACAACTCTAACCCTTCTTTTGCTTTCCTGTTCTGCAAATAGCTTGATATAATTGAACACCATGAAACCACATCTTTCAAAAGCATTTCATCAAATACCTTTTTTGCATTACTCAAACTTGCAGTTTCACCATACATCGAGAGCAGAGAAGTCTGGACAACAGTATCAGAATCCAACCCACACTTTATTATCCTTCCATGAACCTTTTGACCGATACCCACCTCACCCATATTAGAACAAGCTCTCAAAATTGGTGGAAATATAAAACTACTGAACTGGGTTTCATGATAACAGTACGACATTTCATGGTACAATAAAATGGCTTCTTCATAGAACCTATTCCACACATAGCACTTTATTAGCACACCCCACATGAAAGAATCAGGAGTTTGGAACTTCTCAAAGACTAGTCTTGCAGATTCAAGACTACCCATTTTGGCATAGGACTCTATGAGTTTAGTGCAAGCTAGTGTGCCTTTTTGGAGGCCAGTGGTCAAGAGATGAGCATGAAGTTGGGATAGTGTTTTGACTGTGGAACAGGACTTGAACAGAGGCATATACAATGTCATTTTTGTTTTGGACAAATTTTATTTAGGTTTTACAAAGATTCAAAACAAGCTAAGGAGTAAATAAGAAGGAAAAAAAAAAATAAAAACCACCCATGAAAATTTAGGCGATAATCATAATATAGTTCGCAGTTTATGTGCCACCCTTGAGAGCGTCAAATAAATAACTGGCCAAAACAATAGAGGCGTGGAATGTTGGGTAGTCCAAGAGTTCGTCTCAACGGTTATCTTGACTCGAAATGGCTCCACATAGACTATCGTGATACGAGGGTGTTAGGATTAGGTTATGGCTCAACCATTAAAGAGTTGCAACTCGACGATCCCCCCCTGAACCTTTAAAAAAAGGCTTGTAATTATTCATTTCTCGAGGTGTTGGTTCCCTAATGGGAGGCTAGGAATTAAAACGCATATTTATATCAGTGCAAGATACAATACGTATTTAAAATTATAATTTCATTGTATTCTCCAGGGGATTGCCATGACCAAACCAGATAAGTTGCCCCTTACAATTTTTCACCCAACAAAACTGGAGAAAAAAAGGAATAAATAAGCTTTTGTCTCTAAACTAAAATGCATTCTGCCTTCCCTTATTTTTCTCTATCTTTTATTCCAAATTCACTTTTGCACATGAAAAATGAAAATGCACCATGTTAAAATTTTAAATGAGCCACCATGCTCGCACCAAGGGCTAAGGTGAATGTAAAATAAAAGTCGAGTTAATTGCAACGAAAATGAAGGCTCGTGAGCTCATTAGGAGACGAAGTGCTCAATACCTTCGCGTGATCTTCTACACAGAAATAGGTTACCAAAGGCAGGCTTGTTCCACGGAATTCTATGGTCCAGATGCAATTATATCGATCATACAAAGTGTACCATAATGTCTCCTTTCGTACATAAATTATGTTTGTGTACAAGTTAGGTACAGCTTTCCTCGGGAAGAAAAGATTGAGCTGTACTTTTGACACCCCATTATGGCGAGGTTACATGTTCAGTAATTACATATTGCTTCTGCAATCTCAGACAAAATTAGGGTTGCACAGTCTCTGGCATTTTCATCATTCACTGCTAGGGCACCATGTGGTACAGGACAACTAACTCTTTGCATCTTCCCCATCCTCATCTTCTCCATCCATAGGCACCTCATGTCTAGGCCTATTGTACTTCTCACGAAGCTGCTTGATCGGGATGAAGTCTCCAGCTGCATCCATCCCGTAGAACAGAAAAGAAATATAAGGATGATCAAACCTTCCCTGCACAAGGAATACATAAAGGAATTTCAGTCTTAAGTATAGATA
Organism: Dillenia suffruticosa; assembly: GCA_033439265.1. NCBI lineage: Eukaryota > Viridiplantae > Streptophyta > Magnoliopsida > Dilleniales > Dilleniaceae > Dillenia > Dillenia suffruticosa. Next base: position 4,844,808 of record JAVTVX010000024.1, read on the forward strand.
GTCACATGTTGCTCAAGTTTGGAGAGCAATGGCACTCACCATATCTGGCTTATCCGGGGCTATTAAATTCTCCTCAGGAACTGCATGGAAACAAAAATTTGAGGATAATGCAATATGTTGGCACTAAAGAAGAAATCACTTATCAAATGCACCCAGCAAACCAAGAATAGGCAACAGTAGCAAGAATAGTCCATGGCCCAAAAGCATTGTGATTTTCCAACAGAACTAGTTGAATGGTCTTAGTTTGAATATAATAGGTTCCACATCTTCTTTAATGTGTTGGGGAATACTTCAATGTTCGCGGTATCCAAAGGAAGAGAGAGTTCATGATTGCATATGGAGATATAGGACCATCAGCCTGCAGTTTGATAAGGCTGGAAACTTGACTTTCAGAAGAGAAACAAGTAGGTGACAATGATGATTAACTTGCAGTGTGAATCTATGAGACCCATATTAACAAAAGCCAATTTAATGTACCAGACTGAGATTCAGTTACCATATGTCACAAGTAGATTGGGTTCTGCATGTACATCAACCAAGACCTGTAACAAATAAATAAATTAGATATTCCTCGAGCATGAGAGAAATTACTTCTTTACAGCAATAAGGACACTAAACAAATAAGAAAATAAGTCCAACAGCCAAAATTAATGTGCTGATTGTAGTATATTAACATGGGTCCAAAGGTTCTTAATGCCAATAACACAAATATGCAAACCAAGATGTACAAAAGCAATTTTTCTTAATAAGCGACTTCAATTCTCATACTTTATTGCTAACCCATCAGAATTAGGTAGAGTAGGAATTCACTTTTCTTCATAAAAGCAACAAGGAAAGAAGTGGACAAGCATCATCATTCATCATCAAGAGAACAATAAGTACAAGAGAATCAATTTGCTCCATCCTTCTAAAATTGAAGGGCACTATCTTTGCATGTCTTGACATGCATATCAATAACAATGAGAAGTTTCTTCCTGCCATAATGAGGTTAAATCCTAGCCATGAAGGATGGACACAAGACATGCCCCGATATGCACAAAGTTGAAAAATTAAAAAATAAAAATATAATACTGTAGTAATTGTGCCGTGTTTAACATAAATATGTTCATTTCTAAAAATATGTATGCTACATGGAATCGAGGCTACAACCGTAGTAGAAAAAGGGACCATCTTTTTGGCACAGGAAAGGTGCTCATGGCCCAGAACACCCACAAACATCCAGACTGACCCATTACAGAAGAAGCATTGTTATTTGGAAACGATATACAAGATGTGACATTATGCAACAAACAAGACGATCAGTATTGAAGAATCATAGCTTGAAATCTAAATGAAATTAAGTTCAATTGCAACATGAAACCAATATTAAAACAAGTTGGACCTGATAAAATGGCTGATTTGAACCTCGAGACAACTTATCCACATTTGCAACTTCCATCCAAGAACTTGATTCACAGCACACTGGGTCCATTCCACAAACAACAGCTCGATAGCCTGAAACAACAAACACGATCACCAAAAGGAACTTATTGACAGTGGATATGTAGAAATAAAAACAAAGAAAAGAACCTAAAATATGAAGCACATTTTCTGATCAATTAGCATAGGTAGAGCCTTCCATGTCTTCACATTGTGAAAGATGGTTGTACATTATTCAAAAATCTTTTGGTTGGATATGGAAAATGAAGGCGATTGAAACATGAACAAGAGAAGCTAGCATAACTACTTATCGTACATATTGTATTAGCATGGGGTTCCAGACAGTTTTTATTTCCTATTATATTCCAAGCAGCAATTCCTCTAGAACCTGACAAGAGGTATATGATCCAAAAGACGAATCCATGATCAAAGTTCAATTGGATTGTTCTGATTTATATACACATCTATATGTGTAACATCAATCTCATAGTTAAAGGGACTTCTCCCTGGTTCCCCACAATGTATTGTGTTTGTGAGTTGATTTCATCCAGTTGAGTATGCAATCACAATCTTCAAATGAATTTTAATCACTTTCATTCCTGTAGATGTGGCAAGGTCATCATTTTACTTTCGGAAGAAGAACATATGAAGGCTCTTGCAAGGTAGTCGCCCAAGTTCCAATGAGAACCTTCCCTCCTTGTATGAATCTCATTAATCATCAGGAAATTTAAGCAATTTCTATAGAAAAAGTTAGGGGCATATCTCACAAATATCAAGAGACTACCCACCATGTATGTATAGGCTGGTGTAGCATAGCCAACTGTATCAGTTACAGGTTACCGTTACTACTTCCCAAGAGTGATTTTCTATTAATGCTACAGGGTATTCCTTGGCTGGGCCTAAGTCCCTGTTGTGGCCAAACTAGGTGCAAAGTTATATGGGTGATCAAGAAGAAGGTCTCGAAGATATAAACATAAAGAAAAATCAATTCATCCACAGTTAGAAATCATGGAAGACTTAACAAAACCAGACTTCTACATAAATATGCAGCATGCATTAGGCAGAAACAAGAGCAATAAAGCTGGAAAAAATGCGGTGAATGTGAAGCCATGAAAAACATACCAAACACCTTATGTGTCACATTTTGTCCCAAACGGAAAGCATATTGTGCATTTTCGAATGCCAGAACTCTTGCTGATGCAGCCAGGTTCTCTGCCTCTAATTTGGAAATTTGGTCTCGTAGTTCAGCTGCCAAGGCATAGTCTTCACAATCAACTGCATTTTTCAGGTCTGCACTGCATGTAAAGAAATGTAAGTGTTCCAAATCAGCTTAAAAGTTACAAAAACCATTTCAAAATACGGACTAGTTCAACTTTCTAGCATCTATGAAGAAAATATATGGCCACCTACCGGAGACGTAATATGCTTATGGCCTTATCTTGAGCTTCGCTCTTTGATGCTGATCCTCTCTTTGCTTCTCGTTGCCTGATAACCTCTGCTTCAACCTTCAAGATACAACATTGAATACAAGAAAGAAAACCCAAAAGAATGGTCCTCAGAAGTCATGGAACTCGCACAACATTACAAACAATGGATTGACAACATTAATTATATAATGCATGCGGTGCATAAGAGGAGGACAGTTACAGCAAGCAAATCCTTCAAATTAAAGAGTTAATTGCAACAAAGTCAAAAAAGAAAAAAGTAAGAAGCTCCAAGAATATCTTCACACACAGATAAATCATAAAATTGAATAATTGTCATATGATGCAAAAATGTAAGTGAAGAAGTGGTGCAGGGGGAAACAAATATCTAACCTCCGTGAGCTTGTTTCTTAGTTGCTGTGCAATATCATACTGCTCCAGATTCAAAGCATACTGCCAAATAACCAGTTCATATTTCAAAAATATTGCAAGAACATCATCTGAAAGAATTATATGTATGTTGCAAGCATTAACCAGTAGATGTGCTTAATAAATTCTCTCTTACATTAGCAATTTGAACAGCTTAATACACGTCTTAAGTGTCATCGCTCACAAAGAAATGTTGTTTGGTGGACAAAAAAAGCAAAATATGTTATGAAAGATAAAGGGCTGGGGAAGGGGGGGGGGGAAAAGGTTGCCTTTTTTCATGACCTTTCTTATCTCAGGATAGAGATATATCTAGTTTGTTGGGCCAATGATTGTACAAAATTCTTAATAATTGTGCCTAGTCTTTATGAGCACCCCTCCCCCCAGCCCCTATGTGCCCAAAACATCTCCAATCATCAAATTAACTTTTTCAAACCATTAGTTGCTTCCTAACAGATAAACTGCCCCTAATTAAAGGGAATGAATGTGAGAAATTGCCCCAACTTTTTTCCATGGAAGCAAAGTCTTCAAAGAGATTATGGAGTTTTACGGGAAAATGGTTCAATAAGTATAACATGCCCAAATCAAAACAATATAGCTAGCATGTGTGTTACCATCCAGACCTTTTCTAGATTCCATTTTCTTATCTGTCCTCATTTTGCTAGGGCAATGATGCCGCAAATTTGTAGATAGATGAGAGAAGTGGTCCAAAAAGCAGACACTGGGTTCACAAGCTATTCTAATAGAGGCGTTAAATTTTACCAGAGTCATCCTACCACCACATGGTTCCTTCTTTTGTCAACTAATTGTCTTAGCCAACAAATATTAATACCAGACGTAAGGTACACCCTAGTAGCAAAAAGATTGTCTTAAACTGAGGATTTTCGAAGCTGTTTCAGTTAAATCTTATACGAGTAATGAGGATCTGGAAAAATCCATATCAAACCTGAACTCGAGTTTCCAAATCAAGCTGAAAAAAGAAGATCAATATATCCTCATTAGCACTCTCACTACGCTCTGAACTTGCATCCAACTCCTGCTCCCCCCCTTTAAACAGCCATCCAGCTTTGGCCATCAAACATTTTTTTCTTGGTATATAAGGTTGACCTGTTAGAAATAAGTTCTCAGCACACGAATGCCAAGGGTGTTGTATTTCTGTCCCTGCTGATATCTGGGTTCTTCTCATTAGCTTCATATGTCTCCTCGACAAAGGGATCGATCCACAAAGCTCACTTTTTCCACCAGTTTTCAAACTGTTAATAGACAAACTCTGCAACGTCTCAGACATTTCTGTAGGATAATTTCGGCTCCTCTAATGAAATAACCACACTTAAAATTCCACTGTTCTACAAATTCTCCCTTTGCATCTGCATGCACAATTTGCAATTCCTCAATAAAAATTCATATACATCTCCAAATTACGGGACTTCCTTAAGCAATGAAAATGCTCCATGGATAAAATAATAAGTCCATGTCAAAATTGGCCGAACATGATGTGTTGCAGATTCACAGTTATTGAGGATCACATAAATTTTTTCAATAGTATTGTGCCAATTAAACTACGTCTAAAAGTTTCAGATAGAAAAGACCCAAAAGGTTTCAGATATATAGAACTTGCAATACTATCTACAGAGCCTCATCGAATATACAAAAATTATGAGAATGTAAATGTATATCAAAATTACATACCATGTTCATACCCACAAAAAAAAAATCATGCTACGAAACCATTTCAGAATGTCCCAAAACAAAGAACTCTCGTGCCCAATTCTTTAGAAACCCACTAGAACCAAAAAATTACAAGTCTTTGGTGAAATTAACCAAATTGAGATATGCAAAATTTTAGAGCCCTAGACGGGTATCAATCTGGAACTTGAAAAAAAAAAAAAGCAAGCAAAAATCACAGAACCCAAAATCAGACATAAGGACATCATATGTAATCCAGAAAATCTCAGATAAAATTTCTCCAGTGAACTGACAAATAGCACAAGGAACAATTACTGAAGACGGGGATGGAGATGGGTATATGTAAGTACCTGATAAGATACTCCGCCGGAGAAGAAAATCTTGGGTATCTCCGGCGATGGTGAGGTGAAGGGAGTAGCGAATGGGAAACATAGATTGCAAGGGGTTAGGATTTTATTTGCAAAGATAAATAAGAATTTTAAAATATTAGAAAAGAAAATGTGTAAAATATTAAATCCGGCCAAAATACCAAAAACACCCCGAAAGTCAGCATCCTACGGGAGAAAAATAAAAGAAAATAAAATACAATATTGAGTGTGTTTGTATGTATGTGTGTGTATATATAATATATATATATATATAATAAATTATGCTAACTACCTTAAATACATGAACGTTTTTTTTTTTTTTTTTTTAACCTTCTAATACATAAAAATGCAAATTAAAAAAAAAAAGAAAAGAAAAAATGCAGTCAAATTGACTAGAAATATTTTATTAAATTTTATATTTAATTTTGAGATGTACGTAGAATCATACGTATGGAATACAATGTTTATTTTTATATTCATTCACAACCCAAAATATAAAAAGAAGTAAATATATATATATATATAAACAAATCATCATCTCAATGTGCTCCCCAGGCCCCTCGGCTAGTAATCAAATCAAAGAGGAGGATTAGCTTCCAATGCTCACAACTTGGAGATAGGCTCCGATCTTCTCCAAGGCCCCCCATGGACCAATAGTCTTTTGTTAGTCAAGCATGCGCAGGGGTTGGGTTTGCCCAGACCTGCATGTCGCAGCTTCCTTCTACTTTATTTATTATTATTAAGATGTTTACAAGAGGGAGAGGAAACTGCTAATTGAGCTATATAAGTCATTGGCAGCTTTGTTCTTCTTTGGGTCATGGGTCTTGATTTCTTGGTGTGTGACTGATTTAAACGCCCTTTTCGATCAAAAATAGATAAACAATTGTGAAGATCAGAGTATAACTATGCCTCCAAACAAAAACTTGATAGCATATAAGCCTATTTTAGCAAATATATTAATTATATTCAAGCTCCAAATATCCCTGCAGTTATGTTATGAAATAGAAAGTTAGGTGCATTTTTAATATATTTTGTTCGATTCAAATAAATATTTAATTAAAAATTTATTAAAATTATATTGATTGCAGTTTTCTTGATAAGTTTTATGGATGCTTCGTTGAGTGATCAAACAAACAGAGTGCGACGGCAACTTGAGTCACCTCCAATTCAAGACTACCACCGGTTCAAAAGAGGTCATCATTAGTTTCAACCTCAGCCAGCTTGGATGACCATTGATGGATAAGATGATCCGAAACAATTCTCATCAGCACGATGGGGATACAAAGCTGAGAGACTTTATTCCCATCTTCGTGTATAAACCAAATGTTACTTTGTGATACAACTTTTCATTAAAAAAATAAAAAAAAAATTGCTATTACACAAATGAAAAAATAAGAATCACGAAAAGCCTCAAACTGCCTATAAAATCACAAAATGGAATGGCCCAACTGCATATGCTATTTAGACTTCTGAACATATATTTCAATTGCTTGCAATCAAGGTGGATGGAAGTCAGATGCTTTAAGGACGTTGATATACATATTTTGTTCTGGGGTCCACAATCAGACCCTTCCCACCGTTCACTTCCAAGTCGTGCCTGCATTTATCACATCAATCGAAGAATCAGAACTAGAATAATCATCCCACTTAAGTATCTACTTAATACTGAGAGACAAATTGGTACATGAATTGCAATATGAAGGCATAATTTAAGTACGGAGCTGGCTCTTGGAAAGAGATAAATGTCAAGAAGTTACTTTCATGACTTCAGCCTTGCAATCATGAGGGAAAATGTTCCAAGTCATTACCAGTAAATCAAAATTTTAAAATGATTTTGAGAAGGGAGGTGACAACTCAACTGGAACACGAAGTCTGGGACCGTCAGCTGCTCCCGAGGAACATATCTGAACAACTGTAGAAGGCGATCTACATATACCACTTTCTTCCACACCTAAGGATAAAAATGCCCATTAACATAATTGAAAATCCTTTGACATTATATTAGTTCAGGTTTTGTGGAGTTTAGAAAATGAGGGACATCATCAAGACATACCACAGGATCCACAAATAACTGCAGTGCAAATATTGCTGCCTTCAGTCCAAAAGTTGGGTGAAGAACATATATTGCCTGTAATAAAATTTAGCCGATTAAGATCATTCATGAGGAATATTCTCAAAATTTTAAATACACTTGGTGGTTTAAATTAAGCTTACATGAAGGTTGCGCTGATGTTTCCGACCAAGTATCTGTTGTAATCTCCTTATAAAGCCCAAGTCCGGTTGCCTGTTCATAACATAAACAAATGATCATCACAAAAAAAAAAAAGTCAATTTACTTAGCCATCCACTTGAGAAAGCAGAGTCAGATATTATGCATATGATCCCAAGTCCATTAATGCTCACTGAGAGCAGCTATTTACCAGTTGTCAATCAAGTCAAAATCCTAATTTAAGTTCACGTGAAAGTTGGGGGGTGGAGGGAGAAAGACAGAGATGGCCATGAATTTTGAGAAGATTGGAACAAACTTGATACCATATGGGATGTGGAAAAAGTAAATTTATAGGCAAAAAATATGGTGTCCACGTATGTCAGTTTTGGTCAATCAATTAATACTTACATTTGTAGAGATGCTGCAGAGTGAAAGTAAACAATAGAATATGGCTTCTGTATCAAGGGCTCAAACTCCTGCAATCACTAACAGACAATCTTGGTTTCCAAGGACAAATATCAAAAAAGAATCAAGATCAGCAGAATCGACAAGAGTTGCCAAGAGAAGAATGCCAGCTTTCTCAATAACAAGGAACAGGCAGGATTCATGGTTAAAAGATTTAACAACTTATCTCTAACTGCATTTGGTTTTTTTTTTTGTCCCTTCTTTTTTTTTTCGGGGGGGGGGGGGGGGATGCAGAGAAAGAAAAAGCAAAGAAAAGCAATGCAACGGACTTCTTGTTTGGATTGGCAATTTGTTACCTTGACTATGTAGAGCACAAAGCGCTCCAGATCAAGACATCTCAGCAGAAAATGTGCCCCAACAACAACCATCACTGGACGACCCTCGCTATCTACCCCACCTCGATAGCTGAATGGAAACAGAAAAATATGCAATATGAAGTCTAAATGTATCAAACAGATAAATGAAAACAACTATAGAATTCCTTCCCCAGGATATATAATTGCTTCAGATACAAATTTCAAAAAATGTCTGTTGGCAATATCACAAGAAATTTAACTAGAAGCTGTTGTGATGGTAGCAAAAAAAGAAACAGTTCAATAGAGTTAAAAAGAATCACATTAACTCAGATGTTTGAATTATGAAATTTCGAATTAAAAACCCACAAGTAGGGCTTACTTAATGTATTTATTCAGACTAAAAGTGAAATCAAATAAACCACAAGTTCTAACCTCCTCTCAGCATTCTAGTATTCTCAATTTTTCAAAAAGAAGAAACAGATATGTATTGAAATTGCAGCAAATTGCAATACAGGAAGCATTCAGAACATTACACAACTATATATACCTAACGAGGCTTTGAGGACATAAATTCATGGAACAATTTCATCATCATAATTAATGCTTTGCTGTTAGATCATATCCATATCCAAATGCACAAAATACAAGTGGGCAATCCAAACAAAGATCATGACTGATATCATATATGGTGTTTTCGCATTCATGATTCAAGCATATGAAATCACAATACATTCCTCCCGCATACAGAAGCTACATAGGGGCTATTAGTATTTGCAAACAAAACCAAATTAATATCCCCTACTGAATAAGAAGCTGTTGCCTTTTGGTTTGGCCCATACTAATTCCTAAGAAAGCAAGAGCAGTCTCAAAGTCAAGGCTATAAGGGAAAAAAGGGACTGAGAAAAGAAGCACTTTCAAGTATTTACAAGATTTTTTGAATGTAAAGTTCAGGAGCATAAAAGAAAATGCTTACACTATTTTCATTTCTGCAATTTCAGAAAGGTTGACAGAGTTTGCTTTGGCAAGATATCTAGAATGGAGAGAATACTCTTCTGCAGAGGTCAATGGAGGTGTCCCAAGGTCACCAAAACCAAGCATTTTAGCACAATTCCATCCACCCTGTGCTTTAGCAGTTTTTTCCCACTGCTCCTTACGTCTTTGATCAGGATCCTTTATCAAGGACATAAAAGCAGGATCCAAATATGAATCCAGGTAAGATGAGTTCCTACAAAGATAACAAGGTGGACATAAATTGCCATTTGCCAGAGAAAGTGAATTTCAAGAAAGGAATTTGTTGCAAAATTCTACATTTACTCTGATCCAGAGGTTTGTGTTTAACAAATTACTCTAGCTTCAGAAGACTAATAACCAACACCTAACCTTTTTTCAAGGATCCAAAACAATCCAAATAAATTGTAGATTGTGCATCAGATATATTATTTTGCAAATCACATTGGAAGCGCAATTATGATGGCCAATAGATTTTCTAAGATTAATACAGCTTTATCCTTACTACCTCGAAGTTCTTAAACACTTGTATCATGTATGACAATAGGAAGAGAGACCTTCAAATATATGAAAACAAAGCAACATTTTCTGTCAGAAGGTAACTAACCTTCTTGCCAGTCCAACATCACTCACGGGAAGATCAACAGGCTCTTGAGAGGGCTTTGGGATAGTCTTTTTTACATTTGGCAAAGGTTTTATTCTGATTTTACGTTCGTCTATTATCGTCTCACCATTCTCATCACCAACATCAGCGGGAAGCTTTAACGAGGCTACCTCTTCCTCATGTTTGTCCCGAGGGAAGTAAAGGGGAAGCAATCTACATTTCAATGTGATAAGGCAGATGAAATAGTCAAGCTGAGGTATCAAAATAACATCTTTATAGCTAAAAACTGGGGTCATAACAAAAGCATAGCATTACAATAGCTTTTGTAGCACAAAAGGTTCACAAATTATCAATTTCAACTTAAAAATATTTAGAGGAACTAAACAGAAACAATGGCAAACCTCTTATATATCTCAGTATCAGATGATGTTGTTGTACAGAAGACAACAGCCTTAATTTTATCCTTTTGTTTCTCAAGGAAACGACGCACCGTCCCTATTACAGAAAAAGAAATGGCAAATATCAATCAATAAAGATCACAAAGTGAGCCAAACACACCCATCATGCATGCCATACACCATGGGATGCATGCAAGAGCATTAAGCAATTTCTAAATATCTCAAGGAACAAAATAATCTGGGCAAACAATCTGGGATAAGTATCTCACTTATAGCTACATGTGCAGCTGGCTCACGGGGATAATTTTTAGCTTCTGTATATATACATCCTACAGCAATGCTGCACTCAAGAATGCGAAAAAAAGTTATGCATTAATCTTGACAAAATAATAGTGAATTAGAAAGATAGATCCATTATCTGCTTCCTACCAACCTTTGAAGCCCATTTTCAATGAGAAGCTCAAGGCAAGACCGGTAGCAATGGCTCAGAGCATTCTCTGCAGCTGTATGATACTTCACTGCATACTTGGGACCAACAGTGTGAATAATCTTCCTGAAAATGAAAGTAACAACATAGATTAGTGTTACTTAAATACTCAAACAGAAGATTCTGTTCACTTTCTGCAAATAAAAGAAATCAATAGCACCTAGCATACTATTATGAAAGATGTAACATGAAAATTATAATGTGGTTGTAGTGATTGCAGTAGCTGAATAGATTGTGGATGATTTGGAATGATTGTATTTTAACAAGCAAACTGATTTATCTGGATTGTACTGATAACAAGAAGGATTCCCTGAAAAACATAAATCCAACGAATAACTAAGCTACCTCATAAATTTCGGAAAAAGTAGTCTTATAACAGTTGCAATATTGAATGCTTTTGGTGCTAAGCCCACCTGAATTATAAACTATTGTATGCAGATGAACATTAAAAAGACAACCTCATTGTGTAACAGTTCCAAGGTTGAAAAAATGAAACAACAACAACAAACTGAGTCTTAATCTCAAATTTTGGGGTTGGCCATTTGAGAGCCCAACGTAGGAGAGAGAGAAAAAATAATAAAATAATATAAAATTAAATGTTGAAAGTAAAAATAGAGAAAATAAAACAAAAAAATACAAATAATGAAAAGAAAGAAATAAAAATAAATTATCCATAGAAACTTTAATAATAAAAGTGTATTAATTTAACTAATTCGAATTCTTCTATACCACTAATTCCAATTCAAAATCATCTTCTCAACTAAACTCTTGACACTCATATCTTAAAGAATAATTTGTATCCACATTTTCACGACATTTCATAAGAGAGAGCAATAGAGTTGCCTAACATAAGAAAAAGCAATAGAAAAATCAAACCACAGCTCCGAAACCTACCTAGCTGGGAGGTCATATGCATTAGTAACTTTGGCCATTCCGGTACGGCATCCACCCTGCGAACAAGTGATAGTGTATTAAATCTTCTAACAATTATGGTTTTTAATGTACTTAAGGCTGCCAAGGTTTGGATCTTTTAGTTCATTATAAAGTTTAAAAAAGGGAGGCCTCTCGTTGTATGGTAGAATAGCTTTTAATAGCTTCTACAAATTTAAAATAAGAGAATCAACTAAAAATTAAGGAAAAGTGCTCCGCTTGTTTTAGTATTGATCACAATTGTTATTGCAAAAGTTATTGGGCATTCTAGTGATCATTCTCAACCACACAGCGTCAAAGTCATTACAGGTTCCTTAGTCTAACCACCAAGATAGAACAAATTAACGGAACAAGTAGAATGATAACTTCAGACAGAAACAATGACAAGAATCAATATGACACAAAAGGAAACTTACAAGAGTTGCACATTCTTCTGCAAGAACAGGACCAGCTGCAGCATGCAAACCAGGGCTGCTGTGTGCTTCATCCATATTCTATTAAAAACCTCAAAAAAGAATACTTGTAAATGAATTGAACAAATACTCCTGTTCATCTTTGTATTAATTCAGCATGTGTTATAGCTTTCTTGGTTGCAACAATGCTTGATACCGCGGATTTAAGTGCATTAGACATATTTATTGTAATTAAATAAAATTCCAAACATTGTTATACTATGTTGATATAGCTGCTATTCAAGACCTGTTCATTGCAAAGAGATTCTCCTACAAGAATGCAGAAGCATGCAGCAACAAAGCTGATGAAAATGCAAGCACCTAAAGTACCATTATGTGATAAGTGCCATAAATTATTCCTTAACGGGTATTAGGTGTCAATATTCCCCACTCAAATCTACACAAGTGCTAAAGCTTCAAGATCTCTTTGTCAAATTTATCAAGAAGGAAGTTCTAGGGCTCAATTTTCAACCCCGTCCAACATGTAAATATACAGTTCTAAGAAGGAATAGACAAAAGGCTTGTGAAACCAAAGTCATCAATAGCACTGTAGAAGAAAAGGGCAGTTAGAAAAGTTGATCTTCTCAAGCTCCAGCCTACGGTTACCATGTTTCTATTGGCACTTTGTATTGACTCAAGTCGCACTGAATTAACACCTCCAAAACCCCACCTCCTTCACATAGCCACAGCTTCCAGTCAAGCTTTCTGATAATTTGCTCAACCCATATTGTATGGACACCAGCAAATAAGCATCATCAAGTAGAAGCAAATTAAAGAACTCTCAACAAATTGGAAAGCATCAGATAAAATTGACTGAGGATATATTTTTGTGCTCACCTCATTTGTCGAATTAACCACAGCATCAACCTCTAGATTCCACGGGTTTCCTCTCCACAAGTATATCTTCAAGTTAATCTCATGATCAACAGGAAACCTAGACACCGTCCCATTGCTACTGCTCTCGGCTCCGGATGTCAGCGGATCATGGAAATATGAATTCCCAAAAGATGGATCATCATTATCATAGGTCCTAACCTCTGCATCACTCCATCTCGGAACTTGATCGAGCCCTACAACACTGTATCCACTGTCCGTAGGAACTCCACCTCGGGTAGTGGCTGCGGTAGCCACAGGCCGGTACATACTCACAGCTCAAGGTCAAGCCTCTTACCTCCCCCTTCTTGTTCTCCCAAGTTTGAATCAGCTCAGCTAATCCAAAACCTGAACAACAAACCCCAAGTCAATTCAGAATCCATCTCCAAACAAATTGCAAGACAAACATACAACCCTAATTTCACTATATTTTCCTCATTGCATTGAAGGAAAACAAAAATCAACAATTTCCATATTTCCAAACATCCTGAAAAAGATTACGGATTCTTCAATGGAGGGGAATATTATAGTCCCAGAATCAACAACATATAAGCTTCATTAATACCCACAAATTCCTCGAATTCAACAACTCCAATCACCATTTTCACCCAATTAAAAAACTAGAGAATTCGCAATCTTGTTGTAAACACATCCAATTATATCCCTGGAAGAACAACCCCAACAACCCAATCAACACAAAAAGAAAAAAAAAAACCACCGCAACTTTATCCCAAAATCAGCAATTCCAAACCCTATTATCCCAACTGAAAATTTCGAGAAGCATACACAATCAAATCGGCGATTTTCAACAAATTCAACTCAATGTCAATTTATGTCAAATCTGATCAATACCCATCGTGTAATTTCTTTTAATTACCTCAAAAATCAACAGATTGCCAAAAATAAAATAAATAAATAAACCCCGAAACAAAATGGAATAGGGAGAGGGAGACAGAGAGAGAACCCTGAGAAACGAAGAAGAGCAGTGTTTTCGGTGAAAGTGAAATGGAAGATGAAATAAAATAGAAAATTAAAATTATTAATGCAACTAATCTGTGCTGTGCAGAAGATGCCAAATTTACGAAATTGAGGGTTTGGCACAGAATTGTTGCTTTTTGAGGCACGTACGACTTCACAATTTCTTTTTCATGTTTCGATCTTGCCTTATTTACTCGTCCAATATTTTTCTTTTCTTCCCACTTTTAGCCCTCTATTTTGTATGCATTTCGTTTTGACCCCACGAAAATGCAATGACTTGCGTCTCTGCCCAAAGACGGCACCTTAACGATTTAGAAACATGGGAATATTATTTCCGGTTTGAATTCAACACCGTTATCACGTCTTTTTCCTTTTAAAAAAAATAAATAAATAATATTATTAAATAGACTAAATAAATTATAAATTAAATTAATTAAATTTTATATAATAATCTTAATATATATTTAATCAAATTATTAATATATTTTAATTAATTCATTCAAGTATGCATTTATTTAAATTAATTAAAATATGCTTATATAAAATAATATAAAAAACTTGATTGATAATTCATTTATTCTCTCTCAGAGTTATTTAAAAAAATACAATTTCGGGCTTAAGTTCCACCGGTAGTAAAGTGATTTACATGGAAATTATAGTTCAGATTAAATTTTTCATGGTATGGAAATATTAGGATTATGCCTAGAAAATTACTAAAAAATCTTAGTTTTTGTAAACTTGACATTTTCAACTAGTCAAACACCGGATGATACCTTTTAAGTGAAGTAAAATATATTTGAAATTTAAATGTTAGTTCTATAACTATCTAAATGGATCACGATTGAATTGATTTTGCTATTTTATAAATATGTTTTGAATTTTGACTTAGTTTTGTTGAACCTTACTTTTTTAGAATTTTATTAGGGAGATAGTACCCGAATGTATGTACTTATTGGTGAATCTCTTTATAGTTTTGTTGAACCTTGCCTTTTTAGAATTTTATTAGGGAGATAGTATTTGGATATATGTAGTTATCGGTGAATCTCTTTATAGTTTTGTCTGAGTGTTGAAGATGAGATGGGTTGAAATCCATTTGTTAGAAAGCCTTTCAAAAGAGTAAATCTCGATATGCTCCTTGATCTATGAAAGTCCTTTTGACAAGATAGGATTCTATTCCTACGGTGACAATTAATGGGTCGATTCAATTGATGTCAACTCCTATCAAATTTTCATCATCAAAGTTAATAATTGGACTCTTTCTCTTGATTAATGTCATGATTGAAAAAAGAAATGAATGGCAATAGGAACTTAGGAAGTTAGTCTGATCCCACTAACGGTGTTATTCTATTAGAGTAGGTTTAGCCCCACAAATAATGGTTTTACTAACTCAAAGGGATGATTGGCCATCTGACAATCTTAATCGATGAGACTTGCAAAAAATCGTCGAAGGGTGTTCTGACGGGGGAGGTTCCGATACTCAAATCAAAAAACAACAAACTGAAAATGAGTTCTTGTTATGCCTTATGTGCTATGTGTAAGTTTAGAAAACGATAGAACTTACTTAGCAATGTATATATAGTCCGCATGTGTGAGTTTCATGAGTATTCGAGGTATTAAAACCTTAATTTCCTTATAGAGGTGTTTTGAGATTCTCAGGTACTTAATGAAAGTTTAAGAGATCTAAAATTTTACTAATTGAGGGAAATTTCAGTTCGTAAGGGGATTATTTTCCTTATTGATAAGAATTCAAAATTTTCATTTTTGGTCATAAGATGTTGAGTAAATATTACCTTTAGACGAATGATTAGAGGAGATCCTGGTCATCGAGAAAAGTCAGATTAGTATATACCAAGAGGGTAGGCTGTGTCTGCCCATTTGAGAGATAAACTACGTATTGATGACGCATTTTTGTATATTATGCCTGTTAGACCAAGATTCAGAGAGTCTCAAATCTCGTTATAATGGGTTTTTGTGTCATGTTCTGTCAATGATATTAAAAAAGAAAAATTATTTGAAATCTATCGTAAGTTATTTCTAATTTTAAAAATTTGATTGGTCATATCAATACTAAGGTATTAACTTTCTTTTCATCCACCCTCACCGTAATTGAAATCTGAAGACCTTCTAAACGGGCCCTGGCTGAGGACCTTGCTAGTGATTGTTATTTATGATTGCCTTGCACAAACCTGGTCCTTTCCATAGCCACCCTCGGCTATGATTAGCCTTCGATTGCAGAAAATGCTCTCCAGTAAGGTCGCCCAAAAAGCTTCGTTTGAGATACATAAGTCAGACGGACAAAAACAGGGAGGTAATTTCCCCGAATTTTTAAGGAAAAAAGTATTGCATGTAAAACTTATAACTCAAATATTTATTGTTTACTATCCTAAAATTATAATTTTTATCATTTAAATTTAATAACTTTAATGCATGTTGTATTTCTTAATCTGATATAAATTTCTGGATTTTTCGAGGGCAATTCATGCAGTATTAAAACCCAACCCCCATGAATCAAAATGTTGAGAAGTTGGGCAGATGACTGTGTGTGGACTGTATAGAGCGCATTCTAAGTTTCTTGTTTCCGACTGCATTGTCCTGCCAACCTAGGGAATAGTTGGCATTTGAAATTCAAATAGCTTCACTTCACATGCCAACCTTCTGCTCCAGCATTGCGGTGAAGTTATCTCTGTCGTCCATGGACATTTCATCTGTTGAACAATCCCCCACGCCCCACTCTGCCCTTTGTAAGCAGTACTTGTCCCGAATAGCTTGCCGATTCCTGTCACATTTCAACTCATTATCAACAGATTGTGCAATGAAGCAGTAAGTTCTACAGCCTAGGAACCTCGGATCAATTCGTTTCAAACATCAGGGTTGTTTTTATAGTCCTTCCCTTTTCTCAGTTTGCCAAAAGCCTAGCCAAATTAGGGAATATTGGTAGCGCCCAAATGGTCCAATTTATCAGGAAGAAGGTTTGTGGCAGCTACTTCCGTAAGATAAAGCCAAAAGGCTAATGAATAGTATGTCTCATGATTTAACCAAAAAAGAAGAGGAGTGAGAAAAAGAGGACTTGCAATGAAGAATTTGGACAAAGTGCAATTGCTTACCCGCAGACATACTTTTCCTCATTCGTCTTGGAACGTTCAAGTAGCTCTTTGAGCAGGGGAGATGTATGAAATCTTTTGTCAAATTCTGCATACTTCTGGTTTTCTTCTGCGGATTAATTAGTTTTCTCTTCCAGCAAATGGCAAATATAAGATAAAGCAGGATGAGTCGGAGTTAAAAACCATTAAAACGGGTAAGGAGGTCGATTTCGGGCATTTGAGGACCCGGGACAGATTCTATTCCAGAAAATCCTGATAGAAAGCCAGCATTAGCTGCAAAAATCAAAAGCAACAGCATCCTTCATTCTACCACACCAGTGAGCACCATGTGACGATCTAAATGTACAATACAACATGAAAGCTTTCACATTGTACCTACGGGCTCAAGAGATGTCATGCGAATAAGTAAAAGTGCAAATGAAGGCTTTCTCTATGAACCTTGGATGCCTTCGAGTTCCTGAGGGCATTGATGCACATGGGTATTGAACAAAATTTCCATTATCGACATGGACATATTTCAAAACACAATTTTTCTAAATGTAACTTGGACTAAAAAGATTTTGGTAGAAACAACCTCAATCCTTGCATGTAACGCAAGTCATAGGTGACAAATCTTTAAGACCTCTACATTAAAACCACACTATTCTCAGTGTATGAGGAAGGTATCATATCATGCAATTACAAACTATTTTCTTTTTGTTCGAGTATACTTCAGGTTTATGAGTCATTCATTAGCCTCATTGACTTCTCGGCAATTGGATTTGATTAGGGATAATATTTGCAAAATTTCCTTGAAGAGGATATAATGTTGCGTAACTCATTATTCCGGTAACCAGATAATTTGAAATAGAGAAACAGGATGTAGCCCCCAAAAAAGGATCCATATGTATTAGCCAAGGTTGTCAAAGATGGTGAGGACAAGTATGCTCAATGATAGAATATGAGTGAGTGAGAGAGAGAGAGAGAGAGAGAGAGAGAGAGTACGAGAGAGTACCTGAGGTGGATCAGAGAAGAATTGCAATCGAAGCAGCCAGAGGAACCGAATCATGAGGAGGAATAAGCAAAGAAGATGATGAAGAACAACAGAAGACAAGTGTGAGTAGAAGGTTTGAGTTCAACAATGAATCGTATTCC
This sequence comes from Dillenia suffruticosa, assembly GCA_033439265.1. NCBI lineage: Eukaryota > Viridiplantae > Streptophyta > Magnoliopsida > Dilleniales > Dilleniaceae > Dillenia > Dillenia suffruticosa. The sequence continues at coordinate 4,863,066 of JAVTVX010000024.1, forward strand.
GGTCAGCTTCTGAGGTTTTGCATCAGTTTCCCTTCCACAGGATTTACTGGTCACGGTCGAAACCAGTAAAGTAGTGTACGATTGAGGGCACGGTGAAGCAGAAACCATAGCTGCCAGCTTCCCCCTCCGTGCCTTAAAGAGAGGGAAAAATTGCAGAGAGAGAGAGAGAAGAAACTGACGAGTGATATTATTGATAAAGCATGGTCTCAGTTATCAGGCGTGGAACTTGCCACATGCAAATCTATTCTACCAATCACTTGTGTTCACGATATCAGCTTTGGAAACTTAAGATGAGCAGAGATAAAGATGGGTAAAAATTAGTGCAGAATTTATTGTCTATGCTAAATTGTTAAGTTCCTTATAGCATGTTGTGAGTTTGAAATGCTACTATTGAGTTAAAACATGAAGTAAATGAACCAATTTTAAGGTGCTGTATACACCTTACCTAGATTGTAGCCTACCTGAGAGTGCTAGGTGTTGGTTGAACATGAAATCTTCATTTTTTTAACCCAGTTTTAATTGGATCATACGTTTTAAGTTTCATAATTTTCTTTGCACGAAAATGTGTTTCTTCTTCTCTCTAAAACAATGATAGCTTAGATTTTGTGGTTCTAGTGGAGTCTAAACATACGATTCCCTTGACAGACCAAAGTAAGAGCTAGTTTAGGCGATTCTTGTGTTAATTTCTGTACTTACATAGCAGCTAGAAATTCTAGTTCCTGGGGCTTTAGAAGTTGCGGTCCATATGAACTCTAAAAGTTGTTTGTCAAGTTGTAATCCATCCCAAGGACATCCTAAAATTCGTGCTGGCCTCCTTAATTGTTGCTAGGAATTAGGTTATGGGATAGCATGCCCCAGCTCTGCATGCATTCCGGATGTACTTGTAAATCATCCAGATATTCACCAAATCCATATGATGAAGCCTCAGACTGAGGTCCTTCATAAGGAACATCATCTTGACTTTTTCATTTCCAACAGATAATGCCGTATATTACACCTTTAAGCATTATTTTTTAATCATTGCATTGTTAGTGGTTTCCTTACAGCTATGTTCACAGTATAGGGAGTGAGGGTTACAAGAAGTTTGGCTATCACCCTTAGTCTGCAATAAGAACTCTTGCCACAAAATTATTAGTTTGTCATACCCTAAACTAGGTGGTTCTCATATCTTGTAATGGTCAACCTTCCAGCATTGTCTTAGCAGCATCGACTAAAACAGATCTGAAGTTATCAGGGGCGTGCGCAAGTACAGTGTATCCTTCTTTGTCCTCCACATCCACATCTGCTCCATGCCTAATCAAAATAAGAGCCACCTGCAAACCAACAATCAACAAACAAAACTTTTTATAATGGTCTAGTCCTTATTTCAACCACAAGAACAGATAAAAATGTTTTGAACAATGTGATACTGATCTTTCAAGGTTGCCATGCAGTCATGCTGTATTTCTACGGAATACGTGGAACAAGAAAATAAGAACAATGGTAGAGATCCTGGTGTTAGAAAAAATTTAGCCAAAGGGTAAGCTTAAAAGTATCCTAAATGGCCATCATTTTCCACCTCATATGAGACATAAGCACATTTGCATTATATTAACTCCTACCCATGTTAAGAACCAATATTTGACCACGTATATTTGCTGAAGGCCGAACTGACCAGGTCAAAATGCTTCATACCGTGCAAATTAGATGAATGTCTAGCAGAGTAGGACAATTTTATTTTTTATTATTTTTTTGTTTGAAATAACAGATCGGACAATTGCCAGTTAAAACATGTAGCCTCAAACAGCAACACCACATTTACTTTTCCAAGATTAGGGATACATATTAAAGCAAATCCAGCAAGATACACATTTTACAACCAATCTATCAAGCCCAATCCTCGCTTTAACAATCTTTGCAGAAACTTAAACATGTCAGGACATAATAGTTCCAACAGAAACTCCCAAAACTTAATTCCAAGAGGAGCATAGACAGACATACACTCGCAATTAAAAAAAAAAACTTCAAGCATCTATGACCCTAGTAAACAATTCCTTGACAGTGGCATCAATAACTCAATCAAAAATAAAATAAAATACATCTTGAAAAGATTAATTGAGAGTCAATTACCTCTTTGTTGTGGCATATCACAGCATTCATCAAAGGAGTTTGACCAGCATTATCAACAGCATCAACCTCTGCTCCTTCCTCAATTAAGTAATTCAGCATTCCCGGTGCTTGCGGCCCGATGTAAAGGAGTGCATCCAACCTGAAGAAATGCATGTTCAGCTACTGATGAGGAAATTAAGAAATGAACTAAAGGTGATATTCATATCACTAATTCAATCTCATGAAGTTACAAACCTTGCCCTTTGCATTAATCTTAGCACCATTTGAAATTAGAACTTCAGCAATTTTCAACCAATCCTTGCTTGCAGCATAATGAAGGGCAGTGCGACCACCATTATTTTTCAAATTTACATCAGCTTCTGTTCATAAATATTCTCAGTCAGGTGTAGTCAACCAAAATCCCTGTAACTAACAGGGACATGATCAGGACCCTCTTCAGCACTTCCCAGATGTAGCACAAATAAGTATAATGTTTTGGCTTCTCAAATAAATACTAAAATGTTATTCCAATCAAAAAATAAATAAATAATAAAATATTATCCATCTTTTCATCAATTCCTATGGATAAAATCAGCAACCTGAGAAAAATAAGTAACAAAGAACGTTCTTATATTTTCCATAGATAATCAGGAAAATTCTCCGCAATGGTCTTTTCTACCTTGTCATTTGTTATCAGCAACATTTTTTTGGTCAATTAGTAATCGAGCCACACAATTGGTGGTAGCTCTCCCTCCACCCATAAACCCACCAACCCTCGTATTCGTAGGGTTTGAACCAGATCCTCTTGAAACAACCTCAAAGGCCATTCCCAGCAGTGCTATCGTCAATATTTACATCCTACTACATGGTCCTCGGCTTCGCAGCAACTACAAATGGCCAAGTCCTCACAGTGAACAACAACAACAACAACAACAACAACCTGGACCTTAATCCCAAAATCAAGTTTAAAACCTCAACAACAGCAACGACCTCCAAGGCCTTTCTTGGGATGGATTAAGTTTAAAACCCCCAAATCAAACTCATTCAGAACATTAGGATACCAATTGCTGTAGAAGATTACCCTGAGGAGTTTAACGAGCAAGAAGAAACTGTAGAGATATTCCCCTGCCCCAAGATTATGTAAGAGATGTGAAATACTATCTCACAAACAACAAATTAAAAGCACACAAGCACTTTATGAATTCCCAATTCCCACTACATGGAACTTTGACCGGTCTCATGCAACTCAGCTTAGCTGCATCTCCATGTCAGTATCTCGTTAAGATTTCACTTATGTTGGATTTCGCACAAAGTCATCATTCAGCTTTCATTTGATTTCTCACAAATTTAATTGACAGTATTTACTCATTTCATTTGTATTTTTCATGCCTTGGAAAACATATTCAAGGACAATTATGCATAGATTCATGACATAATCTCTCTCTCTCTCTCTCTCTCTCTCTCTATTTCAAAGCAGGAATAATTAATCACAAGCAGAAGTGAAATTTATAAGCAAAGAAATGAAAGAAAACCCTAACCTCTGCTGATTAAAATCTCAACAATCTCCAAATTCCCAATGCTAGCTGCAGAATGCAATGGAACCCAACCATCTTCATCAGTACTATTAATGCCACTTATAGAAGGATTGGCAGATGCCAAAATCCTCACCACCTAATTACCGTCAAAACAACACCTTAATCACAATTACACAAAACCCTAGAGAGGGGGAGAGAGAGAGAGATAGAAACACCTCAGTTTGACCGGCGGAAGCGGCTACGTGGAGGAGAGAACGAGCGTCCTCGTTTTTGAGAGAGAAAGCATGGAGCAGCTGCCAAGGAGAAAGAGATTCGAAAACTGACACATGGCCTGACTCGGCAGCTTTGAAGAGATCTTCGTCTTTGATTTCTGGTTTTGGATCATCGATCTCCATTTCCATTCTCTCTCTCTCTCTCGCTCGCTCAAGTAATGAGGGTTCAGTTTAGAGTTCTTCTTAGTTCTCCGTAGACATGAGCCCGGGCCGGTTTGGGACCGAAAACCTGGCCGGTTGGCCCGAAAAAGCCCTGCCCGTGAACCGGCCCGATGATACAGTAACCCGAAATCCGGCCCGAATCTGTTACTGTAGCGGCCGGGCCGGTTCAGGGCTTTTTGGAATCGTGAACCGGCCCGGGCACGGAATCGGCCCGGCCCAGCGGTTCCAACGGCTATACCCCTTTTTTTTTTATTTTTTTTTCTCAATTTTATCCCTCTTATTTTGGTCCATAAGGTCAAGTGTCATCGGAAAGTGCTTTTAATGTAAGTGATCGAGTGTTAATCAAGAAACGTATAAATTTAGCGGACGATACTTTAGAAACCCTAATTTGCATTAAAAATTAGAAGGATACAGAAAAAAGAATGCAAAAAATCATGAAAGTCTCGGAAGATGATGAACAAAAAGTAGAAGAATAATAATAATAATAATAATAATATAACAAAAAAATCAAAATGATGTAAAAATCAAAATAATGTAACAAAAAAAATTAGTAAATTCTAAAATCCAAATGATGAAATTGATAGTGGACGTACACCGAATTCGGTGGAACCACTGTAAAAATTTTGTATTTCTAATTTTTAATTTATTTTTTTTTATAAAATATGAATTAAAAAAGACAAAATTAATAAATAAATCATTACAAGAAAATAAAAAACAAAACAACAACTAAGTTAAAAAAATGGAGTTACAAAAATAAAATAAAATTAAAAAATAGAGTTAAAAAAGTAAAAAAAAAAAAGGGCCGAACCGAGCCCGGCCCGGTGTGAACCAGCCTGGTGGTTCCGGTTTAACGGGTCAGGCTGGTTCAACTTTACATAAAATTTGGAACTGGCCCGGACTGGCCTAGGAACCACAGCCAGCCCGGCCCGCGGTTCCGGGAACCTGCCTTGAACCGGACCGAAACCAGCCCGGCCCGGCCCGGCCCGGTTCCATGACTAGTTCTTAATATAAGGTCGGAAGATATCGCCAAAAAAGGGTATTGGGTGATCGAAAAATAATGGGATGAAATTTTCAATATATTCGACACAGTGCGTATGACTATTAATAATGTAAATAAATATAATTAAACATTAAAAGTCGGAATGAATTTGATAAATAAATAAACAAATATGATATTTAAATATAAAATAACCATTTCTGAGATATATTTAAAATAATTTATAATTTTTATTGCTAGTGAATAACGGACTTGTGCCCAAAATGTTTTCCTAAAATCATTTCTCGCCACGCTTGAATACACAACTGAGAATGTCCACAAAATCTGAATTAAAGATTAAAAATTAAAATAATTTTTTTCTTTTTAATAATTGACTAAAAAATGGTTAAATATATAGATTTTAGAAAAGCGGTTTTCATCTGATTTTTATTGATTGAAATCGATTTGGTAAAAATTAATTTTTAAAAAATCGATTTCAGGCGGTTTGAAATTGTTTCTTGACTTTAAAAAAAAAAAAAAATCAACGAAGTGGATTTTGGTTGAGAGAGAGAGTGGGGGCGGGGGGGGGGGGGACGGAGACAGATCGGTGAGGGTGGGACCAAACTGGTGGGGGAGAGATGTATTTGGAGGGAAGCCAACCGAGGGAAAGGCACCCGTGTGAAGACAAATCCACCGCATCTTTCCTGACACGTGTTGACAGTGCCTCTCACATTCCCCGCCCGTATCAAAACATCTTGCTTACACGGCTTCTCGCCATTGGGATGTTTTCTGTTCCCCACTTTCATATAATCAAGTCGACGCCGTCGAGAAGTAATTTAGGGTAGCTTGATTTCAAAGAATTGATTTTCACAAACCTTATGGATAAAAAATCACAATATTTACATAACAAATTAGATTTCAAATCACAATATTTTGAAAAATAAATCCTTTCTCCTTAGTTCTGGACTCTCTCCTCTTTGAAAGAAGAGGCTGAGAGCAAACAAATAGGGTAACAGAGAAAACGGTAGTGCTTGAGTCTAGTCCCAGCAATCTTGGTTTCTTTATCTATTCTTCAGTTTTTGTGTTTTCGGTCAAAGAATGTGACAACCCAATCAAAGAATTTTAAGATCTTATGTTTTATGAAATGATCACTCTCTCTCTCTCTCTCCCCTCTCAATTTCATGGGGTTTGATCACAATTTTCTGAGGGGTTTCAATTACTTTGGACAAGCGAAGAAAAACAAAGAAAAAAGAGAGAGTGAAGATGGAGAGGATGTGATTGACCGATTCAAAGCCACGAAGAAGTTAAAATTTGAGAGGATTTAATAAATTTAGATAGGTTTTGATGTCGGCGCAGAAGGATTGAGTGATGCGACAGTAATTAAGGATAAGAATTGAAGGAGGGTCTATCGATTGATGCATGAGAGTGGAATTTCGAGGAAATGAAGATGAGATCCCAGGAAGGTTTCTCGATAAGATCATGAGAGTGAGAGAGACTGAGAAGAGATTTGAGTGAGATTTTGAGGAAACTCAAGAATGAGGGAAAGGGAGGGGAAAATAAATAAATAAGAAAAGAAAAGAAAACATCTTTAATTAAGATTATAAAGCTCTGAAGAAGGATGAACTCTTCCTTAGTCAAGCACCACTCCGGCGATCTCACCTCATGGTACTCGTAGTCTTGTGGGGCCTTTTGTCCTCTAAAGCCTACTGCTGCAACAGTGCTCTCGGCTTTTAACCGGCGCAGTGATAGCAACAGATCAGAGCATGTTTAAGCTTTTGGGACTTGGGTCTAAAAGAGGATTTTACCTCACCTGAAGAGAGAGAGAGAGAGAGAGAGAGAGAGAGTAAAATTAATGAGTTATAATTTTAACTCATTTGTGTTGTGTGATTGCTAAGTAGATTATTTGTGGGGGCAGTGAAAATAATAATAATATTTCAAAGGCCGGCAAAAAATTACTAGTACTTTTATGGCCTTTTCGCAATGGGTCTGCACCCAAAGTCAAGATATGTGATGGGAGTCATAATTTTATAAGAAGAAGATTGTTTATAATTTGGTTGCACATGAAATGTCTGGTATTGGAAAACTATGATTCCAAATTGCCAGTCTGAGAAATTCTAGCCTCTGCCTATAGGTATAGCATAGGACGGGCACAACATAAAAGCCACACAAGTCCTGTACCTATCCCGCAAGCGGGCAATTGAAAGGTCACCCTCAACACTGCAGACCGCAGATGCAGCTTGAATCATTGATGATATCGATGTCTACTTTATCCACTGACACCATTTTAAAAAATATCAACTCAAAGACTTCTGAGCCCTATAAGGACAAAAGTGATCGACGATCACATAATTTCAAGCAATCGTGCCGATCAGAGAGATTAGCGACAAGAGAAATATTAGTCACCATAAAAAACATATCAAGTTGTAACATCGATTAATTTAAATTATAGGATATAATACATTATTTAAAAATATTTTATTTTAATTATCTTTTAATCATGAAGCCAAGTTGGTTCCAAATTCGTACATAAAGTGAGAAAAAACTTTATGATGAAAGATTACAATGAAGATTAAGGAACTCATATTAATGGTCTCAACAAGAGTGTTTTAAATGCTCCCCACTTCTAAAATCCTCTCAATTTCAACCATGGTACATGTTTAAAGAAAGTAGGAGTCCGTCCTCGTAACAATAACTCGGTGATAAATAGTTTTTATTTAAATGTTTTTCTCGAAATATGGTGTTCGAGGTCGATGCAACAATGGGCATCAAGCAGTGCAAAACATATCGCCATGACGATGCACCACCGCTGCGGTGTTGTGCTGCAGGGGAGGATACCAAAAGGGTCGCTTTGGGGTAGCTGCTTGAGGCTGCAAAAGATCATCCTCCTACATGCAATCTTCTTCCCTGTTCAGAGCTTGCTTCCTTCATCTTAATGGCTTCAAGACCTCAAAATCCCAATGAAGGGATCACCAACGTCAATAGTGCCATATATACATATCTCTCTAATGAATCGCCTCTAAACCATTCCAAGTTCCTAATGTTGTGAGAACGTTTCTTGGAACAAGAAATCAATTGGAGAACTTCTTGTACAACAACAAAATTGTCCTTCTCCCGTACATCTAATGTCGTGGGTTTCCACTTTCCTCGAGCCTATTTCTCATGAGAGAAGGATATACCACAGAATCTTCTAGCTCTCGTTGATGCCTAATTTGGGAGAAAAAAAATTTCCACCTCACCTGTTTCCTCCTTCATATGTTACATATTTACATCTAATATTATTATATGCATATAATACTATCGGACAAGATTCTCAGTTTGATACCTCATTTACGAATTTTAGTCAAGAGTAAGAGAGCCTATTAACATCCAAAAACAATTATTGCTTGTTATAAGCATATAACTTTATCACAGAACTTAACTTGATAAATGGCTCCTTTGTGAAGATGAAGATGGAACGCAGGTGAAAATAAAGGGATATCCATTTATTTGGAATGAATGAAAGAATCGAGCCATATATACATATCTATCTCTCTAATGAATTGCCTCTAAACAAGAAAATCAATTGGAGAACTACTTGTAGATCTCCACAATTGTTCTTTTCTTGTACATCTTCTAATGTTGTGGATTTCCAGTTTCCTCAAGCCTATTCTTCTTGAGAGAGGATACACCACAGAATCTTCTAACTCTCGTTGATGCCTAATTTGGATTACAGACATTGTGATAAAGGCAAGCACAATGTACAAGGTGAATGCAAAAAATCAACATCATCATCTTCACCCATTTCCTCTTCAATATGCTGCATTTTTACAAGTCTTTGAACTAATACATCTAATGCCTTTCTCATCCACTCAATTTTACATGCTTTTTTAGCCTCTTCCACGGTCATCTGAAAAGGTCAAACCATTTTTCACCATTAGAAACTTCAAAATGGCACACAAGTTTTGAACTGTCCATTCATTAAAATTTGCAAAGCTTGGGTAGGATTTAGGACATACCCATCTGCGTTCTCGGATGTTTTTCTCTGGCCAGAGATCTAATTGCTCGTTTACAAGCAAAGGAAACATGTATCCTTCATGAACTGTGCCTTGACTTTTGCTCTCAAATTTCCATCTACCAAGTTTATTCTGAATCATACCACAACCCAAGAACATTAAATTTAGCATGGAAACCTTAATAAAAGTAAAAACAAACATAAAACCAACAAGGATTAGATTACTTACTTCAACTTTGCCAATCACACCAGCTTCCTCAATTGTCTCTCTCAAAGCTGCTTCTTCCATCGACTCATCCATTTCCCAACCACCCTATAATTGTATTTTAAATTACAAAATTTTAGTCATGTCATAATTCATTAATGATTTACAAAGAAAAAAAAAATCAACCAAACAACCTTAAATTATACCTTTGGGAACAACATTCCTTTGCCTTTCCTTTGTGCGCTAATCACAAGAACTTCAAATTCCCCTTTTAGATTTCCATCAAGGGGTGAGCTTCTTTTATATCTATAAGGTATGCATCTGCCAAAAGAATTCAAAATTTACATCAAAATCAGATCAATTAAGGCAAAATTAAAAAGCCCCTGTTGAAATTTTGATTGAAATTGAACATCTAACTCACCCTACAACAAGGCGGCGACCCTGATTGTAACGTTGGAACTGTCTTCCAGTTCGAGCAACTAAAGAAACCATCCTCTTCAAATTTCGATTTGATTAGAAGCGAATTTTTGCGAAGAAGAAAAATGGGGTAGGGGTGCTTATTTATCGCAGATTTTCAAACAGAAAAACTGATTAAGGCCACCTTCACTTCCTTTGCATATATCGAATCCAATCCAATCCAACCGAAACAAGATTTAACGTATGAATCGGTAAAAAACAGCGCAAATTGTCGTTTTTTAGGAGATTCCAGTGTTCCGCCCCGAGTTTTCTGAGCTGTATTTGGCTTGTTTTCGGATAAGAGCTTTGCTTCGTCCGAGCCTTCTTTTAATAGCATGACAGAGAGGAATCGAGGAGGAGACAGAGACACAGACGGTGGTGGGGCTCACACGTGACAGAGACATAAGCATCCAAACATGACACGCTAGATTGGAAAGAGTCAAATTTTTTTTTTTGGCCGGGGGGGGGGGTGGGGGGTGGGGGGTTGGAGCTATCAGGTGGGGAGGACTCCACACAACTATTAGGTACACCACACCAATAATTTCGATTTTACAAATAACATATTCATTTGTTTTTTCTTTTCTTTTTCACCATAAGTTTTGGGAAGCATTGTAGCTATCTCATCCTTATATAACCCAATTTAAAATATAATTATTATTTAATAAATTGATTATTTATAATAATAAATTATAATTATCATTCATTTCAAATAGAATATACAGACTATCAAAATTAATAGATATCATCTTCTAAATATAAAGTAAGTGGATTAGAAGATAGAGAAACAGATGGAATCTCTTCCTCAGGTCAATGAGGTCACTCAGACTCAAACAATCGAAATTTTGAGTTGTAAAGCAATCTGGTAAAAAAAAAAAGAAAAGAAACAAGAAAGGAAAAGGCTAGAAGTGACGGGAGCCCAAGAATAGCTTCAACAAGACCAAAGTAGAAAACATCACTAGTGTCACACCACACTCCAATTCTCGCCCCATAAGTTAAATTTGAGTTATCAATTCAGTTCGTGTTGAAACTAAAATTTATAAGGATGGGCCAAATCCAAATATCAAATAATTCTATAATTATGCAAAATATGAAGATTTCAAATGACAATCCACTAATAAACTTTATCAAAATTGAGATCGTCTCAAATTTTAATTAAAACGGCCATGCTAATGAATCGAGAGCTTTTGACAGAAAAGCTTAAGGGGTTCTTCTCTAAAGTTCATATCCACTCAATAACTACGATTTTAAATACTTAAGTAACTCCCACTTTCCAATTGAAATTGCTGATGGTTGCCATGGGATTTGAAAACTATTCCATAATTGACTACTATAATCTTTATTCAGCTGATGGTAAATAGTGACAGTACCCACTAAATCATGATCTCACAACGGATAAAGATCAGCCGTAGTTGACTAATGCCACTTGGAAAATTAAAATTTTTTGTATTTTAAATAAGCTCAGATTAATAAATTCATTTTATAATTTATTCAAACTCTCAAAATAATGATAAAACAAAGTGTACACTTGTTGCCCATCGCCCATTCCCTCCCTTGATAGAATGTTAAAAACAAAAAACAAAAAAAAAAGATAAGATAAAAAAAGGGTAGGAGTGTTTCTCCTCGGATCAATGTGTGAGATTTCTATTGGTCCAGACGGAAAATAGGAAATGCAGGTGATAAATGCTCATGGAAAAGTACAAAAACAAAAAACAGTGTTTGGTGAGTGATTAGTGATGGAGCATAATAATGATGACATTGATATGATTAGAGTTAGAGATTAAAATTGTAGGCAGAGTTCCCCGAGCCTGTGCCTGTCCGTGTCTCCAAACGCGTCTTTTCAACCAAAATATAAGCAAAGCCCACACTTGTCTTTCCCCCAACTCGGTGTCGAAGCGTCTCTCCCCCGCCAAACGCGTCTCACAACTGTCTACCCGCATCCGCGCCTTGCGACTCGGACAACTCAACACCCATCGCACAATTTTCAAACTAAATTAATATATTTCTTTTATCTTAAATTAGATTTATTTATTTTAAAATTCTTCATTTGTTTAAAATAACTAAATATACTAACAATTTAATTCTAAAATTATATCTAACAGCATTCATAAAAAAAAAATTATGGTAGACGATGGCAAGTTTCGTGGGAGGGAGAAGAAGATGTGAGTGACGTGGCTTGTCCCGTTGCCACATGTCTGAATCTATTGGACGAACTCAGCTTGGTGAGTGACTTGGCCATTGTCGGAGGTTGGAAGGTAAATTACCGAAAGGGTTGACTTGTGTTGATAAACAGATGCAAGGTATGCTAATCTTGGCTATAATTATGTCTTCAACATCCTAAAACAAGGCAGCCAAAATTGAAGTATTCATATTCATCATGTGTAAATTATATTATACTAAAAAGAGGGGAAAAAATTCTGATTTTGTAGGACGACTCCACTTTGAAAGGCAATGCTACTGAATCATGACATTTATGTTGCGCCACTCTGTTTTGTTGAATCTAAGGTACCATGTTGAATACTAATTTAATGTTATACATAGAACCTTTTTCTCAGATTTTTCACATAAAAATTTTCAAAATTTAATGTTATTTTGGGTAAGATTGAATCAATATGCGGTGTATGAAATAATTATGGGTCAAATCCAAAGCCAAAAGCTTGAGGAGCTCCTTTCCTCTATTTTTTTTTTTTTATACCTTGGCTTAGCTATACATGTTATCTAGTTAGAGTTTCGTTCTGACTAATCTGGATCGACTGCTATATGACTCATTTTGTGGGAATAGATCTCCTAATATTATTTTTTTCATATTCAAGAAAAGTCAAACTCCAGACCTGATTAAGGGATAAAAACGTCCATTCTATCTACGCCAACAAATATCGGTTCTTTTCTTGTATTTTGATCACTCAAATGCCATATGAACCAAAGGCAGTAGATGTGTAATTGTTTTAATAACCAAATACTAATATTTTTTAAATAAATTCTCAAATTTGTGTTTTATATATAAAGAAAACAAATATCAATAGAATTTTATTATTTAACGATCCAATTTCAATCAAACTAAATTTAATCAGAGCTAGCTTACAAACAGCTGCACTGCCACGGGCTCACAAGGCCCAAAGTGTTGGCTTGGGGTGAGCTCACATATGGATCACATAATTTTCAATTTTTTTTTTCATGTTTATTTGCTTAGTCAAATTGGAGAGCAGAGACACCTGTCCTGCAATAAGAGCTGCTAACAGAAACTCGAAAAATATGTGTCCACTAAATTTGATTAGTAGAGGGTAAAATTTGATTAATGGAGGTTTAGTTTAATTTCTTATTTCTATGTCAAACTCAAATAAAATTAAAAAACTAAGTATAAATCAAATTTCGATAACTTTCTTTTTTTTTTTTTTTTTTACTTATAATGTGCCTGTCAAGTATTTTAAGACTTAGTTTATCAATTTAAACTTGAATAGGATTCACAAGTTAAATTATAAATGATTTTTGTTAAATTGATCCCAAAATAGATTCAAACTATGATTATTTTATTTGAGTGGATTTTTTTTTTGAGACACACAGATGGTGATATAAAGTGTCATTTTATTATTATACATATATCATGTATATGTTAAGGTTAGGACGCCGCATGGAAATGAGTTCGCTTTTTATCACATGGGATGGAATAAAATTTCTCATATTAATGGAAAAAAATTAAAGGATGAGTGTGGTAATACTTGAGAAGTGGCCATAGGTTTGGAATAGACACCAACGATATTCTTAAAAAAACGGTTTAGTGGTACAAATTTCTTTATCAAACTTGATAATTTCAGATTTAAATTCTTATATAACAAAAAAAAAAGATACTAACGATCAATTAGTATAGTATAATATGACGTTAAATCTTTTAATTAAGATTTCTATTTCGATTCGCGATTTAGGTATACAGCAAACTATGTTGGGAGGATAATTTTCTAAATGGATCACTATAAATCTCGAATCGAATTAGATAAAATATAATTCCGAATACTGATTTGTATATTATAAAAAAAAAAGATTTGGAATAGATAGTATCGATGACCTATGTTTGAAGTATTTTTGTAGAAATAATTGTAAAGGCAACAACTTTCGGCATGTATTACACGGTTGCTAACATACATGCAGAGAGGTCTTTGCTTCAAGATTAGACCTCCCCTTAATTGGCAGGAGTACTGCTTGATGGTGGTTGATTATATTAAGTTGGACTTTGTCGAGCTCTTAATCGGCCTATTTCATCACTAAAGGATAGTCAATGTGCCTCAAGGGTTCCTCCAATTAAGAGGTGTTCGAGGTCTTGATCGTAGTCAATGTGCCTCGAGGGTTTTCAATGAAGGTGGGTTCGCGGTGCCTGATCGAGGGGTTAAGTTTTCTCGTGGCTGTTGTAGCTTTGCTCGGTGAGCTGGTTGTTTGTTGGTCTTTTGCTCAGTGAGGGGGTTAATGCAATTATCCATACCCAGAACGGAAGACACATATCAAGTCAATCAAGACTTACCTAAAGGAAATAGAAAATGGATTTTGCATAAACCTACGGAATGGATTAATAGCAAATGGAGAATCCTCTATTCAATCGCCCGAATTTGAATCCAACATCTAATGCTCAATACCCTACTTTGCTTTAAATTGGTACCTTATTATCAGCATAGATCAGAGTTTGAAATTCCGTAGAGGTCGAGACCTGGAAGCTTCGGAAAGTGTAAATCGCTCTTGCGGGCTCACTGCCTAAGCAAAATCTAGAAAATTTGAGAATTGACCGAGGAAATTCCAGGAAAGGTAATGAGATATGTGAAGAGAGAATCCCAAAGGGGTGACCTAAGAACACAAGTGCATTGAGCCCTTTAGTAGCCCATTTCTCCGGACCTTCTAGCTCGCCGGCAGCTAATGCTAATCCACGTGTGTTCTCAGGCGTCACCCCCTTGGGGTGCACTTCGACTCATTTTTGTGACCTTCAAAATTCGATTTGCCTGTCACAAGACATAAGGTGGGGCTTTTCTTATATAGGCCAAATGAGAGAGAGGATAACAATGGGGTCACAATGTTGCCATCCTACCAAAATTTTGACCCTTAAATGTCTGTCATTTCTTTTTTCTCCACTCTCAGTATCCGAAAAAATACTATAATTAATTCGATTCGAATACATACAGAGATTTTATTTAGAAATGATTCTCTTATCATAATTTTTTTATTTTCAAATTTCAAATATAAGATTTAATTAAATAACTTAATACTTCATCAATACAACTGTCTGTCGATTAATTTTACCATTTTAACAACATAAACATCTGATTGTACATATGGGGTTCTCCCACGCACCCTCTATTTTCGTGGCAATGTCATTTTTCTGTCTTTATTCTTATTTTAATGGGTTTATTATCCATAACATTTCCTTAAATTTACCTTATTGCTAACAACTTAAGATTCTTAAAGATGGTAATAACTAGGATGGACATTAGATTGAGTTGTTGAAGCATTACTCTTTTTTATTTTACGAAGACTAGTCACTGTAACTGAAGGACTAAAACCGAAACTAGTTACCTCACAGAAGCTATATCGTATGTAAACAGTCATGCTATGTCTGCTTAACGCATTATTTTCTAACCATATTAGATCTAAATCCGATCTTCACTTTTCTCTTGTATTAGTAATCTTTAATCTTCTACTTTCTTTTATAAATGTCAATTGTTCCCATTGTTTTTTTCTGCAAAATATTTTCTTTTATTAATTAAAATAAGAATTCTTTTATCTTTTTCAATACTCTCATTCTAGGATATTCAAAATTTCAATAAAAAATACCGAGTACCCACCAGAGTGGTGAGCATGGACATAAGGGTAGTGGCGGGTATGGGGATTATACGAAGATGGCAGAGGTTTTTTTTTTTTTGGAAGGGGAATTCTGAAGAAGAAATAGATATGGTGAAATGTGATTACTTTTCAAGTTTTGTTGTGTGTAAAGGTTTGTGTTGATTTAACCGTACCAACAAACATAATTTTTTCATATATAAATTTATGAATTTTAATTAAATTAAAATTACTTATCTCTTTCGACGATCGAGTATTCTATATCGAGAAAATATCATAAAATCAAATTATTTTATATTATTCACAATTCAAATACTTTTCAATAAAATGAACAACCATTCCTCTCTTATTTTTCTTTAATATTGGGAAAAGATCCATACCCTCTCTCATTTATTCTCCAAAAACCAATGCCTTCATTCGTACGATACAAAGTTCCCAACACCCATTCACATGCTTAAATTACTAGTTGAACTCGAGATTTTAATTAAAAGATTTAGCGTCATATTCTATTAGATCAATCTGCTTAAGCAAAAGTCCTCGGCTCAGCTAGGTAATGTGTAACAACCCAGCTCAAAGAAGAGGAAAGTGAGCTCGTTCAGCTATCGCAATGCAATGGAATAGAAAAACAAAATATCATAAAATCAAATTATTTTATATTATTCACAATCCAAATACTTTTCAATAAAATGAACAACCATTCCTCTCTTATTTTTCTTTAATATTGGGAAAAGATCCATACCCTCTCTCATTTATTCTCCAAAAACCAATGCCTTCATTCGTACGATACAAAGTTCCCAACACCCATTCACATGCTTAAATTACTAGTTGAACTCAAGATTTTAATTAAAAGATTTAGCGTCATATTCTATTAGATCAATCTGCTTAAGCAAAAGTCCTCGGCTCAGCTAGGTAATGTGTAACAACCCAGCTCAAAGAAGAGGAAAGTGAGCTCGTTCAGCTATCGCAATGCAATGGAATAGAAAAACAAAATATGCTGGGGTCGATGGAAATGGAAAACAGAGCATGATGGGCAACTTGCATTCGACATGATAGGTGAATGAACACACAAGGATTCTATTAGAACATAATAAGGAAATGGAGGGAGGGAGGGAGGGAGGAGAGAGAGAGAGAGAGAGAGAGAGAGAGAGAGAGAGAGAGAGAGAGAGAGAGAGAGAGAGAGAGAGAGAGAGAGAGAGAGAGAGAGAGAAGCAGAGAGAAGGAGAGGGGTTAGAGAGAGAGAAGATAGAAACAGGGGGAGAGGGAGAGAGAGATAGAATAAGGGGAGAAGTAAATAATGATATTCAAATTTTTATTAACCTAAAATATAATAAATATAAATAATTATTCAATTGAAAGATAAAAAGAAAAAGAATATTTTCTTAAGAGGCGAACATAGAACGGGCTTAGCCATATTGAAATCAAGCCTCATCCGAGCCCAAACAAAAGCAAAGGCTTTAAGTCCAAGCCCAGCCTGCATCGAAGCTTGGTGTGGTTAAACTTGATGAGACTCGCGGGCCCAAAAAAGGCTTTTAGGCCCGGATCGGGCCATACAGGGAGCGGCAGACAACAAAAGCTGACGATGTAACCCGCTGGCTTCCCAAACAATATTTTCCAGATTCATTTAAAAAATTGTTAGAGAGAGAGAGAGAGATAGAGAGCGGGAGGGAGGAAGGGGAGAGAGAGGGAGAGATTTCTCCTCCCTGTCCTTCTCTTCCCCGGAACTCTTCCTCTTTTGTACGCCAATTCGAATCTGGGAAAGTATGATTTGACCTCATTTTCAACGGTAACATGTCTTCTTCATTAACCTTATTCGAATTCCTATGCGATTTCCTGGCTGTTATGCCACATTTTGTGTAAAGTGTCATTATTGTGTCATTCATTTTTCCAGTTTTTTGTCGCTCATGAAAGCCAGATTGCGAATTTGCTTATAACTCCTGTGTTTTTATTCTTAGCAATTAAGGGGAATTCAATGATTTGAAGCGGTAGTTTTTTAGTTTCAGGGGTTTTAAAATTGATTATTCCTCGTTTGCTTTCGTGGGTTTTCTGGTTATTACCTTATCGAGGGGTCTCCAGAATTGATGGATGTACATGGGTTATGTGAGGTTTGATGTATCGGATCCCATGATCATCAGGACATTCACTGAACCTTAATGTGGAAGTGGATTTCAGAATTTTCTTTCTCACCATTGAGACAACAAAGGATTATACCTAGCCTACAAGAAAAGGACTTTTAGCTCTCTCTCTCTCTCTTTCTATATGTATATTATTTTTTTGGGGGGGGGGGCGAGTTTCAATTCAATTCAACTGGACTACCTATAATCAAGCCCTATGAAAGAAATGAGAAAAGGAACATGCTCGCATTATGAACAAAATGATGGATATCGGATAAAATGCTCATGCTAGGATAGGAAATTAAGCATCTTGACATTCTGAAAAGTTTTATCATGTGATCAAAGAAAAGAGAAGTGGCGGTCTATTTTGTGGAATATTTTGGAAGGATCGTAATCGATTAACATTAGTAAAGTAGAGAAAATGATGATGATGTGTGTGAAAATGTCAAAGTTTAGTGTGTATAAGGACACCTATTTTTATGATCTCTAAAGTCAAGACCTTGCTGCGTGAACTTAAAAGAAGCTAAAGAATGTGGAAAATTTTCTAATTATAGGAGTGGATAATTTTGATTAAAACAGAGAAAGCAAAATATACTGAAATTTGATATTGAGAAAGGCTAGAAAGATTCTAGATTCAGAGAAGTGAATTGTATATGGAGCTACATTAAATTTGATGATTACTAGTGTGGGTGAATTCTAGTCGAATTGTGGGGATAACGTAAGTTGTGTCATGGATTACATGAGTTGGTTGAGCAGCATTTTATTTCTTGAAGCAGATTTATGAAGCACTATTCTATGTGCACTATCATGAGAGTCGAGCTGCAATTAGCTATTGAGATGGTAACTCTTCTGTCTTTTGATGATGTGGTCTGTAGATTGATTGTTATAATTATTATTTTTATTGTTGTTGTTTTTTATTTGCACGTATAGAAGTTTAACTAAAATGAGATTCTCTTGATCTAACATGTTTTAATCTTTTTTCAGGTTAACAAGTGGTAGGACCTTACTGTTGAGGTGCAAAGAAATCACTTGTAGGACTTGTGTTTGACGCAAGGAGTGATTTTCCTATGGGTTTCTAAGGAATTAGAAGTTTGGTCCCAGTTATACAGCTTTAGAACTTTCTTTCCTTTTCATTTATCAAATTCATTTTGAGGAGCTATGTGGGGTGCTACTGCAAATGCCATTGCGAGCATTGGAAAAAAAAAAAACTCTTTGAAGCCAATTCGAGTTTGTTCAGAATATTCTGATGATGAGTTCTGTTCAAGCCCCAGTAGAGAAGAAAGACTGGAGTGCCCTATATGCTGGGAGTCCTTCAACATTGTTGAGAATGTTCCCTATGTGTTATGGTGTGGCCACACCATCTGTAAGAACTGTCTTTTAGGGCTTCAGTGGACTGTCTGGAAATTCCCCTCTCAACAAATTCCAATCCCTTTTTGCATTTCCTGCCCATGGTGTCACCTGTTATCTCCTCGTGTAGTTCACAAAGGGAATCTTAAATTCCCTCGTAAGAACTTTTTTGTTCTTTGGATGATTGAGAGCTTGAATGGTGGCAGAATGAAGTCCCCTAAATGCTTTTTGCGTGATCGTCAATATGGTTGGTCTCCACGCTGCAGTCAGCTTCTCAGAAATCAAGCTAGCAATAGTAATCTCAAGAGGGTCTCCTATAATCAAGGACCATTAGATTCTGACCCGAATGAAGGCAATGACTCCGCAAACTACTTCAAGATGTTAAAAATGATCTTTCACAAATCTCTTGCTTTTTCAATCAACTTCACTGCCAAGTTCCCATTGGTCATCATATTTCTGATCATTATCTTTTATGCATTACCTGCCAGTGCTGCTATCTTGATAATATATCTGCTAGTTACGGTTCTTTTGGCACTTCCATCATTCCTGATATTGTACTTTGCTTATCCAGCCTTAGGCTGGCTGGTCAAAGAAATTACAGGTTGAGATTTTATCTAGTGTTCAGTACATTGACCCGGGGAAAATGCACCTTCAGCAAGAATTTGACTGTTCCTTGTCTTATTTGGCGACTTGTCTGATTTCACTGCAACCCTCTTGCGTTCATTGATACGGAGCGATCGCTATTTTTTTGCAATGTATTGACAGTCTCCACAATTTTATAAAAAAATGTGATAGAATAGATGGTTCTTGGGTTCTCAGGCTCATGATCCAGATGTGGTTTTATAAACTTGAATTACTAACAAGTTGAGATATGTATACATGCCACATGTTGTTTTTCACCCATTGTAAAAGCAGAGTATTGAGAGGGACTTGACTTGATGTGGAAGTGTCGTAAAGTTGTTCTTTCTTATTGAAATACCAATAACTTCTATTGATATGGCAAATGGATGACACCCATTGAGAGCTTGCCTGAATTACCTCGCTCTTTTATTATCTTCATTGTTGTTCTTGGTTTCAATCACCGGTTTGTACAGCAGCCTTTCATGGTTGTACTTTTATGTGTATTAATCATCGGGTCCACACTCATTGACTCTGATCAAACTACTTTTTCTTCAAGTATCAAAGAGACCTTGCAAAGCAGGACTTTCTCAACGCGCCTCGTTTGCTTGAAAGTATCATACGCAATGGTATATGGTCCATCAAGTCCATTGTCACGAAACCTAGCAGGTCTATGATCATGCAGCTCATAGGGTACTAAGCTATCTCTTGATCCATCTCAACCGGTGCCTTCCTCTCAACAATATCGATTCCACCCTTTTGGTCTTTTCAAAGACAACTCCTATCAAGCAACGAGTCCAAGTCATGATTACTCGGCAAGGAAGGAAATTTTTGACAAATTTAAACGTTTCTTGATCCAATACAAGTTTATTGCAATCACTACAGATAAAAAGTTCTAAGAATTCAAACATTCATTGATTTTCACGACAGCAATAGGAACTTTTCCATCTCAAAGGATCCCAAATCTATCAAAAGTATACCATCATAGTTCCTATAATTTTGACAGATCTCATATGATCTCTCTATAAGGCAAGTAGGGTTTCTACACCCCATGCACATTAAGTGCTCCCATGCATGCTATATATATTAAATAAAGATAATTTGTCAAGTACGCATCTCTCTCTTTATACACTACACACAGAGACCATATAGGGACAAAACTCTTTCAGATTTTCCCTCTTTTACCACTTTTTTATTTGAGCATCGGAGCCACCTCCGGAGAGTTTTGTAGGTTTCTTTTCTGAAGACAAGGCAACAGACACCGTCTCATTGGTTCTCCGTTCAGGCTAGAAGAACGTTCCACTGGGGAGTCATTTTTGGTTTCAACAATACCCTTAGATAACTAATTCTGTGCTGAACCACCTAATAAGATATAGACTATGGTTACAGTAGCTCACCCTCTGTTTTCTTTAAAAATTGATTTATTTTCGTTTCTGTTCATTGAACTGAGGACCGCTTGTCATAGTTCTGTTGCCAAATTCATAATTCTTATCTGGTAAGTTTTCTATTTCAGCTTATGCATATCATCTGAGTACCAGCTTTAAATGACATTTAAGGACTTGTGCACATTGACTTGTGAACATTTAACGTTGCAAGTATTGACTTGTGTGTACATTGCACTTCTAGCCATAGATTTGAAATCAGATAGAGAGGAATTTTTATCCTTATGGAGCAAGAAAAGGCTACAGATGAATTATTTTGAAGATTTGGTGAAATGTTGGTCCTGAAGATGGGAATTCTTATAATCTAACATGTCCTCATGTCTCATTGAAGTGGAAAATGAGCGCCATTCCGGGAACAGGTGTACTAACTTGCTAAGTTGATTTCTTCTTTGTACCCAACAGCAGGATGCTTGACATCTTCAGAAGTATATCTGAAATTTCCTTGTTCCACATAAGTCTCCACAATAAGTCATGATTAGGGAACAATATTGAGAGTTCATCATCCCATTCTTCTGATCATAACTCAAATAAATTATGGGGTTTTGCTAACAAACTAGATTTCATGGCATACTTTGGGCGGACTAATACCAAACTAACATTTTTCCTTTGATATTTAATGAACCAAAAACTTGAATGGTGGGCTACAAAGGATATTTTATATAATAATAAAATAAATCCATTACAAGGATATTTATAAGGATATCTAAATCGCTTCCTGTCAATTTTGATTATCTTAATCTATAGGTTAGATGTGATTAATTTATACCATACTGGGAGAGAACTGAATTCGTACTCTCATTTTATATATTGCGTCTGGAAAATTGAGTTAATCAATATGAGATTTTAACTGTATTATTATCAAAGTGATATTTTCCATGCATTTTACCAAAACTTGGAGTAGCTGACTTTGTTAGAATGATCCGAGCCAAGGCACATATGGATGAGGTTTCTGGAGTAGACATGTTGTTTCTTGCTTAGGGATGATGATTAATAGCTTTGTATGCCACTTCTTCTGCAGAAGAAATCAGGTAAAAGCATCTAGAATTCAACAAAACATTACAACCATCTCTTCTGCTTAGACTTGTGCATGAGAGAGAATTTAATTTTAATATATATAATGATTAGGTTCTCGAGAGATTTAATAGAATTAATCTCTTAATGGATCTTACATTATTTGAATTGGATTAATCAGATAAAATTTGAATATCAGTCATAAAAACCAAATATATATATATATATATATATAAAAGAAAATAAAAATAAAAATGATAAAGATTAAACGAATCTGAAACAAAATTTGTTTTTTACTTCTTGACAAAAGATCATAAAACAATATTAGTAGACAAAAGCGTAATGGGAGAAGGGGACAAACACAATGAATGGCCGCACCCTCATGCTAGTTAGTGGACAAGGAAAGAGACGACTGAAATCACCACAAAGTGCATAACATGAGACTTTTAGTTTTGGATCATTTCCCTCCGGTAAACGAGGGACCTGACAATCAAACCCACGGGAAAGCGTTTATTTTATTACTTATTTATTCATTCGTAATCAATGACAGTCTACGGCTATTCATCATGATTCCGCGTACTCTGTTTCTAGTCCGGTCCAGTACTCTGTTTTCCTCACCTCTCTCTCTCTCTCTCATTCTCTCTGTGGTGGACATTTCCGGTAGTGGCTTATTAAGTAATTACAAGGATTCACTGAATCGACACCATAATCTAAAACCACTCACTTTCACACGCATCTAACGCTCACCCACCACTGTTCACACCCACACACAAACACACATATACATAGGTGAGAAAGATAGGGAGAGATGTCACCATCCCCAAATAGTCACAACTGATGGCTTCAGCAATGGCAGTAGGAAACGGAAGTAGGGAAAGGGAGAGCTTCCAAAAGTTCTTCGAGTCATGGCTAGTGGAGCAGAATCAACATCTCAATGAACTCCGAATTGCTTCCTCTCAACACAACGGCAGCAGCAGCAGTCGCAACAGGGAGGAAGAGGAGGAAGAAGTCAGGCTGCTGGTGGATAGAGTGATTAAGCACTACGAGCTATACTACAAAGCCAAGTCGAGCTGGGCAAACCAAGACGTTTTGAGCATGTTGACTCCTCCTTGGAGAAGTTCTCTTGAAGACGCTTTTCTCTGGATTGGAGGGTGGCGACCCACCATGGCTTTTCATTTGCTGTATTCCAAGTCCGGTTTGCAACTCGAGGCCCGAATCGGTCATGCAGAGTTTTATAATTTTGATTTAGATTTGGATTTGGCGTACTTGAGACCTGCTCAGCTTGAGCGAATTGACTCCCTCCAGAAAGACGCGATTCGGGAGGAGGAGGAGATTACAGAGAAGATGGCGAAGCAGCAGGAGACGGTGGCAGACTCCTCCATGGTGGAGCTCTCTCATGTGTTGTCTGAGTTGATGAGAAAGCGAAGTAGTGAGGATGCAGCAGCAAGATTAGAGGAGCAGTCAGTTGAGTCGGCGCTTGCGCCTAAGGAGGAGGGTTTAGAGCAGATTCTGCACTTGGCGGATGATTTAAGGTTGAGAACTCTCAAGGGACTTATTGAGATATTAAGCCCCATTCAGGCCGTTCATTTTCTCATTGCTGCTGCTGAGTTGCATCTCAGGATTCATGACTGGGGTAAGAGGAGAGACGCTGGGCAGAGTTAGATGATCAGGTTTTGTTTTGTAGTTGAATCGAACCCTATCTTTATTTAAGCCTGGATCGCAACCAATGTTGTCACTATACCTTTCCGTATGCGTTCCGAGCTCAGGTTCTGAGGTCTGTCCGTGTTCATGTGGCGTTTCTGTGTTTGTGTCCGTGTGCTTCGTCCCATGTTTCACATTAAGAACTCTTTAGACATTACCAAAAAAGTTTCCACCATGTATTCGTGAAGTTGGTCGATTGTCCGTCCAGATTTTGTTGGCGCCTGTGTCATTCGGTGAAGATAAAGGTTCATGCCCTTCCTGGATTTCGATTGGCTCTGATCGGCTGGTTTTGTTATTAGAGAATAGCCGAATCTCTATGTATTTTAGCACCTCTCACGGTGTCCTGTTTAAGTTTTCTATCTTGCTTGCAGATCCCACCCCCCCCCCCCCCCCCCAAAAAAAATTAGTTCACTCGGTGTGCTGTGATAAGATGCAGAGGATTATAAGTTTATCAATTTGACGATTTCTTAATATCGTAATTTGACAATTTAAGACAAACAAAACACGCATTTTCTTTCAGAAGATGGGAATTCTCCCGAATACTTCTAGTAATACATGGACCCAAAATTCCCCAATAAAAAGATGTGCATCCGAGAGAGCCCCCTTCTGGCAACCAAAAGGATGCACTGTGTAAGCGAGATTGTTCACTACAAACTTATGGAACCATGGTACTGTAAGTAGGCTTCTATAGATTCTCCTCCATATTTCCCGAACAACAATATGTAAGATATCATTGACATGTTAGAATCATCAACCCTTTTTGTGAGCAATGTTAATATATCCCATGAACGTGGCAAAGTCTGCGTCTTCACTAAACCAAAAAGTCCGTGTCAGCAACTTCAAGAACCTTGTGGATGCCAATAGGATATACACCAGGTCTGAACAAATTTCCCTCAATGTACCTGTGACAAAAAACGAAGTTGATTTTAAGCAATTCCCATAATAATAGTGTCACTCTGGATTTTGAGAGATCAGGAAAACTCACATCTCTTTCAAGAACGGATGCTTGTAGAAAGCATCTGGGATTCTTCCTGTAAACTGATTGTGATCCAAGTACCTAAAATTAAAAGTAAAAATAATAATTATAATAGTAACTTTTTCATGAGAAAAACCTCTATCATCTTCACCCAAGATGTGAGTAAATCAGAGACCTTATCGTTACACCAGTTTTCCACTTCTATACTCGTAACTTCCCTATTATTTATACACCTCACAAACTGCAAGGGAGGGCAGCCAGAAGACTATGTCAGCCATGGCACCTAATGCAAAGCTCAGTCTTTCCATGTGTAAGTGCTCTCTCTTCCTTCATTTGAATTGTCTCTGTATCACCACAAAGTATGTGGCAACATCTCGCCCCCCCAACCCACGCCTTAAACCAAGCTATAAAAGAGAAACTCCATTCTTATTTAATTCCCAATACACAAACAAGGTTCAAGATTCACCAACCCCTACTTCATTCATTGTAATAATTTAACATTCTTTCAAATATCTTTTCTACAGAAAATATGACATACCCTCTAGTCTTTGTGTCAACCGTCAACTCTCACCGGTCCCTATTCTTTTAGTTCCTTGAATGCATTTGTCACCATCACCAATATGTCTTCAAATGCGAAGTAATTAATAATGTCAAGTAACAGAATTTCAAATTTTTGACCCAAATAGCGAACATACTATCAGTTTCATCAAACTGTCATCTTTTGCACAAAAAGATTGGAATTTATGCCCCATATCATATGCCACAACCAATAGGTAAGTCTTCAGCATGGCTTTTCTTTTATTGCCGTAGCACTTGGGGGCCTTTCAACCACTTTCACACTCCATGATTACCCATCAGATGTATTCTCTTCTGATATGTGATACTAGCTTATGCATTCAGGCTATTCTATGTGCCTAGTTTGATGATCATATGGACCAGATTTGAGGCAGATCATATAAAGTAATCCAGTGATCAATAATAGGAACAGTGCCAAAGCATAGAAAAGAAGCTTACAAGTATATCAATTTGGGAATATGAGCAAGTCCAGAAGGAATAGTTCCCGCCATTTTGTTATATGATAGGTACCTGTAAGAAACAAGTAGTATATCAGAACTCTTACATGAGGTAAAACAATTGCAATTCCATTCTAAAGAAAACCACAGTATATCAAGCCATAAATCTACCAGATAAACTGTGGCAAAAATAGATGATACTTACAATATTTCCAAGTTAGTTAAGTTTGCAAGCTGTGCAGGAATTCCTCCAGTGAAATAATTGTTGTTCAGGTAACTATGCATAACCAAATTCAGAATAAGAGAAATGCTATTTGTTCACCCATATTTCAAATTGCAATATATGATAAAGTGGAATTTCCCCATGAACTTACAGGTTCCGAAGAGCCGGAAAGCACCCATCAATCCTTATAAGCTCCCTTATGGTGCCAACTAAGTGATTGTTACCAACATCCCTGCGAATAAAAGGGGAGAATATCAAATTATATGTATTGAGACAGTCAATAAAAAGCAGCCATAAAGGGACTATGGATCTTACAAGTGCCTAAGGTTTTGAAGCGTGCCCAGTTCAGGAGGAATTCTCCCAGTTAAACGATTTTCCTGCAGATATAGATAACGAAGCTCCGGAAGATTTGCAAGCTCCTTGGGGATTTCACCTTTGAAGTTATTAAAGCTCAAGTATCTGCAAATTTTTGGTTACCAGCCTTATACAATTAGGGGGATAATTACTGTGGATCTCCAACCAGGGAACAGAAAAATAAAATAAAATAAAACCCTCAAAGATAGCAATAATACTCACAGATGGGTTAGCCTCTTCAGTTCACCTATTTCTGGAGGAATGATATCTTGAAGTTTATTCCACCTTAAATTTCTACACGCAAAAGCCAAAAATCAGTATACTAGAAAATGAGTTGTTAAAAATGGACTAGGGACACCATAATTTATAAAACTTGCCAAATGCAACAGAAGCATACTATAACTGTATGGAGATGCTTGCGCTGCATTGTAAGCAACATATTCATTAACAGTATCTCAATGAAACTGCAATAAGGAAAACCTGCAAAAGATGTAAATGTGAAATATTTTGTTTCATGCTGCACAAAAGTTACAGCACCCCAAATGCAGTACAGGACTGACCATGGTCAGCACAAGGATGGAGCACGATGATAAAGAGGCCTGGATGATAATTGTGTTGATTTGTTTTGACTTCGCAATTGATAGGCAGCATAAAACGTATGACGAACACAAGCATAACAGCCTCAATCAAGTTAAATGTTTTTCCTATGCAATGATGATATGTTGACGATTAAACATAGAAACAATTATCAAACAGAGCCATCCACCACTATCCTTGTCTCATCCAGCTCAAGTGAGAATATTTCAGTCTTCTCAACACAAAAAGAGACATAAATTTCTAAACTAGTGATCCATATGCAAAGAAAACTTGAAATAAAATAATTTGGATACTGCACTCAATGCAGAGTATTGCTGTTCAATATTAGAAATTATCTCTGCAATGGTATTGGCTATACAATAGAAATTGGCATATGTTCTTTGACAAAATAAGAAATGACGAATAAAACAACCAATGACAAGGCACTAAGAACTTTACAATATTTTAAGCCGCTTCAATCTTCCAATTTGAGGAGGAATTGGCCCCGTCAACTTGTTGTTATGGAGGTCCCTGTTACATGGAATGGTCATTAAGACATGGGAATTGCAAATCAAACAAATGCACGTGTGCATGTGCACATCCAAAATGAGATGTTGAAAACAATTACACAAAGCAAGCACATTAAAGTGAAGATTTAAAAAGAAAAAAAATACCCTATAAAAATGAAAACTTCGCTAAAACCATCATGTGCTTACAAGATGCCAAATGATACGTGTCAATCAACAAAAAGTAGTCACACTGTAGGGGTTCCTTAGCAACCAGCCAGCACTAAGTCATTGGCATGGACAAAAAAGTCAAATCCATTTAGCTAGATGTATACATCAATGCAACATCAGATTAAATGAGTAACATGGAAATAAAGTAAGCAGACATATTGTCACTAAAAGGAATTCACAATTTTCAAATAGTCATTGTGCATAATAGAATGGAATCCAGACTCAATATCATAAACGAAAACAAGAGCCATTTGGCAGCATAACAAAAGGGAAATCTGGCATAATGTAAATAATTCTAAAATAGTGATTATAGACAAACTTCCAACCAACAAAATAGACCTATAGGGGAAAAAGAATGGACACAAAAATACAAGTCACTCTAGGTTTATGAACCTGAATAAATGATTAACAAATTGCATAAAGCTCTATTGACTACATGCCAATTTTTATTGCATATGCAACAAAAGAACCAGTTACACTGAGAACTAACAACTGTAGAGGGTGATGAAGAAACTCACAGCGTTGTGAGATCCAACAGATTTGTCACAGCAGTAGGAAAGGGCCCAACAATTGACACGGCATACACTTCCCTGCACCAACAATAACAACAAATACTCGGTTAATGATAGAAAAATTATAAAGGGTTCCAAGGTTATTGTCAGATGAACCATACAATAAACTCTCCAAGTTATTTGCCTATTAAATTTTCAGGAATTACAAATGGTGGTGTAAAATGTGGTAAAGAACAGCTTGTTCTTACAATTCTGTTACAACTCTGTAATCTCCCTGGGTGGAGCACGTGACACCGGACCAAGGTGGCAGATTGCCGTCACCACAGGGATCGTCTCCAATCCATGCATAGACCACCCTCCATCCAAGAGATGCTTTGATCTCATTCAAAGCTTTTACTGCAAAAAAGATGCCAAAATATTATTTGCAACCTTCAATAAATATGTATAATAGAGTAATTCTCCTACTCCACAAGGCTAGCTCAACTAGAAAAGAACCCATGGAATTCCACCTAGGTCCCTCATTCAAATCTCCAAGCTTAGCATGAACACATGCCGAAGAGATAAGTCTCATGTGACCTAAGTGGGTGTATAAGACACCCCCAAAAGGGAGTAAATTTTAACACTAAAACAGTGCTCGCAGGAGCAAAAAATTCAGTAACCAAATTCACAAAATCTGGCATAATGTTGCTGTAAGCAAGAACATTCCATCGTGTGCTTCTTACCATGATAACTGAAAGAGTGATATCCACCAAATGAAGTCCCTAGTCCCTCAGCATTTACCAAATTCAACAAGACCCCAACTCCCAATTCCTCACAGTTAATCTTACTATAGATGAAACCCCCCCCCATTTGTCAAAATTTTCTAGCTCTGACATTGATATTCAACTTGGCCACATAATGCACAGTCTTCTAATAGATATATATTTAGATCTACTAGCAAACACTTCAAAGTCCATTTTTTCTAATCTACTACGTTTGAATTCACTACGTCGAGAATTATTTCCGCATGGAACTTCAAAAATTCAACTAAATCTAGAACAATTACAAATCAAAACATTCTTAAGCACTGAGAGAGAGAGAGAGGCTAGAGTAGTAGATATGCATCAAAGAGATGGTGCAAATTATTACCGTCACGTTTGAGGGTTTTGCAGAGAACAACGTTGAGCAGCAACGAAGAAGAGAAGAACAGTAACAGGGTAAGTGCAAATCTATACCTCATTCTTTGGGAATCCGTATTTGGATTCGAACGAAATCTTACAAACTGAATAGAATTTGGTTGAATTCAGAGAAATGTTACTCGAATTGTCAATTCCAACATTTGAAGATGGTTCTTTAAATTCTGTTTTACTAGATCCGAAATGGAACCCTAAAATTGCTCTCTCTCTCTCTCTCTCTCTCTCTCTCTCGTTTAATGTGCAGACGGGTGTCGGCCGACTCGGTTTTCACTAGTAATTATTTTTCCTAATAAAGATGAACACTTATAAATGTAAATGATAAACTAATTATTGAACTTAATTACTATTAATTAACTTACCTCTGTTTTTATATTATTTATAATATCTTTTAATTACAATAATAAAATATTTTTAAAATTTTACATTTTAAGAGGCATCGGTGCATAGACCAACCAAATGTTGGTTGAGATAACCATTATTAAATAAATCAAAAAATTATTAATAAAATATGAATTTACACTCTCTAAAAATTTATCAAACCTATTAATTATCAAATTATATTTATTGTATTTATGTTGTTTCTTCGTAGAATTTAGAACATTAAAATTTAATGAATCCAGACCCAAAAATCAAAAACTATGAAACAGTTTCGGATCAAATGACATCGGTCCCTCTTCTTATATTTAAATTTGAGTCTTACTATAAATTAAAAAAAATATATATACACTATGAAGCCATTGGTGCATCTGATGCGATGGCCTTAATTATAGCAGTTGACCAGCTTTTTAGAGGGGTCCACATCAGGCATTTCTCAGCACCACTAGAACCTCATTACTATTCCTAACCCTAATATTCACGGTTCTATTCTAAAGGCAAAGGACAGCTGCCCTTAATTTTTTTTGTTTAAAATTATATATTATATTATAAAATTATAATTTTAAACTGTATAACCCTCACCTTTCAAAATCATAATTTCAAATATAATTATTATTTTTTCTCACATAAATTTTAAACTTTATTTATATATAAGATCTTTTAATCTCGAAAATGATCTAATTAAACTTGTTTTAGCTGTGCTGTTCTTACTACGAATCTATGTTTACTATTAACTTTGCCTTGATGTCATACATTACCTCAAAATTACCTTTAAAATAGTACTATCCTTCAATGATATTTTGAATACATACGTCAACATATGACATTAACAGACATAATTTTGTTCAACAAAATGAGAAATGCCTTTTGTCAAGACATAACTACTCTTCAATTGGCATTAATGAGTTTGGACATTAATATTTTATAGAGTTTGGAATAATTAAATTATTATTTATTGATTAATATTAGTTATAAGATGGAATGACAAAGTAATCTTGTTGTTGAATAATAATAATAATTCAAAATTCAATTTTAGGTTCGAAATACAGAATGTTATGTTTGTATATAAATAAGTAGAGTACTCATAGGTAATTAATCTTATGTTTGAATCCCAATTACAAAATGTATGTACCATGTTAATTTAATGATGATAATTAATGGCATTTTGATAAAATATCAAAATTAATGGAAAAAGCAAAGGTGAATCAGAGGATCTCAAACGGGCGTACAGTGTCTTCTACTCATTAATATCCATAGAAACTAATACAAACACAGAAGGGCTTATATACATGAACTCATTTATTGCAAATACAGTAAATGACTGTCCCCAGCACCTTAACAGCTTCAAATTTATGGAACTCATGGACTTCCTCTGAACCCCTCCGCCTAGACTTACAAAAACTTGTACTTAGACTATTTCCACGATTGTTTTTGCTACTTTTTCCAAAACCCACCCTCTCCCCCCCCCCAAAACATAGAAAATTCAAAAACGATCGTGGAAATAGTAAATAAAGCCCTCTTGCTTTCTCTTGAATCTGAAGCTGTGAGAGACTAACCATGACATGAAAATAGTAATAGCCTTTTAAAGATCATAACAAGAAAATAAACAGGGAATAGCTAGCTGAAGAAAATGTTAAGCAAGAAGATTGAGAAATCTTCAATTGTGAAGAGGGTTTGGTCCACTAGGGACTAGTCTTTTCTCGACCCCATATCTTGGATCAATCTCGTCGGGCGGCGATGATGACGGCGGTGCTGGTGGTGGCAGTAGAGGCCTGATTCTTTGAAGTTGAATGCATGCCGGTGATGGGTTTTTATTGGTGGAGTGAGTGTGACATGAATGGTAATGGTATTTGTGATGATGGTGAAGATTGTGGCTTGAATATGTTTCCAATAGTCTTGGGTGGTGGGGAGAGGACTGGGAGTTTGACGGGATGAAGAGAAGAGGGAGAAGAATCAAGAAGAGGAGACAAGCACCTGAGATTGTGGGGGAAGAAGAAGAAGAAGAAGAAGAAGAATTAGAGGGAGACCTCTTCATGGTTAGAGAGAGAGGGAGAGAGAGGGGGAGAGTCAGTGGGGAACAAGGAGTTCTGAGTTAAGAGTGGGGAGAGAGAGAGAGAGAGAGGAAAGATGGGGAAGATGGTGACGCTGAAGAGGTGTTAAAGGCCAAGGCAAGAAACACATGAAAACGAAAGAATAGTTATTGCCAAGAAAAGGATGCTCATCTCTC
Organism: Dillenia suffruticosa; assembly: GCA_033439265.1. Taxonomy (NCBI): domain Eukaryota; kingdom Viridiplantae; phylum Streptophyta; class Magnoliopsida; order Dilleniales; family Dilleniaceae; genus Dillenia; species Dillenia suffruticosa. Next base: position 4,894,960 of record JAVTVX010000024.1, read on the forward strand.
TCTCTCTCTCTCTCTCTCTCTCTCTCTCTCAAACTAGTTGGCATCTAGGCTTGGCCATGTCTTGCCATTCGTTCAAAGCTAAGCAAGTTCCGTAGACAAATATGTTACGCTGGTTGTATTTTTTTTTTATATATACGGGATTTAGTATAATAGTAGGAGTAAACTAATATCAGTACATTGTAAAAATCAAATTTCACGCAAAACATAATTGAAAGCTTAAAAATAGAGAAGGACCATTGTCTCTATGTCCCTAAAACCTAAGCCCACGTCAAGCTTGACTGGGCTCAAGTAGGACCATGTCGCGTCTAAGGTAAAAAAAAACTTGGACCCAGGAGTAGGCTCAACCCAAAGATCAAGCTCGTCTTTCTATTTAAATTCTCAAAATATTCATGCGCATATAATATATGTTGGCAAATGATAAAGATTTTAATGGGATAAAAATTTGACTTCGAGTCTCTTCTTTTTATAAAAATTTTGAATTCGATTTCCTCTATATATATATATATATATAAGATATAAAAATTCTCAAACCTACTTAGTAACCTTGTTTTAATATTTAGGTCTAACGAATCCGGTTCATTTGATTAAGCCATCAGAATTTTAAAATTGAAAAATAAAATTGTCATATCAAGCTTTATTATTTTAATCAATTTTTGTTGTCAAATTAAAATACCTGTGTTCATTAGATTTTTAGTAATCTTGTTTAGGGTTGTATTTGAATTTTGTAAGACAATAACTATAACAATAATAACAATTTTTGAGTAGAAAATTTAGTAATACCAAGATGAATCCAGCCAGTTTGGAAAGAAAGCTGTAAATTAAGTTGTTTTCTTCTTTCCCAGATGATATGAGACCAAATAGTTATTTCATTATAGAAGTCTTCATCTTCACCCAAAAAAAAAAAAAAAAATTATAGGAGTCTTCATTGTTCTTTTGTTTCTTTTCCCTCGTTTCATTTCAGGAATTTAATGTGCTTTTCTAAAAGGGAAACTTTTAGCCAAGTAACACTTTGTTGGACTTTTGGCTTCATTAGGACCATGCATTAATCATAATTGAAGTCCTTTTGCTGGCAACGCTAAAAGGGGGAGGAGAAATTTCTAAAGCTATCAGATGAACACTGTTAGCCTAATAGGAAAAGGACAGAAGGATGATAACATTTGTGAATTAATCACATTGTTGGAGTGGTGGAGTGAGGGCGGAGAGTTGTTATGAGTTAATAGATTTTTTTAATTAAATCTTAATCTTAAAATTTAATAATAAAAAAATTATATTAAGAGAAAAAAAAAAAAAAACACACACACACATAGAGCGAGAGGTGAGTGATGGGCTGGGCCTGGTTCCCGCCTCACCTAATTATTATTGTCCTGGGCCACCAATTTTTTTTGTTTTTTGTTATATATAAATTTGAATCTGAGATCATCATAGAGAAGAGAGATTTATACCACTAATCTATCTCCTTGAGAACCTAAGCCACTGATGAACCCTACAACCATAGACTCATTATTTTTATCAGTGGAAAAAATTTGACCGACTAATTTATATAGAACGATTAAATTTTTATTTATAAAGTAAATATTGTAGAGACAGATTTTTTTTTTTCATTTAAAATAGTTTGGAGGCGTTTTCAAAACAGGAATTTTTAACACCATGCTAGTATTTTTCTTTTGAATAGTTGTATTTTTAGATAATTGCAATTATAAGTTATTTATGAATCATATATTTAATTTATTTTCTACATTTGCTAATTTTGTTTTATTTAAAATATGTTGGAAGGGGTAAGGGAGGATGGAGTGGGACTTACAGCTTTGTGTCACGAAATGAGGGTTCAGATGAAACAATAGCCTCTCTGTTTGGAGATATGTGAACAACACCACCCTACTCAACCTTTTGTCATACACAAGAAGAGAACTGATCAACCATGAAGTCGATCCTCCATGACATTGAAGCTCTTGGCAACTAGCCAATTTTCGTCTCACATATTGGAGATCTTAGTTATCATGCACAAGGCATTCATGGTTATGGGATAATTTTTTCACGCAGTTGAACCTTGTTGCTTCTAAAGTCTCTTACCAGGTCATTACAACCTTCCAGACCAATGTATCTAGTAATCAGTATATCTTCATTAAGCATGAACTTGAGACAATTGATAGGAAGAGCGCCCCCCCCCCGGTAGTTGTCAAGTGTACAGACCAATGTATTCAACAAGCAATGAAATTAGGGATGCTCCACTGAGACAGAGCATGCTTGAGCACTTGCTACCTCTATTTATGAAGAACAAAGTGAGCCCTTGCATTATGGGGACGTCATACATATCCGAGCTTTTATCCTCTTAACAACTTCACTCAACGAGAAAGTTGAGCCTTTTTCCGGTGCATGTTGTGATCGGAACGAGTGGAAAAGAATGATAACCCATTTGGGAACCAAGTGCAGATCACCCGTATGATCCAATCTTCTGTCAGGCAGCTTGCTCTCTGTATCGCGGGGTGAGTCTGGCAACCACGCTGGAGAGGTGCACGATGTGATGGAAATTTTAGCATCAGGTCGAGTAATTATTGTTGGGCTTAATCAAACTACTGAAGCCAGAAATGAGAAGACCAAGTCTTAACTTCTCCTTGTATGCCAAAGGTGCGAGTGTCTTGGTGCCCGGGGCTTTTATAGATTACATTCTTGGCATTATTTCTCGTAGGAGGAGAGAATGGTTAAAGAAGCAAGGGGTCCCAAGTGAAGACTAATGTTGTATGAATGTCACCTTCCCATGTACTCAAGCATGCAACTAGGTACAGTACAAATCGAGATACGTTTGTGGAGATCTATGCTTTGTACTGGTAACTTATTACTAACGATGGTGGCTGTAATGCCCGAATCACAAGCTATCAAGTGTGGGCTTTAAGCATTTTCCCCCTTTTTTTTTTACTTGAGTAACGCTATGGGTCAATTAATTACTTTTTTATATTATTAAGAGAGCCTTTAATTCACACTCCAGAATTAAAATTAGATTTGAAATTAATCATTTTGAGAATAGGTTTCAAAAATTCATATTTTCACTTAGTTTTAGAAATTTCATAATTTATGATTTCATTTCTGAATATTATTTTTATTTCATTAATTCAAATAAATTATATAATTTTTAATTCAATTTTTTATTTTGATCCACTGTAATCAAATGTCCCCTAATTAAAGACTTTCTATCACTACTTTTCAAGTAATTTATTTTTCAAGAAATCACTATTAGTCATGCCAACACAAGATTGGTACATTGATTAACCCTTTTTTCTCCCAAAAAAAAATTCATTATTAGTAATATAAATCTCTACATTTAAGGGAAAAAAGAAAAAGAAAAATCTACTAAATGAGCACTTGAATTTGTTTTCAGAATGTAAAAATTAAATACTCTGGTATCTGATTTTTTATTTAATATTGTTGACTAATGCTATTTAAATATTATTTAAAATATTTTTTATTTTTTTATGCACCAAATGTGAAAATCTCTTTTTATCTTTGTTAATACATAAAAATAGCAAAACACTATTTCGAGAAAAATAAAAATTTTCAATGACATAATATAAATTAATTATAATATTAACAAAACTCCACTAAAATCACTTCTTTTTTGATTTTTTACATAATGACATCAAATAAAGAGGGTTAAGTGTCCGTTTAGTAGGATTTTTTTAGTTTTTCTTTTTATTATAAGGAAAAATAAAAATTAATAACTTTTAAAATTAACTTAAAAATTATTTGATATTTTTATTTTAAAAAATAAATTAATTTCATAAATTTTGAAATAAAATTAAAAATTAAAAGTTAAAAGTTAAAAATTAAAAATTAAAATTAAAGAGAGAGTGAAATTTTTTATATAAATATATTTAGAATTTTATATCTTTTAGGTGAAGGTAGAAATAGGATAAAAAAAAAAACAGATTTTTTGAAAAGTTGATGTGTTTTTAAAATTGTGTTTTTTTTTTGTTTTTCTGTATTAAAAAAAAAGCTTATTTTTTTTTTTAAATTTTAAAAAAATTTATTTGTGAGATCTTTTCCTTAAAAAGAAAAAAAAAATAATTCTATCAAACCGGCACTAAAATGATATTAAAATCTAGCTTGATTCTATTTTCTTCAAAGAAAAGAAAAATGAGATCCCAAAACAAAATTTCCCCAAAAATAATTACACAAAAAAACCAGTGGCTGATGTCACAGACCCATTTCCCACGCATCACCCTGCCACCAACCTTGAAGCTTAAACACCGCTTCTTTCTCTGCCATCAAGCACTCCCCTGGAAGATATTCTCCCCCAAGATGTTTTCCTCTTTTCAAGGAGGCAAGGAAAAAAGAAAAATTATTATGATCACCCAAGATTCTCTCCTTCGTCTTCTCCTTATTCTCTGTATTTTCTCTCTTTCGCCTTCTCTCTCCTCCCCAGTTTCTCTTTCTGTAACCCCAAAAACTCTATCTAGATCTGGGGATTCTGTCACGGTCAAATGGTCGGGCGTCGACTCTCCGTCAGACCTCGACTGGCTAGGAATATACTCTCCCCCCGATTCTTCCTTCGACAACTTCATCGGATACGTTTTCTTAAATTCTTCGTCTGAATGGAAATCCGGGTTGGGTCAGGTTACCCTCCCTCTGGTGAACCTCAGGTCAAATTACGAGTTTCGGATTTTCCGGTGGACCCAGGACGAAATTAACCCCAAAAAGCTCGACCATGACCATAATCCATTACCGGGTACAAAGCATTTGCTGGGTAGGTCCGAGGAAGTCGGGTTTGAGAGCCGGTTCGGTCCGGATCAGGTCCATTTGGCGTTCACGGAGAGAGATGATGAGATGAGGGTTATGTTTGTGGCGGGTAATGGGGAAGAGAGGTTTGTGAAGTATGGACTGCGGAGAGATCAGATGCGAGAGAGTGTAGGGACTACGGTGAGGAGGTATGAGAGAGAGCACATGTGTGATTCTCCGGCTAATGAGTCTATTGGGTGGAGAGATCCTGGGTTTATACATGATGGGGTAATGAAAAATTTGAAGAAGGGAAAGAGGTATTATTACAAGGTCAGTCTCTCTCTTTCTTATTTTTTTTTTCATGGGTTTTGATTGGTTTTGTGCTTTTATATCTTGGTTAATTTTTTTTTGCTGTAAATGGGTCTTTTGGAGTCCTTTGAAATTGGATTCCCCCCAATAAAAATGGTATGGTTGTTTTATTTTAAATTGATTGCTTCATTTGATAATTTGAATTGCTTTGATTATCATATGGGGCTGCCTCATCTTTTGTTTGTCAAACGCATCAATTTTTATTTAAGTGAAATTATGTGATTGTGGAATGCATCATCTTTAATGGTAAATTTCTTGGAGTCATGAGGAAGTATGGTTTTCCTCCTGTAAATGTGATTTTTTGGCTCTCACGGGGCCTTTTCTATAAAATTTATCTTGCAAATATTAGGGTAGCTTCTATGTCCGATGTGCGGTCCTTCTAGTGAACTCTAAATATAGGTTGCCACTTGATGAGAGCGTTGATATTTATTCTCAATTTTATGGTGGAAGTTCAGGTTACTTGAATATGAAGTCTTATTATGATGTGTATGGAATGGTTCTTATTAATTGATCTTGTGATTCTTGTTTCCATCAACACCCCCTTAGTCTCAATGTTCAAGGGGAGTTTCTGTACAATTGTGCTTTATTTGCTGTATCATTATAAATGATTGATGAAGCATGCAACTTTTATTTATTAATCATTTTTAACTTGCGGGTTTGGTCTGATGCCCTTTAAAGCAAAGTTCTGTGTCTAGGTTGATTGAAGCCTTTTCCCTTTTGTGCTACGTGCTCTCTCTCTCTCTCTCTCTCTCTCTCTCTCTCTTTCTCTCTCTCTCTGTGTTTTTTTTAAGGTGCAAAGTTTGAAAACTATATACTTTTCCTGTTTAAAATTCTCTGACAATTATTGTTCTATTAGCTTGATTTAGATGTCACAGTGAAATAATTGTTTTGGTTGCGATAGGTTGGGAGTGATGTAGGAGGGTGGAGTGAGACTTATAGCTTTGTGTCACGGAATGAGGATTCAGCTGAAACAATAGCTTTTCTATTTGGAGATATGGGTGCAGCAACGCCCTACTCAACTTTTCTTCGCACACAAGAAGAAAGCTTATCAACCATAAAGTGGATCCTCCGTGATCTTGAAGCTCTTGGTGACAAGCCAGCTTTCATCTCGCATATTGGAGATATTAGCTATGCAAGAGGCTATTCATGGTTGTGGGATACATTTTTCGCTCAGATTGAACCTGTTGCTTCAAAAGTTGCTTACCATGTCTGCATTGGTAATCATGAGTATGATTGGCCATTACAACCTTGGAAGGGCGACTGGTCCCAACCTGTTTATGGAAAAGATGGTGGTGGTGAATGTGGAGTGCCCTATAGCCTCAAGTTCCATATGCCTGGTAACTCTTCGGAACCAACTGGAACCCATGCACCTGCCACTCAAAACCTATACTACTCATTTGATATGGGAGCAGTGCACTTCATGTATATATCAACTGAGACCAACTTCTTTCCGGGTAGTAATCAATACAACTTCATAAAGCATGACCTTGAGACAGTTGATAGGAAGAAAACTCCCTTTGTGGTTGTCCAAGGGCACAGACCGATGTATACAACGAGCAATGAAATTAGGGACACTTCACTGAGGAAGAGTATGTCTGAACACTTGGAACCTTTATTAGTGAAGAACAAGGTGAGCCTCGCATTATGGGGACATGTCCATAGATATGAGAGGTTTTGTCCTTTGAATAACTTCACTTGTGCAAGCATGGGCGGGAATGATGAGAAAATTGAGGCTTTTCCAGTGCATGTTGTGATTGGAATGGCTGGACAGGACTGGCAACAGATCTGGACACCAAGAGCTAATCACCTAAATGACCCAATCTTCCCTCAGCCTGCTCAATCTTTGTATCGTGGGGGTGAGTTTGGGTACACCAGGCTGGTTGCTACGAAAGAGAAACTTACATTTTCTTATGTTGGCAACCATGACGGAGAGGTGCATGATATGATGGAAATATTAGCAAATGGCCGAGTTATTAGTGGTGAAAGTGTTGCCGTAAGTCAAAATACAGATACCAAAGATGAGAAGATGGAGAGTAACTTTTCCCGGTATGCTAAAGCTGCAGGTGTCTTGGTGCTTGGGGCTTTTATGGGTTACATAGTTGGCTTTATATCTCATGTAAAGAGAGAAAATGGCTTGAAAAGTAACTGGGTTCCAGTGAAGACCGAGGTTGTATGAATATTGGCCTAAACAAATTGGCTATAGCAGAAAGAGGCACAAATTTCCCATGTAGTCAAACATGCAAGTTGGTTCAGATCAAGATATGTTTGCATTAATCTGCACTTTTGTAGTGCTGGTGAACAAGACAGTGCTGCGGGCACTCGTTTTCTGTTTATACCCGGCTGCTTCCTGGACAACGTATAGGGTCTCATCTTTGGTAGAACTGGAATTAGGCATAGAACTTAATTTTGAAAAATAATGATGTTTATTTTGTGTGATGTAATGATGTTTATTTTGAAAAATAATGTCTACTTGTGATGTAATAATGTATATTCTGAAAAGTAATGTCTATTTTGGCTTTCTACGTTTGAATTGTTTCTCGAGTGTGGAACTGAATTCTTAAATTCAATCCCAATTCCTATCACGACATCTGATGGCACTGTAGAGATTTTTTAAAACAAAACCTGGCTTTTCTCCATTTTCTCGAAAGGTGATTTGGCCACACATTGGGGTTGGGTGTACTCCTAACCTCCCCGACTCTCAGAGGCGAAATTTGATGTCTAAGATGTCTAATACCATTTGAGAAAGTCTTTTACCGGTTGAAGTAGCTGAAACCCGACCCATATTAATTTTCTTTTATATAGTTTGACAGGTATTTTTCAGTGAACATGTGCATCCATGGAGGCCGATCCTTTTAAATTGTCGGCCTATCAGGTATAGCACTAGACATGGAACTCTGAAGAAATTAGACGACTGTTTGGTTTACTGAATTTCTGCTACCATTTTTTAAGAGTAATTTCTCATGCCTGCAAATGGGTAGCAGGCGCCAGTTCAGTCGGCAACTGGATACCTCTCAGCCAAAAATCCTACCTGGAAAACTGCGTGCCCCTAAAAAAAAAACCAGAAAAATAAAGAAAAGAAAACATAGCACATATCAAGTGCGTAAGTGATCAACTCAGGCAAAGGAGAGAATGTGTGGAACTCTTGCATATTTCCAAAAGGGAAAGAAATACAAAAGAATCAAGATTTTATTCAGGAAATTGGTCTTTGATCAAAAAAAGGGAAAATGGTCTTATTTCTTTCATGTAGGCGACAAATCCATTACATCAACAGAAGAGGTCAGCATTTTCTGAATCAGAACGGTTCACTTCCCAACTAAACGACGTGCACGTTGATTAGCTCCTTTCATTCGGGAATTCAACTCATCTACATCGTCATTGAGATGATCGAGAGCTTTATTTTGCCTGCACTTACCAAAGTACAAATTCCATGTATTAGTTGAATGAACAGATATGATCAGAAAACAGAAGACATAAGGCATTGAGAGCTGTTAACATGCTTCATTTTATTTCCTCTGCACTTTGCCAGCCTAATTATTTGTTATGGACATTATAGGGTACAAACCCTTTTCCTATTCAGCGAAATGATGGTATGTTTCTGCTCCTTAATAATTCTTAATCGTATTTCTACCTGCACTTCCCAATCTATTTTTTTTCTTTTTAATGCGGAAATAAAGAAAAGCTGAATTTTCCTAAAAAAGCTGATGACTCCATTGGCGCAGATATAATATTTTCCTCTATCAACTACCTTAACTGTTTCCTTAAGCATCAAAAGAAATCAGGAACTACATGGCAGTCCAGACAATTGACCTAAAAGTGGATGCATGTGCTGAGTGCATCACCAGAGCAGCCAAACATTGTTTAGGTGGGTCAGAATTTATAACAATGGAAGCATTCAAGAGATTCAGCTTCATCCAAACAAGCCCTTTAGCAAAATATAGTTATCAGCCATCTCTTTATTATAGTATAGGACATATTAACCAAGTAAAAAATGAAAATAACATTTTCTTCTATCTGTTTTCTTTATCCGGTGTATGCATAATAAGCTAGAGTAGAGTAATATGCATGTACTGTAAAGGCAGCAGAATTGACCTTTCAATTTCTGTTCCCATTTCGACTGCCATGCCCTTTAGATCCCCCAAAATATTACTCAGGTCAGAAAGTGCATCATCTTGCTTTGACTTCTCTTGCTGGTAGGAGAAATTCAATGCAAAATTGGCAGTGAGATAAACAATGAGAAAAAGTTTCTACAGATTATGGAAGTAAAATCCCGAACACTGACCTCAATTTTCTGCAAGGCATTTGTTGGTTCAGGAGGAGGTGTTTTTGCACCCTTTCCTTTGGCAGCAGGTGCAAGTCCCAGCCTTTCCCTCTGCTCAGGATTGTGTTGCTTCCTATTAGATGTAGTGTCTGTTTACAGAATGCAGAAAACCAAACATGAGTGCCATGTCAAAACTGGTCCTAGAGATTTACTCAAAGCAATTATTTTAATCTTTTTTCCTTCGTCTTTTTTCCATTGCTGCAGAAAAAACTGAGACCTTCAAAATTTTCGGTGCATATTTTTTATGCAGAAAGAGGCATACCGTTCGTGATAGTAGGCCCTGTAATTGCTTTGCCCTTCTTTGGCTTCCATGGCATGGAGAACATGCCTCCAAGACTTCCCAAGAGCTTCTCTCCCTGGAATCATTGGTGCATATAAACAGTAACTTACAATCAGCACTGGGGATTTTATTTGAATCTTGAAAAGCTAAAAACACTAGAAGAACAAACAGCTGCAGGTTGATACAATCCGTGAGGAAATTTTGCATTCATTTAACATATGTCACTTGAATTAGAACTTCAAAGCTAACTACTTAAATTAGCCCCTGCATCAAAGAGACTCAAGCACCATTTGTTTCCTAATAAAATTTTGCCTAAAATCATCTTCATATCTCAGAGTCCAGCTACTGGATTTGGTAATACTGACAGTTTAGTGGTTATTTACATGCAACATCATAGAGTCTCAATATTCGACAGCTTAAAACTGGAGTCCTATATTTTTAAATACGGGAAACCCAGAATGGAGCGAATAAAATTTTCTAAGAATTCATTGTATTGATCTCCGATTCTACAGCTTAAAATGACCTTTTAGTGAGCAAGTTGGTGGAGATAATTCTCCTGTCCTAACACAACATGCACTGTAATGAAACAATAAAATGGAAAGAGAGAAGAGAATTGAATATACCTTACTCAAATCTTGTTCAGTGTTAGCCACCATCATATGTGTCCTAGTGATTTGCTCACCTTGCTGGTGCAAAGTCTCAAGTGTCCTGGTAGCATCCTCTCGAATATCCTCTGCAATTTTCAAGCAGCTGTTGACGGTCTTTGTTGTCTCCTCAGACTTATACACCGCATAATTCTCCAGCTCTTGAACACTTTGGTTCTCTAATCCTCCTGAATCGCGGAAATCATTCTTGTATTTGTCTTTTGATCCTGCATAACCAACATATGGTGATGAAGAAGCAGAAGAACCGCCTCTAGGATTGTTATTGAAATTCGGTGTAACGAGCACCGGTTCAGATGAGGTCCGTCTGCCCTTAGGGTTTTGCTTCGATTCATCATCAGAATCAAAAGGGTTAGAACCCTGATCAACCGAGTGATGATTCTTGGGTTTGTTCATAAAGCCAAACATTTCGGCAGTGTGTGAAGATTCACGATCCCAAAAGCCCAAAAGGGAATTGATAACCTAGAAGAGAAAAACACGTAAACGAGTGTTATATATAAAAATTCTCATAATAAAGCCATGGTAACAAGTGCTAGACAAACCAAGAGGGAAAAATAAATGGAAATTTGGGAGAAATATTTGCAAACTCAGAAAATGCTTTTAGATATTTTACCTAATTTACCAAAACAAACAATCAATAGACAAAAAACGAACACAAAATGTTGACTAGACAGAAAGCCCTAATTTGAAAAGTTAGAATGTTCCAAAGCGAATCAAGGTTTGAATAGAAGTGAAAGCCCCCCCCCCCCAAATTGCCAGAACAAGAAGATATTGCAATCATTTGGGAACATAAGGAAAATTTAATTGAAATCCAAAATGTAAGTCAATCAGAATCCACTAACCCTAAAAAAATCAAAACCCACAAGAGGAAATACAGGATTGACTAACCCAGCAAAATGTACAACATTGGAAGGCAATCTAGAGAACGAAATGCCATCAAGATCGGCAAGAAAGATGAAATCATACGAATACCTGAGATTACGGGTTTATTCTTTAGACAAACCGAAGGAAGATATAAGCCGACTTGAGAGAGAGAGAGAGAGAGAGAGAGAGAGAGAGAGAGAGAGGGAGACGTTGAGACCTCTGTTGTTTTCTCTCTCTCCGTCTATCTGTCTGTCTGTCAAATCTGTTCTCTCTATAAATCACAAAGGTGAGAGGCGCCGCGGAAAAGCAGAAAGAGCTCTTTTGGGATTTGGGACTCTCTCTCTCTCCCCTCTGTTACACATTTTTTCGACCGTTGGTTGATCCACGTTCCAACGTTTTAATTTTTCTCATGTTCCATATAAATTAGGTAGGTGTCTCGATAGACACTCCTAATTACAGTCCTCTCTCTCCAATTTTATAACCAAAATATAATATATATATATATATATATATATATATATATATATAAATTTGGTTGATACAACTACAAGAAAGATTTTGGGCCCAGGCCCAATCTAGATTACATGTCAAGGCTCGGTTAAAGGCGCTTGTTTGGAAAACGTAATACTCCCTTCTCTTTTTTTTCTTTCTTTTATTTTACAAACATTTGAACATAAAATTAATAAATTAAAGGAGAAAAATTTATATCACTAAATTATCTTCGGGACACTCCTTTTCATTTATTCAAGAGGAAAAGCCTTCAAAAACAATAAAAAGGAGAAAAAATCATTTGAACTTATAATAGAATCAATCGAAATAATATCTTGTTGGTCTAATAATCGAGACACTAAATTTCCTTAATTAAGTTTTTAGATTCAAGTTTTAAAAATAAAAAAAATATGCACCGAGATATCTCACCCCTTAATGGGCTTAATAATTAATTTAACTTTAATTAATCGAAACTAATAAATTAATCGTGAATTTCAATTCGTAAAACAAAAAAATTAGTAGAATCAACCACCCACCGAAACTTAAGAATATAAAATTTAAAAAGGGGGGGCTAGGCGGCAAGGTGACGACCCGTCCACAAGGCAAAGGGCTTGGCTCTAACTTCCCATTGCATAATCTCTACTACAAAAACTAAACAATGTCTTGTTTTATTTTCAGATAGTTGACACTGGTCAGAGTAGCACTGTCTTGCAAATTCATTGTAATATTCACCTCTCTAAAGACCACATAATACAGTGGTACGTTGATTTAAAAAAAAAAAAAAGAAAAAACCTAAAGAGAAAAATGAGAGAAATCCTGTAAATCTTATGGGTCATACTCGAACAAAAAGATTGTAAAACTAATGAACCCCATGTGCTCATTATTCTTGTCAAAGAACTTCGATCTGATAAACTTTATAGAGAAAAATAATATAGATCTTATATTTAATTCAAAATTTAAGCTTGCCATTCTTCTCTTTTTCTAACACTTGATATTTAATTTTGATTAAAAAACTGAAAAAGAAAATTAACTGAATTAGATAAATTTTTATATGCATGTTCATTCATCGACATATTTTACTTTTACTTATAAAATCATATATAAATAAAATAAATCTAAATTTGCCCAAACAAAGCCTTAGATTTTCTCAAAAATCAAGTTGATGTCAAAAAATAGAAAAAATGTTGCGACAAAAGAGCCGCAGAAGATCATAAATAAATAATCAATTTAATGAGTAAAAATATTAAATTTTTTAATTAAATCTTATATTTAAAATTTAAAAATAAAAAAAATTATATATAAAAAATTCTTTTTAAATTAATATTTAAAGTAAATTAATCAAATTATAATTTTAAAATATATAATAATAATAATAATTAAAAAAAAAAGTTCTCTGCTAATGATTAATCGAACCATGTGATCATTCTGTACCAAAAAAAGAAAAAAAAAAGAATCATGTGATCTTTTCCGGCCCTAGAAAGGTCCAATGCAAAAGCACCAAGAGTGGACCCATTACGAGTCCACTTGGGCCCGGAGACAAAAATCGCTTAAAATACCTTTCACGCCTGCGTCTGTTCCACTTCCCTAATTTGCCTCTCATTATTTCACAAAATTGCCAACTCTTCCGCAACACCTGTTATATTGACTGTTGCATTCCCCCGGCGGGGGTGGTATTTTTGTGATTAAATCGGTCGATTAAGGGTGTTTTGGGACTTGTATTACTCGTCCGAAATTATCTAACGGCCAGGAGGAGGAAGAACAGCAATAGAAATTTTCGCTCGTTTTCCACATGAGCTTCCGACACACAGACACACACACACACGGACACACACATATAAGAACGCTCAAAAAAGATAAAGAGGCAAAAATCAACTCTTACTCTCACTCACACGATTTCAGTCAATCTCTCTCTCTCTCTCTTTCCTCCCACGAAAACTAGAGAGAGAGAGAGGAAGTTTCATTCAATGGCGAGTTCATCGTTCTCTGCAGCTTCAAACCCAATAAAACCATTCTCACACCGCAACTCTCTCTCAAGCTTCATCAAAACCAGACAGTCAAACTTATTCCTCACCAAAACCTCTCACTTTTCTCTTCCGAAACGAAAATTCTCGGTCAAGAATGTCGCAAGCAATCAAAAACGACGACAACTAGAAGATCCAGTCACCGATCAATGTCTCAATCTCTCTCTCTCTCTCTCTCTCTCTCTCTCTCTCTCTCTTTCTCTTTACAATGTGTTTGATTCATTATTTTGAAAATTTTCAGATACTTCGCTCAATGGATTTGTACCTGATTCGTCATCAATCGCTTCAAGCATCAAATACCACGTGGAGTTCACTCCGTCAATCTCGCCGGAGAATTCTGATCCTCTAAAGGCATACGTTGCTACTGCGGAGAGTGTTCGTGATACGCTTATTATAGACTGGAATGCTACTTATGATTACTGTGAGAAGATGAATGTGAAGCAGGCTTATTATTTGTCTATGGAGTATTTGCAGGTTATTTTGCCTATTTTGTTCGCCTTTTGGTTTCAAAAAGTGAAATTAGGGTTTTTGGTCAACTTAGTAGTCAATGAGTTTGGTTTTGATGTGATTATGTACTTTCTTTGCAGGGTAGGGCATTGTTGAATGCAATTGGGAATTTGGAGATGACAGGGGCTTATGCTGAGGCTTTGAGTAAGTTAGGGCACAATTTAGAGGACGTTGCTTCACAGGTTTGGTACTGATCTCTTTTGTCATCCCTGTTTTCATTGAACAGCAGTTTTGTGTCTACGTTAGTTTACTTGAATTGTTGGGGTAAACTGGTAGCTTGAAATGGTATGGATGAGTAGATGGATATATTGGGATTGTGACTCATGATGAAATTGTGACATTGCTTCAGATCATCGAAAGCAAGAGCTGCCACTATATAATAGTATGATGGTGGAAGAGGTATTAACCTGAAGGCTTATGCTGACTAAGATTGTTCCATTGATAGTTTTGTTTCTTAGCAATAAGTGATACTTAGGTTTGAACTTTGTTACTTACAAGGATTGTCTTCTCCAACACACTCTCGAAGTCAATGCCTATAGTAATATGCACAGTATTCTTTTTGTGAATGTGTCCATAAATTGTGTGTAAATTCTTTGAACCACAAAAGTTCTCGGTTACATTTTACAGGAACCAGATGCTGCACTTGGAAATGGGGGTTTGGGACGGCTTGCCTCGTGCTTCTTGGACTCCATGGCAACCCTAAACTATCCTGCATGGGGTTATGGACTTAGATACAAGTATGGTTTGTTTAAACAACACATTACCAAAGGTGGCCAGGAGAAGTTGCAGAAAATTGGCTGGAGGTATGACTTATTTCTGTTAATTGTCAAATTACTTGTCTTCATGTAAATTCATTTTATGCGTTCAAGTTCTTAGATAATCTTTTGGAGCTTAGACGTATTGCATCTTGATCCCAAATTATGGTGATTGTTTCCTTTCTTATTCCTCTCTTTTGTCATATCAGTATGAAGTGTTCAGCTGTCTTTATAACTAAGGCATCTTTTAGTAGATTGGTAATCCCCGGGAAATTGTGAGAAATGATGTGTTCTATCCTGTGAAGTTTTACGGGGAAGTTAAATCAGGACCTGATGGAAAAAAAAGAGTGGGTTGGAGGGGAAGAGATAACTGCTGTCGCATATGATGTCCCTATACCAGGTTTCAGAACACAAACTACATTAAATCTTCGTCTATGGTCCACAAAAGTTGCGTCCAAAGATTTTGACTTGAGTGCTTTTAATGCCGGAGTCCATGCCAAAGACTATGAGGCCCTGACAAATGCTGAAAAGGTATGAACAAATTTTACATCACAACTATATTTTGACTTCTATGACCATGCATTGAAGTGTTGTGCATTAAGTACCATTAGTAATTTCAAGCACTCATTCAAAGAAAATGAAAGATAGTCCTCCCTTGATCATAAGAATCAGCAGCAATAGTATATGGATTACCATTAATCAGCAGGAATATAATATAGATTAACTTATTATTTTGTTTCAGTGCCATTGGCATCAGTATCTCTGACAAAGGGATGTCACTGTGTCATATCCTGAACAAATTTGCTATATATTGTACCCTGGGGATGAAACAGTGGAGGGAAAGATTCTTCGGCTGAAGCAGCAATATACGCTATGCTCTGCATCTCTCCAGGATATAATTTCACGTTTTGAGAGAAGATCAGGAAAGCACATTGTGTGGGACACCTTTCCCGAGAAGGTTGCAGTACAGATGAATGACACTCACCCAACTCTTTGCATTCCAGAGTTGATTAGATTATTGATTGATGAGAAGGGTTTGAGCTGGAAGGAGGCTTGGGCTATTACTCAAAGGTGCTACCTCTTTTCTTTTGTTTCAAGATAAAATTCATTCCTTGATTTCCAGTAGATCATTCATGTTATGCTTCTTATCTACAATGCATGCTCTATATTCTTTGCTGGCTATCTCTCTCTCTCTCTCTCTCTGCATGTGCCACCAAGTTCACAAGCTGTTGAACAGTGTAAAACCCAATCATTAAGATGGTCGATGGGACGTTTTCCTTCTGCTGTTAGTTTAATAAATTACTTGCACATGGAACTTGTGTCAACTTGTGGTCAAGGATACTGAGGTCCTTAGTAAAAGAGTAGATGATAACTAGATAACAGATAGTCTTTTAAATAGTCGTTTTCAGAATTTTTTATGACTTGCTTCCAGAATGGTGGCATACGCAAACCACACAGTTCTTCCTGAGGCTTTGGAGAAATGGAGTTTAGACCTTATGCAGCACTTGCTTCCTCGACATGTTGAGATTATCAAAATGATTGATGAAAAGGTACCATCATATTCATAATTAAATGCTCTCTTTGTCCCATCATTTTTAATCCTTGATTTTTCTATATGTGGATATGATATAGGTTCTTCTTATATGGTCTTGTGTTGAATTATTATAAACTCAACTATGATGTTTTACAGCTTATTCATACAATAATTGTGGAGTATGGTTTGGAGGATCTTGAGTTGTTGCAAGAGAAGCTGAGACAAATGAGGATTTTAGACAACCTTGAGTTACCTCCCTCAGTGGTTGAATTACTTCATGGATCAGAAGAGCCGGAAAGCCCACCTGTTGAACCTGTCAAAGACATAGAAAGTCCCGATGAAGAAAGTAAACCAGGTGATGAAGAAGATCAATCTGAAGAAGAGGAGATTGAGAAGACGGTGAAGGTGACATTTGAACCAGATCCGAGGCTGCCTAAATTGGTCCGAATGGCCAATCTTTGTGTTGTTGGTGGACATGCAGTTAATGGGGTTGCGGAGATTCATAGTGACATAGTAAAAGAAGAAGTATTTAATGAATTTTACAAGGTATGCCTATGAACATGGTCCTTGTGGGCTTCCTTACAATTTTAGTAGCATGTAGCATTCCTGTTCCTAGATGGTGAGCTTCTCATGTCTTTAAGTTTTCAGAAATTTCTTTCTGGCAGTTGTGGCCTGAAAAGTTTCAAAATAAAACAAATGGAGTGACGCCAAGAAGATGGATACGATTTTGCAATCCAGATCTAAGTAGAATTATAACAAAATGGACTTATACAGAGGATTGGGTTGTAAACACTGAGAAGCTGGTTGAACTTCGAAAGGTGATGTTTTAAGCTGAAAAAAGTCTGATAAAATTATTATATCCAATTGGCAATATATGTTAAATGCTGAAATATCATACTTCTCCTAATGCAAGGGTAAAGATTCTTTTGTTGTTAGAAGTAGTGAGATTCTTTTTCCTTCAGTTTCATTTCTTTTTGTCCTTTTTTTTGGGGGGGGGTGGTGTGGCGGGCGTTAAATACAAAAAAGAACATAGAGCAGAAGTTGCAGATGTTATCGGTGTATGTGCTGCATAGAATTCAGTTATATTGTTTAAAATCTTGATATGATGGAGCATTGCTCTTTGAAGTCTTCAGTTGGTTAAATTTCTTGTAAAGTTAATACTGAGCATCTTGGAGAGTGGAAAGCTGTTGGAGACATTTACATTTGGAATCGATGGTGAAGTCTTTAAGGGGGAAGCAGGGGGCAGCCAAACCCCACTGAAATTCTTGAAAAAAATTTTGTGTATTTTTTAGTGTGTATTTAGCAAAATACTTCTAAATATCTTAGAAATGCCAATAAAAATCATAAATTTGTCACAAAAGTTTTTAAAATTCCACTAAAATCATTTATAATATTGTTAAAATTCAGTGTCGCTGGCATGTTCTTTTCACCCACAAATAATTTCCTCACTTCATTCCAGGTTAGAATACCATTATTTATCTTCTAATATAATTTTTAACCAAATTGTTATCTTTTGTGGTAACTAAGAATATGCTTCCGCCATTGATGAATTTCTAGTAGTGGTACATATTAGTGTTTGAACTACCTCTTCTAAACATGCACTTTTTTGGGCCATGATTCCTAAGTGTTGGAGTTGACATCGCTGGGTTTCCCTGGTGAGCCATTTTTCAAAAAACAGTCTCTGATCACAATGATTAAACTTATTCATTATGCTAGTTATTGAGAAGCTCTGACTGATGTTATGCTGATTCCTGTTATCTAAAATATTTCAACATTCCGGGAACTGATGCAAATGCCCACAGTTTGCAGATAACGAGGATCTTCAATTTGAATGGAGGGAAGCAAAGAGGATAAATAAGATGAGGGTTGCATCATTTCTCAAAGAAAAAACGGGATATATCGTCTCTCCGGATGCAATGTTCGATGTACATGTATCTCTGAGCCCAAACTTTTCCTCTCAAGGCTTCATTTGTTTTACATGGACATATTCTTGGAATCTTGGGAATTAAACACACCAAATTGAATGAGGAATGTGTGTTATCTGGTTGATGTCTGCTCCCTTGAGACAAATTATGCCTTTTTTCTTCCCTTTTTTTAGCTTAATTTTGTAGAATTGAGGTCTAGGGATGACTAACTTGTGATCTGGAACCTGATAAAGATCATCATTGGTGATATCTTTATGGTAATATTAATCTTGCCTGCTTAGTGTATACACCCCTTTTCTTTTCTTTTTTTTTTTTTGAAAAAAAATGTGGATTAAGGAAATCGTGCTTATGAACCTCATGGACAGATATCTATAACTGTAACCACTTTTACACTGACACCTGGCACCAAATATGTTTAATTCACTATGCAAATAAGTTTCTGAATCATTTCTAGAGTTAGAAATGGAACTTAGATGAAAAAAGGCTTATGCGATCTTTCTGGCTTGTAACCAATATAGGCAGTCGAATTGCTCTTACTCTTCTGTGCTACATAATTAGCAGAGTGTTAATCATACCTTTACCTATTATTGAAGTCAGATTTTTAAAATGACTGCTAATTCTACAAATCCCTCTGGATTCAATATAAGATTTTCTGTATGGAATGTTTCAATGAATTACATGATCTTGGTGGCTATTTGTCCTCAATGTCCTGAACTGTTGGATAAATTAACATATTCTTAGGTGAAGCGTATTCATGAATACAAGCGACAATTATTGAATATCCTGGGTGTGGCTTATCAGTACAAAAAGATGAAAGAAATGAGCCCTGAGGAAAGAAACATGAAGTATGTTCCCCGGGCTTGTATATTTGGGGGAAAAGCATTTGCCACATATGTCCAGGCTAAGAGGATTGTCAAGTTTATAACAGATGTGGGGACTACAGTAAATCATGATGCTGTAATTGGTGATCTTTTGAAGGTATGGTTTGGTGTCATATGCCTAATGCTCTTTCCATCCCCTAAAACATATAACAGTCCATAGACTCCACTAAATTTCCGTGCATGGTGTGAGTCTGATATCTGTTGTCATCTACTGGATCCTATCATTTGACAGAAAAGATCACAGGTTTGATATGCTTCCAGAGATAAATCAGCCATATAGTTGTTTTCTGTATGATTTTCTAGATGCCTGGAATTTATCAGTTTTCGTTTTCTCTTTTCTCTTTTTTGTTTTCTTCTTTTTTCGGCCTCCCTGGGGTGGGGGGGGGGATGCACAGAGGTTCCCAGAGTTTTCCTTATTGATTTTCAATTTAAATTTCTGTATCTTATAAAACATTTTGACTATGGCGGGGTTTTATTTTGGTCCAATAACTTTTCAGCTTCGTGAAAAAACACTGATGTTATCAATCAGAGAAAAATCGTATAATTGTTATTTATGATCTTTGGCCCTTTTCAGGCTTCTTTTCCAACCAAAATTTTTGTTCTTAATACATGATGGTCTTTAAGACCCCATTGACCACCAACTTGTGACCCTAAAGATTAAGGAAATTCAACCAAAGAAATTATCCTTGACATAAGGGAGACTAAGGTAAAACATTGGAATCAGAATGGATTACCTCTCAATGAGAGCAGCAGAAATGTTGGGTTCTGGTTCTAGGGGTGCTCGAAGGGGTGTTGTGAAATGGTGGAGTGTGCCTTGTTTTGCCACACTTATGTCTAACGAACAAGGGTGGCTCAAGAGAAAAGAAAGATGGATGGAAGAATGGGTAGAAATGAAGGGATATGACACGAGTCTTGGGTGAACACTTACTTTGCACCGCAGGGATCTCTCAAGCAAATGTTCCACATCGATGGTCGTGGGCCTCACTATGTTGCACCGTAGGGATCTCTCACATAGTGCTTACTACTCTGCACCTAAGGATCACGTTCATGTGACTTGTGAAGCCACCCCGCTTTGTCGGTTTCTGGGCATGTTGGAGTAAACTCTTCTAGGTTTTATGTATGCTTCTGCACTCAGATTTGTGAAAGATATGAACCTCAGTTATTATAGATTAATAATGGTCTACTACTTAATATCAAAGCTGGGAAACTGCAAGATATTTATGGTGAACGACCCTCCCCCCCCCTCCCCCCGCGGGCAGCGATCATACTTTATTTCAGTAGTAGAACTAATTGAAGTATTTCATGTTATTTTAGGTTGTCTTTGTCCCAGATTACAATGTAAGTGTTGCAGAAGTGCTTATTCCTGGCAGGCACATAAGGTATGCCCACTTGAGGTTTATTTACTCTGTATTTCATCTTTCCAGTTACTGGCTCTAAAACGTCAGTAACATCCACTTGAGGTTTATTTACTCTGTATTTCATCTTTCCAGTTACTGGCTCTAAAACGTCAGTAACATATGCTCAGGCCCCGTGCTCTAGGGCATCGACATCAGGCCAGTTAGTGCTTTGGCTTAATGCCATGTTGAACATGGGGTTCATGAATAACTGATCTTCAATGATCATTATGACATTTTTAAATTCCAACCTTCTGTGGTTACATCTCTCTCCCCCTCTTCCCTCCCCTCTCCCCCAAAATTTCAGTACTGCTGGGATGGAAGCCAGTGGAACTAGCAATATGAAGTTTGCTATGAATGGATGCATCTTGATTGGAACCTTAGATGGGGCTAATGTTGAAATAAGGCAAGAGGTTGGAGAAGATAATTTCTTTCTTTTTGGTGCTCGTGCGCATGAGATCTCTGGACTAAGAAAAGAAAGGGCTGAGGGACAGGTTAGATTATTTATGTAACTATTCTGTTTACTTCTGCAGTCCTATTTTTGCTATAATTCTGTTCTTTTCAAATCCAAATCTGGTTTTGATATGAAAGTCCCAGCAAGGACTTCAGTGTTCAATTGGAACCTTGGAAACCAGTGGATATTATCTTCTTTCTTCCTTCCTTTGATCTAGGCAGTAAAATCATACATTTGAAATTCTCCAAAATAGAATAGATATTAGCCCTTCTGACAAGCAAGAAAAGGTAGCATAATTACAATCTTTTTATATTCTAATTTCATCTTCCCACAGTTTGTTCCTGATCCACGATTTGAAAAAGTAAAAGCATTTGTTAGAAGTGGCGTTTTTGGTCCTTACAACTATGAAGAGCTTATGGGATCCTTGGAAGGAAATGAAGGCTAGGGTCGTGCTGACTATTTTCTTGTTGGAAAGGACTTCCCAAGTTACATTGAGTGCCAAGAAATGGTTGATGAAGCCTACCAAGACCAGAAAGTAAGTAATTGCTGCTTTCATATGGACAGAAATAAACCCAGGTCCATATCAATTACCGAAGTCAAACATAAGTTGCACATATTTATTTTTGTTGTTCACTCATGTATAAAATGAACCTTTTAAATAGATGACAAGTTGTATATCTAGTTTGACTGGTCAAAGTCTAGGTGCTCTTAAGCCCATATGCATCTGGTTTTATGATAGTTTTTCGGTTTTGGGACGAACATGAATCTGATGCCCATGAAAAGTAGAAAGAAGCACCTGTCTATCTGAATAGCATGTACATTTAAACTAAATTTATGAATCCAATGCAGGAATCTATTACAATCAGTATCACCAAAAGGCATATGTGCCCTTTTAGCATTGTAGCATTGTTTCTAAATGCCAAAGCATGCATGTCTTGATACCCTTTTATCCATTGGCTATTTATTTCCTAACATTGTTTACTTGCTTTGAGTTCCAGAAGTGGACAAGAATGTCCATCTTGAACACAGCTGGTTCATACAAGTTCAGCAGTGACCGGACAATTCATGAATACGCCAGAGACATATGGAGGATCGATCCTGTTGTATTACCTTAGACAAAGAGGGATTCTTACACAGAATTCTATCCGCCAGGTACTGCTCAATTCTTTGGTAGGTATTTTACTAGATGAAAACAAAATCTAATTATAGGTTAGTTGCTAAGCCAACATAAAGAGGACTGAATTCGATACCTCTCCATGTGAGGATGAATATACTGTATTTGTTTATGAATAATTATGAAATTTATGAATATTTTCCTGGTTCTTTATTTAGCTTTATGGTTCAAAAGGATGGGCTGCCCAAATATGGCAACGAGGATCCTGAATGCTCATTGTTGAAGAGCTAATGTGCCCCCACCCACCTCCCCCTCCCCCTCCCCCTCCCCCCCCTCCCCCCCCCCCCCCGGGGGTTTTGACTAGCGAGCAGAATACACTAACCAGACCAACAGAAAATTAGACTGCTTTTTTTGGGGGGGGGTGTTTACTCTGTGACGACATTTTCTTTCCAAGTAATTAATTTTCTCTTCTTCCACTTCTTTCCACAGCTCTTTGTCAGGGAGATCAGGCTGGTGAAAATTTTGGTGGTGTTCTTTGGTAGCAATTGGCCTGCAACTATTAGGATTATTCGGGACTCTAGCCAGGTGAGAGTCTCCAGATTTTCCATCGTCCACTGATTGATCCAATGAATGAAAAAAATTAAAGAGATTTTCATTTCTCCGATGAATAGTTCTATTTATTCATACCAAAAGATAAATGTGCTGAGCTCAGCCATTTTATATTTTATCTCAAGCTTCTGTTTATTTTACTACTGCAGAATGCATTAGGCATGCAGCTTGGAAGTAGTAGCATCCCATCAAATCACCTTAATTTGGTTTTTTTCCTTCCAAAAGCTCCATATCTAAATTTATTACTATTTAAAAGTTAATTATTCCCGGAATTGGGATGACCCAAGTATTGTGTCATAGCTAATAATTGAACAATAAGGGCGCAAGAAAAAAGAGGGAAGAATGATAAAAGAAAAACATGGGAGGGTATTTCCAGGATATATTTTTTTTTTTAAATAAAACCCCTGTTCAGTTCAAAATTTTTCTATTACAATATGGATTCTTCGAGATATGTTTATGATAATGAACAGATGCTAAGCAGCCTGAAAACTTGATAAACCCAGACAAGTAGCCCCGGAGAAGGAAACCAATGAACCAAAGAGAACAAATGCCTGGCAAATGCATCAGAAGCAAGAACCCCACAACTAACAAAACAAAAGAGACAGAGCTAAAGGAACAATATAGAGGAAAAATAACAATTTATTATACTGATACATTTATACTCACCCTTTGGACATAGATATTCATGAAACAATTTCAGTTGCTAGATTGACACTTTAGCTGCTGCTTTTTTTTTTTTTTGGTACAGGAGCAGCTGCTTTATTTTCCTGCAATTGCTGCTTGTACCACGAACCACTGTAATGGGCTTGGTATTTCTGAACTAATAATTCTAAGCTTCCATTAGGCTTATGTTTATGGGCCTGGGCTTATTGGGCCTCCCTAGGATTTTTACTGGGCATGGAATAGAATCCATTTCCAAGGGGCCCTCCACTTCTCTGTTAGAGAACCATCTTATTGGATTCTGTGAAACCATCCATCCTATAGGCTGCAACCGAAACCCTGTTGCTCAAGTCACATCACGCACATAATCTCTACGCTATCACCCTCCGAGACAGATCATTTTCACTGGGTTCATTTAATAATTTCTATTTGTATGCAACTTCTAGTCCCTAACTTTGAAATGTTCCATTTCCAGACTTGGTAACTCCATCTTTTTCTTGAACTAGTTTGACAGAGACATTCACCAGAATGAATTGATGCAAGTGTCCCATTTATCTACTAGTAGTAGTTTTCTTCTAGGTGGACCTTTTCTTGGTTAGAAAAGCCGGAAAGAGAACCCCATTAAAGAATTCTTTTCGAACCCCAAAAAAGATAAAGTGCTGGGGGTATTAACTGACCTAACATTTATTGGATAAAAATAGAGATATGTATAGTAAAATGCAGAGTAATGTATACTTTGGAATCATTCCTTTTGAAAAGTTGGTTTCAAAGCTTATCTTCCCAATGTCACATTGACATGAATGAATAACTCGCCTAAGACCTAGAGTCCTTAGACCCCAATGTCTTAGTGCAAAACATTACTTTTTGACACCGATGAAAAAAGTGTTCTCCTTGTTATATGCTTTGTGGCTCAATGTCATGAATATTTGGCCATCTTTCACTTCTCATGTAGATTACAACATTCTCAAAGACACACTCACACAGTAACATTTTGATGAGGGCTGATAGATTGAGGTCAAATCAAGAGACAGCACCCATAGTGTTCTTCTTTAGCTAATTATGGATATGGACCGAACTCATAGTTCATCCCATGTTCCAATAAGGCAGTCCACAAAAAAAATCATTTGATTTGAGATATGGAATTTCTAATGTAACATGGTGTGCTACAGTGGTGCTTGGGTGTTTTCGCTGTCCTTGTTGGTAAGAAGCCTAGCCTTTCTTGCTTTGGTGAACGCATAACTGGATTCAATCTGAAGAAATGTCCAGTGAAACATAAATAAGTTCCTTCAATATTGGAGAGATTGTAAGTGTAGGATATTGTTTTTTATTCTTTTCCTACTATCATCCACTTTGGCAAGCTCATGATAAGTGATTCTGCACCATTATTCTCATGCAGTCAGAAAACCACTTCGTAAAAGTGAAATTTTGCCTATGAAAATGGGAGAGCTAAGCTCATTCCTTGAGGACAAAGCCACAGAATTTGCAATATGGTTTGGTGTACAATCTAAGTCAAGTAAATTTTGATTTTATGTGTATTGAATAAAGTGACCTCTCTAGATCACATGTTTCTTTGTCGTGTGAATAAAAGTTGAAAAGATTCCCATTAAGTTCTACAAAGTGTTCAGGTTCATGCATTTGTGTATGTTCACATGGCAATTTGCTCTGGTGTGAGCAGTACAGATTCTTTTAAATTTTTTTATTTGTTGGGATAAAATTGTGCATACCTACATGTGTGCACGAGTTGGTGAGCACATATTTTACACATAGGTTTTGTAAGCGTCACTTTCAAAGTGAGCTTCACAAAATGGGAACAAAGATAAGTTGATCAATATAGGATCATGACCAAAAAACCCAACACACCATACCACCACCACCACCGCCACCACTAAAATGTAATGATGATTATTAGGGTGCTAATGAGAGAAAGTCTCTTTAATGGTACTGTTGATGATGATTTCATCAAGGTTCAATGTTTCTGATGATTATACAAAGCTTTTATTGGCCCCACACCGATGCCTGAAACGTAACTATTTAGTCGGTGTTGTCGCGATGCCTTCTCACTCCTCCATCCTGTTCCGCCTGTCTTAATAGCATGGCTGTTGATTGTTCTTCTCCTTTGTGTTTACTCATTCATATTACTAGGAGTAGCGCTGACATCTCTTTATTGTTATCCCTACTTTGTTGGCGTGCACTCCCTTGGTTTTGTGTATGTGCATAACATGTGAATGTATCTGTAATTGTAAGCGTACATGAAACTAAATGTAGCATGCAACTCTGTTTACACAGACGGAAAGAGGTAGGATTCTTGCTGATTCTGGTGCATATTATGGCTGGAAAAGAATGGTGCATGCATGTTCAAATTGGGCATTGCATAGAGTCTAGAGAAGAGGTTGCTTGTAGATGAGAATCTCAAACAACCATACTATTTTGTGTGGACCCTATCTCAGTCACAACAAGGGCCCATACCCAAGTATGAAAGTTAAAAAGATCTTTATTGGTCATTCGAAGTGAAAATTTTAAATTCTCTAAGCTAGTTGAAGAGAAAACATCATCTAAACTTTTTTGCCCCACAGTTTTGGACCCCTTCAAAGGGTTTACGATTTTCATTGCTCTCCAGGGACTTTCCATTTGATAGTTTTCAGTCGCTTCTCATGCTTTTAAGATTAAAGATTAGTGGTGGTAATTCTGTTGGGATTCATCATTAACACTTTAGTCAGAGTCTCATTATCACAACGTTGATGTCTCAACAAATGATTAGCACGGCATTTGTTTTGCCCTTTCAAGCTCCAATTTATTGCTTATGAGGTCGGCATTTCCTACCCGCGTCATTCCTTTTTAACCTAAATTTATCAACACAAGACTCTCAACCAAGGAGAAATGATTTTTATCATGAAAAATATGCCCATGATGTTTTATGGTACTAGTGTAGATTTTTTTTTTTTTTTTGTGAAAATCACAAAAATACACATATCAACGAAGGTTTAAAAACTAGATTCGATGTTAGGAAGACATTTGAACAACAGCTCTTTTATCACTAGGTGTCCTACAAGTACAGTGTAGATATCTCATATGTACCGCACAATTCTGCATATTGCCAAATTATGACATTATAAGATCTTATTAATTATTGTTTGCTGTTTATGAAAAATTTCTTGTGAGGATTTTCCGAATTAAATGGCGGGTAAATTGTAGATGAAAATGTCGCCCTTGATTTCTATGACCCAGAAAAATCCCCCCCCCCATTCCCCCAAAAAACTGTTGAAATAATGGTGTATGTAATTTTTAGATAAAATAAAATAAAACAATTTATAAAATATTTTATGAATTTATAAGTTATTGTTGAGTTTGGTAATAATAACTTCTTGTAAATTCTTTTCGGTATTGAAATAATTAAAAATGATAAAATAGTATTAGTATTATTGAAAATCTCTTTAAAATAAAACGATTTAGCATAAAAAAGTTGAGATGGATCTACCTTTTCTAAACAAATTTATAAATTTTAAATATGTTATTTTTAGAGTTTATTAACTCATTTTAGGAAAAAAAAAATTTACTAAATAACATTTCATAAATCTAGAAGTTCTCAAACATAGTTTATAAATTTTGTCAAACCCCCTCTAAATATTATTATTAAAAAAAATTGAAAATGAATGGTAGCTAAGACAAGTGTGATGAGGACGGAAGATTGGGTCCACAGTGTATGGTGAAGGTGAAACCGTGACCAAAATGAAATGACACCATTGTGAGATATCAGATTTATTCTGTCCTAATTGGTTTCATAAATATAATGCTCTTGATTTTGAAATTATCATGTGCTCAGAAAAAGTTGGCCCCCCTCCCTCCCATATTAAACCCTAAATCCGAATCGAGTCTTTGTAATCTATGCACGAGAATTGAATCTATATATCCATTCTTTCAATAGTTATCGATATTGATTAAGTTGTGACGGTAAGATTTTCATCCAGCGATTATCAATTATTTTATATTTTTATTTTATAAGAAATTAAATTATGATTATTAAATAATAATTTAACAATTATAAATTTTATGAATTTCAATACTCATAAGAATTTTTTTTTTAAAAATCACTATTTTTTATTAGATCAATAATGTCAGAAATCATATTCCGACTAATTCGATTCAATCATTTGGGGTTCTATTTAGAGAGTAGTTTTTCTAACGTAATTTTTTATTCTCAAATTTTAAATTCAAAACTTAACTCTATTAGTCGCTTCGCTTCACATAATATGATCCTTAATCTAAGAGCTGCACAAGTTTAAGGAAACGAAAGAAGGGGGTCCTCTCTCTCTCTCTCCCTCTCTCTCTCTCTCTCTCTCTCTCTTCAAAAACACCCTTGTGTAAAAGAAATAGACTTCCTTTTCATAAGCTAAAGTCATCTGCAACTTCACGAACAGGGGTAATCAAGTCAGAGGCTCCCATTTGTACACATAAAAATGAATGTTTTCTTATTCATGCATTTATTTTGTCAGCTGGACTAAACTCTACAGGCACATTAAAAAATACATGTTCAATCACAAGTCACAAGATCTGACTGTGCTCCGCCTAAGGTTGCCATACACAATACCATAATAATGAATGTCGACCGGTCCAAGAGAGATTCGACAACTAAGGTATGTTAGTGACTTGAAAACTTCATTTTTTTAATCTAATTTTAGTTTTTCTTTCGTCGGACAGCTCAAACTCAATATCTTTATAAAATATTCATAAGCCCGTCAAACTCGATATCTTTATAAAATATTCATAAGCCCGTCAAACTCGATATCTTTATAAAATATTCATAAGCCCGTCGGTTAGAGATTTTTTTTTCTTCATTTTTATATTGGCACTTAGTACATGTGCCATTCTCTTACCATCACTAATGATTTGCACAAAGATTATTCTACAATTATATATAATTAAAAGGAAAATTCCAACTATGGGGAATCTTATTTACTGGAACCCAATAATTTTGAAGAAGGAAAAAAAATTATAATTTTATTTTGAAAGTTGAAATCAATTACAACTGTTTCTAGGTGGATCAAGAGCTAAAGTCAATTAAAATATTTATTCTGGTAGGGAAAAAATTGACTATTATTTTTAAAATTTTATGTTTTGATAAAAAAATTTTCTTCTTCAATTGAATATAAAACAAAAAAAAAATATAAAAAATTTTAAGGGAGTTTATATAATTTTGTTGTAAGGTATTATTGGAGAATAGGGGATGGCCAAAAAAATTAGAAAAGGGTGAAAGGTATGCTCAATCATATCTGTGTTGTATAGTGCACAATCTAATAAAGAAATCAAAATCTAATTTCATTAAATTGGGTGGAAAGGGACGTGCATGCTTGACGGGCCCAAAGTTTAGCTTAGCGTATTATGTAAGAGATTCGGATCAGTCTTTTTCTATCTAACAATTAAGAAAAAGAGAGAAAATCCCATTACCGCGTTCCCCACAGTGCACTTTCAAAGCTGTGGATTTAGGGGCCAAACACCACATAACATATGAACGAGAGAGAGAGAGAGAGAGAGAGAGAGAGAGTATGATTTTGCATGATTTTATGCAAATCCATAAAGGAGGTTTGTCTTTGTAGCATATTATTTTTTGGCTGTGACGCGCAACTTTTCACATCTAGAAGGGCTCCAATTTACGGACAACAAGAATATAAATTGGAATATATATATGTGTGTGTGTGTGTGTGTGTGTGTGTGTGTGTGTGTCAATGAAGTAGGATTTGATGCCTTACCCATACTATACTTCTTCAATTACAGTTGTCCTCAACTTTCTATCAATTATTATGTGAACTTCTTCTTCTTCTTTTCTTCTTCTTCTTCTTCTTCTTCTTCTTCTCTCTCTCTCTCTCTCTCTCTCTCTCTCTCTCTCTCTCTCTCTCTCTCTCTCTCTCTCTCACACACACACACACACACACACACACACACACACACACACACACACACAACATATATATATTCCAAATGCTTACGTCTATATCGTGTGTTCTCATACACCGATGTATAAGATTTTAAGTTATTCGATTTAACTATTTAAATAAAAATTCGTAATCTTTTTAGAATCAAGTATTATAAAAAATTCATTAAATATTGTTCAACAGAGCAATGGAGACTTGAAAGGCTAAGTATTTTCTTCATTTTTTTCCCCTTCATTAGATGGGATTATGTAATGTGTTCATCCCTCATAAAACCTTTTCAATTTTTTATTCGGTAGCGATCATATAAATATTATATTTATATCCATATCAAGGGTCAATTAATTTTTGTTATTACTTATGAGGACAATATCTACCCATCACATGTGATAATTTACCTTTCAATTGCGTGTTGATTCCCCATTTTTTTGTCTCTTTTTGTTTTAGGGACCAACAGGTTTTAGGGGATGGACCAACCTCCGCCAATGAGGTTCCTTGCTTTTAAAATGGTTGCTTCGCATTTGCCAACCCAACTACAAAGAATTTGAATTTTATTTCCACACCCCTTTTCGCCTATAAAAATTTGAAGGACATTTCAGCATGGGAGACTCCATTACAGAGTCTAGGAGTCAGCATATTAGTTTTGTTTTAAATTTTCAAATCCTGAGGGATCAACAACCCCTAAAAGTAGTGGTAAAGAGCGCCAAACAAAGAAGCTTTAACACTCAAACACCTATGAAAGAGAAAGAGAGGTGCACTTAAGAGTGGTAGTGGAGACCTGGGGATCATGATCGAGAGTAGCTCAAAGAAGCACAGAAAATGGTCACGAGTTTCTTTGTTTCCCTTTTTCTTTTGGGGGGGAAGGGGCGGGGGGGCATCAATTGGAGGGCCCAGCATTACTGGTGGGAAAAGAACAGGTGTACGAAAACATCACCACAATTTGATTGAGCCCTCTATTCTATTTTTATATATATAGAATTATTATACCCATTTCATCTCTCCAAGGCCTTTCATTTTTGAATAATTTATTGAAAAGATAGTAATAATAGGTATTATTGACTAGAATCGACTACCAAGTATAGGAAAGGATCTCTCACAGCATGCATGTGTGGTTGAGCGTGTGGGTATCACCCATTGAAGGAGTCAGATAAGATCTGTGTATACAAGAATAAGGTCACATGTTTGGCACACATGCAAGAATGGAAATTCATATTCTGAGCAATGCTACCTCCAAGGTGGTAGGAATAGGAAGGTTTCTATTTTCTCCTCATTTATTCTTAAAACTCATTCCCAACTATTCTACGTTATTGCACTTCTAACATGGCCCGCTAACATGGTGTTGGTTATACTAACTAACAGCTCATGTCAAATCCCATACAAGTTAATTTTAAATTTCAAATAATTAACTTATAAATTTGAAATATTCTAACACAATAATTTACTTTTAATGTAAAAATAAAATTCTCTCGAAAACCCTAATCGCAAAACCTTACGTCCCCTATATTATAACTTTTAATTATCATAGGAGAATAGTTTATAAACCCCACATATTTGGGTTGGCACCTTCTTAAAATTTGATATTTATTGATTTATTTTAAATTATATAGATAAGGATCGAGGCAGTATTTTTGAGGTTTACCATTTTTTTTTCTTTTGTGTCCTCTAAATTTGTTGTTCATGCTTTAAATAGGGAAATAAAAATTCAAACTGAAATGTACCCTCAAAATTTAAGGTATTACCTTACTCTGAAGGGTTGAGATAAAATGTTGGCCCACGAAAAGAGGCTATCCATATTTATGGCTTTTAAATGTCTTATAATGTACCCCTTGGACTGCACTTAAACACATCATTTGTCAATTATAATAATCAACCAAACGGCCATACTTCTGCTTGAATCAACATGCTCGTGCCCCTGCAAATTTAGAAAATAATAAATTGCATGGGGTTGGCAACTCTTTTTTTTAGGTGATTGATCGATTCATATTTGAGTTATTAGACTTATTTAATTCAAGTATTGTAAAACCCATTCAGGGGCTGGAACATGCTCTCTCTCTCTCTCTCTCTCTTTCTGTTTTAACTAAAAAAAAATAGTTATTAAGAGTTTTGTCACAAATAATCATGTACATAACTTCAAATTATAGTCTTTAACATAAATAAATAAATAAATAACGTTTGGATATTAAACCCTTTTTGTGGCCAAGAAAAAAAAAAAAAAACTCAGAAAGACATTTAGGGTAAGTGGGTTTCATCCAATTAAATGAACATGCATGCACCATTCGTTTATCCGCCATATTAATTTCGGGTGTTGTTATGGGAGAGGACATAAGGCTTCAACACAGTGGCTGCAACAAGTAGGGCGATTTGGTCTGAGTTATTAACCTATTGAGTCAAACCCATAAATAAATTCTAATCACTTTTATAAACTTGTTAATAATCATATAATATAATTTATATTTAAAATATATTTTATATAATTAATTGAACTTGCCATGCCAATGACTTATGTTAAACAAAAATAGGAAGTCTATACCCACTTATTCTCTCCCCCCCTCCCCCACCATTCCCCCATGAGATGCCTCTAACACATTAATTTAATTTAATTTCTCTTGACGAGTGGTCGTACTTTTGTCACACACACACACAAGCATATATAATACATAAGCTATATAATATGCATGAAAATTCAATACGAATTGTAAATAGTAATTTCTTTACTTTTTCCCTTTTCCCCTTTCATTGGGGAGTAAAAGGTGAAAAGGGTTGT
Source organism: Dillenia suffruticosa (assembly GCA_033439265.1). Classification (NCBI taxonomy): domain Eukaryota; kingdom Viridiplantae; phylum Streptophyta; class Magnoliopsida; order Dilleniales; family Dilleniaceae; genus Dillenia; species Dillenia suffruticosa. The sequence goes on from JAVTVX010000024.1 coordinate 4,927,194, forward strand.
GAGCCTAACAAGTAAATATATTATACAAAAATTCTTAGTCTATTTAATAATAATCTATGTATTATTATTGTTATTATATACTATCCTTGTTGGTATTGTTATTATTTGTTTAGTTATAAGAAGAGGTAAAATTTGAATTCAAAAGTTTTATTGCTACAGACATTAAGTTTTTCAATAATTACAAATTTTATTGTTAATTTATAGGTAAATATGATTTTTTTAACTATTATTTTGTCATAAAAGATATATATATATATATTTGTATGGTGGTCACATCACCGACTCAGTGACTACAAGTTGGTCAGGTTTGAAGTGCATCAATGGCGATCAATTTGCGAAACCCTAGGACAAGTTGGGCATGGATTTTTCCCCATCGTTACCATATACAGGAAATAAATGCCAGTGGGGAGATGTATTAATTGTACCATTGTCCTGCATATCTGTTATGACAGGTCCAACCCTTGTGACAGAAACAAATTAAAAGAAAATTATCATTTTTTTATGTGTTTATATATATAATATGTCTTTTATTTCGATAAAATGATTCAAATCTAAATTTTTTGGTAAAATGAATAATTAGTTTAAACTAAATTAATTGAAACTTGAATGACTACAAGGGGTTGATATTCTTTAGATATGTATCAAATTTTGTTCTTTAAAGCCGATCTCGATTAAGTATTTATTCGGAAACAATATGGACAATAAAAATATTTATTAACTTATTTAAATCTGATGACGTGATCAATCAAATTTCTCATTTTTTGAATTCAAAATCATCGTCGTCGTGTGTTGTTTTGAAAATCTCTTTTAATTGTTAAACTCATTTTCTTATTGTGAAAAAAAGAACTTTTCAAATTTTCTTAAAACAGAATTTACTTGACAGAAAAAAATAAATAACTATTTTAAAAAAGATAATGAAAAAAAAAACATTAATTAAGAAATAACGGAAGACATTGATTGAGAAATGTGAAGAGTATTTAATTCCAAATGTTCAAATTTATCGAAATTCATCGACATTCAACATCATTCTTCAAAAAGAGGTTTAAATGCCAAAGAGATGAAAAACAGAGTAACGAAATAATTAAAAGAACAAACTACTGTTTGCAAGCAAAACACTTACTCTGCTGCTCTAAGAACAAGCTGCGTTAAATTCATTTTGTATTCTCTCTGTGTGTTTTTCATTCATATGAGGAACAGATTCCGTAACATTCTCTGTGCTCAACTTCGTTACATTCAAGAATTAACTTTATATTCTATAACACCCTTGTAACTTAAAGAAATCTAATTATCGTGTGGGATTACGATCTGGATTTTGAAAGAAAAAATAATTTGAAAAGAAATATTTATAAAGTTTTACTTATACATATAAGCAAGTGAGTTGAAAAGTTTCATTTGCACCCATAAGTAAGTGAATTGTAAATGTTTCATTTACACTTATGAAAATAAATTGATTGTACTGTTCAAAATAATAGTGAAAATTTAGGAAAGTTGACTTAGATTAGACGTATAGCGGATCGATGGATTCACTATTAAAATCTTTGTCTCATTTTTTTTTTTTTTTTTTTACTTTTAGTTCTTTAGGCTTGTCTTCACAACTTTACTCGGCCAAGTAAAAAAATTCAAAAAAGTAAAAAAAAAAAAAAAAAAAAAAAAAAAAAAAAACCATTCACCCTCCTTGTTTAACGAAAATGATTTTACTTTATTAAATTAACTTTTTTTAAAAAAAAAAATTAATCTTGTGATTTTGAAATAGGAAGGGTTGAATTGTCTTCGAGTGTGGAAATTCTAGAATTGTGTAGTCTATTTATTTTGATGTGATTTGTATTAATTATCTGTTTTGAATTATTTGACAATTGATAAAAGATAACAGGTCGATGGATATGGAAAGCGAGAGAAAATTGAAATATTCCTTAATCCGCCAGAAGTGTAAAACACTACAGACCGGGTCCTCCGAGTCCTCGTCTTCTTCACCTGAAGATCAAACAAATTATTAAAAATAAAAATAAAAATAAAAATAAAAATTGAATAAGTATGCACATACACGTGGAAAATATGTCCCAAACTCACCCTTCATGAAGATCATTCCTTTACTTGAGATCTAACTAAATATGTATCATAGCTCATAATGATCAAAACTTTTTTTTTTTATCTGATATTTAAAATTTCGTCCCGATTAATTTGAATCGACCGTTATAGTGACTCCTTTTTAGAGGATAGGTCTCCCAACGAAAAATACTCCAACACATGAGGGTCTGATACTCTCAGTGGGAGTCGAATCTAGATCATGTTTAAGGAAACTCAATCTGACATCCAGTTGAATCAACGTAGTATAGTCTATTGATTACGGTTGCCTCCTGACTGAAGTTTAGCAAATGATAGGAATGCCTAAAGTTTTGATTTTGAATTGAAATTAAATTTTATAAAATTAAATTCAAAATCACAAAAATAATGAAATATTTAAATTATTAAATTGGTTCTGCATTTTGATTTTTGGAATTAAAATTGAAACAAGATGTTTGAAGAACATTAGAATTGAAGTTGATGATCACACCTTGAAAAAATAATTAAAAAAAAGTGAAAATAATAAAATTATGAAAAATTGTAAAAAAAAAAAAAAATACAAAAATTTGGAATCAAACCATAATTGAATCGGAAGCAGACCATCCCGGTCTACAATCAAAGTGGGACTAGAACCATCCGATTTCAAAAGTGAAACCAGTATCATTATCTCGGCTCTGCTTCTGAAATTTTCTTTTTTCCTTTTTTGTCAAACCAAAACTACTTGATTTTAGTTCTATTTCAGTCTGATCTTGAATACTGAACATGCCTGTTTTATCCATAGGTCTGATAGGCCTCTTGGTACAATTTCTTGTCCCTATTGTCATATTGTCAGGTCAAAGACCAAATTCAGAGATGATCCCACTAAATTCTCGCCCAGATACATATAGAAGGGTCCAACGCAAAGCCTAACAAATCAAACTCTTTTACGCCCAATAATAATTGAATGTTTTATTTTTTAATCAAATATCTTAAATTTAAACCTTAAAAATTAAAAAAAAAATTTGAAAATCAACTCTCATTAAATTTTATAATATTTAAATTAAATTAATTAAATAAAATTGATCAAAAAAAATATAAAGGTTAAACAAAGCCATTTAGTTTGGCTTCGCTTTGCTTCAATTCCACTATTTTCATCATACCCATGTCAGAGCTTATTTCATTTTTTCCTTTTTCAAATTTATCTGCATGTCAAAATGGTTGAAAGTTAAATAATAATTTTTAATATTTATAAAGAAATATAATTTCCACCTCATACCATTCCCTAGAACTATTTATTTATTTTTTTAATGAGGTTCCCTCTTTCATTTAACCAAAAAATAAAAAAATAAAAAAATAAAAAAAAAAAACCAACGGAAGTCACCGACCGCAGCGAGTTAGGAAGTGTTGGGACACGCGAGCGCGTATGGCTAGGCCACAATTTGTACCTGCTTGACGCGTTCACCCCTTCCACGTCTTTCCTTCCCTCTTGGTTTTTCTCCGATCTTTTTTTTTTTTTTCTTTCCTTTTATTCTTTTGGAATGACAAATATAAAATATATATATAATATTTTTTAGAAATGATTTTTTATTTAATAAATATTTATATTCGAATTTAAGAAAAAAAAATTATCAACATTCTTAGAAGTGACACCGACACATAATCAATGCTTGTTTACTTTTTAATTCAAGAAAAAAATTAAAATTATAAATATAATTATTACTTTCTTTTTTTACTTATAGCTCTCTTAATATATGTCACAAATTAAATTACACAAATTTATCATAATCATCATATATTAAGGTTTTGTCGATACATCTTACATACATTAAAGTAACTACTAGAATCTAGGCTTGAAAATTCCATCTAAGCAGTGCAATTTATATTTCTATCCATCATTTTCTTTTTTGTTTTTATGATCATTATCCGAATTTTATACGATTAATCTAATTTAAATATTATAGAATCTATTTTTAGAAATTGATTTTCTTAAATTCTTTTTTTTTTCCAAACATTTATCTTTATTTAATTTTCTTTCTCTTTGTCTTGTCAATGGGGGAATTAACTCCAACTTTAATCGTTATTATAAGGATTTCAAATTATTTGATTGATTGTTGTTTGACATAAAAATTTTAATAAATCCTTGTTTGAGTTAAAATCTTACCAGGAAAATAAAATCTAAGGTATAAACTAACAGTAATCGTTAACTTTTTTTAAGTGAATAAATTTAAAATCCAATATTGATTTTTATTTATTTAGTAGTTATATAAGGTATTTTTATCCTCTTTATATAGCCTTAAACTCATAAATTTTATCGATACTTATTGAAAGATTAGTATTTTTATCTTTTAATTAGATTGAGAATTCGATTCCTCTGGACATAAAAAAAAAAAAAAAACAAAATTAAGAGGTCTGTTCTTATAAAGTGGATTCTATAATAGTCGATTTAAATTAGTCAGAATAAAATTTTAAATACCGAATGATGATTAAGTTACAAAAAAAAAAATCTTTAATTAAATAAAAAATTAAAAATTAAAAATTAATCTAAAAATCCCATGATTAGAAAATCACATACTATTTGATATCCTAAAATCTTGGATTTTAGGTGTCTTTTTAGAACTTTTTTAAAATTGAGACTTTCAATGGGCTGGTCGCATTAAGGATGGCTTACGTACAATTGATAGCCATAGGTACATCCGGGGCGGGGTATTTAGTAGCTCTGTACTTTCTGACACACGCTTTTTTCTTTTTCTTTTTGTTTTTTTTGTTCAAATTTTATTTGGAAATATTCTTAATCGAAAAAACATATTTACATAAAAATGTAAGTTTTAAAAAAAGTCATATAAATATAAGTAAGTATAAAATAATTAAAATATGCCGATATATTTTAATATTCAACATAATTCTCTATAAGCCAAGCCAACTCGGTAGCATCCAAATAGGCCCGTGTGTTTGTCACGACAACAAAATAGTAAAGAGCTTTACCTCGAATGTTTTTATTTCTTTTTTGAAAGATCATGTCTAAATTTTTATAAATATATTTATTTTTATGAGTTTTATAATTCTTAATAATAATAAAAATGAACGTTGACATTATAAAACCTCCTAATGAACTATTTTATTTGTTTCTATATATCAGAAAGTTTTTAGATTAAAAATTATATAATATAGGGCAATTATTAAATAAAATAAATTTATTATTAGAATTTAAATTCATTTTTTAAAAATTAACGAATATACCAACCACATTGCTAAATAAATGGACTAACTTGAATCACAAGTGGATTTATTAGAAAATGGAGTTTGAATTAGGCTTAATGTAACTAAATTTAAATTTTGTTGGGTGATTATAGTATAAAAAATATAAGAATATGTTTTTAATACAATAATTTTAAATTTAAATTATTGAATAATAAAAAGAATAAAAAAATAAAAGAATATCCAAAGAGAGAGTGAGAGAGAGAGAGAGAGAGAGAGGTCCCAAGAAGCCCATTAGAAGCGGGAAGAAAAGAAAGAGGAAGAACAAGAAAAAGGGCAAAAAAAGAAGGCCAACGAGGAAGGAAGCATGCGCGTGGGTAGCAAACCTATCCCCATATTATCATGCTCAAATATCAGCCTCCCGTAAGTCGTACTATTTAGAGGTTGACGTCCCCTACCCCCCTCTCCAGTTTTCTAACTTATCCTCTCTCTCTCTCTCTCTCTCTCTGGTGTTTTCATGTGAGTGAGTGTCTATGTATATTGATGAGACCAAGCTTTCATTCGAGATAATAACCTCTCTCTCCAAAAAGTTTGAAATTTCTACGTGTCCTTTCCCAACACTCTCTTACTTCACACCCTAAAGTAAAACCCAGGCGCGATCTCTCTCTCCAAAATTGAACTCTCAATTCTCTGATCTCTCCTTCATCGCTGATCTAATCGATCATGGACGATGACAAGGAGAGACCTGAAGAAACCAGAGAAATCGGATTCGCTGCCGATTCAACATGGACGCCACTCGGAGCTGACTCCTACTTCTTTGGCGACGGCGACAGAGACAACTCCATATTGGGTGAATTCGGCTGGAATCTTCAACCAGAGGAGGATGATAACTCTGGTCAGACCTCTAGTTTTTCCTGCCTCGACCGGATCGACGTTGGCGACTGCTTTCAATTGACTGACAAGAAATCATCTCAAACGGCGGTTCCAATTGCATCGTCTCCGACGTCGTCTTCATTGTTGGCTGATAAAGGAGCGGAGGCGGCGACGTCGAATCCGTTGGTGTCGTCGAGCTCCGGCAGTGAAGATCTGCCTGAGAAATCGACCGTTTCCGACGGTAGAGCGCCTGAGACACCGTGAGTGGGTTTCAAGCGATAAATATTAGATATAAATTAAAAAATTTCGAATATTTTCAAAAAAATCAAAATCTCGAGTGGCCATATGGTAATTAACTGTCATTCGCATGGGCTGATGTGCAACGGTTTCTTCTTCTGTAAGATTGCAGAATATCAGTGGCTGTTTTTTCTGTTTTTCTTATATATAATATTTATGACATTTTTTTTTTTTTATGCAACAAACAAGTGATCGCACAAATTGGTTTGCGCAAGTGAGGCAATTTCACGCTTTGCGGGTGCACTGAAGAATTTCGGTGAAGTAAAAGGGTCTTTCTTGCTATTTCTGAAAAATGTAAAACCCTCACGCCGTTATTGCGGCGGGAATGGCGTGGGTGTAGCATTCTTTCTTTCATTTTCTTTTTCTGCAACAATTTTGCTTTCTAAAAACACTGTTTTTTTTCTTTGTTCCTTTTGGTATACCTCATGTTTCCAACATTGTTCATTCAGAATTTTGATGCTCTTTTTTTTTTTTTTTAAATAAATTTGGATTTAAACTTTTTTTGGGTGCATCATGTGTATGTTTGAGATTCTAGTATTTATGATGTATGGAAGTTGCTTGATATGATACTCATCTTAGGAGAGAGTTTGAAGAATTATTCTGGCAAAATGGGTTTCTTTCATTTTGTTCGATATTAAATCTCTTTTTAATGTTTTTAGGATGTAAATTTATGAATGTTAGTATGTTCAAGCCCCACTCTTATGATTTGAAGTCCTTTTAATGTGTTTCCATTGTGGTTTTCATGTGCATTCTTATTGGGTATTGTCTCTCTTTTTTCTGGGAATTTAATGTTGTTGAACTTTTTACTCGTACATCATAGTAGGGCGCTTAAAAGTTGAAATTTGGATAAATTAAAAATTTTCTTGATTTTTTTTCTCTGTTTAGAATTAAAAGTAGGAAATATTGGTATCCCTTCTGTGGCAATGACATAAATGCACAAAGGGTGGAAATATTTTCCTTTTGAAATCCGAATGATTCCATTTTGGATGGTGGCTGGTATGCTTAATTTCGCCTTTTAACTGGCGGGTGTGAATTTATTCAATATCTGGCGTTATTATTATTTTTTTATTTTCCTTTATGAAACTTGTTAAAACCCTATAATTTATTAATATTATGGAATTAATTTTGATGTTAATTAAGCAATTCTGACAACCAAAATACAGCTTCTTCTTTGTCTTTTCTTAATTAGTGTTTTCTGCTACCCTTTGTTTTAAAGCGTACAAAACACATGGCTTTTTAGTCTGTTCTCTTTCATGGTGTAGCCCATTGCATGTCTGTTCACATAATTGTTTACTGTTGAACCATTTTCAAGCCTTCATGTCATTTATTGGATTTCCATGTAATTATTTTTCCTAGGAAACATCAACTAAATATAAGGATTAATCAGATTGATTCTACATCATCTCTTTTTTTTTCCCTTCCTCTTGGTTTTCCTTTTTCTGTTTGATCTGCAATGCCACAAAGGCATGAAACTTGATAATATGCACAAACAACGTCAATTAGGAATGGACCGCTAGTAATATGAATTTGCTTGTTTACTTTTTGTTTCTCTTCTTGCTTCTTGTTCAAAATTTGTGATTCTTCGATGTAGTATTTATTGAATTCCATGACATTTTTATCACATAGTTGAACCCATATCATAAAATAATTTTAGGGATTTTGTATGTCTTCCATACTCTCATTTTATGACTTTTTGTGTAGGGGTAAGGCCAAAAAGAAGGCACAGAAGAGAATCCGGCAACCCCGGTTTGCTTTCATGACAAAGAGTGAGGTCGACCATCTTGAAGATGGCTATAGATGGCGAAAATATGGACAAAAAGCTGTTAAGAATAGTCCATTTCCTAGGTCAGTTCTATGTTCCACAATTCTTGATTATTCAAATATCCCCCTTTCTTTTTGAAGGTGTGTCCACTGATTTCAAAGGTAACCCATTTGTCTTTTTTGTCTTTTATTTTATCTACGCCATCAACAATCCTCTAAGGTGGAGCTCGATAACAAAAGGTTTTGCAAACATTCCATCTTACTTTTGGACGATGTATGACACATAGTAAGAATTTTGATCGCATATATCTATACTTTAGTTCCTTATTGTTATAAAAATGTACCTTTTCATAATGTCAAGCTGAAACTGAGATTTCAAATATTATCCTTGCTCAAGACACCTTAGGGGCTAAGCTGCAGGTTGAAGTCTACTTTTTGAACCGATGGTTATGTACTAATATTCTACTCTAGCTACTTATAGCTGCATATGTTTAATCATGCAGCATGCCTATATCAATAAGTTTCAAACACCATCCTTTTGAAAGATTGGAGATCAACTCATACAATGAGCATTGCAAGGAGCGATTTTGAATCTCAGAATATAATATAGGACTCATCATGACTTTGATCCCTTTTGAATTATGCAAACCACTGTGCAAGAGGGAACATTTTTTTTTTTCTTAATTTGTCACCAAAACATGAAGAGCATTATAAGCAATAAAAAAATTTGTATACTTTAATTAAAAGTAGCATGTTGTTCAGAAAAACTTGCATATGCTGATGTCAAAATTAGCATGTTAAATTCCACTACTAAAATTATGCCCCTCACAGTATGTGAAACTACCATCTAAATTCCGGTAGGACCTTTGGAAATATAAAGATTTTCCCAAAGAAAAGACTACTGAAAAGAAATCTTTTGTAATGTAGAGCATCCTTCCTTGCTAACTCATTTATTGTATTTAATTTGTAGGAGCTACTATCGCTGCACCAATAGCAAATGCACTGTCAAGAAAAGAGTTGAACGCTCCTCTGAAGATCCAGCTATTGTAATCACTACATACGAAGGCCAACACTGCCACCATGCTGTTGGATTCCCACGGGGAGGCGTAATTGGCAATGAATCTGCCTTTGCTAGCCATTTGACTAATCCAGCATCACAATTCTACTATCCGGGGGCTGTGCAAGTTCACCCACAAGTTCCGCCTGGTATTACTCATCCTTCCCAAGTCCCAAACTCTAGAGAACCTCGTGTACAGCCTGAGGCAATCACATCTTCACAGGTTCCAACAGACGAAGGACTTCTTGGTGACTTGGTGCCCCCCGGAATGCGAAATAGATGAAGATGAATGGTATAGCTCTGATCTACAAAATATAATTAGCATTCTCTTTTGCAAATTCGCTGAAATAGTTTCTTAGAGTTGATTATTATGCATTAGAATTGCACAAAAACAATTTTCGTATAAAACAAAGAAAACATGGTTTACAGTCTTGCATTAAACTTTAAATATAATGAATAAGGAGAAAGAAAAAAATAAAATTACATACAAAATAGAAAAAGAAATGTTGAGAACAAGTTCGTTCGATGACAGATCAAAAGCCACAGTATCGCCACAATATCAAATTCTATAAAAACTGAAATCTCGTGTTGATCGGAGAAGAAACCAGATACCACGATGGTAAGAGGGTTTGTCTATGAAAAGCCATGCTTAATTGGAGGAAAAAACTAATTTATCTTATTATCATTTATCATCCGTAAGAACATATTAATTGACAACAAACTCATTTTTGAATGTGGGTACGCGCCCTTCCTTAAGTTTGAGTTACCTTTAAAAGAACGATAATATCCAAAATGTAGATAGTTGACAATTGGAACTTGACTTCTATTAGGCCAATTGCTTGCTTTCTTGTGATGTTTTGCTACCTTGAATATTGTTATCTTGTGGGCGTGCATCATTACCACACATATATATGGTCTTATTGGTTGCAAACTTATCTTCCACAGAAGTTTAGATCGAGTGCTACGGTTCATTCTTTTTTTTTTTTTTTAATTTTTCCCCTACCCTATCCATATTCTTGCATTCCCACTTTGTCTATGCAACTTCTGCTATGTTTTTTTTTTTTTTTTTTTTTTTTTTGCCCTACCTTATCCATATTCTTGCATACCCACCTTGTCTATGCAACTTCTGAGTAGCTAATTTTGGAAAAGAATATAACTTGGAATACATTTTGTTGGGAACAAATGATTTTAAATGATCGGTAGGGTAGTGTTTTTGGGCTGTATCACGTTCTTCCAATATGAACCAACACTAGTAGAAGAATCATTCTGATTTTATTGCGTGAATATCCTTCCCTGTCTCTCTCTCTTTTCCTCGTTAAACTCTATAAGGGTACCTCTAAATTATATTCAAAAGCATGTGATTTTTTTTGTTTTTTTGTTACCCAATTATGGATATTTAGAAATTTGAATAATTTGATTCGAGTACTTAGAGAGTCAAATTTAAAGATTGATTCTTTTGGTATTGATCTTTTTATTTTTAAAATTTAAACACGCGATGATAAGAAGTTTAGTGTTATGTCACTCAAGTCATGCCTTTTCAGCCGACAGTAATCATTTTCCTTTTGAAGTTAGTAAAGTGGTTCGACACAAGCTGGAAAATTATAACATAGTTTTTATAGTCAAAAGTTTTCACAAAAGTTCTAGAAATTCACTTTTTGCATGAAGTGGGCTTCGGGACCGCATAAATTTCCTAGGGATGGTTATGCACTTGGGACCAGTAAAGCCGGAAGAGACCCTTTTCCCTCCGTATTACATTTGGTTTTTTTTTTTTTTTTTTTTTTGTACTTTAACTTGTCCGTTATCTAGTATTCGGAGTTTTATTTTAACTAATCTGGATCGATCATTGTAGAGTCCATTTTGGGGTAGGTCTTTCAACATTGTTTTTTCGTATCCAAAGGGAATCGAACTTCAAATCTGATTAAGAGACGAAAGTGTTTATTTTACCTACATCAATGAGGGTCAGTTACATTTGGTTCTTTGATATACTGTATATGCTACCTTTGTCATTTATCGGCCATCTCTTAATATCATAAATATTTAGTATTGAATAATGTTGTATAAACTAAATAAATATTATATAACTGTTTATATCCATATGATTTTAACTAATTCTTAATTAAATGTTTATTCAAATTGATCAAAATATATTGATAATTTGATTAAAAATTATTCAACATAGACACAAATTTTGGTTTGGTATTACAAATATTGGATGAATTGAAATATGAAAATGTTACGGTATATTTTGTACTTGGATATCATAAATTGAATTTTTTTTTCTTATTTTATGTTTCTCAGATGTTACACTTGATCTTGAAAAATAAAAAAACCTAAGCCTGCAAATTTCAAGCTTAAAATTTTCAAGTTTTTAGGTTAAAATCATAAAAAGTTATCTAATATGAAATATCCTGATATATATTTTTTTGTAAATGATATAGTGATGATCGATAATATAATTTTTATTTTTATCAATAATATTATATCATTTACAAAAAGTATGAACCATGATATTTAATTTTGAATACTTTTTAAGATTTTATCGATTACTATTGCAAGAAAGATGAGATTTAATATCGAATCTCGGTAAATTTCAATATGAGTTCAAAAGTCATCACTTAAATCTCACATATTCTTGTATTGATAACAGCTAGTTTATATATATCTTTGATGAAACTAATGCATTTTAAGAAAATTCTTTTTTTTGTCAATGACTATCATAATATTTCTAGGAAAATATTTTCATATTTTTTTTAAATTAATGAATACTATATATAAATATTTTTTTTGTACTCGAAACGTCTTTGTTAAATGTTTTAAGCAAGTGAATAGCTATCACTAAAATCATTTACTTATTATGATATTTGATGGAGATATTTAGAATGCATAAAAGAGATTTGCATATAATATTTATTGATTTAAAAAAACATATGATAGAATTTTTAAAGATATATTATGGTAGGTGTTGATGAATAAGAAAATTTCTTAAAATACATTAATTTTATAAAAAATATATATAAGAGAACTATTATTAATGTAAGACTTTGTAGGGTTTAAGTGATTAACTTTTCAATTAATATTGGGTTTTATCAAAATTCGATATTAAATCATTTATTTTATAATAGTGATGAATGAAATCACAAAAAGTATTCAAAATGAAATATGATGGTATATATTTTTTGTAAATGATATAATGCTGATCGATAAAACTAAATAGGGTATTATTGTTATTGGAGTTATGAAGGGATAAATTAGAATTCAGAGAATTTAGATTGAGTATATGAAATTGCGATACCAGACTGACGAGAAAATGATTAAGTTGAAATACATGATATATCAAAAGATAGAACGTTTTAGATATTTTGGATTCATTATTCAAAATGATGGAAATATAAATAGGGATATGAATTATGAGATTTAAGTAGATTGGATGAAATGAAGAAATGCATCCGGAGATTTTTGCGATATGCAGTCGAAGGGTAAGCTTTATAGGATTATTGTAAGATTTATATTATTGTGTGGCATGGAGTGTTGGATCGTTAAACAATAACAAAAGTATAAAATAGTTGTAATTGAAATAAAAATATTTAAATAGATATGTGATAAAATTAGAAAAGATATGATTAAAAATGAAAAGATATGTACTAAATTAGTAATCAATTGTGGATAAATACAAAAGTATCGTATAAAATTATTTGAATGTGTAATGAAAATCTAAAAAGGTACCAATAGGATGGAACAAAATTTTAAATATAGAAGATTTTAGTAAAACGTTTAATTATCAGTAGAGATATTTGTTAATTTTGAAGCTAGTTGGTATCAGAGAATATAGAGATACAATTTTTTGAAGCTATTTTGAATTGTTTAATTCCATTATAATATTAAAGTAATAAATATTGAAATTTATTTTGTGTATTAACATATTTGGCTCTCTCTATCTTTATATATATTAGTCTTTTATTTAATATAAAATATATTTGTATCTATTTATTATCGTGCTTGAGCAAAATACTTCAAGTCTTTATTTTTTTAATTGCAACAGTTTCGATTAAAAAATTATTTTTAAATATTTATTTGAAACGTTAGTTCCCGGTTACTCAAAATAAAAAATCAAAATTAGAGTTTATAAACATGGTTTTAGATTTGGTTATGAAAATATAAACAGGTTGATCATGGTTTGAATATTGACCATGCTTTGGTCTCTCTGATTTTATAATCTGATTCGAACTATAGTCATACCTAATTTGTAGTTAAAAAAAATGATCTGAATCAAAAATTTTTAGCGGTTTATTTTTGATTGGGATTGAAATAATATAGTTTGAACTGATTTGAGTATAATATTTTGGTAGATTAAATAATTTAGTCTGAAGTGATTTGAGTATGATGCTTTCGTCTGATCACCATTACGAAGAAGGGTGAAGTTAAAAATTTATCTAATGGGATATAAGGGTTAAAGGTTGAAGGAGACAAATATTATAATTTTCTGCAAACAAACACAATTTTAAAAAGTAATTTACTTTTATGATTTTTTAAAAAATATTTTTAAAACTTCTATCATTACTTTTTTAAAGAATATATTATTATTATTATTATTATTATTATTATTTTAATTTCAAAACCTTAATGGAGGCGACTTTTCTCATTGTCCTTATTATGGCTGTGCCACTGGTTTTACAGGCAACGATTGGACCATTGCGGTAAACTGAGGAAAGGAAAAAGGGAAAATATTTTTTCTCTGCAAGTTGCCTTTTTGTGGGCCTATGGAAAATGCGATTCCATTTCCCATCCCAGGCGAATGCATGAACGTGAACGCGACAGACCCCCCCGCCCCACCCCAAAAAGAAAAAATCTGCCCCTCTTGCGATAAAAAATTAAAAAAGAAAAAAGGTTGGAAGGGTCGCCTCGCCGACGTATCCAAGAGGCACGCCTTGGAAAGAAGAAACCACGGTTTGATTCACCAAAAGCAAAAATCAGGGGCCCGGACCAACTATCCGCCGCAACGCTAGCTGAATTCTCGTACGGCTATGATTATTTGATAGGGAAATTACATGCCAAGTTTATGACGAATTAATAAATTAGTCTCTGGATGCAGTGATTTAGGATTTAAATTTCAAATTTCATAATTTGTTAGTTTTTCGTTACTAACAATTTTAGTTTTAGTCTAGTCGTTAGATGCTGAATTGGTACCACGTGGCTGTCACAGTGGCGGGATGGTTTCTGAGTTGATTTTCATTTTGGCGAGAGTTGCTGATGTGTCACCATGCACGCATAACAGTGACATGTCAGCACTCTACACGCGTGACACGTCAGTGCCTTACACACAAAACAGTGTTACGTCAGCAATGAAGGGGCTTTCTCGCCGTTCAACTATGCAGAATGATAGTTAAGGTTTTTTTTTTTTCTATAATTTTTTTCCCAAAGAGGTTAAACACATTAGCTTTGTGTCGAGAAGAGTGAGAGAGAGAGAGAGAGAGAGAGAGAGAGAGAGAGAGAGATAAGGTAAAAAATTAAAACCTAACTGAGATTGTTAACTCAGCTGTGCCTCCTCTATCCAGCTTGATCAAAGCCAAAATCACATGATAAAAAGGAAGAGATGTAGTTCTTTCGATCACAGCTGTACACGGTTACAAAAACACACCACTATGCTCATACACTATTTCTTTCCTCGTCTCTGTAAAATTCATGTCGAGACTGTTAATCTCTCTCTCTCTCTCATGACCAACGTACAGAAAAGCCAACACACAATGACCAACCAGTTTTTGATTCTACTTCCTAGCCTCATCATGTCGATACTCGTGCATTTGCTGCCTCAAGTCATCAACTTCCTTACAAAATATGTTAGGATCAGATTTTTTGCACATACGCCAACAGCTTACCAAACTTAGCCCACCTCCATTAAATTCCTCGACGACCCCTCCCCCCGCCCCCAAAAAAAAAAAACAAAAAGAAAATCCTCAGCCCAGGAAATTCCCATTTGTGCACTTTTGGCATCTAAAAATTGTTGTTTTATGCTTCTTTTTAGGTTGAAGATGCTTCATTGGATTTGAAAAACAAAGTGACTGTATACCGTCCGCGTCCTCATCATCAGAATCACACCTTGATGAACTCCTTGAATCAGAACCTATGGATCAAAAATTATAAAACTCAACTGACAATATATGAACCCAAAATATTTGCCTCAAATAAAAAGCATAAAATGAGAGAGAGAGAGAGAGAGAGAGAGACAACTAGAAGAACCACCGCTATTTGAGCTAGAACTACTACCGAGAACATCCATCTCAATCTCGACAGAAGCAGAATGGGTCATTGGTAAATCTTCACCAATGTCAATTTCCTCTACTGTTGCCTCTCTTTTACTCAACCATGTGATGCACGTCTTGGCCTCTATGGTTATACAACATTGCATTGTTGAATGTCGATCTGACATCTAAAGCAAAATCGAGCGGAGAAGAATACGATTTCTTCTCCAATTTCGATCTCATAGTGCCCCGGATTCTTGATAATCCGAAAATAGTCGCGATGCCCCAGTTTCCCAACATCGACTGGCATGTTGAAAACCCACACTTGCTTGTGTTTCATTATCTTCGTCAGTATTTGCTTGTATTTCCTCAGCATTGTCGGCAAATTCTTTGTTGAAAGCCCGTTTTGCATGAGAGAGAGAGAGAGAGGAGATTTTTTTTCTTTTTATTTGGTGAGAGAGGAGAGAGAGAAAGGGGGAGGGGAGGGGTGCCTTTTTTTAAACCCATTTGCGAAGGGTTTTGTTGATGCGGCACTGTTACGTGTGCATGGTGCTGATGTGTCAACTGACACATCAGCAACTTCACCAATATGGAAGCCAACTCAAAAGCTCTACCCTTACATCATCTGTCACGTGGTGCCCAGTTGGCATTTAACGGCCAGATTAGAGCCGTTAGTAATTGAGAGACCAAGAAGTTATAAATTTTGAAATTTAGGTTTGCGTTTTAAATTTCAGTGATTAATTTGTGAATTGAGAGTAAAGTTCAAAAACTTAACATGTAATTTTCTCGATGCTTCTATTTATGTGAACTTTTTTTCTTTTTTCATAAACCAATGCTAAGTCCGATCCATCTAGGTTGACAATTTAATGATAAAACTCCTTTTATACTTATATTTGTCACACGGTATTCGAATTTGAAATTTTAGTAAAGAGGTTTGAAGCCGTTAGACCATCTAAACTGTAGTATCCATGTGTAATTTTTTTAATAATAGTATGTTTTATACTTTTGTATGAAATCTATAAGAATATAATATAAATTTATTATTCACGGTTTCCAAAATTTATTTTTTATACATATAAATTTGTATAATATAATATTTTTTTTCAAAACTATTAAGCTTAAGAAGAATTACTATGCGTTAAAAATTAAATAGATTAAATTTTTTATAACAATTTATCCGAGTATATTTAAAAATAATTATTTAACTTAAAAGATATTCCACTAAATAAAAATTATTCAAATTGGTAAAAATTTAATTTTTCATAATATCGACTATCATAATCTATTCATATAGCACTATTTAAATTATTACAACATTATGCCAGAATCTCTCTTTATCAAATTAAAATTTAATTGCAAGATTCAGAAATGTGATTCTAATAGTTTTTTATTATCTAAAATATGAACAACCCCTGAATTTTTTTTTTTTTTTTGGGAGAAAACACTTCATAATTTTTGGGATATTTCAATTATAAATAATCCTTGTCAATCTGACTCCATCAAAATTCCCAACATAGACTGTTCTTGAACTGCAGTGTCCCCTCTGTTTGCGGCGGGTCTCCTCCTTTCCACGCGGCTGGAATTCTGTTTTATTCGAAGGAGAAGAATTGTCGATTTCGGCATTGCGCCGACGGAATTGGTGGAGACAGTTTGGGAGGAGAAGAGTTTAGGAGTTTTGTCTACATGAAGATTCATGTATAAGTTTTTCCTTCTATTTAGTATATTTTCATATTAACAAATAAAAAGGTAACAAAATTTTTTTTGTTTTCTTTTTTCATTTAATATATTTTTTAGATTTACAATTTGAAAAGAAAAATATTACAAATTTCGAATTTTGTTTCTCTGTTGTGAAAACTTGTTCATAAAATTTCAAATATTAGATATCAGGAAAATAATTAAATAAAAGGTTTTTTACCATTCGAATATCATTACGAAAACTTTTAAAAAAAATTACTCTACAACCCATTGTCGTTGAAGCACTTCAAATTCTGAATAGACCAACAATTATTGCAAAAAAAATCAAACATTTAGAATTGCAAATATGATTATCTAAAAGAGAAGTTATAAATCCAGGCTTTGGTCCCTTAGGGACAGTTCAAGTGTCAGAGCTTTTTTTCTTTTATTCTCTCTTTTCCGATTCGATTCTGTTTGATTATATCTCTTTATATAAAAATAAATAAATCTAGGTTTTGATCCAAAGATGGGCCTAGGTTACGTCATGTTTCCAACTTGCCTTATCATCGAATCTATGTTGACCAGGGTTGTTTGCAACAGAATTTAGGAGCTATCAAGCTTTTAGTAGAAGGGAAAAATGATGTTGTCCGTTGAAACTTGGAGCCTAAGCCTGTGTTTACTTTGATGGAAGGTAAGAAGGGATGATGGAAAAGTAGGAAGGACAAGAGATCTTTCATCTGATGGGAAGGAAGGATGAAAGCCGAAATGGAAGAAGACACTTTGGTATTTTTCATTTCACACAGGCATTTCCCTCACTTCCCACCTTGCAACCAAACGATGGAGAGATTTACCGATTCCTCTCATTTATTTATTTTCTCACAAAAAATAATATTAAGGAGCACAAATAAATTAAATAATAAATTGATTAAATTTTATGTATTAATTTATATTAATATATTTTTAATTTTTTTTATAAAATAACATCGATTTAAATCAAGTAATATTCATGAATTGATCTGCAATCGTCAGTTGTGGGGGTTCAACTTGAGTGAGTCAACTCGACAAAACCAAAAAAGAAGCTGCGGGGATGGGGGTTCGTGAGAGTGCGAGAATCAGGTGGACCCGGAACCACACACAATAGGAGGAAAAAGAGTCGCACAGGTCAAATCAAATTATAGTGACTGACTGAGACATGATGATACCTCCGATCCAATGATGGTCCTGGGAGTGCCTGCATGCTCTGATCACAGATTCCAGTTTGAATCTGTGGACCCATTTCCATCTGATCTGAACCCAACTAACCCCACCAAACCCAAAATCTACTCCCTCACTCAATTCACTACTCACCACACATTGGGTCAGAATAATTCAGGGGTTTATCATGTGAAAATGATTCCATATGTGTATACCATATTTTATTAGTACAAAATGGAAATGTATTTTTCTACTCAGTGTTTTTTTTTTTTTCCTCTTTTTGATTACTTGAACCGAAATCATCAGTTTAGAAGAGAAAAATTATGAGAATTATGATCAGACTATTTTCTTAGAAAATTTTTCTACTAATGTCATTGTACCTCTCTAACTTAAAAGTCCTATAACGGGGGAGTGTTACACAATAAGCTTGGCGAGGGGCAAGGGTTGTATAAGAGCCGGTGAATCTAAAACATTAGGCTAATTTTTTATCTTATCATTATTATCTTGAATTATATTTCGACTAATTTGATTTGAGCATCTACGAGAATGGGGACGGCTCTCCCAACGTATTCTTTTTTATTCCCAAATTTCAAACTCAATACTTGATTAAAGGATTTATCATCTCATCTTACTAGATTGATTATCTATCAGTCACTAGACTATGTTTTTGTAACAAAATTAAAAAATAAATAAATAAACTTAAATTTTTACATGAAAAATGATATATTTGATTTAAAAGTAAAATTGCTCAAAGTGCTCTTTAAATTTTATATTTAGTACTTAAATCTCCAAAGGGAAATCAAATCCTAAAGTAAAAGAGATTGTTGGGCCCTTTCCTGCAATACCATGTTAGAGCAGAATTGGGTCAGTCCAAAACCCACATGCATATTACCACATTATCTGGTTTGATTCACACAAACGAACGCCACTTTGAGAGGGCCGAAATATTATTATTATTATTATTATTATTATTATTTGGTGATGGATGTATGTAAAATTATATTTCAATTAATTCAGCTATAGTATTGTCAGATCAAATTTAAGAGAGAGATTTTCTAACGTAATTTTCTATTTCGATCACGAGATTCATGGATCTAAAGTTACAAATAGGAGTAATTCTTTCTACACAATTACTAAAGAAATTTGAGCATATTCAAAATCAAAAACTAGTAGTTTAATGGGTCAATTTTTTCACTTTTTCTTGTTCTTTTTCTTTTTTTTTACTGAAATTTGACTCACTCTATCTATATTAAATATTTTGTTCAATAAAAAAATCATGAAATAATGTGAATCAATTTCAAATCCTTTTAGTATCAAAATTAAAGGGTTTAAAGGTAAAAGAAGATTCCCCCCCCCCCCCTCTTATGGGGACGAATCATAATTGGACAAAGTGAAAATTGGCTAATAAACCAAATGTAGGACTAAACTCATACTCTAATAACTTTGCCTCAACTCATTCTTTCTTTTCTTTTTGATTTTCTTTTATCATGAAGAATATCATAAGAATTGAAAGCACAATGGAATTTTATCCAAGAACAAAATGTGGGGCGGGGGCCTCATGTACTTGTAACACAGATTCATATCACACACCAAAAAGGGTATGTCTTTAATCACAATTCAAGCCTTTTGCCTCCAAATATGAATAAAAAATAACAACTTTCTCAAATTAAAAGACCTAATCTTCTCATGCAAAACCTCAACTTATTCTTTTATTACTTTTCCACCAAAGTTTGTTGAAATCCTTAAAGAATGGTTCTTTTCCTTTACTTTTCTCTCTTCTTTGTGTTGCCTTCTCCCATTTAAAGCCTTCTGCTTGGAATCCACTGCCTTTCTGTCATACAATTTAATTCTAGTATTCTTCTTTTCTTCTGTGCTGATTTAATAATAGTTTTAATGCTCACAAACAAATGGAAATTTTTCAGGTGCTTGTTACGAAGAAGAATTTTATTTAGTACAAAATCTAAATATAAATTATATATTGTAAATCTTTTTCTTTTATTATTATCCTTTCCAAACAACATTAGGTCTGGTTATTCTATAAACTTGTATTCTTAAAGTTGTCTTGCCTGATATTATTCCACCTCCGATTGTAGATGATGTCACCTACTTTTTGACCAATAAAGGCCTCTAAAAACTATTGGGGGTGTGAGAATGGTTTATATTTACATGGTTTTGTCCCTACCTTTTGCAAAAATGCACCATAACGACCATTCAACCACTTCGAAGAAGTGATCTTAAGGTCTTTGATTGATGCGTGAGTCCTATCGAATAAGTAGAACAGCAGTCTTGAACTGGTCTCACTCTTCTTTGGCAGCAAAATTGGTGGGCCATGTCATTGGCACAAGGGGAAGTTCTCCTCAACCAATAGACATTTCACTTAATTGTACTAAATCTCTTAATTAAATCTCGAATTCGAAACTTAATGATATAAAAATTACATTAGAGAGTTGCATTCTAAAATGGACTCAACAAGTATTCAAACTGAATTAGTCGAAATATGATTTCAGATATCGATTAGTACAGTACAAAATAAAAATAGAGAGAGAGAGAGAAGGCCTACTCAAAGTTGAGATACGGAGTAAGAACTAATGAAGGTGTGGTCCTACTCTTCACTCTACTCACCCACACAAAGTAGAATATGCAAAAATTAGAAGGGTATGGTACGCATAGAATAATGACATGAAAGCCTCCCACTACACCACATAAGGAAGACAGAAATATATTTGGTAGCGAGAGAGGGCTGTCAGGTTGGATGGTAGGTGCACTAAACCACCACCTTACGCTCACGCTCTCGCCCGCCTAAACATACATCTAAAATAATGGAACAATGCTTCAAGGTTTATCAACTTTGATTCCTCATAAATGCAAAGTAGATCCTACACAATGAAAGTTGCCCAACTACCCAGTAATTTCCTTGCTAAGGTCAAGTGATACGGATGGAGAAACAAGGGAGACCTAATAATGCGAACACCACTTAAATGGTGAAGCCTCCTTCCCTGACAAGCGACCTTCACAGCAAAAACCTTTCGCATGCCCTTTGGTTATCAATGTTCGTTGTCAGATTTGTATAGGTGAAAATGTTATTTCAGTGTCATCGGATAGGACCATCAAATGCTGTAAAAACAAAACCAACCCATTTGCTACATTGCATTTTCAAGGTATGTATTTGCTTCTCTAATATAAAAATAAGCAAAATGACTAAAGCACAAAGTTCCTCCCCCCCCCCCCTTTAAAAGATGTAAATTAGAAGGAAGATATTCTTGAACATTATGTAAGTCTCAAAACATTCAAAAAGAAGAAGGGACTCACATATGCAAAAAGCAGCTAGCTGCTGCCAATAAGCCACTGAAACAGAACAGGTTCCTCTGTAGGCAATCCTTTAATCTGATCCACAAAGAGGCAAGAGTGAGGGTAAAAAAAATAAAATAAAATAAAACAATGCAAACCCCACTAACTTGTCTGTACACTCCTGCATTTCCTGAAACTCCCATGAAACCAGGACCCAGAATTTGCAGAATAAGACAAATATCAAAAAACAGAAGCAACTCGTGTCTGAATTATTGCAATTCCCACTGCATAATTCAGCATAACCATCCATTTTCGTCCTCCATAGGAGCTGGAAGATTAAGATCAATCAGGAAAGGTACCATAAGACGGCTTTGCTGGATTACTAGACCATCTTTGCTTTGCGAGGGCCCCGTTAAATTGGATTGGCCCGTTGGCGAATCATGGAAATCCACCGAGTCTCCATGCCCCTTACTACTGTTCAAATAAATGCTTCCCTCAACGTCACCGGAGAAATCCGAGTTGCCATTGTACCTAGCTGAATTGCAGCCATTGTAGCTTCCGCAGCTGATTCTTTGCCCTTCAAGAGTTTCGCGCGACCCAAAGCTTTTGTCGCGATTCAAGCATTCATATATGCTTTCTTTCTTAGCATTCCCTAATTGTTCAACATTCATAATTATTCTGCCGATCGAACTTCCATATGATTCAAGATTACAGAAGTAATTTCCATTTCTCTTCCCAAATTCAACACTAGAGGCCTCGAGTCCAGATCCATTATCCACTCCTAACTCGGTTTTGCCAGCATTGACTGATCTCTCCAAACAATTCCTCGGCTCAGCATTAGACAACTTGAATTCACACTCATCATCAATTTTATCATTCTTAAATTCACCATTCCTTGAAAACCCATCAGCAGAAACATCAGATTTAACCTTATTACCACCAGTTTCTGTATACCCACCAGCAAACTTCTCCAACTTGACAATCTCACCAGCTCTCTTAGGTTCTGCACTCTCATCATCCCCATTGAAGGCAGCATCTAAAACTTCCTTTTTAACAATCCCCCCTTCAGGACTCGGTGATTTAGCCTCCAAAACCGTGGAATCATCGACCGAAGACTCTTCAACTGAATTCACAAAGCGCCCCCCATTTCTAGAATCCCTAGACAACATTATCAAACACTTAGCAAGCTCTTCTTGTTCTTGCTTAATCCCAGAAACAGCCGCTGACCCATTAGTAGAATTGGATGAATTCCTCGACCTCTTTCTCCGCAGAATCGGAGTGGGAACTTCCTCGAAAACACACAAATCATCAGCATCATCCTTCAAGTTCTCAAAACCCCTTTTGTGGTTTAATGAATGAGACTTCATGTGACCAAAAAGAGCTCTCAATGAATCAAACCCTTTACCACATTGTTCACAAACTTGCTTTTCGTACGTATAAAAGGTTGAATCCACAAACCTCCATGTCTTCCTGGGGTTCTTCCTAAGCCCATATACAGATTTCTCATTCTCAAATCCTTTTTCTTCTTCTTCACAAACATCAACTGTTGAAGGAAATTTCTTGGCTTTTTGGGGTTTATAAGCTTTATCTTCAGATTTAGAAGAACTCATCAAAAGCACGTGATGTCTCATGTGACCTCCCAGAGATTTCCCACTGGGGAATCTCTTGTTGCAGAGCTTGCATACCCTCTTCAGCTTCCGATCTTGTTCAGCCATTAAGCACACAAAAGCTATGAAATTTGGAACAATCAAATCAAACCTAGTAAATGAAATCAGTACTCAAAATTGAGCGAATGCGGCATCATTAGAAATGAGAAACCCAAATTGGGAACAAACAGAAGAAACTAAAAAAAATCCATATTCTAGACACGGGGAGAAAGAGAGAGGAAAGGCTATCTGAGAGAGAAATGGAATCTGGAGTTAGAGGGTTTTTTTGCAGAGAGATTGTATAAATTAAAAAAGAAAAAAAAAGACAAGAAAAGAAAATCCGGTGCCTTTTTTTTTTCACAGATGATCAGATATGACAGTTTTGTGGCTCTTTCAGTACAAGATCCGATGCACAACAGAGGTTAAGAGTACTAGTAGGCTGTCTCTGTGTCTCCCCCCCCCCCCCCTCTGTTTTCTCTCTAGAATGCTCAAAATTCTCAATTTCGAAGAGGTGAGTGAGTCTCAAATGATAACGACGAAGAAATTCTCACAGTTTCTCTCTCTCTCTTGTTTGCGTGCTATTAGTGGGAGGAGAATTCCATGCAGCGAAGCTAAAAAGACTCCAGGAAAAAAGAGGGAAGCGCGTGGACTCAAGTGAGGATATCTAGCTGTTCACATCCAACGGTTGTGAGTTCTTCGATTTGTTTAAAGATCCTAATGTTTTCGGACCATCTTGATACACCCGAACAGTGCCTAATTTTCATTTTCCTTCCCATTTAGATGACAATAAGGTAACTCCCCTTTGCCAATGACCCCAACATTGATATTAACAAAATTTAATGATAAAATTTATTTTTATCATTACCTCAAAAATTATAAATTAAACTAATTAACAATTTTGAATAAATAATAAACCCACAAATCATCTTTGAATTTAAATGTTGAGGTTGAACTTGATTATGATCGGATTAATTGTCAAGGAGATGGGTTTGTGTGGGGGTGAGGCCAATCAGCCAAAACAAAAAGAAAATTTACATTTATAAGGAATCCAATCTTTTGAGGTATTTTTCTTTCTTTTCACAAATTTAATTAGTGACATCAATAAAAATTTAATAAGTGACTGAATATTCGGTAACCTTGAAATCATATTATAATTTTTTTTAAATGAAGTCCATGGTTTCATTTCAACTAGTCATTTTTGGCAATCATGCCCGAATTCCTTAATTATTCTTTTTTTCATTTGCCTTTTAGATGAAGGGGCCATTCAAGAACACTTTAATTAGCATTTTAGACTTATTTAATACAAATTTGATTTTGTTTCTTTAGTGTTTAAAGTGGGTGATCTTTGCAATTTTATCTAAATCTTGACAGGAGATTTTTATTGAGAGTTGTTTATCTATCAGACTAGATTTTTAACAGGATTTAATCCCCCCCCCCCCCCCTCTCTCAATTTAGATTTCTCCATGCTTGCAATAATTATCAAAGCCATTTGAACATTTGAGAGCTTTTCCCTTGTACTTTGAAGTTGGAATAGCACTAATTTCAATGATTAGGCATAAAAAGTATTCAATGTCCACAACACATGTCATGCACCTACACTTATCCTTAGACCACATTGATGAAAATGTAGGAAGCAACTAATACGAGGACACAATGGTGGCTAGGATTTTGGGCCAATCAGTTCTCTGACTTTCTAGGATTTGAATTTTCGAGAAAGGTAAGGTCACATGAAGCAAAAGTCATTGTAGGAACTAGTAATTACTTTGGATTTTATAACTTAGACGTATCTTTTCTAAATAATTGAAGCAAACTCATACTAGATTATGTGTAGGATTGGATGAGCCACTGCCGGTGCATGACCTGTGTTGTCTACAATGAATCCTTTACCATTTTGACCAGAGCATAGAGAGATGAGAGCAAGAAAGAGCATTTCCCATATATGAATGTAGGAGACCTTTTACAATACCCATTAAATTATTACTATTGAATTGATAACCTCAAGATAATTCATAATTTTATTATCTTATTGTATGCAAAAGTAGTGGTCAAAACTAATAAATAACACTACAATGATCACTTGATCTTAGCCAAAAGGGGGAGAAAGGTATACACTACAATGATCTCAATTCTTATAAATGTCGATAGCCATAGAGTCTCACGAGTGTCGGGATGGTGAGGGGGTATGGATTCATGGGTTAAAGTGTTTGCAAGCAGAAGTGTACCAGCAGCAATGCCTGAGAATAGATGCTCCAAGAAACAGTCAAACGCCAAAAATAATCAATAGTGGGACCAAAATCTTATATACTTTTTCAAAAGAGATAAGGTGGGATTGGATGAGCCACCGCCGGTTTTAAACCCCCAATAATAATATTATATAACACAGACACATCTTGTTACTTAGGATTAGACATTGTTTTTTCAGTTTGAAGTAGGGTAAGAGTTCAGTTAATGCAGATGGCATGACCTCCAAGGTTTTGATTCTAATCAACAAGTGCCGGTCCTGGGTTCATCTATTTGTCTCCTTTTTCGATTCCCACTTGGAAGAAACCCCTTTTTTTTGGGGTAATGCATTTGTTTGGAATCATCCTATTCCTTTCACATAGGCCTCCATTCCCCCTCCCCCCAAAGTCAAATATGACACATTTCTCTCATAATTATTGTTTCCAGTATTTTTTTTCTTGTCCAAGTAACATACTTCGTTTTCCAAAACTTTTTTCTCTTCAATTTTTGCAGACCAACAATTATTGCTTCCGTGAATATGCAAATTAGTATGGTGAATGAATATGTATGTCCACAGACCATTGGAACTCGTGTGTTTGATCCCTCAGTAAATTCCTCACCATTATTGCTTTATTGTCGAAAACGTCAGGCCTGACACACACGACAAGGACGGGAGAAATTCAAGGAAGCAAGCCATTCATCAAATCCAAATAAAAGATATGAAACAGAACATAAATCAAATTAATTAATTTATTGTTCGCCTTATTCCAACATGTAGGTTACAAGATTTGTTGCCAAGTTCAGCCTTAGCTCGTAATCTTTGGGATAATAGCTCAGTCAGGCAAACATTCTCGTTGGAACAATAAGACCTTCAAACAAAGCTGTTGTATTTAATTATTCACGTGAAAACGTAAAGTAAAATAAATAGATCGAAATTTTTTTGAATAAATATCTCGATATGACAGTTTTTAAAAATTGATCGTGTCGCGATTTCTTTCGAACGGATCGCACGGTCGGATGATGATCGCAATCAAACCACCACCGCAAATTCACGACGACTCAATTCAAATCCGATGACGATTTTGATAAAAGAGATTTTCCTACGCAAAAATCTCCAACCCTCACAGTATTTTCTCTCTCTAGAGAATGTGCATTGACCTAGACTTCATTTTCATGGCTACAAGCAAAAGTGTGTACACCATTGTGCACCAGATATTCACCGGACATTCTCTCTACCTCCGGAGGGAAAACCAGGAAATGGCTTGGTAGCTTCAACTCACCATTTAGGCAAGTGGAATAAATTAGATGGGTAATTGGCATGGTAAATTGGGATAATAGGGGTTACCCTAATATTCTTAAATTATCCAAATGCCCCTTAATGGGTATATTCTAACCTCTCTCACTTACACATGAGAATATTTTATGTCCGTCACAAGATCATACTTATACGATTTAACACATCATTCTACTGGATTTTCATATAGGATTGAACGTCTACAAGTAAAAACTTCTCGATACACTTGTTAGGATGATTGAGAAATCACAGTTAGTATAAAAAACAATTCGCTATACCTCAAACTCAATACATTTATATCCATCGAGCCACTTTCCTCATTGAAAGTGATCTCCAATCAATTTGCTCAATTTTGTATTTATTATTATGTTTGAATTCCAATATGGATTAATATAATAGGTCGACCTGTGAATACACGATATTATGTTTGAATTCCAATATGGATTAACATAATAGGTTATGGATTAACATAATAGGTCGACCTGTGAATACACGATATTATGTTTGAATTCCAATATGGATTAACATAATAGGTCGACCTGTGAATACACGATAATGATATAATCTCTGTTGGCCTCCAAAAGTGTGTACACCATTGTGCACTAGATATTCATCGGTCATTCTCTGTATCTTCGAAGGGAAAACCAGGAAATGGCTTGGAAGCTTCAACTCACCATTTAAGCATGTCATTATTAGGGAGTAAATTAGATGGGTAATTGGGATGGTAAATTGGGATAATAGGAGTTACCCCAATATTTTAAATTATCCAAATGCCCCTCAATGGGCATATTCCAACAAAATCAATTTACATAACAAGCTACTTGATTAATGCTAAAAGGAAAACTAGAGAAGCACTGTAGGGGAGAGAGGGAGAGAGAGAGAGAGAGAGGGAGAGAGAGAGAGAGAGAGAGAGAGAGCATTATACACAATAGAACATCAATGAGAAGCAAAAATAAACCAGCAGTCATTGATTAAATACAAGAACAAATAAAGCCATAGAGCAAGATGCCCAAAAGTCACAATGACCCAATTATAATATACTTTGCACACGCACATACATATTCACACAAGTTCCATGATACATGCTTCTCGAATGCATCTTTCTTTTCTAGGAAAACAACAGAAAGTTCTAATGCATGCCTAAACATGCACAAATTCAAGGACATAAATCACTTTTATGGAAAATAAAAGGAAAAGTTCATGTCCAATAAAGTTGTCACCAGAAGACTATTCAGTTGGTGTTGTTCAAAGAAAGTACGAGTTTTGAGTAAAATTTTCAGGAACCATGCGAGAGGCAAATGGCACAAAATTGCACCACACAGCTCATGTTCATGTGTAAAAAGTGGGAAGGAAGGATTAGATTTACACGCGTATTCTTATCCTAAAATGTGCCTTGCCATGAAAGTTCAGCCCAACTTGGCACAGCTCGGTGTTAAGGCCGGGCCTCCTAGACTCGGCTGAGCCGGCCTAAGATTTCTTTTTTTTTTATTACAATAAAATTCAAATTTAGGATTATCACGTTAGAGGAGGAGAATTGTGATTACTAAACTGTTTCCTTGAAAACAGCCAGTATAAGATCTCGCCGGCATTGAATTGTTTTCACTAAAACTATACTTTTTTATTCTTACCATCGATATTCAAAATGATATTTTGATTAATTCGATTCAAAAATTTACGAAAATTTTATTTAGAAAACTGACTTTTCATCTTTTCTCTTTTTAAATTTTAAATCCGAAATTTGATTAAACGAGTTAAATCATATTCCATTAGATTAAGTATCCATTGCTCTCATTGAAACTATGCTGCCATTACAGCAAAACGTGACTTGGGTGGCCCGCCTAGCCCTGCATTGAGCACTCGTCAAATCGGACTCGCAAAAATTTGCCATGAAAATTCAATTCGACTTGAGTATTTATTCTTTAATAGTCCCCCAATAAGTATAGCCCGAAGTTTAGCCAAATTCGACCTATGCCCATGTCATTATTAACAAAAAACCATCGTCTTCGTACCGGACCAAGTATGGGCCATCCCGAACCTTTATGAATATTAGGGAATTAAAGTTCAGTTCAGGCCTTGCCTAGGATGAAGGTGGGATCTAGGTGAGCTCGCCTTTTTAGCGGGATAAATTTTTGAAAGTTAAATCACAAGACCAACTTACTTTTTAAAATAATGCTTAGCAACCCTTGTTTTGATTAATTAGGAGACTTGTGTTTAGCATGATATAATCATGTAACTTTTTTTTTTGTTTTCATATAATCACTAAATAAACTATGATCATTAAAATATTTATTTCTCTAAATAAATGAGATTATCGGATGTACAACTATCCTCGGGCTATAATTGCTTGTTTGCTTAGCTCCCCCTTGGTACATGATTCTCTTTGAGTTTTGATTGTGCGAGTCCCCCGGTGATTATGGTAAAATACTAAGTTACTGGTCTAAAATCTAGTTTAAAGTTATTTTTCTTCCTCAATCAAAGACTCTACATGAGAATCAGAAAGAAAATCACAAACATAAATTACCCTGACCAACCAGATATATGCCTTACAAATGAGCCTCGTAAAAATGTTGAAGTGATCCATAAAGAATCAGAGGAGAGAAAATTTGAATCAATGGCAAAATATCATTTAAATATTTCCCAAATCTAAGCTTTTATTGTCCTACGCCATGTAAAAGAACAAAATAACGATTTTACACCAAGGTGTCATATCTTAAGGGCAAGAAAAGGTAGTTGAAAACTAAAATGAAACACAAAGCATACTAAATGTGTCAAAACCCTAAAAGCTTAGACAATAAAAACCCACTTCAAGAATAACTTTCTTTAGGCCACAGCAGGCATGTCCTTAAGCCATGGATCCAAAGGCTTCCCAATGGAGTAAACAATGAACCCGATGTCCCTCAGCTTCTGCACGTCAACAATGTTGCGACCATCGAACAAAAATGCAGGCTTTTGCATGTTATCATAAATTTTCTGATAATCAAGTTTCTTGAACTCGTCCCACTCAGTCAGAATGCAGACTCCATGAGCATCCTTAGTCGCCTCATAAGCATCCCAGACCATGCTAACTTGCTTGACAGCAGTGGGACTCAATGGCTGGAGATGAATGGGATGATCCCAATCAAACTTCTTCATGGTGAGATCCCTCTGGATCTGATCTTCAGAAACTTGAGGGTCATAAATGCTCAACCGAGCTTTGTCACCCAAAAGCCCCTTGCAGACATCAATTGCAGGAGTCTCCCTAGTGTCACCAGTGTCTTTCTTGAAAGCAAATCCAAGTACAGCAAACTTCTTTCCTGAAACTGTGTTGAACATCGAAGAAACAATCCTGTTCACGAACCTGCTCTTCTGGTAGTCATTCACCTTAATGACTTGCTTCCAGTAATTGGCAACCTCAGGAAGGCCGTTGCACTCGCAGATATAGACCAAGTTCAAAATATCCTTTTGGAAACAGGAACCGCCAAAACCAACACTGGCATTCAGGAACTTAGGTCCAATTCTTGTGTCCTTACCAACTGCATGAGACACCTGGGACACGTCAGCACCAGTTGCCTCACAGAGTGCTGACATGGCATTGACAGAAGAGATCCTCTGTGCCAAAAAGGCATTGGCAGCAAGCTTAGAGAGCTCAGCAGACCAGAGGTTGGTGCACAGAATACGCTCTTCGGGCACCCAATGAGCATAAACAGCTTTCAATGTTTCAATAGCCTTCTTACCTCCAGGAGTCTCACGACCTCCAATGAGAACACGATCAGGAGTGAAAAGGTCCTCAATTGCAGTGCCCTCTGCGAGAAATTCTGGGTTCGACAGAATTTGAAAGTTGATGCCCTTGCTATTGTGGGTGAGAATCTTTTCAATTGCCTCTGCAGTTTTGACAGGAACAGTTGATTTCTCAACAACAATCTTGTCAGATTTAGAGACATCGGCAATCATACGAGCAGCACTCTCCCAATAAGTTAGATCAGCTGCTTTGCCAGCCCCAAGACCTTGGGTTTTTGTAGGAGTATTCACCGAAACAAAGACAAGATCTGCCTCAGAAACATGTTTCTCCACATCAGTGCTGAAGAAGAGGTTCTTTTCCCTGCACTGCTTGACTACTTCATCAAGGCCTGGCTCATAGATTGGGAGCTGGTCACTGTTCCATGCGCTTATTCGCGAAGCAGAGATATCAACTACAGCTACTTGAATATCTGGGCACTTTAGTGCAATCACGGCCATGGTTGGGCCACCAACATAGCCAGCTCCAATGCAACAGATCTTCATTTTTCCTTTTGCTTCTGCCTAAACCAAAAATATTCAATTCATTATTGAATATGCAGTGCAAACAGCATAGGAAAGCTAGTTTATAATTGAATTGCGTTAGGAATTCTGCCACATCAAGTAAAAAGATAAAACTCAAGTGGAATTTGAAGAAAAAAAACAATGGCAAGGGATCGAGCAAAGATCTAATATCCATTCATAATGAACAAGTCAAAGCGGAGATAAAGAAATGCACATACAGGACACTTCCTCCCACACATACATAACATTAGATCAGGAATTAGCTAGGACAAAAACAGGGATAAATTTTAGTTAAACCTAACAGAAACACCTAACATAGACCATAATTTGAGTATGCATAATGCAAAAGAGGACATTAACATAAACATCAAATTCAATTAGAGATACGGTATATGATCATGCAGGGAAAAAAAAAAACAGATCAGATTTTTTTTATTTAATTCATGAAAAAAAAAAATCATACTTCAGAGCATAAATTGAAATTTGGGGGAAATTAACAATTGTTTGATTAAATCTAACTAGGATTTTCACCTCATTATTCTGAGAATTACTTGATCTGGAATTCAGATTGAAAAATCAAACAAAAATTACAAATGCATGATATAAACCATAATCATCAAATCATTTTGCATATCTAGAACAAGAAATATAAATTGAATCAGATCCATTAAACCAACCAAAACACAATAAAACAAATTGTGAACAACCACCCACCCAAAAATTTAACACTCGAGGGAAAGAAAAAAGACCCCCCCAAAAAAAATCAAAATCAAACAGCACCAGGCCACAAATATCCAAAAATGTGATCTTTGTACAACCCATGCATCAGAACATGAAGACCCCAGATCATGGAAATGCAAACAAATGAGAAATGAATCGAAATCTGTAAGTTTTCGCTTACAATTGGTTCCCCTCTTTTGAAATCTGCAATTAGATCCAAGCAGAAAATGAGAGCAAGGAGATCGAGAGAGAAAGAGAGAGGGAGAGGGTGACAGAGTGAGGAAGGTAATGACACCCGAGAAAAGGGAGATCGGAACACGTACTTATATACCCACGCGGCTATTCATGGATCTTACTTCTTGCCCAGCAACATGTTTTCCCATAAAAAGAAGAGAGAGAGGGGGGGCGGGAGACTACTGATGCATAACATTCTAACACGTTTTACATTTTCTTTTGACACACCCCGCCGGCTCCAAAATAATATTAATTTCAGAAAAATTGAAAAAAAAGAAAAAAGATTAAAAAAGACACTTACACAGAACAAATGAATTGAAAATGGAAGAAGATCTCTCTGATCACAAATGGATGTCTGTTGTTGTTCTAATGTAGGCTTGGAGCACCAGATGTTTTTTATGTCATAGAATTGTGGGTTTTTTGGGGTTTATATAAGTGTGGTGTGGGACTATATCACATGAAAATTATTAATAAAAAAATGGAAGCTTTTATGGTATGCCTCTGTTAAGCGCCACCTCGTCCCCCTAAAATTCAGCATTGATTTAAAAGCAAACATGGAAAGTCATAAAAATGCAGACACTTGAAAGCCCTAAATCTGCAAGACAAAGAAAAGGAAAATATTTAAGAGTGGCATTTAAGTAATCTATAATTCTGAAAACTTAACACCTACGTTTTCTATTTATGAAATATTTTAAAAATAATTAAATACGTTAAATTAATTAATATTTATATAAAATTTTTCATATTTGTTATATAAAATTGATTATTATTTATTTACTTTTACATTTTTTTTATAATTAAGAGTTATATATTCAGTAATTATTGATTCTCTTTGGATTCTTTTGTACGATGTAAGTCCTCCTAATAATTAAGAATACATGAGTCGCCTTCTCTCAGGCTCTCATGGATGCTTAAAAAATATATTACAGTTAATTTTGTTCATTGTTGTCAGAAAAAATAAAATAAAATAATTGATTTTGATTTATGATTAATATTTGGGTGTGATAGAGAGAGAGAGAGAGAGAGAGAGAGAGAGAGGTGGAATGATTATATTATAGTTTGGTTCAAAACCTGGTCCACAGTGGGGCATCATTCTTCATAACAGATACGAGGAAGCTTCCTTTGTCCCCTTCGAAAAGCTCAATTAGATGATATTGGTGACGAAAATTGAAGTTATTGATGCTGATTTGAGTTGTCCCAAATCTTGTTGGGTATTATTTCGCTTGCCTTATTTTTCACGTTCATTGCGAGGAAGATTTTGTGGTATTCTCCAAAGTTATTGAAGATAACGAGGAGATTATAAGGAAATTTATTTTTTCATAATTATCTAGATTTGGAGTTATATTTTAATTGATTTTAATCGAGCATTATTATATATAATTTTTTAAATTTTAAAATCAAAATTTAATTAAAAAATTTAATATTTTTATCCGGTAACTTATCGCATGAACTCAAATTTTCGGATGATCAAAGGACAAATACTCTCTCACTCACTCTCGTGAAAATGTTAGCTTCCCAAGTAAGCCGGAAACAAGTCTAACCGAGTCAAACTCAATTTGTTTATAAAAGAATTAAACATTTTTTTTAACTTATAGTGAGATTTGAATCTGAATAGAAGGAGATTGATGCCACTTAGGCCTAAACTCATTGGCAAAAAGAACAAAGCCTTGTAACCCAGAAAAGCACGCAAGTCTTGTTTGCACTCGGTTTGAATTAAGTACCAGATCAACCTACTTACGTATGCGAGTTATGTTCTAGTTCGATTTATTTAGCGACAAACCGATCCAAGCTTTCAATGAGACAAGTCACCAGTTTGCGAATAATTCATTCATGAACCCCATTTCTCGGAGGTGCAGTCCCCAATGATACAGACTTTGATGGCCATTCCATTAAGAGCCTTGAATGCCTTGCCACTTCCAGAAACAAAGGACTGACACCATAACAGTTACAGGCTTCAGGCTCACAGTATAAATAGCATTTACAAATTCTGAAGCAATGAAACCTCCATAACCATTACTCTGTATATGCTGATATCCCTTCTTCCACTTTGGTCTTCTTTACATACAACTAAATGCAGCAGCAGCAACCAGAAAGCAATAAAACGTCTGGAGCCAATAAAGGCGAGGCAATGCCAAGTGTGCAGCTCATGAGAGACTTAGCTTGTTCGGTGGACTAGGTCTCTGCAATAATGCAAGGTTTACAAATTAGGGGGAGGGAGGCGCTGCAGAATCATCTCTGAAACTTCAAAAAGAAAAGGTCATTTAATTTTCTGAAAATTCTTAAATGCTGGTATAATAGTTCTCCTAAAGGAAGAACATTAAAAATGGAACAGCTTCAAAGGTGATCTCCACAGTAAACTTCCCTCCCACATGGCAAGATTATCTCAAACACAGACCTGTGACTGAATGCTAAAAAGTAACATAATATAAAATCTCCGTTAGATGTGCAAAATTCAGTACAGTTCCAGGAAAACATTGAATAAATTTATGTCTAGGGTCAAGAACCAAGCCTAATGGGTAGAACATTTGAATATAATAAACAAAATTCTTCAAGCCATGGTGAAGTTCCAGCAACTCTTCAAGTGGCAATTTTGATTATCCCAGCCACAAGGTCAAGATCCCTTTGGCCACTGGATGTGATTCTTCTTCCACTGTTATACAAAAGAACAAAAGGTAAATTAAAAGATCCATGTACAGGCTGAAGCTGCATAATGAATACTTCTATCATGCTTTTTGTGAATGGCATTGCATGTAAACAATTTTGTGCCAATTGTTGCAACACATGGGACTCCAACTACATCCATATAGTGTGAACTTTACATGCACATGGAGTTCTATCACAAGCTTCAAATGATACTCTAACTACATTCATACATACAAACTTTACCAACATGCCAACCAACACCCGAGGATCGTGCAAGAAGTGTCATCTGCTTAACACAATGGCATTGATAAACATAATAAACTAAGTTAGAACAATGGCATTAGGTTCATGATGTCCCACTACAGGTGTCAAGACCTGCATCTATATT
This sequence comes from Dillenia suffruticosa, assembly GCA_033439265.1. Lineage (NCBI taxonomy): Eukaryota > Viridiplantae > Streptophyta > Magnoliopsida > Dilleniales > Dilleniaceae > Dillenia > Dillenia suffruticosa. The sequence goes on from JAVTVX010000024.1 coordinate 4,962,232, forward strand.
TCAAATATTTCTGACTTGGTTTTAGAAAAAGAAACATATAAATTTGTTTTTCTATATCATGAAAATTAATTAAGTTTTTGTATGTAAAACTTTTTTGCAAACAAAAAGCAGAAAGCATATAACAAAGGTACACCAGATAACAAAGGCAAAAAGGCAGACCCTTCCTACTCATCTTTAAAGGACGTGCACGGTAGTAACAATTTGGAACAAAAAAAATTAAAATGATAAAAATTACTCTTTCCCTTTGTGTAATTGAATTAGGAATTCACAATTTTTTCCATAATTATTTTCAATTATTTTGAGAGAGAGAGAGAGAGAGAGAGATTTGTCCAAAAAAGGGAGAAAAATATAAATCTTTTCATGTTTTATATGATTTATTATTTTTTGGCTTTCTATCCCTTTACCCTACCCCCAAACTAACCCCACTTCAAATTTTAGGGGAGGAAAAAATTATTCACCAAACACAATTAAAAGGGAGACAAATATGAGGGGAGAGATATTTCAACCCCTTTCCCAGACACGCATGTCTTTCGTAGAAGAATCCAAAACAGCTGAATTATTATTATTATTACAGATAGTTTATTTTTACTTCTCTCCTTTCATTATTTTTATTGTTTATTTTTTAGTGTTTCATTTTCTATTTTTATTTTCAAACTTTAATTTTATGTTTTTTTTATGTTTTCATTTCTATTTCTATTTTTTTATTTTTTGAATTTATTTTATTTATTATTTATTTTTCCCTCTCTCCTATAATGATCTCTCAAATGGCCAATCCCAAAATTTGGGATTAAGACTCAATTTGTTGTTGTTGTAAGAATTCCCTGCATACCATAGGTTAAAACATCATGCTCACTGATATTCAATGAGGGTAAGAAAGTGACTAGTGGAGTGGAAAAATGAAATATGAAGATGAATAGTGTTAAAACTCAAAAGTAACACCCACCCCTTAGGATCAATATCAATGATATTCAACTTTTGCAACTGCTGGAGTATATGGCGGGCAATCGACCCACTGCTCTTTGCAAAATGTGGTGGGCGACTTCCATTCCTCTTGCTTCCACCATAAATTCTTTGGAAACTGCCCACTCCAAGACCCTGCCTCAAGTAGACATGCCTGGCAATGGAAGCTGCAATGCACGATTTCAACAAGTGATCAAAATAATCTTAAAAAAATTAAAATGAAAAAAGACTAATGGAGTGGAATTATTATTATTCACCACAGAAGCACAAAAGGAGATAAATATATACCAGCTCTGATGTAGTACCAATCAGGGTCATTAGGAGAAAGCTCTTTAAATGCTGCCGTCTTCACAATATCATTCCAAGGAGGGAGCTCTATCTACTCAAAGACAAGTTTAGGGTAAAAAAATACGGCAAAAATTGGGCAACAAGTGATCACTACGAAAAGCCCAAAAAACCTTTCCGTGGGCATGAAGGTGCTAATAAGTTCCATTATGTATAATAAGTTCTTAATAAACTTCAATAAATTGAGGAAAAGAAAATAAACCAATTTATTTTACAGACTGCATCAAATATCATCTATGGCAAAGAAATGTGAAACATTTTCCAATTCACACGATTGATTTTCGATAATATTAGTTAATACATGTCAACAAATTTGCTCCACACATTATTCTCAAAACCATTTTGTTATTTTAGGTGTTGTTTGAGAATCCATAAATGGATGGCATAGATGATCCATCCAAAAAGTGACTAAGACATCTGAGGACTTTGGAATAGACCGTATGCAGGTATACTAAGAACTAGGACAAATAATCCAAGTAAAATGAAAACACTGATGACTCAAGCAATTATACACGTAGTGTCAATTACTAAATTAAAATCGAGCCGTGAACTGATAGTACAATGGATTTGATGCATCGACAGATACATACATACATACAAACACACACAGGTATCTAATATCCGAGAGAGAGAGAGAGAGAGAGAGAATACCTTGCCGGAGCGTTTGAGATGAGCGGCATAGGCTTTGACGAACTCGTGAGGAGAGACGTCTTTGACGGTCCTTGCGGTCTCCATAGCTCCTACACTGGACAGAACCTTTCAACACCCAATGAAGTAGGTAGGATTCTGAGATATATCTCTCTCCCTCTCTAGGGTTTAAGTAAAAGAAAAACCAGGATTTCTCTCTCTCGGTTATATCATCTCGCCGTTGGTCGTTGGGCCTTCAATGGACCGGCCAAAATGGTCTGGCCTGACTGGAGCCTATGATTTACTTGGTCTGTTGGCCCGACACTTTTGAACGCATTCGCACGTAAACTTTTTTTAGTTACATAAGAATTTAAATATAGCTTTATCATGTTAAGAAAGAGAGATTTATACTATTAAACTATTTTTTTAAGGATATAGCCGCACACAATACCCATAGGTATTCAATCCAAAATTTTTTCTTTTTCATTTTTAATTAATCATCAATTTTTTTTTTCTATCAAATTCTCTTTTGAAATTAGTATATATAAGGGGTTTTGTATTCAAAGTATAAAGTTTGAGCTATTTTTTCGGTTGATAAGCAATTGACTTCTTAATTCTAATAATTACTCTTCTCAAGTGATTATATTTATTCTCTATTATGACCCAATCCAAGAAAAGGAAAAATAGATTAAGGAATGAGGTTTGTAACGAGGACAATAGAGATATAGGAGATGGTTAAAATTGATAAAATAGAGGTAGGAGAAGAAAGAGAGTTATTGAGAAAGAAAGAGATAGAAAAAGAAAACAAGGTCAGAAAAGAAGAGTTAACTATCATATTTCATACATCGTCTTATGATCTTATAAGTATTTATATATTATTATTTTTTAACGAATTAACTAATTTAACTATTTTTGATTAATTAACCGATCTAACTACTTTTTCAACAGCTAATTTCACTAACTAAAATAATTAATTCTCAACTAACCATTACATTCAAATTTAGTTCACCAGTTGTTACCATTCTCTCCTCATTAAATTTTCCTTGTCCTCGAGGATAAAATGTTGGGAATTGAAGTCCGATAAAATTTAGATCTCTCATATTGACTTTTTTGAATTGAGATTAATCCATTTTTCTGAAACACTCGTGAATTCTGACGATCAAAATTGTAATTAAAGAGACATCAATTCTTTGCAATGGTATTATTCTTAAAAAAAGAAATAGGGGCGGATTTCATAATTCTTGTATAGAATGAATAAATTTTAAACTAAAATTTATATTTTTGTTGAGAGATAAGATAATGGAAATGAACAACAGATCTGAGATCTGAGTTGAGTTGCAAGGGAAGTAATGGGAGAAAAGAGGAGATGAAGGAGTTTAAGAAAAATTTTCTTTAAATTTCTTTATGGTGAAACATTTTTCTTGGTGAATATCAGAAACTCAATCTTCGAAAGTTTGGCAACAAACCACCATTAATAGTTCTTCTTTGGACATTTGAGATCCTGTTTCCACCTTCGATCATCCTTCAATAGGGGTGGATAGGATAGAAGACTTTACAGTCTTTTCATATCCTGTTTTCCGAGTTTATTTTTATTTAATATTTTCATGATGGTGTTGAATCTGTTATCAATTTTAGTCATAAAAGTTTTCAATTTTGTGGTTTGTTTATCTATTCTTCGTTTCAACTCGAAATGATTTTCTTTGATTTTTATGGCCATGTCTTATGGTCATTCTTTGATGGTTTCATAACAGATTTGATCTGTCATTTTCTCATCATTTTGTTAAGAATCGCATGCTCTGCAACTAATTTTGTCATGACCCAATCCACGCTAGGAAATCGAGATACGAGAAATGATTAAAATTGATATAATAGCGTTAGGAAAAAAGAGAGAGTTATTCAAAAACAGAACTATCAAATTTCATACATTGTATTATGATTTTACGAATATTAATACATTATTTTTCAATTAATTAACCAATATAACTATTTTTTACTATTAAATATACTGACTAAACGAACTCATTCTAAACTAACTATTCCATTCAAATTTAACTCCCCGATCGTTACACTTTTTTAACCAACCGTAACAACAAAAAGACTATCCACCAAGTGGCGATGGTCCCCACGAAACAAAAAAGTGCTTTTAGTGTTTGGATTATGGGTGAACGTGAACGAGCAAGACAAGTTAATGAAATAAACGAACTTAATTAATATTAATAATAATCTATGAAATTAAGAACTAAATTAAAAAAATAGATAAATATTCAGCCTCAAACCTTTTCAAAATACCTCGATAAGGAAATTTGTCGAGCATATATTCCGATCCCCATTGGATGTATGAAGCATGGCGAGACACCCCTTGTCCAATGTCGCTGCTGGCTTTCCAAAATCCACAAGATTGTTTATTAGGAAACTTAGATTAATGAAAACATTTAGAATTAAAAAAAAATGGATTTAATGGGTAAAGTTTCACAAGCAATATTCCAAAAAGTTATAATTTTCTATTATAGAATGAGAAGGCCTAACTTTCTAATTAATATATTCAATAATTTTTTTCAGGAGTATATTCAAATATTAATAACTCTAATTTATTTAATAATTATATTAAAATGTGTTATGCCCATATACTATCCTATCTGTATTTTATTGAATAAGACCCTCACGAACTATAATCTAGATGCAAATTCTTTTTTTTAAACACATTTTCATCGTATTCGAAATCATATTTTGATTAATTCGATTCGATTTATAATCAGACCCTTTTTTAGGAGAGCTTTACCAAAATAATTTTTTTTTTCATTCTTAAAATTTAAAATCGAGTTTTGATTAATAGATTTAGTATTTTTTCTATTAAATCAACTGTCTATTAGTATAAATTTATTTATATTTCATAATAAACGAAAGAAATCATAAAAATGTATGAAGTACAATAAATTGTTGGTCATATGGTAAGAATTGAATTTACTCTATGATAATCTTGCCGCACACTACACTGTTAAACGAGCTTTACCAATTCATGTTTAAACTCGAGCAAAGATGTTTATTATGTGATAACTTCGTTGGTGGCGGCATTCGAGGTATCTCAGTGGGACGGGGAAAGAAGGCTATGGATAAGTAGAAGGCAAGGGAGACAATGAGGATGTTAGCAATTTCAGACACCCACCATAAACCTTCTTGGAAATAATGATCTTTACAAGAGAAAAGACTTGAAAAACTCAAATTTTTATTAAGAAACAAGTGCCCTACACTACCTGTGACAATAGATTAGGGGTAAAAAAATTGATTTTATTTATTAAATAAAATCTTAAATTGATTTGTTATGCTACTCGACTTGTAATTACTATAATTATTATTTTATTTAATTAAATAATAAAACAAATTATCCAAAGTTTTTTTTTTTCAATAAATTTAGAAACATGATTGGATGATGTAGCTTAATGACAATGCAAGAACAAAAACGGCGCCGGCGAGTGAATAATGCTTTTATTTCTATTTTTAGTTTTAAGTAATTATTGGAATAATTAGTAATTTTCCTTCTCCATTTCAAACCCATCAGATTTTTGTATTCCCAAAAAACAAATAGAAAGGGGATTTTAATTTCTGTGCATAAAAATTAATAACGTGTCTACTTGATAATCGCATTGGAAAATTCGGCGGTGGAAAACTTCTTCGTCTCTCTCTAGCCCAGTCCCTTCTAGGGCTTCCAAAAACACTCCACTCTTCAACACTTCTCTCTCTCTCTCTCTCTCTCTCTCTCTATCTCTCTGCCAGACCCTAGCCATGGCAGTTCGGAATCTGCTAACCCTTGCACGTAGATCTCGAAAACCCTTATCGCAACATGTCAGATCGGCATCTTCATCACCAGCTCTCGCGCCAGAGGCTTCACCGCCGCCCGAGGCTCCAAAGATCATGCCCTACGACCTAATCTCCAAATCCTTCAACGCCCGCATCAAGCGTCTCGACAATCCCGATCCACGCTTTCTACGGTACGCTTCACCGTACCCTAAACTCGCCGATCACACCGCAATCCTCTCCGCGCCGGAGACACGTGTCACGACCCTTCCCAACGGCCTCCGAGTCGCCACCGAGTCAAACCTCGCCTCTCGAACCGCCACTCTCGGTGTCTGGATCGATGCCGGTAGTAGGTTCGAGACCGATGAGACGAATGGGACTGCGCATTTTCTCGAGCACATGATCTTCAAAGGGACCGACAAGAGGTCCGTGAAGGATTTGGAGGAAGACATCGAGAATATGGGAGGGCATTTGAATGCCTACACTTCCAGGGAGCAGACAACGTATTACGCGAAGGTTATGGATAAGGATGCGCCGAAAGCGCTTGATATTTTGGCTGATATATTGCAGAATTCGTGTTTTGATGAGAAACGGATTGAACGCGAGAGGAGTGTGATTCTCCGCGAAATGGAAGAGGTTTGTGAGTTTTGAGGTTTTATGTTTTAGCATTTCTAAGGTCTGTTGAAATCAATTGTTTTACGTTTTGTATATATCAGACTGTTTGTTTTAGGTTACTGTTGAGTGTGTAGCTGTGAAACTGTTGATGTTCACTAAGCGATATTCTGTGGATAACGATATGCAGTGTGACTAATGATAGTTTACCTTGAAATTTTGGTTGGCAAATTTTAGGAATTTTCAAAGTGATATGACACAGAATGAGTTAAGAAGTGCACTTGACTTAGATTGGTTGGAGATCAAATGATTGATTACCGGCAAAGGAAAATTTGTGTTATTGCAAGCATTGGTAAATTAGTTGATTTTGAAGTGTCTGTGAAAATTGTTGAAGTTGAGTGCCTTGTGTTTGAATATCTTGTCTGGTGAACAGATGGTTGTTTATAGGTTATTATTTATTGGACTCCATGTGGTGCATGTAGTGCATATATGTAGCGCATATATGTAGCTATAGTTTTATTGTTGTTTGCTGGATGATTGAGTGTGGGGAACAATATTTTGTGACTACTAATAGCTTGCCTTTAATGATGCTAGGCAATTTTTTTGGAAAATTTTGTAGAGGAGCTTGGGCCTTGGATCTATGTCCTCAAGTGTAGATAAATAGTTTTGGTGTTGATATGGCCTGCTTGTTGCATTAGGGGAACAAAACAATGTTGAGTCTCATTGACTGGAATGGGAAGATTTTGAAGTTTATTTATGGCCTTCTTTGTTTTAGATAGTTTTGGTGTTGATATGGCCTGCTTGATGCGTTAGGGGAACAAAACAATGCTGAGTCTCATTGACTGGAATGGGAAGATTTTGAAGTTTATTTATGGCCGCCTTTGTTTTCTCTTCAGAAAAGATGAGGACGTCATTAGGTGTTACTTCTATAATTTTATCAATAACTAGTATTACAGGGTGTAAAAAATATGCCTTGTGCTTTTAAGTGAGTAAAGCCTTTCTATCTTTCCCTGCATCCTTTTTCTTGCTAGATCTTAATGTGTTGTCTTACCTTATCTGATTCCAGTTATCCTTATTTAGTTAGTGGAGTCGATGAAGCAAAGGGACTTTCACTAAATCCTATGTTCGAATTATATGATACAACATTTCTATCACTGGCTTTGAGTAAATAAGTGACAAAAGCTCCTTTTTGCCAGTGTCCAGTTTGTATGATGTGAATAATTTACGGAGAATGGAACGCTTAGTATTTAGATTTGAATGCTCTTTGTGCATCCTTTCTTTCATATCAAATTTCTGCATTTTGCTCCCTGAGAACTTTAAGATTCATTTGACCTGTAATTACTTTAGAACAAGTGGACAGTGTGCATCTTTCTACATTGGGTTTTTTAGTATTAAAATAATAATAATAATAATAAAACTCTTACCTGTTCCTACTCCCAAAAGGGGGTGCAGAAGGGGCATTGTGATAGTGTTTTTTGGATGTAGTAAATGTGCTACTGTGGAGACACTATCATCAAGATAATGGAACGGCAAATTGCCAAATGATTCAGAATTTAATCCCTAAGGTGGAGCTGGAACAATGCTTTTTGGGCATGCTGTAATCCTTTTCTTGCTTTCCTATGCCCTTGCTTTTCCTGTAAATGATGATTTTATCCGGATTGGGTGAGCCAGAGCTAGAATAATTACATGCAAAATTTTATGTTGGATACATTAAATAAGAGTGTCTTGCAGGTTAATAACATTTTTAGGATGTAATGGAGCCTGTAGAGTAGTAGGATGTTGGCAAATAGAATATATTTCTATGGATCATATTTGGTTTAAATGATATCTTAAGGAATGTTTATGATAATAATAACTGCAAATTATGATACCAACATGAAATAGTGTTTTTGATGCTTCCTTATGGTGGCTCACCGATTTTTCAGAAGACCAGTGTCTCTGGTTAATGTTTTGCATCTTCTATGTTGGGAAATATCAGTAGTTATGTATCTTATGCCTCTTATTAGGGTTGGAAGACTCTGAACTTTATGCACCGATGAACTTGCAATTGATGTAATTGCAAAGGAATTTTTATTGTTAAGAATGCTTCTCTCCTTCTTGTTTCTGTCCTTTTCTTTTGGGGGCAAGGGTGGGTGTATGAGGCTTCATAACCACCTTTGTACCTCAAATAAATTTCTGTTATTAATGTAAGTGCAAAGGAACTTAACAAGTGAATGCCCAAAAGAGTCTTTGTCAATATACTTGGTTATTTAACTTATAGACTTCTTTATTGTTTTGCACATAGGAAGATATAGTCTTAAATATTTCCATTATCTATCAAAAGAGGTATTTTGGATTTATTATTTGTTTCTCTATCCATAGGTGGAGCAACATGCTGAAGAAGTTGTTTTTGATCATCTGCATGCAACTGCTTTCCAGTATACTCCTTTGGGTAGAACCATTCTTGGACCTGCTGAAAATATCAGAAGAATTTCAAAAGCCGATATTCAGAATTATATTAATACCCACTATTCACCTCACAGAATGGTATGCCGACCGAATTTTTGTAGATTCTTTATGACTTCATCTGTATAGCCACATGCTTCATCTTTGCGAGATTTACTGTAGATGCTGCTTGTATTACTAATTTTGATGTCTGCTGTACTAAATTTTTGATGTTACTTCTAGGTTATTTCTGCGGCTGGAGCTGTTAAGCATGAGGATATTGTGGAGCAGGTGAAGAAACTTTTTACAAAGCTCTCATCTAACACCAGCACAACTTCGGAGTTGGTAGCAAAAGAACCTGCTACTTTTACTGGTTCTGAGGTATGAATCTCGAATATTTCATGTTGCACCTGTAATATGTTATCTATACTGTCAACCTTTTTTGTTGTTGAAGGTGATTGTTATAATATACAGGTCAGGATAATTGATGATGATCTTCCTCTTGCTCAATTTGCTGTTGCTTTTTGTGGAGCATCATGGACAGATCCAGATTCCATTGCGTTGATGGTTATGCAAACTATGTTGGGTTCATGGAATAAAAGTGCTGGAGGTGGAAAACACACGGGGTTGGTCCTTGTTAAATTTCTGAAATTAGATATGCTCTTGATTGCTTATTGGCCTTTAGCCTTATTTGTGACGGACCGTGGGAGAATCAGTTTGATAGTTGCAATCGTGTATCTTATGTAACCCTCATGCATGGAGTAGGAAGGCTGGCCATCTGATGCTCGGCATATCTTAAAGAAAATATGTAATTCCAGTACATATAAAATAGGAGCTGTAAATGGGTCCACAGTTTCTCATGACTTGCTACATGAACCATGGGTGGTTCATGGAGCCAATGTAGATGCTGCAACAACTCTGATTGGATTTTGTTGTCACCTTGAACAGGTCAGAACTTGCGCAAAGGGTTGCTATTAATGAAATAGCGGAAAACATGATGGCCTTCAACACCAACTATAAAGACACAGGCCTTTTTGGTGTTTATGCTGTGGCAAAGGTATGGTCACGTCGTTGGTATTTTCAAATAAACAAAAGTATTATATTTTTTAGGTTATAGTGCTAGGTTAGTGCCTTGCTTGCTTTGCTTGACATTGGATCCTTAGTTGTGGATTATGTTTCTTTGTGAATAATGTATCTTAATGGGAATGAAGCTAAAGTTTCTTCAAGTTATTGAACAGTATCTATGCTCAATGTTTCCAATGTTATCCTCATGATGCTAAAGTTTATGGAGCTTTAATAGTTTTTTGTTGTGCACTTCAATTAATTTTCAGCCCTGAAATTCTGAACTCTACTTTGGTTTGTTCTTGTTAACTGTGTTCCAAAGACAGTGTATCCTGTTATGCATACTCATCCCTCTTCTGATTGTTTTCTGTTTTCACCAGCCGGACTGCGTGGATGATTTGGCATATGCGATTATGTATGAGATCTCTAAGTTGTCATACAGAGTTTCAGAAGATGATGTCACCCGGGCACGTAATCAGGTAGCAATGACTTTTTTTTTTTTTTGCTGCCAGAGGGGGGGGGACAAACCTGTAGAGCTTTTGACATCATGGATTTTGTTTGCAAGATAATTAACTTTAATAAATTTTCCAGAACACAATGTTCTAGCAACTCTGTCCCTGACAAAAGAAAAGGGCAATCTACCCATGCTGTAAAAAGTGAATGCAAATGATTTGAGGTTCATCATTGTATTTAGACTGCTTTGTTTGTCCTCAGGAATCATCTTGGTTTTGTTTGCAGAATAATTGCCTTCGATGAATTTTTTAAAGAATTCAATGGTCTAGCAATTCCATTGAGATTTATAAGCCTGAAAATTTTAGATAATATATTCCTGAGACATGTCTGTGGACCCCATGTTTATCCTTAATGTCTCATCTGCATTATAAAGTGATTCCGATATATATGTTGAATTTCATCATCATATATTGTTTTTTCAGGCTGTCTAGTTTGTACTCGTGTCATTTGATCAATAAATTGGATTTTGCTTGCTTTACATGTTTCCTTGGATTGGGATCCATGATATGGCTTGTTACCCCTAAGGAAATGAAAATGGCTTTGGTGGCTTCTTTTGCATTTATGATCATGATGAATATAGTTTTCAAGTGGTATTCTTTCTGAAAGCTAGGAAGCAAGAATTTTTTATTTTTTATTTTTTATCATAATTAGCATTTTGTAGTTTTGGGCTAAGAACTGGTAGTCAAGTAAGATGATGATTTACTTTTAATTATGTTCTAATGTCTAAGTGCAAAGGGCTCCTAGTTATTAATTGCTAATGATTGCAATAATACAGCTCAAGTCTTCTCTCCTGCTCCACATTGATGGAACCAGTCCTGTTGCTGAGGATATTGGACGTCAGGTACCTTCTCATTTCAGTTTCTACATTACATGAAATAAAGTTGTTGATACAAATTGCAGTTCGATTGTTATATAGAGTAGCCACATCTGAACTCTTAAAAATGTGACATGGTGATCCTATTACACAAGAATTGTAAGAAGAATGATATCATCTGGAATTGTCATTTGTCATGCTCTTATTGATAATTCTCTGCACGGATCTATTCTTTAAGGACATTATAAAGCTACAGTATTGTTTAATTATTTCCTTTTTCAACAATGAAATGTGTGAACAAGGACTTGAACCGTTACAAAGCTCTGATGGTTTCTGACCGTATGATTTACTTTTACAACTAGACATTTTAAATGTTGATTTGTGTTCTCATTCACAACAGGTAAATTATCTGCAAACACTGCAGGAAGATTGGCTAAAAATGTAAATAATGTAATGATTGGTCATGCTTGATTGCTTTCTAGTTATAGAAATAAGCTGTTAAATTGTTAGATAACAAAGTGTGGCAATTTTGTTTGACACTTTTTTGTTGCAGTTACTGACATATGGACGAAGAATCCCTTTTGCTGAGTTGTTTGCAAGAATTGATGCTGTAGATGCTAGCACTGTCAAGCGTGTTGCCAACCGGTTCATATTTGACAAAGTAAGGGTTATATATCTTTTCATGCATTGGTTGTGGCCTTCAGTTTTTTAGGGGTAAACAACATTTGATGCAATTATCTACCAAATGGCTTCTTAGAGTAACAAATCCTGTGGAAAAAATACCTGTCTTTTGTTGAAATTAATCAGCAGTGAAAATGGTTAATGCTTGCTTGTTTTTTTCAGTCTTATCTTGGAAGTCTGTTTGCCCATTTTGTCCAACATGCAGAAAAGCAGTCATATCTTTTCTGAAAGGCCACTGGTGAAGAATTTGGTGTAGGGAGAAATGCCATTTTTTAGAGTATATGGAGTATATCTAATGAAAACCCTTTTGTGGAGGCTTCCCACCCTCTCCCACTGATACAAAGGAACTGGTTTAATGCTCTTTGTGAAGACTGTAGAGAGAAACAGACCCATTCTGCCTCTGGAATTGGCAATTTGCATCAGTACCTTTCTTTGGCTGTAAAGATCTTTTGATTTCTTTCTCATGTTAATTTCTATAAATTGCAGGATGTCGCAATTGCAGCCATGGGCCCAATCCAAGGCTTGCCGGACTACAACTGGTTCAGGCGTAGGACATACTGGTTGCGGTACTAAAAGGTGTTAACTATTTTTCTGTTTTCTATTTTCTACCCCCTCCCTCCTGTGTTAGTTTTTTCCTTTTTTGATCCAAGGTCAATAATTCGTGAGGAGGTCGATTCCTTGAAAGCATTATGGGCTGTATGTTAAATTACCCTTTTCCTCTTCGTTCAATGAAACAAGTTTTTTCACCTTGTAACATCCACATGTTGGAGAGAACAAATTCATTTTTCAATGGCATATTTAGCTGCGATACATAAAACCTCAAGCTTTGCCATACACCAAGGTAAATGCTTTATTTTTGCTTATTTGGGTGCTTTTTGTTTTTTAAATCGGTATCATCTGCAGAGCAGGGTGAATAGAAAAGCTGCCTTGCCACGTGAAAATGTGGGTTACTCGAACATATATTGCCAGACACTCCAGATTGGTAGCAAAAATGTGGCCATCCCGTGAATTCCAAAGTTGGATATTCGACTTTGCCATGGCTAAGCAAGAGAAAACATTTTTGGTGAATGTTGGGTTCGAATGATATCAAATCCGTTCTTAGTTAAAAGACATAGAAGAACCATGTTGTTTGATACGTGTCCCGTAGAAAAATGCCCTCCCTGTAAGTTTATTAAATCTCGAAGAGAAGGGCACAGGCTGGAGCGGAGTATGCCGGAGTTGTGGTGCATGATGTTGGAGGTTTGCTTTGCCCTCACAAAATTTAATCATATGGAAAGTGAAGAACTTTTCTTTTGGGGGGAGGGGGGACAGCAGCAGGGATAGTCATCATTCTAATAAAAATTGAAAAATAAAATTAAAGGGAATATGTGCCATCGAAGAACGTTGACCTACATTGCACTAACTAAAATCCATATGGCCAATATCCACTGTGATTAGTCTAATAGTTTGTTTTATTTATAGAGAGAGAGAGAGAGAGAGAGAGAGAGAGAGAGAGGGAAAAAAAAGTCAACCAGGACAAATAAAATACCATTTACAAAATATCACCCTTGATTTATGCAACTCATGCCTCTCTTTTTCAACGAGGTGTATTTTATTTTTAAATTTTAAATTCAAAATTTAATAAAAATATATAACATTTTTATTTATTAAATCAATTTTAATCTATTTGCTAATTTTATTCGGGGAGAGAGAGAAAGAGGAAAAAAAAATTCAACCAGGACAAAGAAAATACTATTTACAAAATATTACCCTAAATTTATGCAACTCATCTTCTCTTTCTCATCAACTCCATCACAGTATTTTTTATTCTCAAATTTTAAATTCAAAAATTAATTAAGAAATCTAATATTTTTACCCACTAAATCAATTCTAATCCATTTGCTAATTTTATTCAGGTATTTCTCTCACAATCTCATAAATTTTTATTGTTTTGTCATATAGTTTATATTTTAATACCCTAAAAAATCCTGACTCCTTTGTTTGAGTCCTTTGTTAGTGCTGATATGATATTAATGTGATCTATTAAACTTCTTGGTTGAAAATAGTATAAAAGTGATTCCAAATCGGTGGTTATTTGTAATTTTAACCATAAAATTAAAATTTACACTGAAATTGTATTTTAAAAATGACTAAATTTTGAGTATTAAATTTTCGAAATCATAAAATGACCAAGCATGAGCATTGCCATTGTATTAAAAGAAACTTCTAGTAATAGCTAAAAGTTAATAAGATAATAAAGGATTTTTTTATTTTCACCGATCGGTATTTGAGATTTGTTTTACTAATCTGGTCTAAGAATTATGCGGCCCATCAAGGGGTTGATTTTCTTAAATTCTATTTTTCTATTCCTATGACTCCAATCTAAGACTTATGATTAAAAGAGTATAGCGTCCTACTATTATATCTATGGGAGTTTGGTATAATATAATAACGAATGCAATTATTGTAGCAGGGGAATGTGATTTTTACTTACAAAGTTTTATATTTTAAATAAAAATTATTAATAATAAAATAAGATAAAGTAAATGCAAATTGAGATAAATTGAGCCTTTCCATATAGGGCCTATATACTCTTTTTATGAATGCATATACTTTCTCTTTTCCTATGATAAATTACTGTGCTGCCCCATTTATCAAATATGATCAAATTAATATATGAAAAAAGGAGTCATTAATTATCACCTGATCAGTATATAATTTGTTCGTTCATTATATAAATATTAGAAGGATAAACTTAGAATGTTAAATTGGGTAATTAACTATTAACGCGCCGATTGATTTGCATAAGAATACAAAAATAAATGGTTAAAAAAAATAATTTCTACCCTCATAAAAAAAATATTTGGTGCAATTAATAAACCCATTTTCTATTTTTGATTAAACAGAGATAAATGTTCTTCATTCATATTTTGGGTTTTGATTTTAATAAAGCACTTATAATTTTAATAATATCAGAAACATATGTTCGCACATTTTAATTTATGTGCAAACAATATTAATATAATTTTGTAAAAAATGAGAGATATCGATCTCAGTATTTTTCGTGTATTTAATATATTAAACAAATGGGATATATATAAAAGTTGAGCTATGTATATTAAAGGAAAATCCAAGACAAATTAATCGAATATCTTTCTAAATATATGATATGTTAATATATCGTGACAGAATGTTGACAAATTATGATATCCGAGAAAATATAGCTTGACATTATAGAAAGATACTACTGATCGATACAAATAATTGATACAACAATGTCATGTATATTCTTTGAATATTCATGACATATTTATTAACATTAACATATAGAAGGCAATATGTATGTTAACATACTTATTCACGAAAATAACAATTGTACCCACAAAATAAAATGAATCTCCCCCCAACCCTTATCGTTCCAATGAAGCTTGTTCATTAGATATAATCTGACATATTCAATTATGTCTGTATCAAGAAGTTCTTGAACCATTGAACAGAGTCCTTAGCATATCTTGTGAGGTTGTTCTTATAGTCCACATAATAGAGACCAAATCTTGATGAAAATCCTGCTCCCCACTCCCAGTTGTCTAGTAAAGACCACGCAAAATAGCCTTTCACGTTGCATCCATCGTCTCTGCATTTTAACCAAAAACAAGAACCCCTTTAGCATCTCTCTTCCTTTCCTCACAGTGATAAAATGATATTCACATATCTTGGTTCCTTCCTACCCATGTGTTTCTCATGGGCTATTGCTATTCTTTCGCGGCAAAGGTAGTTCTGATAGCTTTTCAGACTAGAAGTGAGTCGTACCTGATGGCAGCAAGCAAGCTTGAGAGGTAACCACTGAAGTATCTGATTCTCTTTTCATCCTTGAGAGCATCTTCGATTGAAGTAAATGGACTATTGCCATCATCCATTCCTGTGAAAAATTGTTAAAAAATCAAAACGCTAGTTCTGACATTCTGAACAAAAGGCTAACAAAATCAAAATATGAAGGTCCATCACGTTTTAATGCATTACCATTTTCAGTGATGATGACGGTAGGATTTCCATACTTGTTCTTGATGTAATTCATCAAACTTCTCATGCCCTCTGGTACTATGTATAACCATATTGAATGTGCCTACAATTTAGTTAAAAAAATTAAAAAAAAAAAAAAGAAGAAGAAGAAAGCTTGAATTTGGCCCTGGGAGTCTCGGTTATTTTGAAAAATTTAGAGGGAAAAAACATATTACTTACCCTTTCACCAATTGGTTTTAAATCTTTGATAGCTGGGAGAAGAACATGGAAGAAGAATTCCTATAGTTAGGGAAGACCAACAATGAAAAGAAGTGATCAAAGAGCTTAATACAAGAGATTTGGAGCGTGGAAATCTGAGTAACTTACGGAGGGCGATTGAACCAGAGTCTGCATAGGTATCATTAAGCAGATCCCCAAAAAAATTAGTTGAATTTTCCTTGACATAAAATGTAGTGTAGTGATTTATGCCCACAAAGTCCAGGGACCCCTTAACAAGAGCTGTCTCAGCTTCGGTGAAATTTGGCAACCTGCTTCCCACTCTACTTCTCATTGAGCTTGGGTAGTCTCCAAACATCAGCGGATCAAGAAACCTGCAGAGAAAATGGCATTTGCATCACATATTAACCTTTAGGATGTTTTGAGTCATTAAGCATCTTTCATATCCCAAGTGCATTCTACCGAATTCAGCTCTTTCGGTCCAAGTATCTGATGTGGGATATTGAGTCTCAAACATGGGCTAACTCCACATATTAAGGTATAGTAGCTAAATCAAGGAATCTTTCACTTTGTAAATTAGGTTTAAGGTAGGAATCAAGTTTTTAATAAAAAAAAAATATAGCTCAATTGTTTATGAAAATTTGATTGAGAATACTGAAGCAAGCTAGGATTTGGTACTTACCAGCCAAGCTGAAAATCTTGAGCTCTTTGTGTTGCTTCAGTGTCGTTGGTAGAATTACTTGCTGGTACATACCAAATAACATCAAAGGATGCTCCAATTTGTCCATGTTGTTTTTCCTGAGCAAATATGATTGGTTAAGCATTGTCGTATGTTTGATTCAAATGACCAAGTCTTTAGATGTTCCTTTCCTTTACCTTGTACTTATTTCGGTAGATGTCTGCGACCTTGGCATGCGAGAGGAGAGTGTGGTGAGCTACAGTATAAGGCTCAACAGCAGAGTTTCCTTCCTTGCAAACGACGTGAAAAAGTAAGGAGCACCTTCCTGGTGCTTGGAGACCCACATCATAGCCTTGTACAGCAAATGTGTGTGGCTCATTGAATGTGATCCAATTCTTCACTCTGTCACCAAATTTTTCAAAGCATGTCTCTGCATACACAGCAAAGTCCTCTCTGTAGACAATTAACCACAATTTTGTCACTTTTGAGTTTTAGAGAGAGAGAGTGAATGAGAGAGAGAGAGAGGGGGGGGGGGGGGAGTTGATGATTTTACATTATCTGTCGATCTAGCCATCCCCCATATTTGTCATGTAAGGTTTGAGGAAGGTCCCAGTGATAGAGGGTGACATATGGCTCAATTCCTGCATCATAAAATGAGTTTTATGCAGATCTTTATGTTGGTGATCAATCAGTATTATGAACTAGGAAACCAAATTTAGGTAGCAGTAATAGTAGTAGTAAAAGAAGTACCTTTCTCTAGGAGAGCGTCAATCACATTATTGTAGTGATCAATTCCGGCCTGATTTATTTGCCCAGTGCCATCTATCACAAACAATATCCGATCTCTGTCACTCACATTCACGTTGGGGAGTATTTAATAAAATCCAAATTAACAAACTCATACTCCTCATCAGTGACCCAAATTGTACATTACAATATTTCAAATTTAAACTCGGCCCGACAGTGCTAACCATTGGACTGGGTCACCTTGGGCCAATCATTGACCCACAATGCTCCGTTCTAATCATAAACCCAAACCCAATCACATACATATATTTTTTTGTCTATGGCTAGGTCACCGCTTAGCATCCAAAACTTCACATCGACTGATCTAGATTGACCTGACTATCGTGCCTCATTTGAAGGGAAAGTCTCCCAAGATTATTTTTTTTGTGTAATCGTGTAATCGAAAGATACTATACTCTCTTAATTTGGATTTCAGGCTCAAGTCATAAGAATGAAAAAATAAAATTTAGGAGAGCCAACTCTATATGGGTCCACAGTGTTTAGATCGACGAATTAGGTGAAAAAAAAAAAGAACAATAAACTTATTCCTCAAAGAGTTGGGATAAGGCCACAGACCTCCACACCCACACCATAGGACAAAGAGGAAGAGGAAACTTACTAGGAAAAATCCGAGACCATGCTATGGAAAACCTATATGCATCCATTCCCATATCTTTTATGAGTTGTATATCTTCCTGTTTCCAATAAAAAATCACCACCTTTTCTCAATTCACAAAAAACAGAACTAGAATCTCAAAATCTAATCAAGAGGCTGAAAGCAAAGGAAATACCTTGTAGCGGTGATAATGATCGTCGGTGACATCACCATTACTAAAATCAAGAATTTTCCCTGCATGTCCAATCCAAAGTAAATAAGATTTCACAGAAATTGAAATTCCCCAAAAATTTTCAAAAGTAATATATATATATATATATATATATATATATATATTCCGATTTTATTTATTTATTTCTTTTTACCAAATGTATGTGAGAATGTATCCCAGATAGTTTTTCCTCGTCCGTCTTCATTCACTGCTCCTTCGTACTGCAAAATCAAAAATCAAAATAAAATAAAAGTACGAGGCTAGAGAAAAAAAAAAGAAAAAAATAAGAAATGTCCAAATTATTAAATTCTAGAGTTTTTTTTTTTTTCTTTTTTAGTCATACACATGATTTGTAAGAAGCTCCCTTTTTCTTTATAAAAATTCTTAAATCAGCTAATTTATTAAAAAAAATTATCATAAATAGTCAATTTTCTGGTTAAAAAAATTATTGAGACAAAAACTATAATTTCTTAATTCACTATAATAATAATAATAATAATAATAAAGACTATAGCTCAATAATATAAATAAATAAATATATATATATATAAATATATATATATATTATTTTTAGGACCGAAAGAACTTCAAAATAATTATCGGTGTAAATTGTTAGTAGATTATTTATTTAATACCATATTTTTGTTATATCACAATTACTTGGGCCATTTTCTTTTGCTTTTTTATTATTATTATTATTGTTATTATTATTATTATTATTGTTGTTGTTGTTATTATTATTTTGCATCGCTCCGCTCTCAGAAGGGGTGTGTCTAGTTGCTACATTTTTTGTCTTGATTTTTGTTCTACCATTAAATCTTGTTCTCTCATTTTTGGTGAACAGCAAATGTGTGACAAAGGAAAGGGACAAAAGAAGACATTCCAAATGAATCTTTGCTAACAAGACAAGACAAGACAAAAAAACATATCTTAAAAGCAAAATATGATCGAAGTTAAGTAAAGAAAGCCAGATCGACAATTTGAGAAATTAATTAACAATAATAATAATAATAATAATCAAACCTGGTAAGCCGAAGAGGCAGTTCCAAATACAAAACCATTTGGAAAACTTGCTCTATTAATTTGATCATCAGAGATACATATTTGGATTCCAAACATCACCACAACGGCCACAATTATTCCAATGGCTTTCCTTAGAGTCGACATATCTTCCAGGAACCTGAACTGAGAGAGAGAGAGAGAGAGAGACAACCAGAGCTAAGGCTGGTTTGATTTTACAATAATGAGATGGGGAAAGCTAGAAGAAAAATTTGGAAGACAGGCTCTATAATGGGTCGTTGAGGAAAGGCAAATATATGTAGGGGAGAGAGAGAGAGAGAGAGAGAGAGAGGAGAGAATGGGGGAGCATAGAGAGAGAAAGAGGTTATGGCATTGTTGGGGGCGAGGGGGTGGGGCTTATATAGAGTTGTTTGTTCAGAAGTTCATACGGTATCATGCAAGATCAAAATTCACTTCATTTGTCTTTTCATTTTGGAGCAATTTTACTATTAATGTAATCATTATATCACAATAGTTATACAAAAGTATATATTCATTATTTTAATAATACAATATTTATTGTATAGAAAAAAAATATTATAAACTCATTTACCGAATATTTTACTATCCCTAGGGTTAGAAGCTTATTATATAATATTTATTATATATATAATATTTATTATATATATAATATATATAACCCCTCTGCATAATTTATTTACAAAATCAAAAATATATAATGTTTTACAATTCTCTTTATTCTCAACATTTACTATTCCATAAATATGAATACATATAAATTAATGGCAATTGAATGCACGAGGATTAAATCTTAATTTTTATGACAAAGAAAATTTTGGACAATTAAAATTTAATCATAATTACTCCAAAAGTTTCCGATTTTATAAGTATTCAATACATATGAGATGGTAAAAAATTCTTTATATATTAATTGTCGGAGAAATCTTGATCACTTAATTTTATAATTAATTTTTCTGTGACGAATTGGGAAGAGAAGAATCGATTTATAAAATAAATGGTGTCCTGAATATCACATTTCAAAGAGAAATACACGAGGAGGAGAGCAGAATTCATGAAATTCGGGGGGGTTCAATGGTACTAATCTTGTAAAAGTATCAGCACAATTATTATAAATCTCGTAATCATGATCTGACTAAATTCAATTCTAATCGAATTGAACCTCTTAACATATGCTTTTTTTGTATATAAAATTTAAATCAGAAACCTTCTTTAAAAGAAACGAGGGTCTATCCACTAAATCAATGAAAAGTTTGTTAAATTTTTGAATTATATTCATAAAAAGATAGTATAAATTTATAAAAATAACAAATTATTAAAATGTGGGGAATATTTTTCCATTATAAGGTAAAGCAATCCATTCATTTTATAGAAAATTTAATTATAAATGAGAGGAGATTTTCTCTAAAAAATTTTGCAATAACTAAGAGTTCTATTGGTTTAATTACTGTCCTAATTTAACTTGTATATATAATTTTGGGGTGTTCGATTTGGTAGTACATACAAATTAGAAAATAGTTTTGCTTGCACTATTGCCTATAGAAAATTTTTCTTTTTTGGTTCGAAAATAATTAACCCTAATGACTGAAATAATTTTCCCATAATTGATAATTTATGGTATTCGTGGAATTTAATTTTAAAATCTTTAATTATCAAATCAATTTTTTTTATAAAATTATCAAATCAAAAATTGATAGTCAATTTTGTCTCTTGGCTTATTATGTTTTGGATCCTCTATCCTTGTTTTCACCTGTCATACATAAAAACTTTTCAATTTTTACATTTCTTGTTTTTAAATTATTTTTCTTTCTAAACTATTTTAACAAATTAAATTAATAAATATTTATACAAAAAATTTTATATTTTTATATTTACATTTTTTATATTTAATTAATTTTACTTTTATTTTTGTATTATTTATCTTATGATAAATAATTATATATTTGATCATTTTAGATTTTTATTATAAAAGATGATTACTTTGTTATTTTCATAAAAGGATTATCATTTATATAAAAATCTTTATATTTTTTATATTTTAGGCATTTATTCATGTTTCTGTTTCATTTTTTCTATATTCTTACAAAATAGCATTTCTACGTATTATTTCATATTCGTTTCCATTTTTCTATTTTCGTTTTCGTGCAATCTAAGTTTCCACGAATGGCTTCTAGGAAAATTGTCTCATATGTTTTTATAACAACAAATTAAGTTTTAATCTCAAATTTTAGGATCAGTAAGACCAATATAGATGTTGTATCACGTATTTCTATTTTCAAAATTTTGCACTAATGGTCAAAAAGTCCAAATTATAGAAAAAAAAAAGGAATATGTATTTGTTTATAAATTGCAACGCAATCACAATTTTTTTGAAATTAATTTCTATAATTTGGGGGATAGCTTGGGAAGAATTGAAAGTTGATATCATGAAAATATTGCTTGCTTTAGGGTAATTAGGTGGACCAAATTGAATTTGAATTATCAGAAAGATTTGTCCTCGAAATAGAAAACGCATTAATCCAAAACAAGCACTTTATGCTAATACATCCCCGAATTTTATTATTTTTTTAGGCCCTTGTTCATATATGTTGGAGGTGGGAGATTTTTTTTATTAAATTAATTTAACTCATGTTATTTGTTAATTTCTCCGTAATTTCTAACTATCGAATTCTGATAAAAAAAATATAGAATCGTTTTCGCCTAAATGTATATAAACAAAGATATATATATATATATATATATATATTTGCCCAAATAAGGATGAACACATTCAAAAAAAAAAAGGAAAATAAAATTGTTTTGCTTCATTAAAAATATATAAATCTTAGTGCCTATTTGGTAGGGTTTTTTTTTTTCTACTTACACAAAAAAAAACATAGTTTTAGCGATAAATTTAGTGACGAAAATTTTAGAAAAATTTGTCGCTAAAAACATTAGTGACGGAGCGACAAATTTGATAACAAAAAATTTTTTGTCATTAATGACACTTCGCAAAAATTTAATGACGAAAACTAGAAATTCGTCGCTAAAATAGCGATAAATTTAGCGACGGAAACTTTTTTTGCCCTGAATTTAGCGACGAATCCAATGAATCTCTCGCTAAATTATATTATATATTATTGTAATTTTTATTTATTATATATATATATATATTTT
The DNA here is from genome assembly GCA_033439265.1 of Dillenia suffruticosa. Classification (NCBI taxonomy): domain Eukaryota; kingdom Viridiplantae; phylum Streptophyta; class Magnoliopsida; order Dilleniales; family Dilleniaceae; genus Dillenia; species Dillenia suffruticosa. The sequence goes on from JAVTVX010000024.1 coordinate 4,984,763, forward strand.
AATTATTATATATATTTTATTTTATTTCATTATATTTAATTTAGCGACGGATTCATGGACTCCGTCGCTAAATTATATTAGACATTATTCTAATTTTTATTTATTATATATATTTTTAATTATTATATTACTATTTTATTTTATTTTATTATTTTAATTTAGCAACGGATCCGAGGAATCCGTCTCTAAATTATATATTATTATATTTTTTATTTATTATATATAATTTATTTAATTATTATATTAATATTTTATTTTATTTTATTATATTTAATTTAGTGACGGATCCGGATCCATTGTTAAATTAAATATTATTATATCTTTTATCTAACCTCGACCGCACGCGTGAGCACACGCCACGTTCTGTGACCTGCCCACGTACCCGAGCATGCTCCTAACCGGACCCGCCCACTCCACACTACTACCTGGCCCGACCATCCTCGCTCGCCCACCAGTGCGCTGAGTTCCTTTATTTTGCGGAAAATGCCTCTCCAACGCTTCCAATGGGACTCGAACCTAGACATCAACAAAATATAACAACAACTACAATCAATATAGACCACAAAGAGTTACCTGTCTTATTGCTTTTTTTTTTACTTGTTATCTTTTACTAATATTTTTTAATAATAATAAACTAATATAAAATAATATATTATTCTTTAAAAAGATAAAATAAAATAATAAATGAATTAAAAAATATATTAATATTATTCTTTAAAAGATAAAATAAAAATAAAATATACAAACATTAATTAAAAATAAGAATAACATTAAATAAACTAATATTAAAATAAAAGTAAAATAAACCATACTAATTAAAAATAATAAATATGACATTTTTTTATAAAATAATAAAATAATAAATTTCTAAAATAAAATAACATCAAATAAATTATCAATATAATAATTAAATAATAAATTAATTTAGAGACAGATTTGAGATTTTCGTCACTAAATTTAGTGACGGATAAACAGAATCCGTAACTAAATTTAAATATAATATAATATAATATAATATAATAATTAAATAATAAATCAATTTAGTGATGGATTTTGGATTTCCGTCGTTGAATTTAGTGACGGAAATATCAAATCCGTCGATAAATTTAAAATATAATAAAATACTAATATAATAATTAAATATGATAATTTTTTATAAAAAAGAATTGTAAAGTTCTAGAATAAAATAAATAAATAATATTATTCTTAATAAAATAAAATAAATTACTATAATAAGAAAATAATATTAATATAATAATCAAATTATCATTTTATATTATTTTATTATTAATAATAAAATATAAGCCTATGTTAATAAATATAAAAAAATCATATTAACAAATCATATTTTAATTTATTTTATTTTTATATTATTTTATTTTTTATATTAACATATCATATTAATATAATAATTAAAAAATAATATATATAATAAATAGAAAATACAATAATATATAATATATTAAATAAAATAAATAACAAATATAAAATATATGAATTAAAAATATAAAAAAAATAAAATGTTATTTTAAAATTTAGTGACGGATTGCGGATTTTCGTTGCTAAATTTAAATAAAATCAAATATTAATGTAATAATTAAATAGTAAATCAATTTAGTGATGGATTTTAGATTTTCGTCGTTAAATTTAACGACGGAAATTTCAAATATGTCGCTAAATTTAAAATAAAATAAAATATTAATATAATAATTAAATAAATATTTAATTTAGTGACGAATTTTCAATTTCCGTTGCCAAAATTTAGCGATGGAAATTCCAAAACCATCACAAAATTTTAAAAGAAAATTTTATTTTTTTATATTTTATAATTTATATAATTTATATAATTTATTATATATTTTATTTATTATATATATATATATTTTTTAATTACTATGTTAATATAAAAAAATAAAATAAATTAAAATATGAGTTATTAATTTGATTTTTTTAATTTCTCAGCTTATGCTCACATTTTATTAATAATAATAAAATAAAAAATGATAATTTGTTATAAAATAATAAAATCTTAATTTGAAATAAAATAATAAAATATTTAAAAAATAAAATAAAGAAGAAAATTAAAATGTTATTTTAAAAAATATTTTAAAGATTATAAAATTATAAATATGATTTTTAATATAAAATAATAAAATAGGAAATTCTCGAGAGTGGCATTTTATCCCTTCTATGTAGTACTTTAAATCAAATGTTTCGTTACTTCTTTTAGGAAATTTAAAGCCGAGATCTTAAAAAAGGGGAGGGGAATGTTGCGTTACTTCTCAATGAGCTTGAACAGTCCCATGCATGAGCTGCAGAGAATACATTTTTTCCGTATATAGACTTAATTTAATACTTGCACACTGTATTATTAACCTCTTGACCTATAGAATGGGCTTAGGCAGGCTCGGGTGGGTTTGGGGATATTAAAAATGGAAGTCTTACCCTGCCCTCCTGTGATCAGGCTCGCTAATTGGTCTTGCTAAAGGTCATTGCGAGAGCGTGGAACAAGGTAGATCATGGCGCAGCTAGGTGAATTGGCAAGGTTGATCACGTTCGCTTTTGGGAAAATCAAACCTGACTATTTGGTGTTAACTGGTCCCTCAATTTGTGCAATCCTGCTTCTCTCTCTCTCTCTCTCTCTCTCTCCAAAATTGGATGCAATCAAACCTGACTGCTTGCTCAGCGACTTAGGGAACCTCCTCTATACAGTTGGTTGCTGGCTTTTTTGGTCTTGGTGCAATAATGGTCTTTTTGATCCCAGCTTCTTCAGGATGTATTCCGCAAACGACCTCTGTGTTTCTAAAGGTCAAGTTAGGCAGTGATTTGGTTGCTAAGAAAGAGTAATAGTTGGCGAAGAGTCTGAGAATATAGAGAATAAATTATATATTAAAATCAAATCAATTGCTATATATTTAATTTTTTATATTTTTATATTTGTAATAACTGAACAATAAGTTTTATATACAAACTTAATTTATTATAATAATTTAGTGAGATAATTAAGTATTAATTTTTGTATTATTATATTATTTTTCATCTATCTATCTCTATTATTTTTGTATTAATTTATATTTTTCTCATGGTATTAGACATTCTTTTATAAAAAGGGTTATTCATAAACCCACACATGCCTCCAATAATGCTAAAAGCCAAGAATCTGAGCCAAGAGCCCTGAGCCTGCCACTACTAGAAAATGAACTTTTAGCGACGGAATATTTTTCATCTCTAAATCCGTCGTAAAAAGTTATCCCACTAATTTTCTACGACGGATTTTTTTTCTGTCGCAAATATCAACGTCGGATTAGCAATGAAAAAAATTCGTCGCTGATATTAGTGACGAAAAAAAATCCATCGCTGAAACTGAAAAAAAAAAAACAAAAAAAAAAACAATGACAGATAGGGATTCGTCACTGATTTGAGTTATGAAAAAGGAAAAGAAAATGCACAATAACTCTTGCCCACCACCTGCTTTTAGCGACGGAATATTTTTCATCTCTAAATCCGTCGTAAAAAGTTATCCCACTAATTTTCTACGACGGATTTTTTTTCTGTCGCAAATATCAACGTCGGATTAGCAATGAAAAAAATTTGTCGCTGATATTAGTGACGAAAAAAAATCCATCGCTGAAACTGAAAAAAAAAAAACAAAAAAAAAACAATGACAGATAGGGATTCGTCACTGATTTGAGTTATGAAAAAGGAAAAGAAAATGCACAATAACTCTTGCCCACCACCTGCTTTTAGCGACGGAATATTTTTCATCTCTAAATCCGTCGTAAAAAGTTATCCCACTAATTTTCTACGACGGATTTTTTTTCTGTCGTAAATATCAACGTCGGATTAGCAATGAAAAAAATTCATCGCTGATATTAGTGACGAAAAAAAATCCATCACTGAAACTGAAAAAAAAAAACAAAAAAAAACAACAATGACAGATAGGGATTCGTCACTGATTTGAGTTATGAAAAAGGAAAAGAAAATGCACAATAACTCTTGCCCACCACCTGTGAGACTCGAAACCATATGCAAAGGATGATGTCAGAGCACTCTAACCATCAGACCAAACAGATTATTTAGCCATGTATATATTTTTTTACTTATTATCTTTATTTATTATTTCTTAATAATATTAAAATAATATAAAATTATAATTTATTATAAAATAATAAAATAATTTTATTATTACTTAAAATAAAATAATAAAAATTTTGAAAAAATAAAAATAATATTATTCTTTTCAAAATAAAATAAAAACAATAAGAATTATTATATAAAATTAAAATTTAAAAATATTAAAAAATTTATTATAAAATAATAAAATAATTTTATTATTACTTAAAATAAAATAATAAAAAATTTGCAAAAATAAAATAATATTATTTTTTACAAAATAAAATAAAAATAATAAGAATTATTAAATAAAATTAAAAATAAAATAAAAAATAAAAAATAAAAAAATCTGTTGCTAATCCGTCGGTAATCCATTTCTAATTTTCCGTCGGTAATCCGTCGCTAATTTTCCGTCGTAAAAGTTGTACATATATTTTTTTAATTTTTTTTCCTTCACCAATTCACCGACGGAACTTAGCGACGGAATATTTTCATCACTAAAAATTTCGTCGGTAATCCATCGCTGATAATTTTATAATTTTTTTAAGGGTTTAGTGACGAAAATATTTCTATCGCTAATTTTCGTCATTAATCTGTCGCTAATTTTTCGGTAAAAAATTATACATTAATCCATCGCTATTATCGACTGATATTTTTCCATCAGTAATTTTCTGTCGTTGAAGTCGTATTTTCTAGTAGTGTGCTCACCCAAAGTTGTCGACAGAGCCAAATCCCGAGTTAGAGGTAGAGCTAGCACCAAAGTCCAAAACCACCACAATAGTTGCAAAATCACCTCTAAGATTTTAGATCATCTATTCAAATTCTATTTCAAGTTATTATTATTATATTATATTGAGTATGAAGATAATGTTAGAGAATATATTATATATATATTAATTTGATTTTGATACATATTTAATTTTTTTATATTTTTATGTTTATGAGTTTTCAATATAAACTCAATTTATTATAATAATTTATGAAGTCATTAAGTATTAGTTTTTATATTATTATATCACTCTCTATTTTTAATACCCTATTACTAATATATTTATCTACGTTATTCATATTATTTTTATATTATTTTATATTTTCTTCTGTCCCTTCCGGTGGCAGTCCGGAAACAAGGGCCGGGGATGAGACTGGTCATTGGCCTTCTAGAAGCAATTCCTCGTCGAACAACCTTTTTTAATGCTTTTTTTTTTCTTTTTTTTTTTGGTGTATAATACCAATATTAATAAATTGAATTATGCTATGATATAAATAAATATATTAAAACTTTTTATAAGATACTATTTGTGTCTCCTTTAAACAAACAGAGAAAGAAAAATGAAGTCAACAACACTTGGTGTACATGAAGTTTTTTTTTTTGGGGGGGGGGTGGGGAGGTGGTAGTTTTTACCCTAGTTTAATAAGAATTTCTTGAACCATCGAGCAGAGTCCTTGGCATATCTAGTGAGATTGTTGTTGTAATCCACAAAATAGAGTCCAAACCTAGCTGTATATCCAGCCGCCCACTCCCAGTTATCCAACAATGACCATGCGAAGTACCCTTTCACATTGCAACCATCTTGTCTGCATCAACATAATCAACAACAATCTCATTAGATTTGCTATTACAAAAATGTAGGAGATTTCTACACTCTTTTTCTACTCATCCACCCAATGAGTTGAATGCATTTGCATACAGTCATTGTATAACTATTGGTATAATAATAAAATGTTGCACTCCCTTAATTTTTCTTAATCATAAATCTCGAGTTTGACCCATAAGAATGAAGAAACAAGATTTAAGAGAGTCAACTTCTTAATGACTCTACTGTATTAAAATCGGATTAGTTGAACGAAACTTAAATACCGGTTGATAATAAGAAAAATCCGTTTAAACAAAAAAAAAAGTAGGGAATTTTTTTTTTCTTTTTGTATAACCAAGTTGTATATAGAACTATATTCTGTTTAATTCAATTCCAACGGTATAATAGACAATAAATTTCAGGTGAAACTAATGGGTAAATGAAAAAGTAATTACTTGATTGCATCTAACAGGTTGGTGAGGTAGTCATTGTGGTAATGGATCCTTTTCTCATCCTTGAGAGCATCTTTGATTGGAGTGAGTGCATTATTTGGATCATCCATTCCTGGAATCAAAAGTTTAAATGAAAAATGGAAAATACTAAAGAGAACACACAAACAAGTAATTGCTTCTTTGTGATTATTACCATTTTCTGTGATGATGACTAGAGGGTTCCCATACTTTTGCTTAATGTAGTTCATTGAGCTTCTAATCCCACGTGGTACAATATACAACCATATAGAATTTGCCTGCAATGTAACTGATAATTAGGCTTAAAAATCCAAAAAATTTCACCCAAAAAAAAATATTAATTAGTAATAATGAAGCCAAATTTCATGAATTCTACTCTAAATTCATTTACCCTGTCTCCGATGGCTTTCCCATCCTTGAATGCTGAAAATGAAAAAGGGGTCCGAATAAATAGCTCATAACTTGATAGTTTTGTAGCATTAATTACACAAAAATAAGAAAATTGAATACCTTCAAATCTCCCCCCCCCCAAAAAAAAAGACATTTTAAATTTAGATAATAGTAAAATCTTACGAAGGGTAGCAGTGCCAGAGTCTCCAAGTGCTCCAAGTGGATTAGAGGAATTGTCAAATGCATAATTTGTGGTATAGTGATTTATGCCAACAAAATCTAGAGACCCTTTGAGAAGAGCTTTCTCAGACTCGGTAAATTTTGGCAATCGGCTTCCTACCCTATCCCTCATTGAGCTTGGATAGTCCCCCAGCAACATGGGATCAAGGAACCTGAGATATGACAATATTAGTTCACTTGAACCATTGGGAATGGAGAAATGAGATTTGAAAGAACCGATCCCTTAATGGGTTCTACAATATTCGGACCGAATTAGTTGAGTAAAATCTGATACCGATCAGTAAAAAAAAAAAAAAAAAAGATCTAAGCCTGGACCAGATCAACGTTTCAGTGGGCTAGGGCATCATACTTGGCCCAGCCCAACCTAGTCATTTGGATGGGCTTAGGTGTTGGTTCATGCCTTTTGGGCCCGTTGGGCCCAAATACAAGCCCACCCAATGAATGTTCGCATCCGCCAAATGAGCAATGTAAACTCACCAACCAAGTTGAAAATCTTGAGCTCTTTGTGTTGCTTCAATGTCCTTAGAGGAATTGGTTGCAGGTTCAAACCAAATAACATCTAATGCTGCCCCAATTGATCCTCTTTGTTTTGGCTGCCAAACAAAAACATAATTGCTATATACAATTTGAGTGAACCATCTATTTTTTCTCTAATCAGTAAGTACTTTACCTTATACTTTTGCCTGTATATGTCCACCACAGTTGCATGAGAGAGAAGAACATGGTGTGCAACAATGTAAGGTTCAGTGGAAGAGTTCCCTTCTTTGCAGACCAGGTGAAATAGTATAGAGCACCTCCCTGGTGCTTGGAGCCCCGTAGCATAGCCATGTGTCGCGAAATTATGGGGCTCATTGAATGTGATCCAATGCTTAACTCTGTCTCCAAATTTCTGAAAACATGTTTCTGCATATGTTGCGAAATCCTTTCTGCATATAATTAAAAGTCACTCTTAGTCACTTGAACTCTTTTTATCCTCCGGTTTGAGGGATGAACTATTGTGAATTTTACATTATTTGTGGGTCAAGCCATCCTATGTAACGGTCTTCAAGGTCTTGAGGAAGATCCCAATGGTAAAGTGTGACATAAGGTTCAATTCCTGCACCATCAAAAGGATATAATATTGTCATCTACAAATTTATACATGTACATGTATTTATGTATGTAGGTCTATATCAAATATTGAGGATACCTTTGGCTAGTAAAGCATCGATGAGATTATTGTAGTAATCTACTCCAGCCTGGTTTATTTTTCCGGCACCATCTGCCAATTCAGTAACTTATAAAGTACTGACACAGATACATTGAAACACTATATTATCTTACATTTGACGTAACATTACACGACCATGCTCATTGGTAGAACGATTGATCCAACATGATCAGAATATTATGGTTCTTGGATATCGTAAAGAAAAATGCAGCAGAATAAGTTCACTAGGAAATTCTTTGAGGTGTTAGGAAGAATAACTGGGAAAAATCCGTGACCAAGCGATTGAAAATCTGTAAGCATCCATTCCCATGTCCTTCATTAGCTGTACATCCTCCTGTTTTCCAAATAACAGCTTGGAGTTAAAAACCCCACAGTCACTGTTGTGAAGTAATATATAGGCTTACATTAAAGAGGTGATACTGATCAACAGCAACATCAGCGTTACTTGAATCCATTATCTTTCCTGCAAAACAAATTTTAGATTAGAATTTTCATAGTAAAATTTCTTTATTTTCTCCATTTTATTTTATTGTATTTTATTTTTATGTTTTTGTTTTTTAAGGAAGGAAAAGTAATACCAGAAGTATGCGCAAAAGTGTCCCATATCGAGTCTCGCCGTCCATCTTCTTTCACTGCTCCTTCGTACTGCCAAGAATGAAATTCAAAAGAATGGATTAATTGATTTTAAATTTACATAAATCCATAATTGTTATGGTTTGTGACTTTCAGACGTGACAATAAACTACTATGACAAACTCAATTAATTATAAATTAAATTAAATTAAATTAAATATTTTACAATAATTAAATAGCTAGTAGGATAAGATATTATGTTCTTAATCAAATTTTACGTTCAAAACTTAGGAATGAAAAACACAGATATTAGAATCAGATTAATTGAAATATGATTTCGATAGAGACAGTGAAAAAAAAATCCGTGTCCAAATGTGAGACCCCTTTCTTTTCTCCTCGTACGTGCCAACACGTATCACGTGCATGCCTTGATGCTGAATTCTGGGTTGCAGATTTTCCAATTCCATAATTATGGGAGCACCATTATTTTTTATTTTGCCTTGTCATAGATTATGGACCCGAAAATTTTGGAGTGCAACCAAATAACGGCCAAGCCAATAATCCCTCGTCTCACCCGAATAGAATGTTCTCAAAATCACAAGGACCCGTTTGGATAATATTAATTTTGTGGTATTTTAGTTCTTTCTACTTTTATTTTTTATTTTACTTATGATAATTTTTAGTTAAATTAAAAATAATTTTATAAATATATATTGTTCCAAATAAAGGTTAAATTGTTTTAAAAAATAATAATATTATTATAATACTAATAATTTTTTAAATTAAAATTCCAGTAGTTTCAACTAATCTCTCCTCCAACCCCTTCAAATAGCCCATCTCTTACTCATTCCAAGCAAGAACACATCATTAAGCTTTTTCCTTTTTGACTCTCAAAATGCTTATAACATGACACAAAGATGATATGACACTCACGAGCAACACAGTTAAAATTATTAAAAAATTTCAGTATGTAGTTCCCCTTGTTCATGGTACATGTATTTATTTATTTTTAAATTTGTCTGTCTCCCCCTTTTTGTGGTGTGTTTGACTGACTGAGTCAAGATATTAACACAAATTTAATTATCATCTGCAATAACAGAAGAGGAAATTCTTTAAAACGATATATAGCAGTTTAGGGAATGTGACCTAACCAAAACCAACGGCAAAGATGAAAGTGATGGGAAAGGAAGAAAGGGAGTTGGATGAAAAGACAAACCTGGTAAGCAGCAGAGGCAGTCCCGAAAACAAAACCCTTTGGAAAGCTTGCTCTATTGATCTCAGAATGACACGTTTGGATACCTAATATCACCAAAACCACTACAGTCACCCCAATGTCCTTTCTCAACCACATAACTTCTCTACCAATGAGAGAGAGAGAGAGAGAGAGAGAGAGATGGCACAAAAATATGTAAGTTTATTTTGTGTTACAACTAAAGATTTTGTTTGTTGAGAGTGCAAAGGTGTATGAAGATGGGAAATGAAGGAACAAATAAATGAAGGGTCGTTGAGAGAGAGAGAGAGATCGTGGTTGTGGTGATAGTGTGATGTATTGAGGGGAGTTGGGCAATCCCTTTGTTCACACGGTTTTTATAGAGGATGATGCACTTGATCGATTTCTCCTATATGTACTTTTTGCCTTTCAATTATTGGCTCACTTTTGTTTTATTGCGGAGCAAAAAATGGGATTTAATTTTATTTTATTGTTCTAATTGCCACAGCCAATATGAATGGTCAGCTTTATTAGAAAATATATTTAGATTTCAATATATATTTGAATTCTTTATATTTTATATTTATAATAATTGTTTTTATATTTATGACGGTAGATTTTTTATATAAATTTAATATATTATAATAATTTATTAAGATAATTGAATATTAAATTTCATATTATTATATTATTTTACATCTCTAATATAGTACTACAACTATATTCATTTATTTTTTATATTATTTTATATTTTTTATGTGGTATCAAAATTTCCTTTATAAAAAAAGTTATCCATGCATCCACACGCCAGTAACCTCGGCCAAATTCAACACTAGAGTAAAAGCCAAAAGTCAAAAGTCAAAAACCAAAAGCCAAGAGCCTAAGCCAACAACTAGATCCTAAGCCCACCTGAGCCATCGGCAGACCCAAAGGTAGAGCTAGAGCCATAGTTCAAAGCTAGCGCAAGAATTGCAAAGACACCCTCTATAATTTTAGATCCTCTATTTTGATTTTATTTCAAATTTAAACAATTTTTATTATACCACATTAATTTTAAAAAAATATTAAAAAATATATTATATATCAAAATTAATTCAATTATTGATTTAGATTTGATACATATTTAATTTTTCTTAATAACTGTTTTTATATTTATAACAATAAATTTTTTATACAAATTCAACTTATTGTAATAATTTATTAAGACAATTGAGGGTTAGATTTCATATTATTATATTACTCTCCATCTCTAATATGATAATACAACCATATTTATTTATTTTTCGTATTCATATTTATATTATTTTTTTATATTTCTACATGCTTAAATTCATTTACCATGCACTTCGCTCTTCATTTTTATTAATGTAATCATTATACAATATTCACTATAGATTAAGAATATATGTTTATTGTATATTTTATTGCTAGGGTTAGAGATTTTTTTTCGATTTGTATTCATTGCATGGCTATGTATTAGGGTTAGAGATTAGATTCTATATATATACATATCTTCTGTATCTTATACAATATATTAAATAATACATAATATTTTAAAATAAATTTATATGATTCAATCTTTTATTAAATGTCTTAATCATAGAATATGTCATGTTGAATTTCCTAAAAAGGGGCAATAACATAAAAAATTACACATGCGTCAAGTTTTTTGAAAAACGGAAGAGAGAGAGGGGGAGAGAGAGAGAGAGAGAGAGAGAGAAAATTAATGAAATAATCAATAGAAATTGGGTGTTCAGTCTCGAGGGTCGAGCATTGAGTCTTGGCGAGGGACTTGGAATGGAGAAATAAGAGGGTATTCCATCTCGCGACAACATCTTTTATTTTAATAACATAGTACTTCCAAAACCCTCGTATATATCCCTTGCCACAGTTATGCAGCAATAGTGACTTCTTTAGAGAACGAAAAAAGGATATAGAGGGACAACATGTCGCTCTCGATCTGAAAACCTTTCACACTCAGAATTTCTCAGAGAGAGAGAGGGTTGCATACCAAGATTAGAAGCTGAATAAACCTAGGCAAGAGTACAAAGGGAGCCAAAAATAAATGTAACTTTTATAAACAAAGCAGCATATTCTTGTGGGCTGGCCTTCAGATTTTCCAATTTTGTCTTGTATTTCTCGCCGCCTATTCATGATCACGATATGTATAGCATTTACACCAAGCTGTCCGGCAAGCTTTAAGCCTGATAGCGATGACATTGCCTATCCTCCTATCCAAACCAATTTGTTATCTTCAAGAACCCCAAAAAAATAAAAAAAAAAAGGAATTTTTGTAATCCAAATTCATCTCTCTCTCTCTCTCTCTCTCCCTAGGAAGTAAATTTGGATAGAGACTTGATGAAAGTGAGTTGGACCTCCCTCGGTTGCAGCAATGGGAACGGAAAACAGACAGAAGTTTGGTTGGCCATCCTTTTCTTCATATGCGGCTCAAGTATATTCAGTAAGAGAGTGGTACATTAAAGCACCTACATAATCCCATATTTTATATGGCTTCCCTACAATTTTATGTACCTTGTAAATATCTAAGCAATCATTACCTTCATTTCTCTTTCTATGTCGCCCTATCTTTCAGAAATTAAAATTTTCACACCCAACTCAATTGCTACTCAAAATTTAAGTATTAGGCAGATGCATTTAAAAAAAAAAAATTTTAAAAAAAGTTACATTAAAATATACAACTAATGTGCTTATGAAGATTTGTAAAGTAGACTTCAAAATTAGTTCCATAGTTGTTGAATTGTTTTACATTTAAGTGAAATTATAACGATGGATATATCCAAAATGTAAATATTATGATATTCAAATCGAATATTTCAAAATATGTCAAAACTCTAATAATAATGTATGAGGGTAATTATCATTGTAATTGACTTCATCATCATTTTCGCTTAGCAAAATAAATAAATTAATTAATATAAACAGAATATTAATAATTATCAAAAAGTTATTTTTCATGAAACATTCTAAACCTAAAGATACAGATCAGTATCTATTAATTACAGAAAATATTTTTAGGCTATTGAAAAATTTTAAGTGAAATTTAAACAATAATTTATAAAATAAAATTCTTATTCTTTGGCGAATAAACTTTGTAAAAAATTTTGGAGTTAATAAAATATGATTTTCCATTTTAAAAAAATCATATCCCCAGAAAAAATTATAAGAAAAATCTATTTCTTTTTTTTGGTTTTCACAAGAAAAATCTATTTCAAAAAAAGGAAAAAGATTGTGGACGTTTTATGAACGTTTTTGCACATGGGGCCCAAGCCCATTACGGCCCAGCATTTGCACACGCCCAAAACAGAAGTCCACGATCTTGAAATTCCGGAATTTGGAACTTGCAATTCAAAGCCCTAGAAATGGGTTCTTTAATTCAAAGTTCAAACCGGTCAGAATGCAAAACCCGAATTTCATTTTCAGGGAATTGAAACCTGAAATACGAGAACAATGGACAGTGAAGACGAAGAACCACCACTTGCCGTCCAGATTGACGAAGTTAGTGACCGGAATGGTCCCGAAACTATCAGTGAAGCCGTCGGAGTCACCGTCATCACTGGCTATCTCGGCGCCGGGAAATCCACTGTGAGCATCTCACTTTCATAAATTCGATGAAATCTATAAGCATTTTCCCGTTCTCATTATTTTGTTTTTGTGTAATCAAGATTGGAATTTCAAATTATGTTATTTGGGTGATGAATTGTTTGTGGTCGTAGTTTCAAAGGTCCACTGAAATCTTAGTATCTTGTTACCAAACTACGTAAAATCCATGGACAAAAAAAAAAAAAAAATCAGTTTTTGTTACCAAGTAATTGTGCAACACAAGTAATGAATTTAATTGAAAAATGCCTAGTTCCCAGGAAATATATTTTTGCTTCATTTCATAGATTGAATTTCCCTTTCATGTGGACTAAAACTCGTGGGGGCTCGAATGAGACTAGGCAGCTACACGGATCATGAGACACAACACGGACACGGATATCATGACAGGGAAAGTAATAAAATTTTATCCTACTGTACAAAGTGTATGACTCGGTCTCTAGAATTGTGTCCGGACACAACTATTTCTAGAAATGTTATTGACATGAGACTTGGTGAGAAACACAGAATTGGATGAGGTGATCTCCCACTGTATAACAAATGAAATGATGATTTAGTTTGAGATGCTGAGGTTGCTTGTGTGAAGGACATCAATATGTTTGACTAGAGTTACACTTTTAGTACAGAGAAGAAGTTTATAGTAGGAGTTGAGATCCAATTATTGTTTATGATCAGCTGCATTGAACAATCTTGGAACTAGTTCCAATGGAGGCTTTATATGAAACTTCATTGTATAAGTGAAATTCTTAGGAATGTGAACATATATTAACCTCTGATACCGAAAATCTCCCGCCAATGTTGTTGCAGTATGAGGATGATGTTCTAACATGCTGTAGAATAAGATGGAGCTATAAACCTTGACGCAGAGTCCCGTTTAACTTATCTCAAAATACATGAAACAAAAATTGGCAATGGTTTGATTTTGATTGCAGAAAAGCACCCAGTATCTGCATAATCCTTCTCTCTTTTAGCTTCTAAGATGCATATGTACATTTGCCATTTTCTTCATTTGCATATTTACTGTATGTATGGTGGTGGATGACAAACTTACTTGATGGTGTCGATTCAGCTGGTTAATCATATCTTAACCTCCCAACATGGTAAGAGGATTGCAGTCATACTAAATGAATTTGGTGAGGAAATTGGAGTTGAAAGGGCAATGATAAATGAGGAAGATGGCGGTGGACTTGTTGAGGAATGGGTTGAGCTGGCAAATGGGTGCATCTGTTGCTCTGTTAAGCATAGCCTGGTTCAAGCACTTGAACAACTTGTACAAAGAAAAGAAAGGTGATGCTTCATTCATTCAATAGAAACTACCTTAGATTGATACTCCTGTATATGTCCAAGCTGTAGCTTATAATGTTCAACTAACTCATTGATGAGCATTTCAATTCCTAAACTCCAGGCCCCTGAAGCAAAAATGACTAATTCTACTTCATTGTTCTTGTCCCATAGGCAAACTACTACATGACTTGCCTGTTTATTTGAGGCCCTGGCCTGACCAAGTGTTTCCAGGGATAGAATTCCATACACAATGATGGGCCAGCTGGCTCCTCATTTGTGAGCTCTTACTGAAAGACGTGAGAATGTGAGGCTTAGCCACCGATTTATCGCCCATTGTGAACAACTAATGGCTCCAAAAAACCTAAGTTGATGGAAAATGGGGTATTTTAATACTTATATTTTTTGACTTTTTCCCACATATGTGGGTGTACTGCATCTTCAACCAACAAGAAGAATATCTGGAATGAAACAAGCATGTGATTTATGCTTTTTGTGTGATCAATTCAGTCCTACACTACATGCTCTTGGTGCATCACGTAGCCAGGTAGCAGAAATCAGGAGTAGATTGTATTTTTGTTCTGCAATCGCAAATACCCAACTCGATAGCTTCTCAAAGTAGATTGGCTTTTCATCCTGTTGATTTTTTTTTTTTTGTAATCCTTTTTTGTGTAGACTCGATCACATTCTAATAGAGACAACAGGGCTGGCAAACCCTGCTCCTCTTGCATCTGTTCTTTGGCTGGATGATCAACTTGAATCAGCAGTTAGACTTGATTCTATTGTTACTGTAAGTCTCAAACATCATTCAGTCTCTGGCTCATCTGGATACTCGATATCCTTTTCCCTATGTAGCATTTTGGACACCATCCATTTACTTTATTTCAATGTCATAGTCCTCTGTGGATTGTTCTTTCCGGTGCCTAAGTAATGATATTGATGCATCTTATAGTCACCTGATCTTTCTGTGAAGTATTGTGAGGGAAATCACCTGTCTTTAATTATTCATGATATTCTTTGTGTTTTGTACTATATACCATAATGGGTATCCTGACAGTTAATCTTTTTTCATCTTTTATGACTTACTTTTCCTTTGCCACTTTCTCTTATTTTTGTTGCAATTTATAACAGGTTGTGGATGCCAAAAACCTTCGTTTGCAACTGAGAGGGCATAAGGAATCTTCCTCCTTTCCTGAAGCCTTTCTTCAGATAGCATTCGCGGTAACCATCAATTGTTCATTTAGACAGTATAAGCACAAAAATACATCACAATAGCAACTTAATAATCCGCAAATATACTACCGTTCATGCATGCTATTTATGTGGATTGATATCCTTGTGACTGTTGCTTCTTCTTGTAGGATATTGTGATTCTGAACAAAGTAGATTTGATTTCTCAAGAAGATTCTGTGCAATTTCTAGAGGACCTGGAAAAGGAGATACTTGACATCAATTCTCTTGCCATTATTATCCGCTCTATTCGGTGTCAAGTTGACCTGTCCAGGATATTGAACTGCCTGGCCTATGATCCCACTGTTAGTGACTACCACATGCAATTATCATCTGATGTATTTATTCTTTACTTTTGCGAACTGGTATTTTGCATAGATGTCTTACTCCTTGACTGTCACAGCGGGCCTCTCATTTGGAATCATTGCTCGAACAAAACAAAACTTTGTCTACCACTGACCTTCATGATAGTGGTGTTCGAACTTTGTGTATTGTTGAGCCACATCAGGTTTATCTTGACAAGGTACTAGTTAAACCATTCTCTCTCTCTCTCTCTCTCTCTCTCTCTCTCTCTCTCTCTCTCTCTCTCTCTCTCTCACAATGTGTGGGTTTCATTTGATTGGCAAGAAGTTGAGAACTTTATATGCTGCCTGTGAATACTCGCCTGTTGTCAACATTGATAATGTATTACTTGTTTAAGCTAGGTGCTGAACATCTCTTGTAAAAGCAGTAATCTGATAGTTCCTAAGTCTAACCATCTGAATATTTCATTCTTTGAGCAGAGTGCTAAACAGGCCATGCGGTCTATGAGGGGTCTACCGCATGGCTGACCTAGCCTTTTAACCATACAAGTGAGGTCAAGGCCCTCACTATTGTAGGCCAGGCCTAAAACATTTAAACCTGACCCATGGGCAGCCAGCATGTTTAACACTTCTATAATAAAACGTTATATTATATATATAGATATATATATACACAATATATATACATTACATATATATAGTATATCTCAAAGTTATATTATACTATACATTAGACATAAAATTTATATTATATATTTATAATACAAATATATATATTATAAAACTTTACAATGACATATATGTATGTATTTATGTTATTATAAGTTATGCTGGATTTTCATTATTGAAAGAAGCTAATGCATTCCGATAGGTTCGTCTATGGCTTGAAGAGATTCTTTGGGATAAGAAATATAACATGGATGTCTATCGCTGCAAGGGTGTGCTTAGTGTGCTAAATTCAGATCAGCTTCATACTTTGCAGGTAATCTTTGTATATTAGTACTATCTGTGCCAATTGGTTTTCCATTTATGCTCAATCATTTCACCTAATTTTTATACATGGCACTGAAATTTTTGTCTTGTAAAATTTTTGGTCTCATGTGATGCTTACTAGTACTTACAAGGATGCTAATTTTGTTCTGTGCATCTTTGTTATGCGATGGCAGGCTGTAAGGGAAATATACGAGATTGTTCCAGCACGCAAGTGGCAAAAGGAAGAAAAACGAATGAACAAAGTTGTCTTCATAGGTAAAGCTCAATTATCTTGCTTTTTGGTCTTCCGTAACATTATGTATAAAGACTATGGGGACACACAATTTGAACATGCTGTGTTTTGGGCTGCAGGTCGAAATCTGAATGAAGATATTCTTACCCAGACTTTCAAATCCTGCATGTCCCCAACACCCTAATTTGGAAGTTGATCAGAGTAGAGATTCCTGGAAGGATATGGATATAGTTAGATACAACTTTTGGAACATCTTATCTTGGAAATAAATTGCCCTGTTTCATCCATAACTATCTTTATTATCAAAATCGTCTTTAGCTGGCCTCATTTATTTGAAATTGATGTCCTTATTCGTTACCTTCTGTGATGCTTTGCATCTCAGCAACTAAGTTACTGAGTTGCATGGCTTGTGTACGATGCTTGACCTCGTAGATTATCGTGCTGCTTTATGAATCCAAGGTTTTATATTGAAAATTGGAAAAGAAGAAGAAGAGTCCTTGATGGGGATGATAGCTTCAAAATGTTTCCCAAAACGACAAAGCAATTCTATTGATCGCTTTTTTTTATTTATTTATTTTTTCCTGAGATCATACTTTCTAATCATTCGGCCAGCAGAAGCAATTCTATTTATTTTCCCAATATACAAACAATTTTCAAGTTAGAGATTTTAATTAAGAGATATTAATATTCGTTTACCGGACTAACCAGGGATTGCCAGAGGAACACCTAAATGCAAGGGATAATTTATAATTATGAGTTTGAATATATCAAAAATAATAATTCATGAACTAAGTGCTCATCTGTTGGAGTTTCTTTTCTTTTTTTTTTAGATTTTCTTTTTCTTATAAGAAAAAATAGAAATTAATAACTTTTAAAATAAAATTAAAATCCGTTAGGTATTTTTACTTTTAAAAATAAATCGATTTCATAACTTTTAAAATAAAAATAAACATTAAAAATTAAAAATTAAAATTAAAAAAAAATATATGCCAAATCCGAAGGATATAAGAATAAATGAATTAAAAGAGTGGACATATTTAAATTTTCATATCTTTTAAGTGAGAATACAAATAGAACAATAAGAAATATATTTTCCCTCCCATAACCTTTTTCTAGAAAGTTATTTTTTAAGTCTTTATTTATAAAATAAAATAAAATAAAAACTATTTTTAAAGAGAAGAGAATTTGTTTGACAGCACTTCCCCTTATAAGCAGAAGATAAGTTAAAAGAAAAAAAAAAATCTTCTGAAAATAAGATATTAAAGTTGTAATATTTTGATAGTGCTCTGTGGGAATAATTTTTCCCTTAAAAATAACAATTATAATTCAAAAAACATTTATTACATTATCATGACTGCTACGGGGCATCGGGGCCTAAAGGTTGTAGGAGAAGGACTGCTTAAATATGGGCCGATCTAATCAACGGTCCAATTCTATCTTGACTGGCCCAAGATTGTGGGCCTCGGCTCATGCACATGGTTGAAAGGCCACAATTATTAGTCTAGTGCTTGCCTATATCCAGTAGACCCAAACAGAGTCGAATTTGGTGGCTTAATTATTAGTCGAATTTTTCCACAAATGGTTTATTCACGTACGCGCAAAAGCCCTAGAAATTCATACGCCCTCTCTCTATCGCACTCCTCGGCTGAGAACGCAATTTGGTTCAGACGAACTCTACTCTGCTCTGCTCAGGTACTCTCTCTCTCTCTCTCTCTCTCTCTCTGCGTCGAGTTTGATTTAGTATTCGCGAATCAAGATATAAACTTTTCTTTGGGGAGCTATAATGGAAATAATTTATGGGTTTTGACAAGAATATGGAAATCATATGCTTGTAAATTTCTGGGATTATTATTCTCCCAGTATCACTGTGGATGCTGTTTTACATGGACAATTCTCACTTTAGAGTGCAATTTGAGTGATGGGTAATACATAGTTTTTGTTTGTATTTGTAAATTGATTATTCATGGGTATTGTGTTATCTGTGATTTGGTATTTTGTAATAATTCATTGTTTAGGATGATCATTTGTAATGAAAGGCAATTTTCACATAATTATTTGGTTTAGAACTGTATTCATCTGTCAATGTTTGTGTGACGAAGAGTGTTATAGGTTTGGAACCGATTTTAGTGGTTTAGGTGTAGGGATATATTGTTCTTTTCATGCCATAGTGGTGTTGAGATAGAGAGAGTGGCCTGATTATGTTCTGAAATAATTTTTGGAATGTATGGTTGTAGATGCAATTTATTTGGTCTCGGTTTGATATGTTCTCGTATGCATTACTTCTGTGATCTTTTGGAAGTTTCGCGTATATGAGTGTGTTGATTTAGCATTAGGCTGACCAAAAAGGGTTGCATGTGGTGTGGTTCATCCTTGCCTTCCAATCCACCAATTCCCTACCCCCAATAAAAAGGGGGGGTCATTAGTTCATTTCAGCCTGGTACTTTTAATCCATTTAGGTACATTTGGCTCCCTTTGTCTCTTTTTCCTTATAGATATGTGGTGCATGCATCTTGTTCTCTCTCTCTCTCTCTCTCTATTTGGCTAATTGATATATCAATTGTTTTGTTTACTGTCATTAGACTGATGAAATTGAATTTGGCTTCCCGTCATTTTGCATAATTGTGCCGACATGACAATAAATTGACAAACTAATTTAAGGACAACCAGTTAGACAATGATGCTACTCTTAAAAAGATCATAGCGTCAGTTAATACTTCCTCCCCCCCCCAAAAAAAAAAGAAGAATCAAATGCTTCTTTAATAACTAACTCTGCAAGCTCTTTCTCTTTTCTCTCAACCCTTGCATGTTCCAAGCTAATTAATTATATCTGGCTAATCAAGGTTGGTATTGATGGTTTGGGCTTTCAAACTGAAACCTTCTCTTCTCTATACATTTTGTTAAATGGCAGATAGTTGTTTGTTGAATTAGTTTCAGGCACATTCCAGATAGCTCGTAATTTCCTACTTGCACGGTGTAACTTTGATTATCTGTTGTGGGTTTACTTCCTTGCTATTGAGTGCTTAGGAATTGATCTTGTCTAAATTCCTGATCACTAAATGCCAATTCTCAATTCTCAATTCTCAATTCTCAAGGAGTATGCATTTGTTTTCTAAAAATCTAGATTTTCAATTTTGCTTCCATGGATTGCACTGAAACTTTGTCTAAACATGTAATTGGGTCAAGGCTGTGGATCTAGGAGCAACACATCTAAAAAATTGGCCTTCTGTATTTCAAGATTCATCCTAAATTTGGATAGCCAAAATTTTTCAAATTAAAGCTTATTTATCTTGCATTTTTCTTTTTGATCAACAATAGAATTTTAAAGCCGCACTGGCATTTCATACGTTAGAGTTAGCTATGTAATCTCCTTCGGTTTTAAAATCCTAGGTCTGCATTTTCATACCATCATGATGTATTGTTGCTTAGAATTTAGAATCACATCCAGTCAACATATTGTTGCAAAGAAGAAAAGAATTCTCAAGTGATGAGAAAAATACTGTGACAATATGATGGGATTCATTGCTTTAGTGATTCATATTATTTAAGTCCTTGATGATTCTTCCTGCTTCCTTTCAAGACCACTCGTAGGCTATTCCTAAGCTGGTCAAAAGATTAATATGAGAGAACCAGCCAATTGTGTTGACCATTTTTCTTTGATAGATGTTAGATAAGCTGCCTGCTGACCCTTTTGTTGGCTAAATAAATTCCAGGTTATTCTAATCTGAGTTTGTTTGTTCAAATTGGCAGTAAGTAGCTCTATGTTGAAGGTGCTGCGGAGCGCTATTCATAGCTGAGCCCCTTTTTTGTGCAAATGGCTTTAGTTGTTATTTGTGGGCAGCCATGTAGTGGGAAATCAACAGCTGCAAACTGCTTAGCTGAAGCTCTCAAAGACCTAGAATCTCCCCCTGCGTTCAGAATTATTGATGAAGCTTCTTTCCATCTTGATCGCAATCAGAGTTATGCTGATATGCCATCCGAGAAGAATTTAAGGGGAGTACTTAGGTCTGAGGTTGATAGATCTGTGTCAAAAGATAATATAATCATGGTAGATTCCTTGAACAATATCAAAGGTTACAGATACGAGTTGTGGTGCTTGGCTCGTGCTGCAGGAATAAGATACTGTGTCCTTTTCTGTGATGTGGAAGAAAATAACTGTAGGAAATGGAATGAAGAGCGTAAGGAGAAGGGACAGGCCTCATACAACGATAAGATCTTTGAAGACTTGGTCAGGAGGTTTGAGAAACCAGATAGAAGAAACCGATGGGATTCTCCCTTGTTTGAGCTATGGCCATCAAAAGATGGAATAGAAAAGTCTTCTGCTGCAATTAGTGACACTGTTTTGTACTTGACCAAAAAGGCAGACTCAAAAGCAAGGGATGTTAAAATACTGCAGCCCACAATTGCCACACAAAATGCAAGGTTTTCAGAAGCCAATTCACTTTATGAGTTGGACAAAGCAACGCAGGAGGTGATAAATGCTATTGTGGAAGCACAATCCCAGGCAATGGGAGGGCCTATTAATGGAGTCTCTCTTGGCTTGGATTTGCCCACCATCAAAATTTCAAAATCAGTTGGGTTGCCTGAGCTTCGTCGTTTGCGAAGAACTTTCATAAAATTAACAGGGCAAACAAGCTTAAGCGGACCGGCCCCACCTTCAGATGCTGAGAGTGCAAAGAGAATGTTTGTGGATTACTTAAACAGGGAACTTGGAACTGCTTGATGCTGAAGCTATTTATCTTTGGATATTTATTTGAGGTTTTGTTACAAGATTTTTATATGGGAATTTATAAATAGCTCGCTTGGGGTAGTTGTGTAATGTGATTGTTTGTATTATTCTTGTGGAGAGCTAAAAGGCTGTTTTGTATTACCTAAGAAATTTTGTTCTTTTGGTCTTTAACTAAACAGGAAATACTTATTGCATTAGATATCTCTGTTCTAACCAAATTTAAATACTTGAGTATTGGAATATATGCGGTTCTGAAGTGCATCAGAGGAATAATTGGCGGTCCATTATCTTGCCGTGATTATTAGAATACGGATCTAACGTGATCAATTTGTCATAGGCTCTCTTGTGGGGTTAGGATACTCACCAACTCTCTCTCTTTCTCTCTTCTCTCTCTCATGCCATTTCTAGGTGACAAATCCACGGGCGTTCTGTCAGCTAGATATCATATCCCACCACAATGGTTGAGAGCTTGGATCACAACATACATTATAAGCTTCAGTCTACTATAACGCAAGAAAGCCAAAAGGCTCAAATTGGTTGGTGAAACAATTAATTTTGGTAGATGGGATTGATTTTTCATAGGGTCTCATCATAAAGAATGCATGTCAATATTAAGCAACATGCCGACTCCTGTAATTCTGAAATCTCATAATTCATAGTCCCAGCCTGGCTATAGAAGCTTTAAGGACAAGGTCTTGTCTTCTAATTCAAACGTGTCTTAAGTACTAATAATTATGTGAGATTGACCGCCATTTTTGTGTGTTTCTTCTCGCTAGCCCTCAATGATATTGGCTGAAGATGGCTCTACCTCAGTTGCGAACTTGAGAAGGCAAAGCTAAAACGTTTTGCCATTCGGAAACCTTCAAATTTTGTGTTGGTTTGGGCCTTTGGTCTCTGGCTTTAATACCGATGTTGTGATCCATCTCCAATTTTTTTTTTGGTGAAAGACAGCAGGACAAAACAGCAGAAAACACTAAGAAACAGCAGCAAAACAAGCGCTCCCAGAAGCGCAGACGACCAGCAACCCACTAGGGGGACTACATGTCCGGAGGGGACCTTTTCTTCCTCACCTAAGAGGCCCCCTCCCGCATCAAGCTCTAAGAGGGCCTCCACCTCAGGCGGAGGATTACAGGCTTCATGCAAGCCAGCCGGCACCCCTTTCCCCAACTCCACCAACTTATCAGCACACCAGTTAGCCTCCCTGTACATATGCTTGATCTCTGAAATGCCCAGCTCATTCATGAGCTCTCTGCAGTCAAGGACTAGATTCCTTCAAGGATCCATCTCTTTTGACCACCTAGCAAACCCCCTTGTCTTTTCCTTCTTTTTTTTCAAAAAATAAAAAAGAAAAAGAAAGAAAAATAGCATTCATCAAGTTAATACTGAACAATGCTTGTACACGGGCACACATACATATAAAAGACACTTAATAAAACAAATTTTAAAAAAATATTATGGTCCACTTGAATTAAATGTTATAAAAAAAGAAAAAAATATATATTATTTTTATTAAATCGATATAAAATATATTTATATTTTGAATTTTGAAAGAATGATGCCCGAGTTATTAAATAGACCAAATATCAGTTAAGAGTATATAGATATAAAAGTATATTTATATCTAATCCCAATTGTGCAGCAATATTAATATGCTTCATTTGTGGGATATTCTAAGGAATTTCCCTAAGAATAATTTTTAGTACATGATGTGATTCAATTAGGGGGGAAAACATTTTCTACATTTAGTAGGGTTCATCAAAAACATATTCTTAATTAGAAAAATCTGATATTCTTATTGATAGGTATTAAAGGAAATATACTCAGAGGATAGTTAAGAATCCTCAGCTCATCGTATACCAAATTTCAAAGGATAGGTAAGAATCCTTATCTAATCGTGTACCATGACTAGTAATACTATATCTTCCTTCTGAAAATTGTGCTTTGTTTGGGTCATACATGGGAACGTAACATGGTTAATCATCCTTCTACTGTCAACTTGAGCTTTAAATTTTGATTCATGATCACCCCTCTCTCCCTATCTCTCTCACATTCATTTTTTTTTTTTTTTTTGGTGAATAACAGGAGAAAAGAATAAAAAAAAAAAGAGAGACAAAGGAAAACAAAACAAATCACCTAGGCGACACAGCATCTTCGCCAGAAGCATGCACTGACCAAGAATGCTTCTTGATTCTCCTCTTCCATCAAGCCCCAGAGGCATCGAGCCGCAGTAAGTCTTCTAACTCTGCAGGAGGAGAAACAGAATCATGGTAACCTGTTGGGGCCTCAAAGCCTAATAACTTCGCCAACTTATCGGCGCAATTGTTCGTCTCTCTAAAAACATGGTCGCCTCTCTAAAAATCATGGTAACCCTCTCACATTCATTTGTGCTTGACTGGCATGATCTTATTAAATTTGCACGTCCTTGTCACACTCCCATTATAATAGCATTTGCTGACATTTGTATCATATAGACCCCATCATATTTAACAAGATGTATGACATTTCATCTAATTTAGAAGAGAGAGAGAGAGAGAGAGAGAGAGCCCTCAACCTCCAAACGTTTGACTTTCCACCTCAAATAAGGCTACTTTTACCATGGTAACGAGTCCTTCCAAGGGGCCACCATTCCAAAACACGCCTACATTCTTACCAAAGTGACAAAAGCTGAGTGCCCCAAAAATGGGGTTTTGTTGATGCCATATGGACATCTGAGATGTTTACAGACCCCATCACCAAAATTTGGATGGTGACACAAAACAGTAACTTAAACAAGCAATTTGCCCACACATGGACACAATCTCCCCACGTCACATCCACAGATGCACAGAATTTCTCAATCCCCAAGAAGACAAAACAACATCAAGTAGTGACTGTTGACAACACCAACAGCTCATTTCCAACCCTCCATTTTTTGGGAATCCATTCGTAGTTGAAAGTTTCCAATCAGGGCTACATTCATTTCACCAGAAATCTCCACAACGGAAAGCTGAATTTAATGTCCCCTTTTTCTGTTTATTTGTGGGATTATCATCAATCGGATTTTTAAAGTCTGGATTAAATATCAAGTATTATTTACTTTGTTAAATTAGGTTTATATAACAATGTCAGCATACTTTTTTTTTTTTGGGTTACAAAGGGGAGAAACACAAATGGGCTTTAAACAATGCCAATCCTCTCATATCCCTCAAAAAGAGCCGATACACCCCAGGAGGGAGAGTGAAACTTACGAACCCCGGGGGAAGGAGTGACTCATCTTCACAAAGGTGTCGCACAAAAATTCCCTTGTCTAGGCACGCACCGAACAACATTAACGGAGAACTTCCGAAATAACATTTGACATTCCCTTAGAAGATGGGATTGGGGATGAATAGTTAGATTGTCGGCTGTCATCTCCTACACCATCTAGGAAGGGTCGAGCTCCAAATTTTGGTGGGAGTACTGAAAATCTAACAAGATGTGAAAACCTTCATAAGCTACACGTAATTCTGCCATCTCTTGATCTATGTCTCCCAGATTAGCGGTGAAACCAAAGATCCAAAGTCCATGTTCATCCCTGAGGGTTCACTTGCCAATCTCAAATGCGGATAATATGAGCTATTGGCATTGAGTTTGAAGTACCTAGTAGGGGGGATACCAACAAATCTAGCAACCTGTGTTATAGTTTAGATTACGGATCGGAGAAATAGCAGAAGCTATTCTGAGGATACTAACTATTAGTATTGGTTTTCACAAATTTCTGAAGTAATTTTTCTTAGCTATTATATGAATTTTTTTTATTTTGAGTCAGAATATGGAACATTTTAATAAAATGAAATCTAAAAAAGAAAATTATAAATTGATGTCTGTCACATTCACAATCATGAACCTCCTGGCATCCTATCATTGCCCAGAAACATTTTCATGCTATATCTTGTAAGTTGGGTAGAGAGAGAGAGAGAATAATTAATATTCATTCTATGCAAATTAAATGCAGCAAAAACTATATGCCTGTGATCTGAGAGCAAAAACTACATTCATCCTATCATTTCCAAGATTCTCTCTCTATTTCTCACTCAAATCAACAAAACTCCGATTAAAGAGGAGTTCAAGCACATTGCCAACTCTCTTCTCTCTCTCTCTCTCTCTCTCTCTCTCAAAACGACTAACACAATTCTTCGTATTATTATAAACTAAAAATAAGACTCTGGTACGTCAAAATAACCTTAGCTTGTTGTTCCATGTAATTTTGCTTTTCAATTGATGTTTAATTTTGGATCTGATTTGTCATTTCTTTGAATTTTGGTGATCTGTTATATCTAATTCTGTGTGGAAAAAAAATAAATTTCATTTATTTTGAAATTTGTTGATTGTTGATGCTTTATTTGCAGGTTTTGGGAAGTGGGCATTTATTGATTTTGATTGTGAAATTGAGAATTTCTTGAATTGGGGAAATTTAGAAATATTGCGAATTTCTTCCTACCAGAGGGTTTTGGCTAAGCCCTAAAAAGATTGGTGTTTTATTAGCGTTTTTGGTATTTGCGAGCTTTTGATTAGATCAATAAATTTGATTTTGCTGATTTTTTTTCCCGGGGGGGGGGGGTTGGAAGAGGTTTTTGAGGTGGGTTTGTTTCGATGGTAATAAGAAATGCGTTGATTCTTGATGGCATATGTTGGAGTTCATGTGTTTTGATAGATTACGGTTGTCAAGTTTTGGAGAAATTCCGGTTATAAACATAGTATTTCTTTTGTTTCTGGGGTGTGGAAATTTATTGCAATTTGGACATGAGAAGTTCTTGGTTGAATAAACTGTCTCTGATTTTCGGCCCTAGACCACCACTCAACTGGTTACTCTTGTGTATTGTGAGTCTTCTTGCGCTGATTGCTGTCTTCGGATCATCTTCATCTAATGCATTTAATTCTGTGGCACCTGCTCAAGTGCCAAGTATTTATACAAGCTATAGGAGGTTAAAGGAGCAAGCTGCAGTTGATTATTTGGACTTGAAGTCCCTTTCTGGAGTTCAGAGTTTGAATGAGCTTACCCTCTGTGGCAAGGAAAGAGAGAACTATGTACCTTGTTACAATGTTTCTGCAAATTTGTTAGCTGGATATAAGGATGGCGAGGAATTCGATCGACATTGTGATGTTTCGCACTCAAGAAGTTGGTGTTTGGTTCGAACCCCAAAGGAATATAAGATCCCATTGCGATGGCCAACTGGTAGGGACATAATATGGAGTGGAAATGTGAAGATATCAAAAGACCAATTCCTTTCTTCCGGTGGCATGACAAAAAGGTGATTTTCTTGATCAAGAGTAGTTCTCAATGCTCTGAAACTAGAGAATTTTTTATGGACCTCATGAGTGAAGTAGATGGACTCATGATTGTGCTTCTTGATTTTTGAAGTATTACCTATTTTTTCCTTTTCTAGTTTAAGTAATCTTTTGAAATATTTCAAAAAATATGTAGGTTAATGTTACTGGAGGAGAATCAAATTGCTTTCCATTCTGATGAAGGATTGATATTTGATGGCATTAAAGATTACTCTCGCCAAATTGCTGATATGCTTGAGTTAGGAAGTGATGCTGAATTTCCTCAAGCTGGTGTAAGCCCCATTTGTTAGTTACATCTTTTCCCTCCCATTTTCTCTCACTTTGTGTTTGACTATCCTTTTAATTCGTAATCTTTATGGTGCTTCCAGGTCAGGACTGTGCTTGACGTGGGGTGTGGGTTTGGTAGTTTTGGAGCTCACTTGGTCTCACTTAAGCTAATGGCTGTTTGTATTGCACCATATGAAGTTACTGGGAGCCAGGTGCAACTGGCCCTTGAGAGAGGCCTTCCTGCCATAATTGGAAATTTCATCTCGAAGCAACTTCCATATCCAACATTGTCATTTGACATGGTTCATTGTGCACAATGTGGCATTGACTGGGCTGAAAAAGGTACTAATATATGTTTCACTAGATCGCTCAGTTGCATGCATGACATCTCTTTAGGCTGCTGCAATATATTATTTAACAGTTGACCCCAGAGAGAGACCTTCCTGCAATAATTGAAAATTTTATCTCGAAGCAACTTCCATATCAAACATTTTCATTTGCATGGTTCATTATGCACAATGTGGCTGATTGGGCTGAAAAAAGTATATTTGATGTTTGTCACTAGATTACTCAGTTGCATGCATGTATGTCTTTGTGCTGCTGCCATATATACTCTTTGACTTTTCGTTTTGCTGATCTTGGTAATTTATTCCATTTGATAACCTTATTCTGAACAAAGACAGTTTGTAAACGCATATTTTGTATGGTTTTCTATGGCTGCATTTGTGTGACATTGTAAAATGGGGTAAATATGCTCTTTTTAATTTCTGACCTTATTCTCTATACAAACAAGAGAACACACAGTGACAAGTTTTCTTGTTTCCTTTCCTTTGACAATCCAAAAGGTATCTAGAAGAAAGAGGAGAAAAAAGGGCAAAATACAAGGGTGCCTTCTGTCTTTTTAGAATGTTAGGTTAGATTCATGAGATCATTGGAGTGCCAATGCTCTGAAACCATTTTATTGCTACTTGAAAATGTAGAAATATACATTATGTTGGCTTGTAACAAAGGGGCTGTAGTCATGTCAGTCAGATGCAAAGGCCTAGACCTCTGCTTATGCACAACAAACCAATGGTGAACATAAGTGGAAGCTTGGAAATGTGATGTCAATTCATTGGTGGAAGTGTTATTGCCATCTCATATTAATCTGTAAGTGGTTAGTAGACAAACAGGCTAGGCTGTCTTTTCGAAGATAAATTGTGAGGTATAATGATCACTTCATGAAATGCAGGGTCATGATACACAGTCATTTACGTATCAATATATGCATCCATCCAGGCTAACTGAGGTCTCATTAATACCCCTTAAAATGTTCTTCCTAAACTGAATGACTCAAGGTTGAGGTTACTCTTGGCTACACATTTGTGGCTTTACCTTAAATTTGGCCTAACCTAAACATATAATTGTGATGAGTGGTCTAGGCATACATGGTGGCTGGTAACTGCCTCTCAAGAAACAAAGAAGCCGTTATGTCTTTGCATTGGGCAAGTTTGTTTGCTATGGCTCCTTATAATCACTTAGAAGTTTGGGCAGTATTATGATTACTATGTGCAGCCTGACTCAATTGTGTTGATGCCAATTTGTCCTTTTTGTTTTATGTCTTTATGACTTCATCTCTAGTTTATACGGTAGAGGAGGAATTGCAGTGTGTGCATTCCTTTCTCAAAATAACAAGAATGTTGTTGGAATGATTGGTGATAGCTAGCATTAGCAAGAGCAACACATCAGAATGCATGGAGGGTCAAGAATCGGTCCATTTTGTTTGCTTTGTCTGCATTTTTAGCTGACAATTTTTTTTGAATATCTATCTTCTAATCATTACTGCTTGAGAAACTTGGATCAAACATGCATGTCCATGGACATCTTTGCAAGGAAAACAGAAACAACAAGACTGGTGATTGATGAATGCACGTTGTCAAATTTGGCAGACAAGTATAATTACCATACATTACATATAAGCTCTTGTATTTTATCTCCCATTGCACTTCAGTACCTCTGTTTTTCGAAATTACACAGGATTTGTAATTCTGTTAAATTTGTTCTTACCTATAGTATAACATCACAGATTAACATCTTTATAATCTCAGAAGCCCTCTTTGCTTCTCATCTCTCCCTGCTCTCTGCCTCTCCCTCTAATTTCGAACTCTAAGACTATCAATACACATCCTGGCAACGTATTTCATCGAAGATGTGCAATCGGGGAAAAACATGGGAAATTACTTGTAATTTACCCCTATGAATAAAATATACTTATGAACTCAACTTCTTTATTACTCTACTTTATTGCCTTCTGGCTCTTGTTACCATGAGCACATATTAGAGCTCAGTGTTTCACAGGAAACATAAGTCCTCCAATACTTAAGTTAGATTTTCTATCACTACAAATAAGGGTACCATATATGAAGTACAGGCACAAACACGACACAAGGGACACATCATGGCACCAACATGCTTTCCAGGAAAATGTAATAAAATTTTACACTATTACAGTTTGGAAGTTGCAAAGTGTTGTATCGTGTCTCTTCTGAGAACACTGCGCATTGTAGACATGTCAATGCAACATGAGACAGCCCTGCTTTCTAATCAATGCTTATTAACAGATCTGGAAAATGAACATCGAGTTATCTTGTTCAAATATTCAATCATCCTGCTCCGCACAACTTCCTTTCATAGCTGTGAGCTGAGAGATGAAACCTGTGGGGTTCAAGTCTATTTGAGGTTGAACTCTGTGCAAGGGTCCAGAGTTTGCATCAGGATGGAAGTTTAAGTTCTTTGTGTCTGACTGCCTGTATTACCAAGCATCATGACCTCAATCTTACTAATTTTGTCCTCGTAACTTACCATGCAATGCCATGAAAATTAGGATTCTGCATAACTGGTTTCAAGAGTAAAACCATAAAGTTGTGTCGGGATTGGAATTCTAAAAAACAAAAATGTAGGGATGATACAGATGAGTAGAGGCTTAATGCAGTAGTAAACAAGTCAAAATTTTAACACAACAATGCTATCATCTACGGTGCATTGTTCTTTTAGTGCATTGCTGTTTTTGTAGATATGATACAGATGAGTAGAGGCTTAAAATTAACAAACAAATGTAGGGATTGCATATGAATGTTTGAAAGTTGTAACGATCTCAAGATATGCCACATAGTGGAGAGAAATTTTAAAAGGGATTTTATCCTAGTTTGGAAATTCAATTGCTTTACAAATAAAATTGTTGAGAAAAGGAAAACATTTGTGTTCTCTAGATTTCTATTAGTTAATGTTGGTCCTTGGAGTGGAAATGCTAAATAAGGAATTTAAGATGCTCAATAGGTAGTTCCTGCTTAATAACATAGATTCATATTTGTATCCGTTAAAAGTACTGCACTCAAACTCTAGAGGCGTTATACCACAAAACTTCCTGTGGTTGTGGTTGTTTGTTCGAAGGTATTTTCCACTAGGAAAATATTTTGCTGAAATATATTTTGCAGGAAAAAGTTTATTTTCCAAGATTTTCATACCCTTTTAGAAAATGTTCCCCCATGTTTAAGGAGATTTCCCGAGATCAAACAAAGAAAAATCTTGTTTTCCCAAATTTTATTTTATTTTTTGAGATTTTCCATGAAACAGAGAACCTAAACCTCTGCTGTAACATGTTGGGTGATCCAATGACCAGTCACCAAATAAGTGTTTCATCTATGACCATTGTTTGACTGATTGTTTCCCTAATGGCCATTGGGAGTCTTGTCAATAACATCATCATAATGCTCCTGCACTTCATATGTATATAAAGAAATTGTATTAGAGTATTGAAAAATGTACAAAAAACTCTAAGAGTGAGAGATCCTTCGAACTGGAAAAAAATAAAACAATACACAAGCTAATGAATAACTGTTTTTCAATCACCTGATCCTACATAGAAGTTGAAAATACAATCTTATCCTGTAGAATATGAGAATTGGTGGTCTAATCTATGAAGATGCTAGCATTGTGTTCTCTCATATTGCACTAACAAATAGCTATAAACGCATATCTCCAAAGCAAGTGAGCATCTTTCTGCCTTCTAAAACCACTAAATTTTGTGAGAAACAAACCAGGGAAGCTCGTAGGATGAACCTAGTCATTGTCACGCACATCAAATAGACGGTTCCACATCTTGTGTGCAATCGAACAATGCAAAAGAAAAGTAATCTCTGTTTTCAGAATTATTACAGCACATGATTCAAGCATTAAGGAAGATAGCTTTAGAAGGTCACTCACACTTTCTTTTTTAAAGTTGCTAGGAGCTGGCTTAAGTTACTAAACAATATATTGTTATGGTCCTGGGTTTAGGATCGAATTATAGAGCGATTAGCTTGGAAACCTAAGTAGGGATTGGTTGGCTTGTTTTGTTTTAGTGATTTTTTTACCCTTGTGACCTATGTTAACTAATGAAAAGAAAATAAAGGCTGGTCAGAGGGAACCCCGCCATCTCTAAGGCTCATTTTGAGAGAACTTTACTGACTTTTAGTTTTTTAGGAACTCAAACCTTGAGAGAATTACTGCACTTTAAATACAAAAGGGAAAAATAATAATTCCCTTTATTTTTGCTACAAATAAAAATATCAAATCCTAAAATTCTACCTAGTCTAATATGGAAAATAAAAATTGCAAAAAGACCTAACAAGCAATTAGTCCCACTACTTATTATCGAAAACTATAATAAGAAAAGACTAAGCTATAATTTTCACAATTAAGTAAATGTGAATCTCTACAAATATGCCATGATCTTTGAGATTTCATGCCATGATCTTTTTGATGTTTTGAGTGCGTAAGATATACATTCAATTTTTCTTTCCCCAATCTTTTTGAGAGCATTTCAATATTGTGGGTGGATAACTTCGCCTTGACATCGTGAGGCTAATGATGGTGGCTTTCTGACATGCAAAGAAGATGATTAGTGGCAATGGAATATGATTGATTGAACAGGTCTTATAGTTCATTCAGCACAGTGAGAACATGTCTACCATTAATTATATCTGCATGCTAGCATACCTATTGCGAATGGTGAGAACATGTCCAGTAGCGACTGTGTCATGTGCAAGTCATATATGAGTATGGAAGCCCTGAAAACATAAGAAATACGTAATATCTCTTTCTACTGGGATGAGTTACATTTTAGATCACATAAAGTTGAATAAAGGACGGTTAAGGAGTAGAGAAAAAGAAAGCAAACGTTTTATTAATCCGAGTCTCTGTTACAATTGGCTTCTTTATGCCAGATGTATACATAAAGAAGAATTTGTTGCTCAGATTATATTCATAGAAGTATTTGTTTCTACTCTTATCATGCTTGTAGATTGATTATTCCACTGACATGATTAAGGAAACCAGGTGGGATATTTCTTCTAGAAGTTGACCGGCTACTGAAGCCTGGAGGGTTCTTTGTGTTAACCTCACCAACTAGCAAAGCACATGGAGGCTCTTCAAAGAAGGCAAATTCTGTAGCGCCTATTATAGAATTGGCCCAGAAAATTTGTTGGACTCTTCTATCTCAGCTAGATGAGACTTTTGTCTGGCAGAAAACAGCAGATAATAAATGTTATTCTTCCAGGTGAGGATCTGCTTTATATAAATTAATGCTGGACATAGGTTGTTTGAATGTAAATTTTCCTGGGAAAGTTCTGCATCCCCCAACTAAACCGCCACACCCCCCCAAAAAAAAAGTCAAAGCAAAGAAAAGAAAAGAAAACCAATCCCAGATATATTATTTTGTTTTCCTTATAATTCAATTGATAGGTCTTCGTCTCAGCAATTGCTTTTCCATTGTATGTTCTGTTCTGTAGCAAGCCGCGTGCAGTGCCACTCTGCAAAGAAGGCAATGATGCTGAGAGCTATTATCAGAGCCTAGCCTCATGTATTAGTGGGACCACAAGCAAACGCTGGATTCCCATTCAGAATAGGTCTTCCAGTTCCCAGTTGAATGCAGAAGAGCTTGAAGTTCATGGAAAGTATTGTTCCAAGGATACAACTAATTTTCTAAATGCTTTCTGTTCGCATACTCTGGATATTTACGTTGTTTCAATCTTTTTGTTCTTGCAGGTGTTCAACCTGAAGATTATTACGATGACTTGCAATTTTGGAGATCAGCTCTTAGAAATTATTGGTCTTTGCTTACACCTTTAATTTTCTCTGACCATCCAAAGAGACCAGGAGATGAAGACCCAATTCCTCCATACAACATGATTCGTAATGTCATGGACATGAATGCTCATTATGGCGGTTTAAATTCTGCATTGGTGGAAGCAAAAAAATCTGCATGGGTGATGAATGTAGTCCCTATTGAGCAACTCAATACCCTGCCTCTCATTCTTGATCAAGGTTTTGCTGGTGTCCTGCACAACTGGTGAGTTCCTCGAATTTTTTCATGGTTATTGCTTCTTTATGTCAAATTATCCAAGACCCTGGCTCCCACATATCAAGTATTCGAGATGTGGCTGTGTGGATGTCTTCTAGGCCCTCATTTAGTATGTGCCATAGATGAGAATCCTATTCTATTCATCTTGCATGTCACAATTTTAGACCCCTCATATGGTACTGCTTTTTGAAATGCATGACAACCTTTTAAGTGTTGTTGCTCAGTTGGAGAAATAAACTTCATGCAGCACTCATACATCCTATCCATTTGCAGGTGTGAGCCCTTCCCAACATATCCTCGAACTTATGACATGCTTCATGCAAATGGGCTCTTGTCACACCTTTCTTCAAGCAGATGCAGTATATTAGACTTACTTTTAGAGATGGATCGGATTTTGCGCCCTGAGGTATAATCTTACATATGAATTATGCTTGCAAAATTCAACTGGTCACAATTATTTCTATTTTCCTGTTCAAACATGACTGAGAAAGTCTTGCATATCCCTTATGTTCCATCCTCCTGTATGGTGAAAGTAGTTTTTATTATTTGACAGGTCACTTTCCCTCTTTTTCCTATTCCTCAGCCTTAGCTGTTTTGCTCAAAACTCTTTGCAGAACCAAACTCCAAACCTCTCCTATCCAGTCTCACTTCACGGCATTCGTGCTTATGTTTTTCACGGTGCTGGAGTGCTTCTTTCTTTTCCCGGTTAACATCTCGTGTATACTTAAATGCTAGACATGCTTATTGACACCATAACAGATTGATGGAAGTTTCTCTAGTAAAAATGGTTACTGAACATCAGTGTCATGTCATCAATTTCTATTTGGTTGATTTGCAGGGATGGGTTGTCCTTTCTGATAAAAAGGGAGACATAGAGAATGCACGCATTATTGCTGCACAACTCAGATGGGAAGCGAGAGTTATTGACCTCCAAAATGGTAGTGACCAGCGGTTACTTGTTTGCCAAAAGCCATTCTTGAAAAAATGATGATTGCTTGGGAGGACCACAAGGTCCCATGACTATTCTTTTTCTCAAGTAAGTTCTCAGAAAATTTGGAAATGGTTATAGATATGATAAGGAAAATATCTGGATTTCCCTTTTTCTTTTATCATAAATCCCTGTCATTATATCATCTCTCAATTCTGGTTCGAGAACAGGGTTTCATTTGTCAAATTTGTTCTGAATTTAGAACAGCATAAGCACTTAGTTTAAGCTTTTACTGACATGGTCGAATTTCAGATTCAGCTGCTATGAATATGATATTACCTGCGACAACCATTTCACTTTTCTTCTTTAATTACTGTCTAGATTGACATTGTATGGATGCTATGAGGTAAACAGAAGAATCTGCTTGGCATGGTTAGGCTATGGTACTTCCACCTCCACCACTGTCAACACATTGAAATGGAGCCTTGCACTCATTGATATGAATCTATTTAAATGAAGGAGAATGACTTTTGGTACATGGCAAGCTATATCTAGTCATAAGATTAAGCCTGGTACTTTCTTGTACAACAGACATCAATGGTATAATCGGAGCTTTTGTTCATGGGGATAAAAATGGTAGTGCAGGCTAGCACATATAACTGCAATAACACATTTTCTATGCAGCTCCTTCAAGCTCATTATATTCACCGACTGCTCAAGTTAGCTAAGCTTAAAATTTTTCAGAGCTTTGTTTTGACTTTCATTAGTTGTCAGATCTGTTAAAAAGATGCTGTGTGGGATATATTCATACTGTGGACTTCATCAACTTTTTAAGTGCATCTGATTGTAATATTATGCTTGTTCTTTTTTTTTTCCTGGTCTGTTGAGGTTCCATATAAGGTACTCATTCAAATTTCCAGGGCATGGATTGTCTGGTGTCTCAGCTCGATGCTGAGCTGATGGATGCAAAGATATGTGTGATCATACCAGAAGAACTTGGAGCATGTAGATTAAACAAATGTTTACCATCAATGTAGCTGCAGTTAGCCTTTTTATTTTTCAGTCTTTACCAAGGCGCCATAGCGATTCATTTATCCATTTTTGTAGCTTCGCCTAGTTTCTTATCTTGGCACTTTGTTTTTCATTAATTTTGATCTCAAAATTCCACATCTTGTATTGAACAACTACTGTTGATAAAATGGTGTCAAAGCAGCTATGAAATGAAAAGAGTTATGCTCTCTCTGTGTCTCATATATGTATTTGCTGGCCTCTCTCATACACGTTTTTGCTCGCCTATCAAGGCCCAGTCTGAAAGGCAGTAACTAAAAATTCAACCCAAATATAACGCCGCAGTTGCGAGATCGTTAAGAAAACTACCCCCGGTTACAAACATGTGAACTGGAAAGTTACATTATAACCAGCCCCACGTACCAAAATCTAACAGCTCTTTTTTTTTTTTTTTTCGGTCATATGGCTAAGTCACCATCCGGTATCTGAGGCTTTGTCCCAAATAATCTGCATCGACCTGACTGTTCGGTCTCATTTGAGGAGGAAGTCTCTTAATATTGTTTTTTCTGTATCCAGAGAGAGTCGAATTTCAGATCTGATTAAAGAACGAATGTGTCTTTTTTACCGACGTAAACAAGTGTTGATACCAAAATCTAACGGCTCTTTTCATTGTATAGAGAAGCACACGTGTGCTCTTCTGCCAATTTGCGATTCTGCATGTGACACTTGACAATAGACTGAGTGCAGTCACGCTTCCAGGAGAATCTGTGGTTTTGGTCATCCAAGACTCGTTTTCAATTCTCTAATTTTATTAAACAGAATCAATCACATATGATTAACAGAAAAACCTTACATCGAATGCATGGGACATTCACTGCTCCAGCAATTCTGCAGATGTAAAATTTGCCAATTTCCAAGAGGAAAGAATGGATCTGCAAATTAGCCCACGCCTTCAGAATGCAATCCTTTGGACCCCCAAAACCTTGGGCCAAATTAACCTGCTCATGAACCTTATCTATAGATTTTTTAGGAAACCTTTAGAGTAAACATGAAGGTCAGCCTGCTTTGAAGCAAATGGGAATATGTAGACATGATTTCTGCATTTCCTGTCCTGCATCAACAAGTTACGATGCATGCCAATTACCACCATAAAGCTAAATCCACATATTGCTTCATCAGCATCCTTTGCCTTTTCCCTCTCATATCCATCTTCTCTCCATAACTGTCAGCCAAATCTTCCTAATCCCCTCAAAGATTACAATTCCCTCTTCATTTGAGTAACAATGCAGAAGCTATGTAATCAAACCTAGGAACCTCCAATTCTGTTATTCATCATTCTCTCTATGCACTTGGGCCATCCTGTTCCTCTATGAAATTTCTATTCTGCGCCTTCTGCATTTTGAATGTTTGAAGATCCCAAAGAGCAGCACCAAGGAACACCTGCTTCAAGGCCAACAAGAACATGCACAGAATCAGATCTCTTCTTTTTGACTCCTGCATTAACATGATCCCGCATAATTCAAGATCTATGGCATATGAAGCAATGCCACAACCTATGTCTACATCGTTGCATCATTAGAATAATTTCTTATGTTTCAACCATCCTGTCTCTCCTCCTCTCTCTTGTAGCCATCTTCTCCCCATATCGGGTGAATATATCAGCCAAATCCAACATCCCCCTCCCTCAACTTCTTCCCAATCTCCTCGAACATGATAATGCCCTCCTCATTCGAATAACAATGCAGAAACCTATTATAGTCAAACCTAGGAACTTCCATTCCCCTGTTCATCACTCTCTCCACATACTTTGTAGCTTCCAATGATTTCCCTGCCTTAACCATACCTCCAACGAAAATGGTATCAAAATTAAATTTTCCCTTTCCTCCCCCTCTTCCCCAGATGCCCTTGCAAAAGCATAATATAAGTATGCATTATTGGCCCACATCCTCTGTTTATCATCTCTCTAAATACTTCTGTAGCTTCACCGGCCATTTTCAATCTCAGCAACCCTTTGATCAATCCATGGTACACATTTATATCAGGCTTATCAATCCCTTCAACAATCTTATAACCCTCTCTTACTCTACCTTTACACACAAGACCATAAACTAATGATCCCATAGTCACATTATCAGCTAAAATCCCTTTCTTTTGCATTTCTTCAAACAAAACATAAGCCTTTGAAATTTTACCCATTTTACACATCCAATTTGTAGCGAGCTTATAACCTGAAAGACCTAATTCAACAAGCCTCTTTATTCTCATATTCTGGAAAAGCTTCATAGCTTCGTCAAACTGATTATTCTTAAAGAACCTCTAACATTTTCTCAAACACATCAATCTCAGGTTCAAACCCTTCATCAACCATCAAATTCCAAAATTTTGAAGCCTCGATAACATCACCCACATCACAAAACCCACAAACCAAGTATTTATAAGTGACTCCATTTGGCTTAATCCAAGGTTTCAACTTGAAAATAATAAATTTAGCCTCACCCACAAGCTTACAATAGCACAATGTCTCAACCACTTTATTCATAGTATCCAAACTATAATACCATCCATGTTCATTCATAAAATGGAAAAATTCAAGACATTTTTTCGACTCTCTAGATGAAGCCAACGTCTTGATAGCAATCCTAAAAGTCTTGTCATTAGCCAAACCTCTGTAACCCATCAAGTGAAGAACATGCCAAAAAAGGTCAATGTTTTTGGACTTACCAACAGCATCAAGCATTTTGTTGCATGTGAGTGAAGAGAGAGAAAAACCCAGTTGGGATTCTGAGTATTGAAAGGGATTGTAGATGGGTCTCCGTGCATATGGGAATTTGTTGCCGACTTGGAGGAAAAATTCATGGGTGAGGTCGAATTCGGATTTTTTGAGGTTTGAGAAGAGTTTTGATTTGGGAGAGTGTTGTTGTTGGTAGAGGATTGTGCAGACTTTGAGAAAGTGTGCTTGGTTGACGGGTGTGATTGGGTTTGGGGAGTTGGGTTTGAGTTGAGTTTATAGTGATTGTGCGGAAATTGTGTGTGTGGGAAAAACAGGTGGTGAGATTTTTTGTTTTGGTTGCGAATCTGTGTTTCATCGAGAGAGAGAGAGAGAGAGAGATCTCCCAAGAATTTTCAAACGGCGGGAGAATGCGAGGGAGCGGAGGGAACAGGAGATAAAAAATAAATAAATAAAATCCTAAAAAGAGATAATTCAAAGAAGAGAGATGGAGATGCAGGGGATCGAACCCTGTACCTCTCGCATGCAAAGCGAGCGCTCTACCATTTGAGCTACATCCCCGTGTGAGAATCATGTCACAGAAATAATACAAGTCCAGATAACCATAGCTTAACTTCCCCATAAATTACAAATAAATTAAAGTATTAAACTCAACTTTCTAAACATAACCATCTTTTCCCTCTGTCTCCTCTTCCCCCGCACGATGCATATGGTAACAAGAACTTTGAGAGTTATCAACATATTTATTTCATCTGTGAATTTCTTTCATATCCCTAGATTTTTTTTAATTCATTTATTTGACATTTAAAAAAGATCAATCTATTTGTATCAGTTAAAAAAATAAAAGAGATTATATATTAAACAATTCGTGATATTTTTTAAATCTACAATTCTACAGAGGAGAGAGAGGATAGAGAGGATAGAGGACTCGCGAAAACATGCGACCGCCAATCTAGCCTCAGCCCGGGTAATGATTGGACTCAATGCAGGTTGAAGATGGCAACAATGGAGTTGTGGCCGTGCCCACCTGGAAATTCAAGTATTTCACACTGGCAGCCGTTTATCTATTTGCAACTAAGGAAACAAAGAGAAAGGTATAAATTTTTATTGAAAATCAATAAAAGAAGAGATAAAAGTTGGATAGAAGAAATCATTGAAGAAGAAAAATACAGGAAAAATGGTTAAAAAGAAAAGTCTTCTATTTCCTCCACGCCTCTTTCTCTTGGACTCAAACCCTTCCCGCAACTTTTTCCCAGGCATACAAAAAATTCTTCTTTTGAACACATTAATCATAATTTTATTTTTTATTTAAAAGTAGCAGTACACACATAGAGATTTAAAAAAAAAAAAAAAAAAAAAAAAAATCCTTTGATGCTTTGTTAACCAAGAAAAGGAATTTTAATTTACAATTTTTAATGAAAAAATTTTATTAAATAAAACATGATAACAAAAGTCAGTTTTAAAAAAAAAAAACTCTTAAAATGTATCAATATCTCATATGATATGATTATGTTGAACATGCAAACAAGTATCGATGCGATTTGATTAAGATCAACACGAAAAAAAAAAATCTCTAGATCACTAGCATTACGTTACACGAGGTGTTACAATGGAAACTATTTTATTTGGCATTGAAAATTTATTTTACAAAATTTGCTATTCAGACATAAATTTTCCTTTATTAGTCATAATTTATAAGGTTGAAGGCTGTTATATTTAATATTAAAAATATATGGCACAAATTTTGTTCCATAAGCATAATAATAAAAATCATTTAATTGGTCATAACTTGCACATAACATGAAAATTCATACATCTAATATTTTAAAATTATTTAATTAAATTATAACGTTTTTCTATGCAATCAATCTATAGTGTTCAACAATCGAATATATATATATATATATATTTTTTTTTTTTACTACCGGTATTTGGATTTTATTCGACTAATTCGTTTTGAGCACTATTGGACTTATTTTAGGAATTGGCTCTCCTGATTCGAATTTGAGAACTCTGATTAAGGAAATAAAGTAACGACTACTCAACTCAAAGGAGTTTAGTGAAATATATATATTCTTGAATAGTATAATATTATATTGTTTTTGGATATGAATATTTTAAAAAATATATATAAATTGGATTAGAATAGTAGATTAAAAATTTTTACAACTCTCAACTCCAAATTATTTAAATCAGCATATCAATATCCTTTTTTTTTGTAAGAAAGAATATTTAAAAAAAAATGAAAGCAAACGGGGCAAATCAGGCCCCAAGCTCCTGAGGTCCTGAGCTTTAGTCTGCTGAGGGAAGCCGACACCGGCAACGTCCCAATGTCTGCAAGGAGGACAGAAAAGTGGCGTTGGGGAGGGGAAGTCAGCAAAGTTATCTCTTAAATGATTAGGGTTTATTCCATAATTAGCCGGATGTTGTATGTTGCACTTCCAATTGGTTGAAAAAGGGGTTCATGCATATGAAAATCAATTTAATTATGGAAAAATTGAGCTAGAATAAGAGTGGGTATATTAATGTTCAAATTATGCACTTTTTTAGTTCCCATGACCCAAAAAAAAGAGGCATTTCAACGAACACAGTATGAGCAATCAACTACTCCCTGCACCAAAACTCCCCAGCTTAAACTACTCAGGCACCAAATCGATAAAAAAAATGTTCCCAAACTCCATGGAAAATGCTAAAAAAAAAAGTCACATCCAAATCCAACAAGAAACAAGTAATTAGGGGTATAAGAAATAAAAGACTGAAAATCGAAAAGGAAAAAAGATCGAGGGGATTGCGACCACCACCTTCACTAAAAAACAAAAAATCCATCATCGACGACTGTTCTTGAAGCTCAGTTCTTCCCTTCCTAAACCTCATCATTAGCTTGAAAAGGTTCGATGGTATTTTGACGATACCCCGTCTCTCAACTCTGTGTGGAGCTTAAAGTACGGAAGAGTCCCAATTTTGGTTTGATGCAAGCAAAAACTGAATGGAAAAGTCACCAAGAAAGTTTGATTTTCTTTTCATGCTCAAAAATTTCAGGAGAGGGTACCGAAGGGACAAGTAGAGTCTTGGGGTTGGGATCGGAGGGAAGGCGAAGAGGCAGAGACGAGGAATTGGCTATTGCGTTGTAATCCCACATTGTTTAGTAAGAGTAGACAAGCAAAGTGAGAAGGACTTTAAAAACTGGACCCCCTCCATCGTCCGAAACACGCAGCCGCGCGATGAGCACAAAGCGAACTATTCTTTCGCCTTTTACTAAAGAATACCGTGTGCACGTCGCCTAAAGCGGCATACGCCAATTTTTGGAGGGGTTTTCTCTAATGTGGAGAATCCCCACAATATTGAAGTTCTAATTTTTGTGGGGAAATATTATATACGATGGCCATCGTATCTGCGAAGTAAATTGGATTTAGGTTTTGTATGGCACAAGTAAACAAATTTTATTGTGGCCATAGTTGATAAGAATAAAATAGTATTATTTTAATATTGCAATAAAATATTTAGTAAAGATAAGGATAATGAGTGATTAAGAGTGAAATATAAGAAAATTTTTAAACTTA
The DNA here is from genome assembly GCA_033439265.1 of Dillenia suffruticosa. NCBI lineage: Eukaryota > Viridiplantae > Streptophyta > Magnoliopsida > Dilleniales > Dilleniaceae > Dillenia > Dillenia suffruticosa. Next base: position 5,027,102 of record JAVTVX010000024.1, read on the forward strand.
AATAAAAATTTACTTTAAAGTGACATTCGAAATAAAACAGAGTAGGAATTATTAGATTTGTAATTTAATTTTGAAGAAAGCATGACAATCAAAAGATTATATAATAAAAGTAAATACTGCTATAATAAGTTCAAAACCAACAGAGATATTTTGAATCTAAATTTTGTCACGGGTTAAGGCAACGTAATTATCTTATATTGCACGGAAATAAAAAAATAACAACGGATACAAAATGATATAAAAAAATTACTTTACAAGAATATAAAAAATGAAACTTAGATAAATTTGTAAATGTAAAAAATTATAAATATTTTTATATAAATATTATTACTTTATGAAAATAATAGAATTGCAAATATTGTTAAATAAAAATATAAAATAATCAAATATATAATTATTAATCATATGATAAATAATATAAAAATTATAATTATAATTAAATAAATAATTATTTAACATAAAAATGTATAAATATGATAAAACTGAATAATTTTAGGGGGTTAGACAAAAATATTTTTTGAGTTTGGCAAATTTATTTATAACTTTAAATACGTTGTATTAATCTAGTATTTTTTTTATATGTGATTTTTTTTATATGTGATTTTTTTTAACAAATAGATAATTATGGGACAGATATTATTATAATTTAATCCAGTCAAAAATTATTTAAAATGACTTTTTTTGTTAAAAAAAAATACGGTTAGGGTGTCGATTAGTTGTCGCACAGCTCACATAAATTAAATAAATAAGAATGTTCTAAATTTATTTATTTAGCTGTCCAACGAATAAAATGGGCACAGGGTCAAAAATGTAAATGTGCAAAGGAGGGAGGACAGGGCGGATTGAACAAATCCACCAAACATTTTATTGTCAAATCGTGAATTGCGCGCTTCTCCTCTCTTTCAATCCCAACTGACGGTCCAGATCTTCTCTCATCACCCTCAACTCCCTCAGATCATCTCTCTCTCTCTCTCTCTCTCTCCCTCTCTCTTTCTCTTGGACTATAAAACCCCCGTTTTTTCTCACCTCGAAAGGCTTTATTACTCTCTCTCTCCCCCTCTCTTCGACTTCTCGGGTTCGCTCACTTCCTCCCTCTCTCTGACATTCAATCCAGATCTCATTTGTTCTCTCTCTTTAAGAACTGTAAGCATGTCGGCGGAGAAGGAGAGAGAAACCCATGTTTACATGGCCAAGCTCGCCGAGCAAGCTGAACGCTATGAAGGTTTGTCTTTCTTCCTCGTTCGTTCCTCATTTTCCCCTTTTCTTGCGAGTCTATCCGTTGTTTTTAACCTAATATGGACTTAGATCCAATTCTGCATGATTTTGACTCCCGAATTTAGAATTTGCTGGCTAACCGGTAGTTACGGTTAGTCGTCCGATTTCGATGTGATTTGCAGATGAAGAGGTCGTTGATTTTATTGGATTAACGTGTAATTGGAAACCTGAAGTGAAATATTTCGGATTGATTAGAAATGGACTGGGGATTACGGTGCTGATTGAATTAAACCATGGTTTGATTTGCCTTCGTCATTAGAGGAAAACTGGGGTAATTTGGGGTTAAATGTAGTCAAATGCATTTGTTAGGATGACTTTTCTTTATGACTTCTCGGTGTTCTTCTAGAACCATGTTTTGAATATGTTTTAGAGAATTAAAAAAATTTCTCATTAATATGTGATGACCGCATTGGGATAGCCTTCATGCTTATTTGACTTGTTATATATGATAATTATTTACATAATATGAACATTTTTATTCTGATAATCAAATTATTTAGAATAATCGCCGGTACATTCAAATATATCTTACCTAAAGTGATCTTCTCTGGTTCTCAAAAGGATTTAGCTAAGTTGACTAAGAGTGTTGTTGCTTGAAGATTAACCGTTGTCTTACTTACAACAGATGCTTTGATTGTGAAATAATATGTGCATGATGCCCTTTTGTTGCTCTCAAATTTTTATCTGATTGATGACACAGAGATGGTTGATTACATGAAGAAAGTTGCACAGCTTGATCTTGAGATGACTGTTGAGGAGAGGAACCTTCTTTCTGTAGGATACAAGAATGTCATTGGTGCTAGGAGAGCATCTTGGCGTATCATGTCTTCCATTGAGCAAAAGGAAGAATCTAAGGGAAATGAAAGCAATGTCAAACTGATCAAGGGTTATTGCCAAAAGGTGGAAGATGAGCTCTCCAAGATCTGTGGTGACATATTGAATATCATCGACAAGCACCTTATCCCTTCTTCTGGGTCGCATGAAGCCACCGTTTTCTATTACAAGATGTAAGTCTTGCTGCCTGATAAGAATATATTCCAATCCTTCTTTTTGACTGTTTAATTGAAGCAACTTGTCTGGGAGTCGAATTTATGCTGTTCGGATAGCTGGAAACTAGTGCCATTTTCACACTAGGCTTTGGTACGTTGACCTAAAGCAGATAATATGACACGGGAATAAATCATTCCCCATATGTTTATCAGAAGCTCTCATGGTTATCTGCTGTAAAGGTTAGGCCTGTCAAGCATATACTAATTTGTTCCATGCGATGGATGGACCAGAGCGAACTTTGTCATTTTTGAATATTCTTCTTCTTGTCTAATTTTCTGTTTCCTGTTCATCATTTTTCTTTTCCATTGGGCAGTGTTGTGAAATCAGGATTCACTAATGTCCCCAATTTTCTTTGTGAAAATTTTGAATTTCTCATTCTCACGTTCCTTCTTGCATACTTATGTACCCTTTTTGCTAATGATCATCCATACTCAATTGAACAGGAAGGGTGATTACTACCGATACCTTGCAGAGTTCAAGACTGAACAGGAAAGGAAAGAGGCGGCTGAGCAATCATTGAAGGGATATGAGGTATGGGACGTTTGGGACTCATTTTATATGTATGTACCCTTTTTGTTGATGACTAACTCCCATTGCTGTTTTTATTTTAGGCTGCTTCGGCCATTGCAAACTCAGAGCTCCCTTCAACTCACCCAATTCGTCTTGGCCTTGCCCTTAACTTCTCTGTCTTCTACTATGAAATAATGAATTCCCCTGAAAGGTAAATGTTGACATCTCATTTTTCTTTTGTGGTTACTTTGGAAGCTCAAGCTTGCGGACTATATAATATGGAAATTCAACTTGCAGGGCATGCCACTTGGCTAAACAAGCTTTTGATGAGGCAATTGCTGAGTTGGATACCTTGAGTGAAGAGTCATACAAGGACAGCACTCTAATTATGCAGCTTTTGAGAGATAATCTCACGCTTTGGACCTCTGACTTGCCTGAAGATGGAGGTACTGCGTGAGTCCGAAATAGAGTGTGAATGCAAATTGTTTTTCATAAATATGAACTTTTTCACCATGAATAGCCGAAAGATTGATGTAAAAGGTGGGATAGTCCAAGTTGATACAAGCACTGAAAGGGTGCATAGTTCCCATCCCTTTTACTGCAATGACTGCAATTTCCTCGTGTATGCTAGAGATTACAATCATGGAAATTCAGAAATGTTGTCTGTGTATTCTCATTTGCTTTTCGACCTTTTTCCTTTAGGTTATTCAGCTGTGAGTATGATTAACAAAATTGTTCACATGCAGGTGATGACAACATCAAAGGTGAGGAAACAAAAGCAGCAGAACCTGAGGTAAGTGATGCGCTCAATTCCTCCTCCCCCCCCCCAAAAAAAAAACCAAACCCAAGCCAATACGTCAATAAAATCTGAATAAATGTGGATTTTGCAGCACTGAGACGAGGTTAAGATAGGGCCTGTATGAGCAAATCCGGCTTTAATCTACAGACATGGCTCTTCTATATGATTTTCTCGAAAGGAGATTGACGAACGGTGTCAAGCTTGAACCTTCCAGTAACCCTTGTGGTTCCATCTGGCATTAGACACTTGCCTTGTTCTTGTTTTTGATCCACCTTATTTTATTCCAATTTTCTTTTAATATGATGATTTATTCCCTTTCTCCCCTAGTTTCTCGTATATGTGATTCAGGAATAAGAACGATCCTTTAAAAGATGAATCAAATGTCATGCAGAGCGATTGGATTGATAGGTGTTTCTCTCTCCTTCCGTTCCGGAATTATGCACTTTTGTATCATTTTTTCCTTCAATATTGGAACAGTTTATCTTTTATCCCATCTTTGCCTTCTTGCTGCATTTATCGTAAAGGTCTATTTGCAACTTGTGCCAAAATGAAGTCTTGGCTTCGAGGCTGAGGCATGATAGTGATCCTGCTGGTTGGATAATGAGGAATAAGCTATATACTTCTTAACCATCAACCATTTGTCATGACCCAAAAGGGATAAAAGGGTTAAAAAACAGAAATATGGTGAAAAAAAGCATGTTGATCTTGAATAAATTTCTGTGTATATAATGAAACCACTAAAGATCAATCTCCCTTCCAGATTTGATGGTCCCTGTCAGAGAGTAAGCTAGTTTTCTCCAGCTATATCAGCCCTCAGGACTCTTTATTCAAACGAGAGTAGGATTTACAGAACTGTAAGAAGCTGTGTAGATTCAGCATGGTAATTGTTTTAAGCTATACCCACATCACATATGGTTCGATAGAGTGCCTAACATAATTCTAACAATTGACATATCCTCTATTCTGAATGGGGTATATGCCTTCTATAGGGTATAAAATAGTATCATGTTTTACATGACACAAATTTGAATTAGTAATAAATTTGGATAATAAATAACAATTTCTATTTATTCTCTATTTATTTTTTTGTTTACATAAGCCTTTTTTAGGGAAATTAAAATTTTAATCTCCTAAAAAAATCTCTGTAATCTCTTGAATTTACTTTTTTCGTCCTGTGTGTATGATGTGTCTTAAAATTTGGTTTTAAAAAAAAAATAATATGTGTTTGTTTTGCGGAGTTGTCACAAGTAAGAAAAATATTAGTTTTTATAATAAAATATCAACACTCATAATCATATTGTATCCAATTAAATTTGCTCGAGGTAGGTTAGACTCTTAAAGAGCAAATCTCTTCCGTCGTTTATTTTTTTTATATACAAGATTCGAACTCAAGACAGATACCGATAGAAAAATATTGGTTGTGAATGAAAGTGTTTGATGTGGATACACGGTAATCCATTGATCTAGACATGCTAAAGGTTTAAAACAACCGCAAAATTAAATCCAGACCATATAATTTTAATTTGGTGGGATGAATGTCAAAATCGTAAACGGATCTAGTTGCAGTTCTAAAACAAGCTTCGATTTCATCCATTTAGACCTTTTTTTTTTTTTAACAATGTTATGTCATGAGTGAAGATAAAAATGATATGAATTTTATTTAAAAAATAAAAACGAAATAAAATTTTAAATTCTTAATTTTACATTGAAATAAAATCTTAAATTAAATAAGAATAGGAATTTATATTATCAAAAGAAAATAAAATAAAATAAATGAGTATGAACTTAATTTTTAAAAGTTCAAAAAATAAAATAAGAAAAATAAAAAAGAAAAACTTTTCCTTTTTCCGGTTCAAGACTGAAAAACTTGGAATTAGGACCAAGCCATTGGTAAGGCGGTTCTATTCCAAACCAAAGCGGAACCAGTTTGCCGTTTATGTCCGGTTCTTCACGTTATAGATTCAGTGGAAATCAAACGCAAACCGGTGGAATGCCTATTGCCTACACTAGCCCTAGCCGCGGTGAAGAATCATGTTACACTGCTGGCAGTATCTTGATTTGCTTAAACCCCAAAACACATGGGCGATATCCTAATCAAAAGCTTTGCTGTTGCCTAAATTTCTTGTATATCTAATGTAATAAAGCCACCGAGGATCAATCTTCCACCTAGTTTGGATGGTGCCTGTCTCAGACTAAGAAAGTTCTCTCCAACAATACCAGCCCCCAACACTAATGAGCTATAACTCAACCGATATTGTCCTCTCTTCCCCTTGCAAAGGTATCAAGTTCAAGCCTTCTTGTGTACCAAAAAAAAAAAAGAGAAAAGAAAGAAAGAACCAGCCCCCAACATTTTTCCTTAAAACTAGAGTAGGATTTCCAAAACTGTCAGAAGCGCATGGATTAAGTAGGGTCTTAGGTATATAAGCTATACTAACAATAACATCCAATATAGTTCAATACACTGCCCAACAACCTTTTTTCTTCCAACCTTATTATCCAAAAGTATTGTCATTAGGAAATTATATATATAAAAAAAAGGCATACACACACATATTAGTCAACTACCCACAGTCCTGTAAATGTCCCTCCATCCATCTCAGCAACTTGGTTGATGAGCATTGTATTCTCTAATCAATAGCTACCTATCTGCAACAAACAAAGGAGCATCAATGACTGATACAAGAAACTAGTACCAAGAACTTCAAAATCAGAGACAGAGGTAGGAACCATTCTAGATTTATTGCCAAGGAAATTATTTATATAATAGGAAGAGGAATAAATAACATGAATCAGCAGCAAAAGAGAGGATATGATTTAGAACTTGTTCCTGGTGAGGATTACAGGTTTTACTATGTTAATGGATAGACAGGGAATATACTTGCAACTCTTCAACTGAAGCCTGTACAGGATCATTCGTCTCTTTCTGAATCGGTAAACATATAAATGACATGCTTTAAACCAACAAACGAGTAGCCTATGGAGAACAAACATGACAGCAAGCATAATGTTCTCTTTTCAAAGTAACGGATTCACATGCGGACTTGATGCAGGATTTTATGGTTTAGAATGATGAATAAACAAAATAGAAAAGTAAAACAACCCAAGAGATCACACTTCGGGTTTTCAAGAATCGCTTAGTAGAAGAAGGTGGCACCACACCTCCTAGATTTGAAAACTCAAAACAATTTAACTAAAAATTATCGAGTCTTCTTATTCCCCTCAAAATAGGGTTATAAGTCTTAAATAGACAATGAACCGCAGGAAAATAGAAACCACCATTAAAGCCAAAAGAAACTAAAAGCAACTCCTCTTAGGATGTTGATTCTTGACTCATTATTTGCCTGTAATACTTTTGAAATCTCCTATGCATGTAGTTTGCATCAGCACCTTCTATCAGCAGTTATGCTTCATCTTTTACAAAAAAACTTTGGGGCAAGCTAAAATCTTCCTCTTGATTCAGAATCCCCATCTCCTCATCATCAGGCTTCTGAAAAATGGATCATAAATTCAAGGAAGATGGCAACGTTAAATCTCACATCATTTTGGAAGAAGAAAATGTCAATAACATCCATAGCATTTGGATATATGGTAAAACAGAAAGCTCAATGTCTGCTCTCAATAATGGAAAAAACACATACCACAATTGACCATGCAAGCAATAAATACACACATCCCATTATATTTCTTTCTACAATTTTTCCTTTCCTAGTGATAGGTTATACTGGTAATGTATTCCATGGGACAAGAAAAAATGACCATGATAGTACAAGGTGCAAATGCAACTATGGGCGATCTTTCTTCTTTCCTTGAACTAGAAAGGAAAAAGCCATCTCCCATATCACTTGATTAATTAAAAAAAAAAATACCAGCATTTCCAAATTGTAGAAGCGATCCAGCAGCTGAAGAACCTCATCAGGAGAGAAGTGCCGGTCAAAGCTGTGAAAAAAAGAAGATACCTAAAGTTGGCATAACTAAGAGCAGGGAAGGGATGCAAGTGCTTTACTGGAATATAAACAAGAAATCCATGGAAAGGTACTAATTCAGAGGAAAGTGGGGGAATCACACCTCCTCCGCATATATTCCATCAAACCATAAAGGACAAAGTGGCGATGTATGCCTGTAAAACACAAAAAGAAAAAGATAATTACAGAAAGGTGCAAAACCATGAATAAGTGATAGTGAACTATGAATAAGTGATAAGGTAAAGAGTCTGGGCAGAAATGCTACATTACAATATTATTTTATATTATGTAAATTCCACGCGACAATAAACTTTACTTACTATAGCCCCTTCAAGCAGCAAAGAAAGGATAGTGATCAAATTGAAATTTGAATCGCGAATCCAAAATCTCATTTTCTAAATCTACCTTTTAGAACATACGCATAAAGTATATTAAAAAATAAAGTATTCATAAATTATCAAATAACATGATTGTAATCATAGTTGTTGGGTCGATGGGTCAGCTGCCCCCTATGTGGTCACTCGACCCAATTCACGGGGTGGTCTTGACCCAGATTGTTGTCACCAGTCTCCCGAAATTTAAATGTCTATTTCAATTGTTTGACTCCATCAATTAATATAAATCACTCGGAGTTATTGCACATGTTACAGAATATCACATAATATTAATAGCTTGATTTTCCAGTATTAATTAGCAGTAAGAAATAAGCCTTTTCTTTTGAGTTTGAAAAGGACTCTCTTTTCAAGAACCTTAACGTAATGGGTCACTCTATATTTATTAAGAGAGATAAATATCTCCTATAATCTCTACCCTGTTAGGAGTCCCACTATTAAACATTTCTTACCTTTTGAATTATTAGAGATTAAAACATGTTCATTAGGAAATTTAAACATTTCACACACTACATGGATATGAATGATCCATACTACAACACCTAAGTGTATCACCACCCGCAATTGCAATCTGAAGAAGTCTACCCCTTACACCATATTGTAAAAACTGGCATACCGCGTACTTGTACCCCTCGCATATTGCATTGCATGTGGCGATCCAGGTAACTATCATTCAAATTTTGGGCTCAAATAAGTAATTATTAACGAGTAGTAAGTTAATCAAATTGTAAGATCCAAATACTCCAAAATTTAAATTTTTAAAAGATTCAAGTAAAATTATATCATATTCTCAAAAGCTATCCCCAAGATCAATATTGTTATCATCACTTCGATCATCGTCTTCTAACAAAACAATCTCATTTTATAATTTATATCCTTAATTACATTTTACTTCTTGTTCATCACCACCATCTTCAATTCCCTTTATATCTTCATTTTCAATCACTTTTCCTTTTCCCTTTGTATCGTTATTCAAGTTTCATGGACTTACTAAAAAAGTAATGAGAAATTTATGGACACAATATTTTGTCCTTAATTATATAATTATAAAACTAAATCATTTAAGTATATCTATTTTATTTTTTTTTCTAGAAGTTCTTTCATCATTTTTGAGGCATTCATGGATATCCATCATTGAGTTATCATCTGGAAGTAAGAATCTTCACATATAGTGATCCAATTATCATCCGATTCCATATCCGACAAGCAGATAGGATCATAAAGCCAAATCTATATTTTTCTGAATCAAATCTAATTGTATGACTCGAATCGTGAATCCTAAGATTCTTATATATTTTAGATTCATCCACCTAAACCGAATCCATTTGTCTTTGAGCCGAATCGAGTTGTACAGTTCGAATCACAAATTGTAAGATTCTAGTAACCATGTGAACATAATATCCCAACACTTTCCAAATTCGATCACTTTAGTGTAAAAATTGTTAAAGGTAAAATTAAAAATCTTTTCTAGAAGATTACCAAGAGAGGGGGGAATCAATCCGGTATGAAATCATAAAGTTGCCAACTAAACAAGGATGAACTTGAGTAATCCTACTATTTAACACCTTGCAAGTCAGGATGAAGCCAATGAAAAAAATTTTAACTAATAAGTAAAATTGCATAAACGTGGTGCTCTATGATCCTACTTGAAAAAAGAAATGCATTAATAGTCCCAATAACATATGGTAAGAAACTATAAGTTCAACCTCAGGTCTACCATCCAGAGCCATTTTTAAGCCAAATATGCATGGCAGTCGATTGTGCTCAGAAAGCAACCTGGATTTTGCTATGATCTCAATGTAACTTGAAGGCATTCTGATACAAGAAAATCACGTAGTCAAAACTTAGTTTAACTGTATGACTGGCTGCTTCATCAAGTTCTAAACAGAGAAACATAATTGACTTTCCTCTATCGAAATTATGCTTACCATAGTTGGAGCATGATATTAGTGGTTCATATCACCTAAACAACAAATGCTGCAAATTTATTATTATGTACACTGGATCTAAAACCCGCTTCTGTAATAATACTATTGTTCACTATTTTTTGCTTGGAAATAGGGAGGGAGACAGGAGACAATTCACAAGACACAAACCCTTGACCTTCTTCATTGATAAGGACTTCGAGTCATTCGGGTGACAATTGAGCCAAAACTCTTAGTCACTGAATTGTTCATTATATTGGACCAAATATTGAAAATTTTAAATCACCTAGAGTGTAGATTCAGTATCTAAAGCCAAATTGTGCTATGAGGTGACTTAGATTGCTTTGACAAAACCTAACCATTCACGGGGAGGGTAATACAAAGTTTTGCCACAAAACTCAACAGATAGATGAAGAAAATAGATTATTAGTCATGGAAATCAATGCCTAGTGTACGTTAATCAGTAAATTAAGTTATTGTCACAAGATAATTATAAATCAAGACAGGAAAGGTAAATTCAATGAAAACAAAGAGATAGATTCGCATTTCCACAACCCCACCGGGACCAAGGTGGCAAATGATAAAAGTATGTAATCTACTTAGCCAAAAAAAAAAAAGTAAGTACAATTATTTGCATAGGTTTTATGGCTAACATATGAGATAAACAATAGGCTATGGAAACAATCCTAACACCAATTAATCCATAATTACCCAATTTTCCTTCACAATATAAATCAAAACGTAATATTGACTATGTCCACAGAAGAGAATGTAAATTGCAACAGCAAGAAGATAATTTTGCCTTGTAACTTGGAAGGAGGATAGATTTCAAGAGCTTCCAACAGTTTGATCTCCAACTCAACTTGTGATTGCTCCTGTAAAAAGAGATGGTCAGATACACACATCAATTTATATTCCGTAAATTATAGAGAGAGAGAGGACCTTGGGGAGAGAAGAAGCAGAAGAGGGTGGAGCTTTGCATGGAGAATGTACAGAAACGCCGTCTTGTTCCTCTTCTTTTGCAACACCCTCCATCTCTCTCTCTCTCTCTCTCTCTCTCTCTCTCTCTCTCTCTCTCTCTCTCTCTGGCGTGTTCTAAATTCTTTATTGCTATTCAAAATTTGAAAACTCAGAAATGTGTTTTTCCGTTTTGATTGTCTAGGGTTTGCCTAGGGTTTGTGGATTTGATCCTAAATGCCCCTAAAGGAAATTTTCGTTTGTTGTTTGCCATTGGGCTTGATGGGCCAGCAGTTGTAGTTTTGAAGTGGCCTATTATCTTTTCTCGAGCCCAAGCCAATCTGGTGTTATTTTATTTATTTATTTTAGTGATATTTGATTTGAGCTCACGTTTAGCATCTTTTACATTTGTTTAGTCTTAGTAAGGTTCAATGAAACATAAGTCTTTTATTATTTATTTATTATGTGTCGAGGTTCATCGAAAGATATGCCTTTCCCATTTTAGATTCTCACCCTCACCGATTTGATTAATATAAAAAAAAAAAAACAATTTTTTCAAATATTATTAATCAGGCATGAAAATAATAAACTCAGATATTATATAATTCGTTCTAATACAAAAATTTGAATTGATTTTTTCACATATAATAGGATAATGGGAAAATAATAAAGTTCTATTTTTTCCTATATTAACATTTATGTACGATACTGATTACAATCTTTTTTAATACAAAAGACAGATCGTATATAAACAATGTGCGTTCTCCGAGCAAATAGGTGAATATATGATAAAAAGATTTTGTTTAAATATTTTTTTGAGATTTAGTATTCAAATTTTCATAAATACGTATATTTCTACGATATCTATGTAATAAAAAAAAAAAAAAAAGAAATTTCTTCCCAAATAACCACAACCTTGTGTCGATGAGCTACAAGCATACACAAAATTCGCACATTAATTATCTTGGTGCAATACAAGAACCATCTTTACATGCCACTCAGGGTTCTGATGTCATAAGGCAATGGCCATAAAGAATGCCATTGGGACTTCAAGCTTCTAACGATCCCAGGGGCCTCTAGCGAATCAGACTCGAGGACAATATGCCGACCACCTCTATTCTAAGCAAAGAGAAAGACCATACGGAATGGACATCTCCACATACGTATTAGAGCCAATACCAAAGAAAGCAGGAAAACCTACCCTTTCTGCCTAAAAGAGTTGCCAACCCACATGTTTCAACCGAGTTAAATGTTTTAGCACTGGGAAATTTCTTTCTATACTAATCTTAATGTCACAATAAAGTGCTGGTCTTTCAAAACTCATTTACTAAATTTCTAATTCATAAGCCAATCATGCTGGCAATTATTCGCCTCTCCCCCCCCCCCCAAATCTATAACGAGGGTGAAACTCCATTGAAGAAAGGGCAAAACCAAAAAGACCATAAACAAAAGAATAACTTCATTTTCTAGCGATGAAGTATGCGGATCGAAACTCCTTTTTTTTTTTTTGGGTTACTGGGAGAAGTAGGAAGACTAACGCCGGAAGAATGCTAGTCCTTGGATATCTCGCCTTGAGGCTCAGCTCTATAAGCGTCGCAAGGGGGTGTATACAACTCATGAATCCTTGGAGGGGCTGACCGACCAATACGGGCTAAAATATCTGCACATTGATTACCCTCGCGAGGCACAAACTCAATATCCTGAATTTTAGCTGGACTCAGCGACATTCGCAGATGATATGGAGACCATGAAGTTGAGTTACCCCACAGGAAGAAAGAGCTTCGACTAGGCTACCAGAATTCAACTCAACTATCACAGGAGAGATCTTCAATCGAAGTGTCATCCAGAGACCCTCCCTAACTCGACATAGTTCCACCATGAAAGGCTTGGATATTCCCACATTTCCTGTGAAACCACAGATCCATAAAATGAACTCATCCCGAATAAGGACTCCCACACAAGCAACCCGTGATGCAAATGTAATGACCCATCCGTATTCAGTTTATAAACTCATAAACTCTTGTTGGAGGGGGACCAAGAAATCCAACAACCACACATGGGATCCGCATGGAGTCCCCGAGGGGACAGTCAACTCCTTTGGGGGAGAAAGAGATGTCTTCAAACACATGGCAACATCTAGCCTTCCAAATAGCCCACAAAGTATACATGAATGACAAAGGCCACGGGATATCTAAATTAAGAGCATGTGAAAGACAATTCTGGGCGAGCCAGTTGTGGTCTAGGAGCCACATCTACACCAACTTACAGAGGTGATAAATATGAATAACTCCACCTATACCTAATGGGTAACTGTACAATCCCTAAAGAGGTGAGATATTGTCTCTGGCGAATCACGACGGAGAGGACAAAGGGCATCCGTGGTAATCTGCTTGTGAAATCGAATGTTATTTGTCATCAAAGCACTAGGGGCTGCTAACCACACCATAATCTTAATCCGTTCTTGACATCGGAGTCACTAAATCCACCACCAGGAATTCGATGACGCTGAGGTCATGTGAACCTGGGGTGAAAAAACACATAGGCCGACTTGACGGAGAATACCCCCGAGGAGAATCCCACCCAACAAATATAGTCTTGGGCTGACGGATCACAGGGAATCATAATCCCTTTGATCTCTTCCACAATAGGCCATGGAAGAAAGGTCTTAATATCTAGTATGTCCCACGTTCTATTTGAGGTAATAAACTGAATCACACTCAACGGCTTAAACAAAACCCTAGCAGTGTCACGAATTCGCAGAGCCAATGGTATGGTACCCACCCATGTATCCTCCCAGAACCTAATATGATGACCATTTCCCAAATTCCATCGAAGGCCCCCCACCAAGTCTCCCTGGATCCTTATAATACCATGCCATAGAGAAGAGCATCCAACCTTTCTAGACAATCAACTACCATCAAACATTACCCCATTTGAATCAAAATCAACAAAACTTCCCACCATTAGCCTCACAACATTGTCCAAAGATACCAATGGTGAAGGGTAGATCCTACTAAGAAGGTATCAGTTGATTATTTCAAAAATCTGAGATTTTCGTCTTCACTCCTTCAAACTCTTAGATCTTTTCGTTCATTGTTAGAACGACCAATCTGAATTTATAATTATCAACTTGCTAACAACGATCAGTGTTGTCAAAATCTTTTCTTGCATTGCTACTATGGCAGCTTAATGGGGCGAGAGAGAGAGAGAGAGAGAGAGAGAAAGAAATCTAATCCAAGAAGTTAAAGAAATTATTCTCTTGACGTATGTTAGCAAATATATTGAGAGTAGGCCATTGGAGAGGCTAACAGCCATTGTTAGTTTTATTGCAAAGTCTACGATGTTGCCAACAGAATAACATGTCGATTATAATTCATATTGACTTGTGTGTGTGTGACATGTGACTCCCCATTTGAGTCACTTCCCACATCCCTTTTCATGCCCTTATTAAACAAACTCATGTCAAAAATGAACCAAACTTGTGATCAACTACAATTGTTCTTTGATTAGTGCAAGAAAAAAAATTTTTTTTTTCCCAATTGAATAACCTCTTCAACATATCAAAACATGATAAATCACTAAATTTTTATAGGGATAAAATGGTCTTTTTATAAAAAATCATTTACATTAAACATTTTCGTAACAAATAGCATCAATAATTCAAACAAACATTAAGATCACACGCCTCATCCACTGGCTTATGCTTTATTGGTGATTCCATATAGAGTATGAAAATGATACTTCACCACAGTGCTTTGGGAAAGTTGAAGTAAGGCGTAACTTTTTTATGGAAAGAATAATTTATTTTTTTATAAAAAAAATATATTTTTGTCTATAAAATTTTATATTTCCTATTAAAGTATTTTCACATTAATTAAAAATATTATATACAAAATAAAATAAAACAGAGTTCAACCGAAACAAGTTAAAACTCAAATAAGATTTTTTCAAATCATATATTTAGTTAAATTAAATTGAAAATCATATGATTTGTTTGGATTAATAAAATATAAATAAAATTTACAAATGAAATCTCCAAAACATGGGATCGAAACCCAAGTGAACACATGGGTTTATAAAATCCATTCTCGAAATATTTGATTTCAAATCCAATTCTGATTTTCCAATACAAATCAAGCAGATTTAAACGTTTCAAATTTAAGTTTGAGTTTGTGTATCGAATTAGTGAATCTAATAAATTATTCTATTATTTTAAAGATATGTATAATAAATAAGCATTGTAAAAAGAAAAAAAAAAAGAGCATTTGTTGGATAATTTTAATATTATGAAAAAAATAATTAAGATTATTATTTTTTGGGATAAAATTAAATTAAAAAAGGAAAGGCATCTTTGGTGGAGAAAAAGGAGCCCATAGGAATAGCATTAGAATTTTCACTTTGTGAACAAATCAAACAAAAGCAGTCGGTTTAGAGGGAAAATGCTACGGGACAAATAAATCAAAACAACTCTCACACACACACACTCTCTCTCTCTCTCTCTCTCTACAATTCAACTGTCTACACTTCTAAGATCGAATTCGAGTCCAATTAAGGTTATTTGTTTCTCAATCTCTTTCTCTCTCTCTCTCTCTCTCTCTATAAAAGCACTTGTTCTCTGCAATCTCCGCTTGTTCTCACTCCTCCACTCTCTTGATTTCTTCGTTGCTTTTTGTTCGTTTCGAAACTCTCCAAAACTCACTAACCGTACTTCGCCGGGTCTCAATCCTCACAGCCTCTGTATTTCGAATCTTTCTGTAATTTGGTTTCATTTTTTTTTCTTTGCCATTCAATGGCTTCGATCACGACTTCGTTTCAATTTTCACTTCATCAATCTCGAGTCAATTCGCTGCAAAAGTTGTCTTCGAGTAGTAAAACTTGCTCTGTTCTCAGTCAATTTAAAACACGATCCTTAATTCATGAACGATCAAGTTTTTTTCCCTCGCCGGGGACTCCGGTTTCTCCGGCGACGGTTCAATTTCCAGGCAAGGGTCTGCATGATTTGTCTTTGACCCCTATTTTGAGAAGAAGAAGTTCGGTTGAACTTTGTGTTCCTAAGGCTGCTGCTGATGGGCGTGAGATTGAATTGTCGCAAGGGTTTGTGATCTGTCTCTCAATAGATTTTCGTTTGCTTTATTTTTAGTGACCTAATTAATTGAAAAATTAATAATTGATTTTAACTTTTTTGCAGGATTACCGAGTCTCCAAAGAGTTTTGCGGATAGATTTCCTGCATTGATCACCGGTTTCTTCTTCTTTATGTGGTAAGTGGTTTTATTCTCCACGCGTATTCTTGGGCTAATTTATTCTTTATGTATGTATATATACGATATAATCTTGGTTTTGATTTGGATTAGGATGAGGATCGGATAATCAGATAGTTACGATGTTTTCACATTTTTCTATGTTTGGATAATCTTACTATTCACCCCGTATGGCCTGATTTTACTTCAAGGATGACATGGCATAACGTAATTGGTTAATCCTATTATATACATATATTAAAAAAAAATGAAGTACAGTATGGCTGCTCTAATGGTTTTAGTAGCAGGCTTGGTGGCTATCAAATAGATCTTATCATCTAAAATTTTATTTAAAATTAATTATAGTGAGTTCAATAACAACCACTTCTATAAGTTTTAGAACCAGAGAGTAAAATGCACTATACAATACAACATTCTGCTAATTGTTTTGTACAATATTGACTATTAGGCAAAATTGCCCATTTAAAATATAAGAACTTTTTCTTATTTATTTTTGTCTATTTATTATTTATTATTTTTGGGTATTCTAAATTGGGACCTAGACGTCGGATATTGATTAAGATTTTATGAATTTTCGGGGACCAGTTGTTTGAATTGTTAGTTGTGCCATTATATTTGCTCGGTCCAGCAAAGAATTTCAACAGGACAGAAAAGGAATGATGCTAAACTTAGAGAGAGAAAACCAACGCATTATTGTGGATTTAACCATGTCAGACCTATCTCTGATTCCTATGCCACATATGGTGCTTATTTGTTTTTGTTGTTTATAAAGTTTGACATAGTAGAACCAGTCCTGTGGACCACACCGCATGTGCATGCAGTCAAATTTTCTGGCCTGGATCACAATGTGGCTAATCAAAGGATGCGGGGGACTGTATTCCTGTATTATTGTTATCTTTACCCAAGGGGCTCCTAAAAGTTGATACTTTTGTTTAATGTTTTCGATTTGCATTGTATCCGATTGATGATTGAGCAGAAACCAACAAGCAAGACCATATCTAAACGGGACTAAGCGATTATAAGAAATGAATTACTATTAGCTTGTGTCTAACACATACCTAACTAATCTTTATGTCCACCAAGCTGGTGTTGGCTACTTGCTATTGTAGACGATCCCTTATTTTCTAGTCCAACAACTGTAGAAACACTTTGATAAAGTTGTTTTCAATCCTAACTCTGTGTTCCTTTCCAGGTATTTCTTGAATGTTATCTTTAATATTCTCAATAAGAAGGTCTACAATTATTTCCCTTATCCCTAGTAAGTTTACTTCTGCCGAAGTTTGTTCTGCTCATTTAAAATTTCCTGATTTCACAACAATAAGTAGACCATCAAAGAGATGGTACCTGGTATTAAAGTGTGAAATTTAGAAATATAATGCATTACAATACTTGCTCTTTTTTGTGCTTTTATTCCATCCCAGTTTCGTCTCGGTTGTACATCTACTGGTTGGAGTAGCATACTGTGTTGTCAGCTGGTCTGTTGGTTTACCAAAACGTGCAGTAAGTTCTTCTCTTTGGTCAGCTTTTTTGTTTTCTTTCTGGTTCCAAGTCATATTAATCCTTGCAGCAAATTTGTTGGTTTTTTTCCATGACCAGCCTATGAATAAGGAGCTTTTGGCACTTCTCACCCCAGTTGCCTTCTGCCATGCACTAGGACATGTCATGTCTAATGTATCTTTTGCAGCAGTTGCCGTGTCCTTCACGCATACCATTAAAGGTATGAGCCCGCTGAAGGCTAAGCTTGGTTTTCTTAATTGATATTCCGGTGTATACGATGGTTGATAAGGTTGTTTGTTTGCTTATTTTCTTGAGTTTGTGTTTGCATAATGAAGAATACAATGAAACAACACTGGGACTCACAGTTGCGTTGAGGGTGCTGTGCTATTAGCTTCATTTAAGAATTGGACTCTTGGTTATACTGTATAGTTACTGGCTCTTTTGGTCCTTTGTTGAATTTCACTGGCCTGTAGTACAGTTGTCTCATGGCAACTATGGTGGTGATAAATTTTTTGAGCTTCCAGACCTTGGTGTTCTCTTAGATTTTCTTGTAGCTGAGTCTGAAAATGTTGAAGATAGTGGTTTAATTGCAAATCTTGCGAGCAGGTCGTATTACTGAGAGGAAATTACTATTGTCACCTGTCATCTTCTTGTATTTGTTATATGTCCAGTCAATTTTTAATTATATGCTTCTATGTTCCAGAAATATTAGCAGCAATCTGATGCCTTGTTGGTATGTTTGACATTTTGATGTACAAATAGATATATATGAACATGCATGAATGTATGGGTTATGAGAGGCCAACAGATAATGTGTTAAAGGTTTTGGGGAAAGGATCAAGTGGTTTTATTTTTTTTTTTTTTATTTTAAATAATCAAGGGAGAGCTTAGAGCCCAAAGGAAAACAAAGCCAAAAATGAAATAACCAAAGCATCCATCCTGGCCCAGACAAAGGGGCAGAAGGATCAAGTTTGTTGCTCTTCTAGATTTAAGTCAATCTTGTGAAAAATTAAACTGTTCTCTTGATGTTCTGCTGCAGCTCTTGAGCCATTCTTCAATGCTGCTGCTTCTCAGTTCGTGCTTGGGCACCAGATTCCCTTGCCCCTTTGGCTATCATTGGCTCCCGTTGTTATTGGTACTTCCTTTGACTTTGATCTTCTTCCTTGTGTATTCTGTTCACTGTTCTGTTTTCATATACATTCAATTCATTGGATCAAAGTATTACCATCATATGTCTTTTTTCTGCAAAAGCAGTTATGCTTGATAATGCCTCTAAAATTTAAATTGTAATGCACATGCTCCTTGCCTCAATTATAGGCGTCTCAATGGCCTCGTTGACTGAACTTTCTTTCAACTGGACTGGCTTCATCAGCGCGATGATTTCAAACATTGCATTTACATACAGAAGTTTATATTCCAAGAAAGCCATGGTAAGCCCACTGTTAAAATGTACTTATTCTCGGATTAAAAACTTGGCTTTACTTCTATGAGATCTGGCTGCAAAGGACAAGTTTTTCACTCCATCCATGTATCCTCTTGCAAATCCACTGAGCTTGTTCTGCTGAATTATTCTTAAATTATAAACAATCTATCTGTCATGAACTTGGTGCCTATGAACCACTCAGACTAATCAAACATTTCTGAAAGCAGAATGGAATGGTAAGGCCTATCACCAATATAAATGCCAACATGGCAAGTATTGTGTTCTTATTTTGAAGCAATTGCAACATTAGTATAACATTGATATGTCAAGTCTTAGTGTGATCATGGAAAGGTAAATAATACTTGACACTGAAACCCTTGTTCTTCAGGGTTTTTCCAAGCATGTTGATGCATCATTACTGCTTCTGTGCTTTCTATATTGAACAGCTATACTATTTGAAATTTCTGCAAAATTGATTCTGTAGACATCTTTTCACATTAATAAATTGAGTTTCT
Source organism: Dillenia suffruticosa (assembly GCA_033439265.1). Lineage (NCBI taxonomy): Eukaryota > Viridiplantae > Streptophyta > Magnoliopsida > Dilleniales > Dilleniaceae > Dillenia > Dillenia suffruticosa. The sequence continues at coordinate 5,046,667 of JAVTVX010000024.1, forward strand.
TTTTACTATTATGGCAGACTGGAATGGACAGTACAAATGTGTATGCTTACACATCGATAATTGCTTTATTGTTCTGCATCCCCCCTGCTTTATTTGTAAGTCAGCTTATCTCAAGAGTATATTAACATTTTTTTTTAATTATTAACATATCTTAACACTTAAAAAAAATTTAAAATTCTCCTTTCATAGTCATAATTTTAAAATTAGACAGATTTTATAAGTCCGTGAATGCTTTCAGTTCGAAGGACCCCAGTTGATGGCATATGGGTTTAAGGACGCGATTGCTAAAGTGGGGCTTTTCAAGTTCTTGTCTGATCTGTTCTGGATTGGAATGTTTTATCATCTTTACAACCAGGTATCAGACATATCTAATTACTGCTTAATATTAGCATAGAGCAAAGAATGTCATTGACAATATCAAATGTCAGTGGTATTCAAGTTTTGCAGATGTATCAATTGCTGCTTATTTGACGGGTAATAGTTGTTGAGATAAACAAGATTCCTGTCTCTAATTCCTTGTTTACCAAGTACTTCACAATTACAGGTGGCTACTAACACGTTGGAGCGGGTTGCCCCACTAACACATGCGGTTGGAAATGTTCTGAAGAGAGTCTTTGTGATAGGATTTTCAATTGTAGTGTTTGGTAATTACTGTCTGAAAAACTCAAGTTACTATAAGAGTCCAGTCATCTGTTTGCCTATCATATACTCACGCCCGGAATGCTCTTGCAGGCAACAAAATCTCCACTCAGACAGGGATTGGTACTGTCATAGCAATTGCAGGAGTTGCCATCTACTCGCTAATAAAAGCAAATATGGAAGAGCAGAAAAGGGTAAGAACACTGATAAAGCCTCTGAACACTCATATTTTATATCTTTTAAAGTTTCATCAGCATGGATGAGTGGGAAGAACAAAATCTCACTATCCCACAGAATTATCAATGCAACAGAAATAGCCACAAGTCTCAGAAACTCAAACATGTTTGCTACAACGTCATAAGTCTGACAAAATTTGGCTCATCAGCAGTTTAAGAGTTTTTTTTTTTTTTTTTGGGTCTCCATTTCAGAAGGCGGCTGCAACTGCTGCATCATAGGAGCTATGGATTTATCTGAGATATTAGAATACAATATAGGCAATGTGCTCAATAAAAGCAGATACCTTAGAAATCAAGTAGCAACTCCCAAGTCATGGAACTTTCTCAATCCGATGACCATGATCAAGGAAGCTTGGCATGCAGGGAGGCCACGCGTCAATAAGATTACAATTGCATTAGCTAGAATGATTTCAACTTTTTCTTGTATCATAGTTAATTTTTCCCCCTCCAAATAATAAGATTCAGCTTTATCATCATTTGTAAAGCTTCTTCACTTTAATCTATGGCAATTTCACGGAGGCATGGTTATGTATGAACCCACACCAACTAGGGGCAAAATTTGCTGCACTAGAAGACTGCAGCAAGTATGTTGGCCTCATGTAGTTGTGCCGAAAGATCGTCCAATCCCAACCTATTCCGGATCAAGCTGGGCTGGGCAAAGCCATTTGAACAAGAAAACCAGACCAGATTTAATAAAGCGACCTTTGAAATTTCATGCCCTTTAAAAGCCAAATTGATGAATTGATCGTCAAAAGCTAATAAACAAGCAACGTATTAAATCTTTACTTTCAAAATTCAACATGAAAACATAGATCATAATGACATATAAAAGAATTGCAGTCACAAACACAATCAAAAATGTGAGAAAGACATAACCTTTTAAGTCAAAAGGCAATCAAAAGCCAATTACCCACTAAAATAGAAAGATCCATTGAGTTTCAACTAATTCGCTGATGCTAGAATGTGCAGAGGATACATTATACAAATGAACAGAATAACAACTACGAAGTGAGGCAGATGCATCATTGTTTGTTGCTTAGTTTCCTGGATACTTCTTCTCCAGACCAAGAAGGAATTATTATTAATAATAATAAAAATGTTTACCATCTCCGAATGGATCTTAGGTTCTACAAAATATGACCTCTCTCATCCTGGAAACTCGGATCATAAGCCTAACTTAAGCTAATATGCTCCCATAGCATGCACAACTTAAATAGGCGATTCTGATTCCACATACCACCTGGGAAAAAGGCAGGTGGAAAAAGCAAGAATACAAGGCTAGAAAGTGGGCCACATACTTGGTCCCGTATAAATTAAATAAAATTCATCTAATACATGATTCAACTTTGGTTGTTTTAGTTCCTGCAAGATGCCTTCCTGGTGGGGTTTCTTATGAAGCATGAAGCATATATACAACGATAGGCACCTCTTGCTCTTGTTGGTCCATCGGCACCAAAGCAACCTTGGGTTGGAAGAGGAATTGTCCAAATCAGTTCTCCCCTGTACATCATAATTAGAATACGCTTTGAATTTTTTACTTGGTAGACCTTATAAAACTAATTTTAAGAACTCACATTAAAGTGACACATTCAGCAAAGAAATTGAATAATGAAAATAGCCAAGTCCATAATTATCTATAATTGATAACTTAAAATTTAAACCTCCACCGTAAGAGAAAGAAATGGGGAAGAAAATCATTTTCAACTACATGGACAGTTATGCCTTGTTGAAATAAATCTTGTGGAGTAACAATATACCACCAAGTACCCCTCACAAGGCAACAACAATTTGAGCCTTAATATCAACAATTTGGGATCGATCATTTGAGAGACAAATATGGGGATTTAAAATTAAAAAAAAATAAAAATAACAAATAAACTAATAATAATAATAATAATAATAATAATAATAATAATAATAAATAAATAAATAAATAGATAAAAAATAAAAAATTTAATTTGTACGGATTCTTCTACCCGATTCATTCCTATCCAAAGTCATCATCTCATCTAAACCCTTAACTATTATATCTTTATAGATAATTTACATCTAAGTTTTCAGCGATCCACCTTTACGTTTTACTAGATCTCATATATTTAAGTTTTTTACTCTTCTAACCGGTGCATTTTCGGATCTTCTTTGCACATGCCTAAGCCATCTCAGTCAACACTATTGTATTTTATCCACAATTGAACTAATTCCCAATTTTCTACGAATCTTTTCGTTTCTACCACATATCTACCTAAATATTCTCATTTCTGCTATCGCCATTTTTTGTTCTTGTTATTATTTAATAACCCAACACTCAGTACCATAAAATAATGCAGGTCTTATTGTAGTTTTATAAAACTTTCCTTTCAAATGTAGTGGCATCATGCGTTCACAAAGAACTTCGGATGCATTTCTCCATTTCATCCGACCCGCTTAAATCTTATGATATACATCTCCATCTATATTGCCATCATTTTGAATGATGGAATCAAGATATCTAAATCGTGCACTTTTTTATATATCTTGTCCATCTAACTTAATCGGTGCGTTCACAAGTCTCCTCACAAGGCACTTGAGATAAGCAACAACAACAACAACAAAAAACTGAGCCTTAATCCCAATATTTGGAATCGGCTATTTAAGAGACAAATTTGAAAAAGATAAAAAAATGAAAAATGAAATAAATATATATATATATATATAATAAAAACAAAAATAAAATGAAAAGAAAAAGAAAAAGAAAAAGAAAAAGAAAGTTAAATAAATAAATCAATAGATAAATGTCTAAAATATATTGATTTAATTTGTGCGAATTCTTCTACGCTATCCATTTCTATTCAAAACCATTTTTTCTTCTAAACCCTTAATTTCTATATCTTTACGGATAACTTGCATCAAGTTTTTAACATTCTACCTCTACATTTTACTAGATCTTCTATATTTAAGTTCTCGGTTCTCCTAACTGGTACATCTTTGAGTCTTCTTTGCACATATCCAAACCATCTCGAAAACAACAAACCGAGCCTTAAACCTAATAATTTGAGGTCGACCATTTGAGAGACAAATTTAGAAACAATTAAAAAATAAATAAATAAATAAATACAAAAGTAAAATATAAAAATAAATAAATAAACTAAAAGTAAAATATATATATATAAATAAAAAAGAAAAAGGGAATAAAAAATAGATAAAGAAAAATATATATCCAAAATATGTTAGGTTAATTTGTGTGGATTTTTCTACGCCACTCATTCCTATCTAAGGTCATCTTCTCGTTTAAACTCTTAACTATCATATCTTTATAAATAATTTGCATATAAATTTTCAACAGTCTACCCCTACGTTTTACTAATTCTCCTCTATTTAAGTTCTTGGGTCTTCTTTGCACATGTCTAAATTATCTCAGACGACACTGTCGCATCTTATCCACAATTGAACTAACTCCCAACTTATTACGAATCTCTTCATTTCTAATTTTATCCCTTCCAGTTTTATCACACATCCACTTAAACATTCTCATTTTTGTTACGGTCATTTTTTGTTCTTGTTGTTGTTTAATAGCCCAACACTCGGTACTATACAATAATGCAAGTTTAACCGCGACACTATAGAACTTTCCTTTCAAATGCATAGGTATCATGCGATCGTCACAAGACACTTAGAGATACTAAGGTAAAAACCATGCAACTTAATAGAAAATGAAATCCTGAATTCCATCCATCCAACAGTTGCATAGAAAACAGGGGGAAAAATTTACAAGAATCATTAAAAAGGTGGTGAGCATGAAAACCTACTTGGAGGACCAAGAAAGAAAGGTTAGAGTCCTAGCACAGAAAGCCATATCTGCAGCAGAATAACATGAGTTAGACCAGCACTCAAAATAGACAACTTTGACAACCAAGAAAATCTCTAGTATATTCAAGGGTATCTAAACTCAGAACCGAAGATGGACGGAGATTCTTTTAACTACTGGAATCCATCAGAGCTTCTAAGCAATAAAGTTATTCTCAAGTTTACACTTGCCAAAGATGCCGCCGCATATGGTGACAAAGTTGCACAAAAACAGGCTTGATTTCACATCCACCTGTCCTTCAAATATGCCTTCCGCACACACTGTACGAACAATCCATTCATAACCAAGAAAAAACAAAAGGGAATTCTAGCATGCCTCCCACATTAGGCAATCCTACATGTTTCAAAAGTAAAATCCTAAAAAATCATTTTGAGATTCTAGAAAATTCGGCATCAAATAGTTATCCAATTGTAAGATTTTATAGATTGAATAGAGATTATCAACCATGAAGGGAGGTGGAAGTAACAAAAATACTGCAATCCAAATTAACTGGGCCAGCTAACAAAGCAACAAGCTATCTGTGGGACACGGAAGCATTACACAAATTTTTATTTATTTATTTATTTTTATAATAATAAGGATCCACACCTGCAATTGTGGCAATGCTGAGTCATGATCCATCTCATTGAGCATGCCAAAAAATTAAAAATAATATCCAAAGTTCTCTCTCATGCTTCAAAGGTTACCTTCTATGCATACTCAGTGCTGTACTCAAGATTAAACAGCATGTCCCGCCGATTCTCTGTACCCATTCGGATTTTAAACTTTCTGACCAAAGATTCCACATGGTCATCATTCTCATAGTCCATCTCTCGTATGCAACGTCGTCTTACCTTTTTAAGCATCTCTTTTGTTGGTGTAAATCCAGCAATTACCTGGCAATAAAAATTTTTAGTTGACATTAGCACCATTCCTGTTTACATGACATAAACAAAGAGCAGCTCTCGGGATTTAGTTACCATCTCATCAATCACAGATAGTGCAGCCTTAGGATCTCGGTTGATGAGATGAGCATCAACAAGCAATGAATATGACATTGCGTTCGGCTTCACGCCTAAGCTTCGCAAGTGCTCAAATACCCTTGAAGCTTCAAATGTCTGCAACAAGAAATGTTTTTCAAGTTCATCATACAAACTCAAATGCTTTCTAGGTAGTTCAATGCTTTCATTTAATTCAATGCATATACAGCAGATATCGGAGACATAACCCTCCAAAACCCTTCTGCTTACACTGCAGACCAAAAAGTAACAGAATCTTTTATGCCTCTTGATTAATCAACAGACAAGAAGTAGAGCCATAAAACCAACAGAGAAAAAAAAAATCATTTACAGCACAGTGCTGCAAAACAAGTAGAAAGGTCATAGTCCTAGAGGCGCTTCAGGAACAGCAATGCAGGATGCCATGAAGATGCATGCATACCAACAACAGCAAAGGTATCACGCATCAATGCTCAATTATGTCAAGGCGGGGGGAGAGGGAGGGGGAGAGAGAGAGAGAGAGAGAGAGAGAGAGAGAGAGAGAGAGAGAGTCTATGTGTTTGTGCTAAATGAACCACCTTCTTGTGTTTTCCAAATGCAAGCATCAATGCGTTGTATGAATGGATATCAGGAGTCAAACCAAAACTGGAACTAATTGCTTCAAACGTCTGGTATGCACGGTCAAGGTCCCATATATTTGCACAACCAAGAATAATACAATTAAGAGCAGCAACGGATTTGTAGGGAGGATCTGCACGGCTTAAATTCTCCAGTTGAAAATAGACCTGGTAAGATTGGGGATTGAAAATTAGCAAAACATGCATGAAATAAAAAATGAATAGCTCTAATACACACAAATTTATCTGAACATAAGTACATAAAATGCCTTTGCCAACAGAAAGGACATCACATTTCATTTATGGCATAATATGAAAAGTAAGTATGGACTTTGTTGAAATGGATAGGATGCCAATGCTGGAAGAAGGATTTCTCATTGCAGTCCTTGGAAATTCATCTCTCATTTATATCAGACTTTTCTTCCTCTTGCCTCTTTCAAAGCGGGTGATGGTTCTCTGATCCTTCTATGGGAGGATCCATGGATTGGGGATTTGCCATTGTCCGTTTCTTTCCCTCATCTCTATAGGTTGTCCAGGCTTCATTATGCTCCTATTAAAGATTTTTATAACTGGGAGGGACATTTGATCTCTTGGGACTTTCACTTTTTAAGAAATTTTAATGATCGAGAAACTACAGAGTTCTTGTCCTTCATTTCTCTCTTAGAGGGAAATGAATCTTCCCACAAAATTCCAAACACTAAGTTTTGGGATTTTGATACTCCAGTATTGCTTTTTCATGCAAATCCTTGCTTCATCATCTTATTAGTCTTCCCGACACCCTCATTTTCCTCTAAATAATTTTATTTGGAAAACCAAGATTTCTACCAAAGTTAAGCTTTTTATTTCGTTCATGATGCTTAATAAAATTAATATTAACAATCTACACCAAATGTCATATGCTACAAATGTTTTGAAAGTAGCGATCACCTATTTGTACATTGTTCTATTGCATGGGAGATGTGGAATCGCTTATTTGACATGTGTGGTAATGAATGAGCAAGTCCTAGAAGCCTATTTCTCACAAAGTTAATGGGCTTTGAAGGGATAAAGTATGCCAGCTGGATTTGGGAAATGTGCGCTAATAGTTATTCCTTGGTATATTCAGTGAGAACATAACGCAAGGATCTTCAATAATCAGAATATTGATCCCTCCGTTCAATAATCAGAATATTGATCCCTCCGTTCTTTGGGATAAGATTGTGTTTTATACCTCTTTGTGGGCTCATGCCTTGTACAAAGATTATAATTTAGAAAAGTTGAAAAGGGATTGGAGAGCTCTGGTTCATTAACTTCTGGAGATTGCTTTTTGCATTTTAGTGTGTCGATTATTCACTAGAATAGGTCATGTACATGCACATATAAAGTGCTTGCTAATACATTTCGTATTTCCTATAATATTACAGTTAATGAAAACTAGTAATAAAATCTATTAAAACTGTTCACCATAACTTAATGTCTTTTCTTATCAATAAAAATCCATTTTTGAAACAAGTCATCTTGACAGAACAGGAATATTAGCACTTATTTAAATAGGGGACACACTTGAATGACAAAATGTGAATCGCAAGCATCACAAACACATAAACCTTAACTCCATATGGTTCATTAATATTATACTTGATAAGACAAAAGGAAACAAGATAGACAATGACACTAGTCAAATCCGGTGTGTAACACTTAAATCACTTGCGACGTAACAAAAAAGAAAATATATTGCCAAGGAAAATACAAAAGAAGCTAACATGACACATTCCTAAAAAAGATGATTAGTAGTAGAACAATGAGAACAATAAGGAAACTCTAGGACAAAAGAAGAAAAAACATACTACAGTCAAAAATAAAGTAAATGAATTCAAATTTTATTAAAAAAAAATGCTCACTAGGTTTAAAAATGGAAACTTTAAGAAAGAGGGCATACCGAGTCCAAAGTCTCAAAACCCTTCTTGGAGCAACCTACAACTAATGGATGTAAAGAGGTAAAGGGAGATAACATATCCACGTCAGCTTCTTTACTGGCATTGGCATACTTTGTCTCAAATTCATGCAATGTACTAAAGGCCCTTTGTAGATTTCCCAATGATGCATAGGCATGTATTTTTGCAAGGTATGATTCTACATTAGGAGCCTTCCTTTGACGCAATGAGCGTCGCAAGACCACCCATGATGCATCGAGGAGAGTAGAGTCAAAGGTCCTACCAGCTGTACCAAGAGATGACACAAGCAATCCTTCGTCTACAGATAGCAGCACAGGTGGCCGGGTGTTCTCACCTTTTGCGATCCATTTGGCCAAAAACTCAAGTGCACAGAAAGCTAACTTGCTATTATCTGCTTGTAGTGCAACCTCAGCTATGAAGTTGCATGAGTTCCAGGTTGGGCAAAGAGCTTTGTTCTGATCCATGGCCTGGTTACATCGAAAACAAGAATCATCACATAAAAGCAAAAAGTCAAGTAGAAATCTTTCAAAGGAAAAAAATAATAATAATGTCATGTACCTTGCACCTCTCAATTATTGATAACAATGTATCTAGCCTTCCCTTGTTGACACAGCTCTTAACACAATCATTAAAAACTCTCAGTGACAACATATAACCAGATTTCAAAGTCAAGTCCAAATACTTCAATGCAGTGTCAATCTGGTCTGCCATAAACAGCATACCAATGACCAAGTCATATGACTCATCATCAGGAGGAGATTCTTTTCCTGTCTGCAACATCCTGATCCCAATAAAATAGATATTGTCCATCAAAAAGTCAATGCACATCTCTGAATTCAAGTATGTGCACACATGGAAGAGAAAACAAAACCAAAGAGAGATCATCAAACAACCACAGTAGTGAATTATATTGCAGAAGTGCTGAAGCATTACGGATTTGGATGATGGCCAAATGGGCATAGTTTTGTAGCTGCCACCATGGCCATGAGGTTTCCCTAATTTCCCTGAGCACCAGCAGGAACATAACTGTAGAACCTTTGCTAGAAAAGTTTCAGGTCAACCTTGCAATTATAAACATACATCTACAGTCTTTATTTTGTTAGAAATATTCATGCTACCCTTTCTCCCCCACTGTTATGTAGGTTCTGTCTCTAGAATAATGTAGTGCAATTTATGTACGAAACTGATTAATGTTGTGCTTCACTCTATTTTTTCACCCGACTAACAGCCCTCCTTGACCATGCATTGAGTTTCAGGCTAACCTTATAATTAAAAATTTAATATGTCCTCCAGGAAAAGATATGGCAAGTCTTGTTAAGGTACTTTCCCCATATATTTTGGGGTATGCTGGAAAAGGCATGCATACAAGTTCTCCAATAATGCAAAGTAGACAAGTATTTTGCGACACCTGAAAAAGGAAAGTTGGACTACAATTCGGGGTGCAGACATTACTATTCTTCTATTTTCTTATAATGTATCTTCTATGCTTGTCTGAGTTAATATGGCCTTTTGTGTTAATTGTCCACAAAAAAAAAAATTGAATTGAATTTGCCAAGCTTACCAATTGCTACCACTTTGTCAAACAGCTCAATATCAACTGCATACATAGGGCTCTCTGAATATACACTTAGCAACACAAAAGTTATATCTCTGGAATAATGCTAAGTAAACCAAAGAGTTCCAGGACCAAATATACAAAAATTGAGGTTCTATAGTTTCATTGGCCATTGAAAAGCACATGAAACTACATGGTTTAATATTTAAAACTATGAACTCTGCTGCATCAGATTTCATATATTGGGTCGTTCACATTACTTTCTAAAATAGTTAACCTACTAATCCCAAAACCCGCGTAGTACTAATTACAATTTTATCATTGTCCATGAAAACATAAGTTGGTTCCGAAAATTCTAGGCCAAAAAGATTGCAAATTAGATAAGAGAACCATGAATCATAAGTTCCGTAAAACATGCAGAGGATTCAAATCTAACCGTTCAATCAATTTCACAGCAGCATCAGTTTCTCTCGCCTGATACATCCCTTTAAGCACTAAATTATAAGACGCAGTATTGGGGATGATCGCATAACCCTCCATCTGCGCAACCAAATCAAGAAGCTCAGCAACAGATGCCCCGGTCATCAAATTAGCTCTCAAGTAATGATTATACAAATTCACATCAGGCTTATTTGGCTTGCCATTCTTATCCAAACACCTAATCCAGGATTCAAACAACTCCTTCATATCGGCCCATCTCTGCAACGTCATCCAATCGGCGAAAACATTCATCAAGCTCGGAACATCAAGCGTCTGAGACAAAGCCTGAATACGGGCCGATGGGGTCTGCTGGAGTAACCCTAGGGGAATGAGAGCCTGAGCGATTGAGGAGCGAGGGTTTCGCCAGTTTTCTTGGTAGAGAGGGCTCCCGGAGGCCGGATTTGGCGGGAGAGGCGTTGATGGAGATGTCGGAGGATCAGCGAGTTGTGGTTCTTGAGAGAGGAATGCAGAGGTTGCGATTGATTTGGTAGAGAGAGAATCCAGGGTTTTGAGGACCGGCAAGTACCCCTGCTTTGTGAAGATCAGCATTTTCGACGCCATTGATGTGAGTCTCCTTGTTTCAGTAAGATTTCATAGAGAGAGAGAGAGAGAGAGAGAGAGAGAGAGAGAGAGAGAGAGAGAGAGAGAGAGTCGGGGTTTTGGAGATATGATGGTGGTGTGGTGGAAGTGAGTGTGAAGTTGCTTTAGGGTTTTTCGAGACGTTTGAGTCAGGGTCGTAGGAGTGATGGTGAGCGTCAATGTGCTCGATCGAGCTCACTCACCTAATGAACGGCTCATTTGTGCGTGTCTCGTGTGCGTGCGTGCGTGCGCGTGCGCGAGTGCGCGTGAGTGTGTGTGTGTGTGTGTGTGTGTGTGTGTGTGTGTGTGTGTGTGTGTGTGTGTGTGTGTGTGTGTGTGTGTGTGTGTGTGTGTGTGTGTGTGTGTGGTGTGTCTTTTTTTTTTTTTTTTTTTTTTGAGAAACCGAAATTTATTGAAGAGAAAATTTAAATATAAATTATATCCTTGGCATCACATGGTATCAAAATTATTATTTAGCAATACTCGAAATTAACGGTGAACAAATGTTTGTCCATTGACTATTACAATTTATAAAAAAAAATTAATAAATTTAGAAAATAGGTATAATAGCCTACCCAAATATGTTTGTGTTTGTTAAGTGTTCCACCAGAGGCGACAATAATGATATTTTTAATTAATGGATAATCGATTTAATAAAATACGTTGTTAAATTTTTTAATCAAATTTCAGATTTGAATTTTAAAAATAGAAAAAATTATACTAGAAGAATCCTATTTAAATATAATTCTCATAAATATTCGTATTGAATTTGTTAAAATATAATTCTAGATATTATTGTAGAAAAAAATAATGGCAATTTAGTTTGGTAGTGTTGGATCCATCGAATTTTTTTTATATATATTGGAATTCAAATCTAAAATTATTATATGAAGAAAAAGGAAGGTGTCATTCGAGTTGACGCTTGCTGGCATCCGTTGACGTATGTGCAGGGGCCTTTCAAAGGCCTAGCTTGGAGCAAACCCAACGGTAGACAGATGGGCTTGGATATCAAATTTTCTCTTGTCCCACTAAAACAAGCCCAACAAGAGTAAAAGTACAACTAATTGTTTTGGAGGGCGGGGGAATGAAAATTTGCTGATTCAGGAAGCTTTTCTTTTTTTTTTTTTTTATCTTGATTTGGTCACCATTAAATATTTAAAATTTTATCTTCATTAATCTAAACTAATCATTGTAGAGCCCGAAAGGGGCCAGGTCTCCCAACGCTGACTTTTGCATGCCTATAGAGGATCGAAACCCCGATCATGATTAAGGGATATCAATTCCCGAACTAACTAAGCCACCAGTCGTTGATACTGATTTAGGAAGCCACCCACAATGTAATTGCGACGATACAATGGCTATGATCCCCATCGAATTTGATCAAACTATAGTTAACGATTTAAAAAACAAATGACCTGTTTGTGGTTCTGAAATCGAAATCAAAATTATCAGTTTTATTTTTATTTTTTTTCATTTCAAAAAGTAGGAAACTATTAATACTAGAATGGTTAATTTGATATTATTACTATTCCATTTACTTGTTAAATATCTTATTTAAATTATAATCATTATTTGTGGGACAAACTCATTATCGTGTAATATTTATATATTTATTATTAAAATTGAAAAAGAGCTTCCACCATTTATATGCATACATACATACATACAGACAAACATACGTAATTTGGATCTCACACACAAAAAAAAAATCTCAAATCATTTTTTTCAACACTCAACTTATATTTGTTAATAATTCTAATGATGAGTATGATAGGAACCGAAACATTCGAATAACAACGTTTTAACTATTGATCTATTATATTGTATTTCTATGAGTAGGGGAAAGACAGTCACATGGAAAAATGGTGGTTCTATTCCATTTTCTCTTTGGGGAGTTTGAGCAGAACAAGCAAATCAATGCATGGCTACCAACATCCTATAGGTGTGGTAGTCAAAAGCTAAATTTTTTTTTTAATTAAAATTTTGATTTTAAATTTTAAAAATAAAAAAATAAGTATTAGGGAATTAACTTTTAAAATGAATTTTATTATATTTAAATTGGATTAATCGAGTAATACAAATATCGTCGATTAAAAAAAAAAATCAATCATAACTTTCAATCATAAATAATAGAGTACTACTGATCCTATACTTGAAAGGATCAGCTAACTGCTACATCTCACATGCAGACTTGCACAGAAAGTTGTTGTTTTGTGAATAATGTGGTAGTCTTTTTGTTCGCTGGGTGGTGTTAGAGTTGGTAGGAGTCGGTAGGCCCCTTCCAGCTTTGTTCATAATCATTCAGATTACTTTTCTAATAATAATTAATAAACGCCCTTTTGGCCTAAGCATGATATTCCTTCAACCTCTGTCTTTTACTCCTGAGGAGTGGCAATGCAATCATACATCATTTTTCTATTCACCATCTTCCAATACAAGGTTGTAAAATAAGACAAAAATATAAGACTATGTGATTAAAATATGAAATCTTTATTAACAGATAATCGGTATAATAAGATAAGATGCTGTATTTTTTTTTGTTACAATAGGATTTGAATCCCAAACGGTTTAATGAGATGGGGTGTATTAAATTTTGAATTCAAAATTTAAAAGTAAAAGGGATTATACTAGAAGAACTGTCCCCTAAATAACATCCGGTAGATTCTCAAATTGGATTAGTCAAAAAAATAATTCCAGACTCCAATAATGAAAAAAAAAAAAAAGGAAATCACTTTTTTTAAGCCAAGTTTCTGCCCTTCAAAAGGAGATTATGTTATAATTTTAGAGGGACATAACATAAATAACATTTGGAATTCTAACTTTATATGCATGAAAAATTGAATGTAAAAGTCATATAGAATATAAAACTTCAATAATTCATTACTTCAATAAACTATTTTAATTGGGTATATATAGAAAACCCGTTATTATAAATATAAAATAAATAATAAATAATAAATAATTTTAAAATTAAATTAATTTTTAATTTATTCTGACATATAATATTTATTAGCCAATTCAATTATTTGAATTAATTCAAAAAAAGCATTATACCATTTTGAATTAACAAAATCAATTTTTATGTTTGTTCTTTCTTTTTTAATTAATCTTGGGCCACACCTTAGCCTGAAACTTCTATCACACTATATCATAACTCAATACATTGCATTTGGTACGAATAAGATCGATATCGATGATAAATATTATACTCGGTTTACATAAATAAAAAAAAATAATGAAAACACGAACAAATGTGAAAACCGGATAAAATTATATTTTTTTTTGTTATTATATATATGTATATGTGTGTGTGTGTATTTTTATAATAATCTATATTCAGAATTATAATTTGATTAATTCGTTTCGAGCGTTGTCAAATTTTATTTAAAAAATTTTTTTAAATATAGAATTTTTTTATTCTTAAATTTTAAATTCGAGAAAATACTTGCAGTTCGTTGTTCATTGATTATACATGCGTGGGTGCGAGGGCGCATGTGCGCAATGGTATGGTAGGGGATGAAGGAGGTGGGGAAGGGGGGATTTTCGCGACTCCAATCAATGCTTTGGAGACAGAAAAAATGAAGTCAAATTAAAGCAAACCCCCTAAAATTCAAGCCCACAATTATTGGCTTGCAAAACCTTTTTTACACTAAATCAAGTTCATATGATTCATTTCCACTTTAATTAATTATGTCTCATCACAAAAGAAGCTTTTCTAACATTCTCTTCGATATACATAAATCATCAACATCATAATTTTTTTAATTTTCCTTTTATTTTTCTTTTATTAATTCAACACATAAGTAACAACTCTGCTCATTAAGGAAAGTGACGTAGCCAAATTACAGTCAGACAATGCTTTTAGCCATAAATGGGAAATGGCAAAATGACCCATCATCTTGATCATGCCCTAACTTCAATAACTGTCACATACCCAATTTTGATATTTAAAAAAAAAAAGAATTAATGATCTTTACTACACCCCTTTCGCGATATAATATTACTAAAATATCTTTATATGTATAGTTATAAATTATAATTTGACATTGAATTATTGGTGCATTATATGATAAAACTAGATTCAATCGATATAACCAAACTCTCAAAAATATAATAATAGAGTGTTGCATTCTCTTAATCATAAATCTCGAGTTCTAATCATAAGAATAAAAAAATAAGATTTATGAGAGTTAACTTCTTAATGAGTTTCATAGTATTAGGATCGGATTAGTCGAATAAACTCTAAATATCGATCGATAAAAACTTTTAAAAAAATTCAATTGATATAATTAGGTGCATATAATAATTAAAAATTATTTAATTCAAAAAACTTACTCATGAATTTTATAAACAATGATGATGGGATCTCAAAAACAGTTGAAGGATAAGGCGTAATCATACTAAACCCTCTTGATCTGATATATATATATATATATATATTTGTATGTATGTATATAGTAATGATTATTTTGTATGGATAGGCTAACTTGCTATTATTTTGTTTAAATTTCAATTATTTTAAATGAGAAATTAATTATAGTTCTAGATAAAATTATCAATCTTGATTTTGATTTATCCACTGTCGGTTGATATAAAATTCTTTAAAAAAATCATGGGAGGACAGAGACGGCACCATATGCAAACACCACCTTTTAAGGTATCTTTTCACTTCTTAATTTGTGGCATGATCATGGACAATTGGGAAAAGGGCAATAACCTTGCAATAAGTAGACATTTCGACAGCAAAGCCAGGGAAGGATGTCGTGTCGTATTTGAATTTGGAACTCAATAGGGCATGAGTCACTGCTTGGCCCATCAAGCATCCCAAAAGGCCTAAGTGAAGGACAGTCCTGCAAATTACCTCCCCAAGTCCTTTCTTTGTTTTTGATAATATCCAAATTTATATTTTAATTAATTTAATTTAAATTATTATTAAATTATTTTAAATAAAAATCTCTTAACATAAATTTTTTTTTATTTTTTTTATTCATAAAATTTAAAATTAAATTTTAATTAAAAAATCTAACGATCTTTTTATTAAACTAACCATCGATTCATACCTTCCCAAATCCTTCATTGGCCAATAGTTTGTGCTCCAATTGACTTGAATACTTCAAATGCATCTGAAGAAGTTATTTTTGGTTATGTGTTGCATCTGAAGAAGTTATTTTTGGTTATGTGTTGTGTAAAAAAAATAATAAAAGAGAGAGAAATTAAGACATGGAAGACATTGAATAACATACGAAACATGTTCAAGCAACACACGTTTTACTTCCTACCAAAAAAGAATCATGGGAAGCAACATACGTACATTTTTTCCCGTTAGAAAAATCTGGATCTGCCTATGTCATGATTCATCATGCACTAAAATAAAGGGTAAAGTGTTGGGGGGGGGGGGAATAAGATGCTGATGCCCCTACCTAGCAATGCGTGGATTGACACCACAGGGCTTGATCAAAAAGCAAGCAGAATTAAAATGGGGTCCACTCTTGGGGTATACTTACCAATCACACCCGAACCAGGTGGGTTAAATGTGTCCGTGTTGAAACTCCTCGTGAGTTTATGACCGTTTGCAGGATCAGATCCAGATAATCTCATTTCCCCAGAAACACACACAAGCCCCTAACAAAGTTATACATTTAATATTAAGATATACATATATACGAAGTCTGTAAAGAAGCAAAGTTACCAGTTAGAAACAGCCACTACCACCGACCCTCCTCTTTTCTCTCTGATTATCTGTCTGGAAGTCTCCATTTCCCATCTCTCTCTCTCTCTCTCTCTCTCTCTGTTCTGTGAAACTGTAAACCCTTCTTGATTTCTAGCGCAACTATATTTTCTAGTACCACACTTGCATCAATCATGGCCGTTCTAATGTATTTAGTGCTTTTCTTGGCCCTCACCAGTTATTCAAGTAAGCTCCTTTTAATTATTGGCCTTTTCCTTTCAGGTTCTTACATTTTCGGAGTTTGAGATTGATAGCCCTCTAAATCCCCTTTGATAATGGACTCTCTCCTCATCTTTCTGCTTAGATTTGGTTGATTTCAATCTTTAAACTCAATACACTTTTTCTCTTTTATATAATAGTGATTTCCCCTTTTTCTGTTGATGTTGCTGTATGTTATAGATGAGCTTTTTGCGAACTAAACTGTGTATTTTTATTTTTTTTTATTTTTTGGGTTTAAAGGTGCTACTTACTGTATATGCAAGGACGGGATAAGTGACACAGCTCTTCAAAAGACACTAGACTATGCTTGTGGAGCTGGAGCTGATTGTTCTGCAATCCTTCAAAATGGAGCTTGTTACAACCCCAACACTGTGAAAGATCACTGCAGCTATGCGGTCAACAGCTATTTCCAGAAGAAGAATCAAACTGGTGGGACTTGTGACTTTTCAGGCACTGCCACTACCAGTGCAAGTCCTCCTTCAGGTAGGCTCCTTTTTAAGCTCAATCAACTTGATTCAACATCAATCAATCTGATGGGATACTCATCTTGGTTTTAATTTGTGTTTTATTACTATTTGCAGATATTGCATCTACGTGCACTTATCCTTCAAGTGCCACAAGGTTTGATTTCTAACTTCTATGTTGAGTCCCATTTATGTAGATCTACAGAGTTTAGTTCACTATTTTTCTGGGTTTCTTCACATATTGTTGACACCATCTCTTCTCATGCCTAAAGTTTCTTTCTTACCCTCACTTTCTCCTTTTGCTGGGGATTTCTTCTTCCCTTTTTTATGATCAATAAAACTCAGGGATTTCTTCTTCCTAACCGGTCAATTTAGGTCATTAACGTGATTTTGTCTGAAAAGAAGTGAGGGTTTTTTTTTTTTTTTTTTTTTTTTACTTTAATATGGGCCATGTAGCTTGATTTTTACAAGAAAAGATGTCTTTTGGGATGCCACCAATAGAAGATGAAGAATTTGGTACCCTTCTTTTTCTTCTGCGATACCCATTTCCTCATCTTAGTTACGGCTTTTCTCCCTCATTAATCAGTAGGCACACGAACTTGCTCGGTTGAGATAATGTGCAGGTGAAGTTTTCAAACATGCTCACTTTTAATATGCTACCGATATCATCATTACTGGATAAAAAAGGTTTGAATGAGCAGTACACTAGCCAGTTATAAGTGGCTTGAGAATATTTGTACAGTAATTAAGAGAGGGCACTGGCCACTTATTTCTCCTAGATCATTCAATTTTTTCAAAATTTATTCCTAATCAAATCATTTCCTGCTTTTCTCATTTCAGCTGTTATCTGTCATGACGTCTATATCAATGCAGCTTTTTTGGTCTCCCACCCTTGCAAAACATTGCTTAGCATGTCATCTTGAAATCTTATCTCTTCATGTCACTTTCCTAATTCCCTCTTTTTGTTTTTTAACAGCACAAGCACAACACCCACCGGTACTCCATCAACCTCAACTACCACCCCAAGCACCAGCACCAGCACCAGCACCGGTAGTACAACCTCTCCATCAGTATACAGTGGAATAAGCCCAACAGGAATCACTGATACAAATTCAGAAGCAACTAAGATTTTCCAAAAGCCTATCTTGATTTTCTCTTTCACTCTGCTAACCTCAGGTGTAGTGCTATTGTGGGGTTGAAAGAAGCACTCAATCCGAAAAGCAGGGTAAAAAGTGGTACAGTATGCTGGGTTTCGCTGGATGGATGATATTTTGCCACGACTAGTGAAGTGAAATGGGTGGGCATGTGATCCTGCAGTGGATGGAACGAATTTGGGTAAACATCTAGAGAGACAAACCCCACTGGGGTTTTTCTTTTTTGGTTTTTAGTTTCTCTCCTCTCTATGTGAAAGAACGAAAGAAAAAAGCTGAGTATTTGATTCCATTTGAGTGGTGGCTATGGCTGGTTACCAGGCTAGAACTTCCATCTCTTCTTTTCTTATTGGCTGTCTTCGATTTTCTTTTGTTTTATTCCTATGTATATCAGAGGAAGTAGTTGTTTATTAGTATTATATATATATTTATATAAATATCTTTTACCTTCTTGACTTTGATGAGAATTGAGAATTTGGCCTCCCTTCTTTTCTTTCCTTGTTTAAATTATTATAGCCTACACTTTTTCGAAAAGCTACTTTTGCAGCCCCCACGCGTTCCCATTCTTAAAGACTGATGTTCGTTTAAGGATTCTGCATATATTTCCATTATACAAACTGGTTTTGGTAGCTTCAGGTGTCAATTGTTGAAACTGAAAGCCTAACCCAAATATATATATATATATATATATATATATTAAATGGAAAATTGCATAGAATGATAGATGACGTGATTGGGTCACAAAAGTTTTGATATACATGTGTAATGTGAACCGTTTGATTGGAGAACCAATTTTCTGTTAATACATTAACCTAATGAAGAGTCGGAAGCCGTCCAGAAATGGAGAGAATGAATGAGATTTGGAGATTTTGGCTGCTTTTGGTGTGGTCCAGAGTTTCATTATTTGACCATGGTGACTCAGGTTTCACGTGTGCTCGCATAAATTCATCACTTCATCGTTTTGGTTCAATTATTCAAATGTTTGGACCTTTGGTTAGTATTGAATATACTGAATATCCATGACCATGCGACTATTGTGGGTTGATTAAATAGTTTTATGGGCACAACAAAATTGAAGGTTTGAAGACTGAGATTCTGCGGTTTAGCCTCTTACTATGCCCTTTGATTCTCTATTTCTAGTTTGTAGACAGGAGATCCAAACTTGGAATTTTTCTAGAAAAATGTTCATCTTTTCTCTCAATTTTGTTTTAGCCCTCTCACCAAATAGGAGTAAAAAGGCCATATGGGCTGGATGTAGCATCACCTCGTACATGGTAACCACAAAACAGAATGTGTGAGCACCCAAGGCTAGTGCCAGACTGACCCCTGATGCTACTGGTTTCACCAAATGTTTTGTGAGTCATGATTCTTCTCAGAAACTGTTTAAATCACCAATTACAGCTTAACCATTGAGTGTAAGCATTGCGACCAGAGCCAGACACTTCACTGCAAATAGAACAACACAGACACACACACACACAGAACAAAAAGGCGACAATGCACTACAACAGAAGTTCTTGTTCATGTGCCAGAGAAAAAGACCTTCTTTCACATGATTCAGATTCTGGACCGAAGAATTTGAAAACAACACATGGTGTAAGAAATTAATAATCCCAATGAAATGCCTCAGGAGCAACAAACTTTAATTCTAATTGTGACAGAAGTAGTAATGCCAGTGGGGAATGGCCAAACCCCCCCCCCAAACAATGTTCAATAGGGTTCAAGGATGAGTGAAACGAAGCAATGGTCAATACTTCTTTGAACAATTAACTGACATATGATTCAAATGAAAGAGAACGAACCTTCAATTGTTAGAAGGAAGTTCTGTGTTATTATTTTGGGTGAACTCTGCAATCAATTTGGCAACCTTGTTCGGCCTTTCAACATGGGGTAGATGACCACAAATCAGGAATTGCGGAATTATTGCATTTGGCAGTTCACCATGCAGTCTCTTCAGAAAGTTGTAACAACAAATCAAATTGGTTGGGCACAAGTATGTTTTAATTTTGTACTGTGGGAAAATGATGCATTTGGCAGCAGCAATCCATTGCGAAATTGCATCAAGTAAATTGCGAGCAGCTAAATCTTAAGAATACCACTCCAAGCTTGTTGCTGACTATCTGGTCATTCTCACCTCGTATAATAAGTGTCTTCTGCTTTACCTGGAAGATGAAGCCACAGTTTGCATTACAAAAGTGCACAAAAATCATCCTGAAACAAACAAAGGTGACCTATCATGGTATTATGATACAACATTTTATGTTTAATTACATAACATTTCTAGTGTTATTATGATATTTCCGAGCAATTCAAGACACAACATTTATAGTCAAAGTAAATACCCTTTCCCCCCGCCGTGGGGGGGGGGAATCTTGTTTAAAGGGGTATACTAAATATTTGGGCCAAAGCCCCAGGTCAGCTGAAATAAATACTTACTTTTTTGATGCAGGATTTAAGCACTGTAGTTGTAGCTTTTGTTTCAAATCTACAATAATCTGCCAGATCAAAGTTTTCTCCAAAAAACAAACAACATCTCCATGGAAAGCCTGGCAAAATGACCTCTTTCTCACCATCCTAATATAGGGAATTTCTCTTGTCCTAGTTGTGCAATGAAGTCATACTATTCTATATGCAACAGACAGGAACTTTAAAATACTATAGTAACATTGACCTAAGAAATCTGTTGAATACCTGTTCTATCTGCGAAGTCACATTATAACCCCCACTAATCATGAAATCACCAGTTGCATCTACCCACCACGGAAATAGACAATGCAAACGACCAATCTAGATTGGAGTATACAATGGGAGAAAAAAGCATTAGATCCAACTTCACCACTATATATCATCGAAGTCGGAAAAATTCACGTTAACAGATCAACAAAGTAATTCATTTATGCTACATTAGAGTAAAACGTCATAATGTGTACCTTGGTCCAATCCCACCAAGTATCTAGTGTCATGTGATTGAAGGCCAAAAAATTTGCATACAGACGCACAGGAATGCTCTTTAATATGTACACCTGCACCAAAATAATGTGCAGGACAAGATATCATAAAGACTAAAGTCGAAAACTTAATAACCAAAAAGCAAAAAGAGTAAGCACATTAAGTGCTAAAATCATCATGACATCAGTACTGATTTGACATTTACACTGAGTACATTTTGCAGGCTCTCAGTAATCTGGTGTTAAAAACCAAAATAAGTAGTTTTTGGCATGCAGTTGGAAGTAGGTTGTGATGTATGTTCACAATGCATCTGTCTGTGTATGTGCACTCAGCACCATTTTGTGTCCTTCAATTGCTCAACAAACTGAAAAATAAAATCCAAAGCACTAAAAAATTTCATTCTAAGAATATACCAAGAATCAGGTAAAAATGACACTTGATTTTAATTTGGTTATTGAGCATGAAATAACAGATCTAAATGTTTCAATTTCAATATTTAATTATAATTCATCCAATTTTAATTAAATTTTAACCTTTCTTTAGTAACCAAAAGTTTGTGCATTGCAACCCTATTTAATGTCCAAAACTTAACATCAAGCAAAACAAATATCAAGTTGCATAATCAAACACTTCCCTCACTTACATACAAGTGAGAGTTTGTGTTATGCTGTTGAAATTGTCTAAATAGTGTCAAAGTTGAATGTGGATCCAAAATTACATTTGTGGTGACACAGACTCCAGCTTACAGCTCTAAAGAGCTCCCGGAGCAATCCTTGGCTCAATGTATTCCAAACTCATTACTCTGCATACTTTATCTTTAAGAAAGGAACTCTCACCCCAGCATAGGCTACTGTTCTTGGTAAGCTGACTGAGTTCCCTGTTCCCTCTGAATATACACTTGCATCAATCATAACAAGCTTACCTATCTGAAACGATAATAACAGGTATGGCAAGTGACCAAACGAAAAATAACATAAGCTCTATCCAAAAATAGGCTTGAGTTGCCTACAAAAGAGGTGATATCTAAAACGTGATAGTGGATATTTTGTAGGACTCTGCTTGATATGAGTTAAGCATACTTACAGCTTCTGAATAATTGACAGCAAAGTAAATTGCAACTGCAGCACCTAAGCTTGGTCCAACCAATACCACTGGCTTCTTAATGTAGGATTTCCAAAGCTGATGAGAAAAGAAAAACAAGATGGATCCAAATAAGATGGTTGAGTGAGCAAAGCTATCCAATGAAAGAGCATCTACTCAAGTGCTTCTCTTGTTACTGGCTTAAACCTTTGGTTGTTTGGTTGGGGGGATATCTTTTTAACAGCAAATTAATAGTTTCAAGTATTTCTACTGGTTAACTTGCAATCTCATCATAGAACAACTTAGCTAACAGTTTGATCCAAGAAAGGTACTTACTATGCAATATGGTTCATAACTCATAAATTACGGCCAATCTTGTCATTGACGATCAATTCATATAATATTTTTGTACTAGATCAGGTAAAATACCTTCACCATTCCGTGAAAATAATTTAGCATGACAAAGAAACATTCTCTACCATACCTGATACAGATGCTCTCGCTTAGACTTTACATCACATGGTGGAAGCCTTTCTATAACATGCAAATAAAAAGAGGGCAAAATTTAGCTCGAAGATGAAACATCATAAATTCCTTTACAAGATAATAACACTTTCATATTCACAGCACCAACCCAAACATAGACACACATAGAAAACAAACCTAGATCAGAGAATCCCCAACCAAGAATATCAACAGCCCAAGTTTCCAAACCGGCATCCTCAAGCAATGGATAAGTGTATCTCCATTCTAAACAGGAGCTGAACAATAAGATGTGACACAGAGCAAGAAACCCAAAGGCTATATATCATCATGCAGGAAACAGACCTGTCAAAACCATGTAGAAGAACCACCGGACTAGATTTGCTCTGAATAGATGGCCTAATGCAGCTACTCATTATATGATTCTCCGAAAAATTGACCCGAAACGTTCATGGGCAAATTGATTTCACAGGTTTAAGCAAATGAATCATAGTAAAGAAACATAAATATCTTTTTCCTTTTATTTTTCTCCCTTTTACCGGGTGTGCATGATAAATTAATTTGACACACACATTGTGCCACAAACCAGGCCTATCAAGCAAATAGGTGACATCTTTTATGGCTTTGGAGACTAGTAAAGCTACTTACCACCACGCCAACCCCTGGGGTATGCAGCATCTGGTTAGCAATTTGAGCAAAAGAATGCGCTCTAACAGATGTAATTCATTCATATTGCTTAAGTGGTTCATGAGAAAGTTGGATTTATGGAAGTGAATTCAACCAGAAGAGAGGGAGCGAGCGTGCCAAGAAAGAAGATGAAAAGTTGGATTTCGAACAGTCCTACATTGCAGAAGGTGACAATTCTTAATACCCAAAATCTCCATTATTGTGACTATACCCCAAAAACCTCAATTACCACATTGAGGAAGTGAAACCAACCGGGAGAGAGAGAGAGAGAGAGAAAAAAAAAATTGGACAAAAAAAAATGTGGATTCTTAATAAACAGAACTTCCATTGCTGGAACTACAGCCCAAACTTGTCAGAAAAAATTCACAGATTGCGCGAAATGAAATTAACGAAAAGAGAAAAAGAACAAACCCCATCAAAGTAAATTTGAAGTAATTGGGATAAAGTACCTGAACAGGAAGTCTCTTGATTCCGGAAGCAAGATTTCGAGCAAATGGGTCCCTGATTCTCTCCGCTTGTCCCGTATCTATTAAAATAATGTTGTTAATGCGAAATTTATATCCACTATTAAAATTATTTTTACATAACACCTTTCGAATATTACTTTATCTATTATTTATAAATATTTATAATTATTATGATTGTTTATTACTCTAATTTTATTTTGTTCAGAAGATTCACCTATTTTGTTTTTTACATTATTATTTAATTCTTCTTTTATTTTTAATATTTTTACATCTTTTTTAAATTATTTTACCTATATTTTTAATTCTCTTATTTCTTTTTTTGTAAATTTTTAGTGGTTATTTATTGTATTATATTTTCTACTCGGTTAATCCTAAAGCTTCTTGAATTTTTATTTTAAATTTCTTTTTTTCCTTTATAATTATATCCTTTAAATTATTTAATAATTAATTTCTAAATTCTAAATTTGTTACTTGTATGTATGGTTACATTAAATAATTCTTATTTTCATTATTTTGTTAAAACATTAATAATTTTGAAACATATGAGTGCTATTTGCTCTTCTTGTTCACCTCCTTTATTTTATGATTCAGTTTCGTCTACATTTAAATATTCTTCTTGTTCAGTATTATTTTCACTCTGTTTTTTATTCTGAAAATTCACTTTCCTTTTCTTTTATTAAAAAATTCATTAATTCATTTTTTCATTTTTCATTTTTCATTTTATTTATTTTCTTTTTGACATAACACTTATTTGTTTTGTGATATGATTTTTCACATTTCCAGCATATTATCTTATCCGTTGATTTTGATATTTTTTTATTTTTATTATAATATTTTTGAGATTTGTATTTTGTTTTCTTCTTTTTTGATTTATAAGATTGATATTTTTTGTTTCTTATATTTTTTTTATATCTAATCAAAGGTGTTTGTATTTTTTTCATTTCAAATACCTTACATAAATATCCTAACTCTTTCTTAGTGTAATTTTTAATTGAATACTTAGATTATAATTTTAATTCTGAATATAAAAATAATCATTCTTTTTGGTATAAAAACAAATAATTGTCCAAAAAGTTATATTTTCAAATGGTATATCATTTCTTCAAATTGGTTTTTTTTTTAATTTGTTCATTATTCTTTCTGTAAATAAATTTGATAATTCTACTATAAATCTTTATTTCCGAAAGGATTGAGTACAATCAGGTCTTTTTAAAACTTGTGTGATAAATATATCTTTATTCCATTTATAATCTGATAATGATGGATATCTTAAATTTGTTAAAATTATTTTAGAACGGTTTTCGACAAAATGCATAGCTATTGTATGAATTAATATTTCTATTGAATTAGGTTATTATCTTACATTTTCTTTTTCATATGTTATTAACTCAGTATGTGTTAATATTTTATTTTACTTTCTTGGATTAAGATATTATCCCACCAAGATTTTAATTATCCTGCGAGTCCATGTATTAAGTTATTAGTTATTTATGGATCAGTAATATTTCATGTATTATATGCAGTTTGTGTCATATACACATTTGTTGTAATAAGTTTAAGATTTCATAATCAAAATTTTTCATCTATATTTCATTTATATACTGTATCTCTAGAGAATTATATTGCCCTAAATTCATTTCTTTTTTCATATTGAATACTACTAGGAGTTGGTCTAAAATAATAATTTTTTGGGGTATCTTGGTTTTATTTTATTTTATTTATTTGAAGTTCATTTTCACTGGATTCTTTATCTCCTTATTATATGATTGTAATTCTACTTGTACTAGTGAAAGGGGTATTTGTAGGATTATCTATAGCTTATTTAATTCTTAATAATATATTTGTTCCCGGTAATAAATTAATTTTTTGTTCTTCTAATGATTTTGTTTTAAAATGTGGGAATGAAATGTCATGCCAAAATTTGGTATTTTCTATTCTCATTGATCTAATTTTGTCGGTACATATTCTAATTGATTTCCTATATAATTTAAAGATTAATTACTATAGTTATTTTGTTGACAAATTTTTTTTAATATCCTCTATTTTCACTTCTGGCTCATCTTCTTCCCTTTTTAAAAGGAGATCCTATGTGTCTAAATAATAATTGTTTCTAATGGTAGATTTATTATGGTTATGATTGTATTATTTGTTGCTAATTTTCATTTTTTATATAAACTAGTATTAACTTCTACTAAAAATGTTTTATAACTAGATATTAAATTGTTTTTAATTAAATATATTTTTATTCATCTAAATAATAATTGATTTACTTATTTTTCTGCCATATCTTTTCCCCATAATTCTTTTAAATTTTCTTGTATTTCTATATCTAATTGTTCAAATCATTATCTTTATTTTTCAAAATATTTAAGATTATTTCTCTCATTTAAATACTCATAATCTGGAGTCCATTTTTTACTAATTGTATTTATGAAATGACTTCTTACTTATGAAGGTGTCGGAGAATTTGGAAGAGACGTTTGTGTTTCTATTGGTTCTAGTATTGAGTTATTATATCTCATAAGAGTTTCTTCTTGTATTAGTATTAACGATATTGAAACTCTCGTTGGTTCTAATGGTAATTTTATTGATTGTATGGATGAATCTGATCACCTAAATGGTTTAGATAATTATAAATAAGATAATCTTCTAATATAGGAAATCTTAGTATTATATTTTCTGAGTTTCCTTTTATTGCTTTTGAAATATTTCTTCTTTTTATTTGTGCAGATTCATTATTGTTGATTTGGCAGATTCATTGTTGTTGATTTGGAAGTATTCTAGAATTGAAATTTCATCCCATTTTAATAGTCTTGTTGATTTTTCAGATCTATTTATAATAAGATTATTTCATTATTACTGGAAATTGTCCTATTAAATTTATGATTTACTTATGATATCATTAATATATAATATACTCTATATATTACTATAAAATTTTTACTCCATTCCTTAAATTTGTTTTTTGTGAATGTATATTTAATATTAATGATATATGTGAATCTGTTATATCTATAAAGAAATTTGAATAACAATCAAAATATATTGATCCAGTATCATAGCTTGTATAGAATTATTGTAACTTGATAACTTTTTGTCTCTTAAGTGTCGTGTATATTGATGTATCTGTTTATAGTTTAACTAATGATTTAACGGCGATTTGTATTAACCCATAATGTATATATTTATATCATTTGTCTAAATATTTTTGTAAAGATATGTTTAATAAAAGTCTTATGTTTGATATTCTTTCTGTATTGAAATTGTTTTTTTTTGTGAGTTTTAACAAAAAAAAAAAAAAACTATTCTAAAATCTAATAGTCCTATTGAATATATCATTTCTATTTTTCTTGGGGAATGGTCCAATTTCTGTAATCTATATGGTAATGTTCTTCATATTTGTATGGTATCTAAACTACTATTATTATTACTTCCTAATTCATAACTAATACTAAAAGTAAAATCTCTTTTTCTTAACATTTTTCTTAAAGAAGAAGACATATCCTTTATCATATTATTTAGATTTCTTAAATGTAAGACTTAACAGGCTACTGGAACTACCTATTAGCTGACCAACAGTTTTATGACCTTATCAATGTCTTGCCAACACTAAACCTTAGTTTAGGATTCCTAAATAATTTAATATTAGATAATATTTCTTAATTAAAATAAATTAATAGCAAAATTACTCTGATACCAAAATAGATAGGATCGATAAAATCAAAATTTATAGATAAACTATCAAGCTAAAGCTTAGTCCCCAATAGCCATAGCAAACAATTCTAAGATCTATTTTTGGGAGTAAGGTCTAGCCTCTTTCTCTTGGCCCATTCTTTTTCTTGGCCCTATGTACTTTTTCTTTTTGGGGCTAACCAGCCATGCCTTTTGTTTTTTAGGTGTCCAACATGGAATTCGATCGGAGACTTCTAGGCAATTTTCTGCAGGATGTTGCCAGAAATGGTGTGACGGATGCTAAATAGATAACAATTTTTTAAGCCACCCTTAAACGACTATTTTCAACAAGAGCCAAACAATTTGCAGCTCTCAGAAGGTGCATGTTTTCTTTCTGTCTAATCAAGGATACTCGTTTTGTACAAAGTTGGTTGTACAGGCAAGTTTCTGCTATCTAAGAATTTGCTAGAGTAAAATAGTCATTTGCTTTTTCTAATCTTTACTTCGATCCTATGTTAATGTCATGACAATGAGGCAATGTTTTCCGAGGACAAACCGTTGTTGTCCACGAAAATGAGATTTGGTTGGTTAAATTTATACCATTCCCAAGCCAACAATTGACATTGATACTTGCCATGGCAAAGAAAGCCTATGCACTATGAATGTCTTGTCCCCTATCTTGGCAGAGGTTTACAAACTTATAAACATAAAATCTACAGGGTGGAACTAAGATGGTGAAAAATGACAGGATTATGTTATAATGTACTCATGTTTGGCCCAACTGTGAGGCCCAAAATGCACCCTATTCGGCGGGCTTTTTTTGTGTTATAATAATTAATATTTGAAATCATATTATCATTAATCTAATTTGAATGCCGATCGCATCTATTTTAAAGACAATTTTCTCAATATAATCTTTTTTATTCTTAAATTTTGAATTCAAAATTTTACTAAAAGATTTAACATCTTTATTCTTTAAGCCGATTGTCTGTCGATGACCAATATATTTTCCCATACATATATTTTAAGTTATTTTAAGTAGATAAGCATAAGCAACATAATTGGAAAAGCTTTTATCCAATCTATAAAATAACATCAACCTTCTACAGAAGAATTTCGTCCCACATGAGAGGTAGACCATCTAGTGTATCTCATAAAAATAAACTGACCATGAACTTTCAATTTTGGAGTCGGGTCAGATATCATTGCTTACATAATGTACAGCTAGTTGAATCGAAACTGAAATTTTAGACACGAACCAGCATTTTGGAGAATGATAATTTGCACTTCAATTAAGGTTTTGAAATTTGATTTGAATTGAATGCTATTTTGTATTTATATTTTTCTGAACAATATTATATATTATCTTTAAAATGTTCTGTTTTAAATATATATATATCCCAACGTAAGGATCATCGGGAGCACATTGCTCTTACGTGACGTCTTTTGTTCTTCCGATGTGGTGCAGAAAAAGTAAATTGTAATAAACAGTGCGAAGAAAAAAGGGGCAAATTGCTTTCGGTTTCACATCACAAGATGGGGATTCCTCAAAGCCGTATAAATTTCTCCGAGCCTTCCTATGTTAAAAAATAAAATAAAATAAAAGGAAGAAACACGAGTGTTGACTTTAAAACGGCAGAAGACAGATTCCTATAAATAATTATACAAAAAATAAGGAATCCACAAATTTAAGATTCGAACAGCTAAGTAGAATCCCTTTCACAGCTACTCAAGTTAAGGCCATAATAGATACCCCCATCTCTCTCTCTCTCTCTCTCTCTCTCCCCTCGTCACTAACATTTTCACCTCAAGTTTTATCCCATGCTTTCCAAAACTTGATATACCCACAAAACCTATTTGAAAAAAAAATTATCAATCTTCACACCAAAATTTTCACATAGATTCTCTCCTCGAACTAAAGGGCTGGTTGTAGTTTGTGATTGTGGAGTCTCAGAAATAATTGTCACGATCATAACCCAACTTCAGTCATAAATTCATGTAAACACGGATTCTCTTCTTTTCTTTTTCTTCTTTCAGATTTTAGGGTGGAGTCGTTGAATTTTGATTCTCAGAATTATAGTCTGTCGGTGGCGATGAAAAATGGGTTTCATCTTTTATATCTTTTTTCCTATCCGGGACTTGAAAGTTGAGGGGTTTTCTGCTATCGGATTTTTGATTTGTTGATTGTGTTAAATTTGTGCAGCAGACTGTTTTCTTTTTCTACCCTTTCGTAGTCCACAAATTGGAATTTGGTTTGTCCTGAAAGTCGTTTGACTTTATTGATTGTTAATTATTTCTCTGTTGGTTTGTTGATCTTAGTGCAGTTTCCTTTTTCTTGTTTCAAACTTTGCATACTTCATTTTGGCATTGAATCCTTGCAATTGCTTCACTGTTACCATAATTTATCCACACTGGTATTGGAATGATATTCTAATGGTGCGTCACTGACGATTTCACATACCCGGAGTTGATTTCTCATGAAATCGAATCTAAGTACCCTTTTTCTATGATTGCAGACTCTTTTTTATATTCCTTTTGCGATTCCTGAATCTTTGGAGAGGAAATTGTCAAGTGGGCTGAAGATGTATGTAGTGGAGAGCAAAGGAGCAGCAATAGCATGCATGCTATTTTCCCTTTTCTTCTTAGGCACATGGCCTGCTATTATGACTCTACTCGAAAGGCGAGGCCGTCTTCCTCAACACACTTACCTTGATTACACTATCACTAATCTCTTGGCTGCTGTGATCATTGCTTTCACTTTAGGCGAAATTGGTGGCAGCACTGCCGAATCCCCAAATTTTCTCACTCAACTTTCCCAGGTTAGTTTTCCCTCTTTTGAATTTTACGAGCATACGCAATGGCTATAGGTGTGCCTCATTGGACTTTTAGCTAAAATGAATTTTGTCTAATCGAGGAAAGCAGATTCTTATAAGGGATTCTCATAGTCTTTTATATGAAAGAGACATAGCCTCATTCCGCTGCCGAATTTCCAATAGAAGTAGGAGAATAGATTTGGTATGCAGCAATATGCATGCTTAAACATGTTCTGTGAGTAAACTCTGTGAAGTCACCTTAGCTGTACTAACATGGTTTTATGTACAAAATGCATTATCTGAATCTGATTTTCTTGCTCATAGACAATGGTTTTGGATGCAGGACAACTGGCCA
Organism: Dillenia suffruticosa; assembly: GCA_033439265.1. NCBI lineage: Eukaryota > Viridiplantae > Streptophyta > Magnoliopsida > Dilleniales > Dilleniaceae > Dillenia > Dillenia suffruticosa. Next base: position 5,077,596 of record JAVTVX010000024.1, read on the forward strand.
TCTGTTTTATTCGCCATGGCCGGAGGGATAGTTCTCAGCATTGGAAACCTGTCAACACAGTATGCATGGGCATTTGTTGGTTTATCAGTGGTGGAAGTGGTTACATCAAGCATGACTGTTGTTATTGGTGAGTTCAGCATGCGTCCGATGTTCCTATCTTCGTAAAAATTAATTGATATTTTATATATAAATTATGCTGATTGTTCTATCCTCACTATTACAGGAACAACCTTGAATTACTTCTTGGATGATAAAATTAACAATGCTGCCATTCTTTTCCCCGGGGTTGGGTGCTTCTTGATTGCAGTCTGTCTTGGCTCTGCTGTTCACACGTCCAATGCTGCTGATAATAGAAAAAAGCTTGAGTGCTTGCCATATGATTACAGAGAAGAATCAGGGTATGTTTCCCACAACAAGTTTTGTGACATTTATTTGGTTTAATCAAACTTTTAAGGATCCTTAATCAAGCAGATTATTTTAGCTGTCCTAAATTTTCTTTTTGAGAAACTACATAACCACTCCAATTTTAAATTATTGTTCAGAAAGAGTCCTAGGAATGGAAATGCTAGTGCAGTACCAGTACAGAAGACGGAATTTGGGACTGCACTCTTTCTTGTAGAACTTGAGAACAGAAGATCCATCAAGGTTGGCATTCTTCATACCAATTTGTTCATACCTTTTCCATTTCCATGTATAAGGAATGATCTATTGCTTGTTTTGAATACATTTATGCTTAAATCAGGCACAACTTGATAGAGAGTAGGTGTCGATACTTGCAGGTATTTGGAAAGAGCATTTTCATTGGACTTGCCATAACTTTCTTTGCTGGTGTTAACTTCTCTCTTTTTTCTCCCGCATTCAACCTCGCAACGAATGATCAGTGGCATCTCTTGAAAGCTGGGGTTCCTCACCTATCTGTCTACACCGCATTTTTCTACTTTTCAGTTGCTTGTTTCATAGTTGCCCTCATCCTAAATATCACCTTCTTGTATCACCCTGTACTAAATGTACCTAAAACAACATTTTCTGCTTATCTGAGAGACTGGGATGGCAGAGGCTGGGCCTTTTTGGCAGGCCTGCTTTGTGGCTTTGGCAACGGACTCCAATTCATGGGTGGTGAAGCTGCAGGATATGCAGCTGCTGATGCTGTCCAGGTCAGTTTTAATACTTAAAAGCACATATAAAGATGCACATGCATTACATGGTTGTGCATTGATACTCAAATTTTCCATTTTCTACTTATTTGAATGGTTTTGTACAAGCCAGGCTCTTCCGCTCGTCAGTACGTTTTGGGGAATACTGATCTTTGGGGAGTACCGTAAATCATCAAGAAAAACATATATATTGCTCGTGAGCATGTTATCCATGTTCATTGTGGCGGTTGGAGTTCTCATGGCATCGTCCGGGCATAGGAAACAACAATAGCAAACTCTGTTTTTCACTGGCTTAAATTAGAAGGTGTCAAGACAAACTAGTAACATGGTCAACACGGTGCGGCCATATGGTTTGTGCAAACTCTGATATTTGCGGTATACAAGAGAGTGCTTCCTTATATGCCAAGGAGTTGAAGACTGAAGATGATGAAGAAGGTTATTCTCTTTGTTATCTCAAGAATGAATTCTCAGTGGTCAATTTAAATTGATTGTTTTTAGGCCTCATGTCAGTTACGTGATATGTTTTAGAGCTTAAGGGCTTCCATCCATGTCAGTTGTTCTAATACAAGTGTATCTCATTCCAATCTTTGTTTATCTTAGTTCCGTTGATGTATTGTTGATCTTAAGAACATATGCATTCTTCTTCTTGGGAAGATGAGCACTCAAGCAAAAACATGATACAACATAAATTATTTCACGAATTTTCAATGTTTGTCATGATCTTTATTCATAGAGTTGGTTGCATTTATATCGTTATTCAATAGTTATCGATTATTTTATTATTTTGTCCCATGAAAAACAATAGTCATCGATTATTCAATGATCACTATCCTATATGTATCCATACTCATGGAATTGTTATTCTATTTCGTATATCGTTTACGTAAGATATACAATTGTTATTCTACATCGTATACCATTTACGTGAAGTACGTGCTCGGGACGGATCCCATGAGGCAAAACGTCCACGGCCAAGTGCCCTCCATACATTACCACTGCAGGGGGTGCCTTCCATTCATTATTACTTTAGGTGTTGGCTAATTTAAGTAATGAGATGACCATATGCCTTCACATTGCGCAGAAAGAAAAATGACCGAGCAGCTTCAATGCTTGTGCATGTGCAATGGTGAAAAAAGATACCATCGAACATATAAATCGGATTTAGAAAATCCAAAAGATTTGCACTAATACAAGTAAAATGGCTAAAGTCAACTACTTTTGTTGAAATAATCAAGTAGAGAAGAGCCCGGGCCGGTTTGGGCCCGAAAACTGGCCCGGCCGGCCCGAAAAAAGCCCGGCACGTGAACCGGCCCGGTGCTACAGTAAACCCGAACCGGACCGAACCGGGTACTGTAGCGGCCGGGCCGGTTCAAGGGTTTTTGGAACCGTGAACCGGCCCGGATATGGAACCGGCCCGGAACCGGCCCGGCCCGGCCGGTTCCAACGGCTCTTTGACCTTTTTTTTTTTTTTGAATTTTTTAAAAAATTTTCGCCCTCCTTACTTGGCCAAACCGGCCCGGCCCGGTGTGAACCGGCCCGCCGGTTCCGGTTCAGCGGGCCGGGCCGGTTCAAGCAAAAAAAATTTTGGAACCGGCCCGGCCCTGCCCGGACTGACCTAGGAACCGCAGCCAGCCCGGCCCCCGGTTCCTGGAACCGCCCTTGAACCGGACCGGGGCCGGCCCAGCCCGGTTACATGTCTATAATCAAGCACGACAAACTACAGTCGGAATTTTGTGATTCATCAATAATCGAATATTGGTATATTCCTAAATTTTGTGATTCGCCAATAAATTCAGAGGATAGGTATGAAGTAGTTGTCGTTGTCGCGGCTACCCTCAAATTTTCAGAGGTTGACGCTTACAAGCAAAGCCACTGTAGGCAACCAAGTCACCATCACAACAATCGCCAATGGATGACTTTTTTATTCTCAAATAAAAAATGTTAGTTATGGAGTCATGGCTAACGTGGCACTTGTCAAACGACAGAAGGCAACTTTATTCTCACGCACGGGGATTTCATTTTGATATTTGGGATAATAACGTTGTAAACCTTTTACTCATTTTCAAATTTAATTCTAAATAAAAATTTTCAAATTTCAATTAATTCACGTATACGTTTAAAACTCATTTTTTAAAAACTTAAATCGGAGTAAAAGATTTAAAATTTCTATTAGTATTATAAAGTTAGTTTTAATCACCGATAGACAGTTCATCTAATGGGATGTGATACTAAATCTCTTAATCAAATTTTTGAGATCGACTCGTAATTTAGATATGAAAAAAATTACGTTGTGATAATAATCCCTTTAAATGAGTTACTATGTACAGGGAAAAAGAAAGATTACCATGAGCTCCATGCCTGTGGTGCATGCTTTGATGGAGAATTATGCAAACGTAAAGAAAGATACCATTGATCATATAAAAGAGATTTAGTTAATATCCGATTTAGAAAAAAGATCAAAAGATTAGTTGGCAAGTCATTTAATTTGAATATCGGGTTAACAATATATAAAATGATTTATTGGTTTGTTTAGGAAATTTTGACTCGTTTTAATTTGGTTCGATTTGTAATATTTTTATTTTATTTTATTTATAATATTGAAATTTAACAAAAATATAAAATTTGTAAGTAAAAATTAAATTTTTTTATAAAAAAATATTTAACAATAATAATAATAATACTAAGATGTTTGTATTAAAAATTTTATTTAATTTCAATTAAATTTGATCTAACCAAGTTATATCTAAGTGCATACGTGCACGTCTCGCGGAGTCAAGAAAGATTGGGGAAGATTGAACATTAGTATTTTAATCCATGAAGAGATTTCCAAATATAATAGTAGGATTTGTCTCCATCTTTGGTTAATGGCTGGACTCAAGTTTCAAAGTTGACACCTTCCGGCTGCCATTGGAAACTGAGTGACAACATGAGGACAAAAATGGTCTTTTCTTTTTTTTTTTAAAAAATATATATATAATTAAGCAGTATCGAATTAAAAAATTAATGATAAAAATAGAAAAACTTTATCTCTGAACTATTCCTGAGGGACGAGAACAAAACTGATCGTAGGTGGGGAGTCATGGCTGCCATGCCAATAATAGAGGCAAAAGACCTGAGTTGTCTGCTTGCTAAGGGCTCCTTTGTTCTCTCTCATGCACTTAGTTCATTTCAATACTTAGGTTTTCTGGTTTTCTTTTTCTTTCGTCTTTCTCTCTCCATTCTCTGTCTTAATAAAGGTGTTTCTCTTTCTTTTTTTTTTTTTTAATTTATTTATCTCTCTCTTTTCTATCCTTGTTCTCACTGGTTATGAAAATGTTTCTCTTCTTTTCTTTTTATTTTTTTTTATTTCTCTCTTCTTCTCTTTCTATTTTTCTTTTTATTCCATCTATATTTTTAAATATACGGTCAAAATAAAGAAAAATGGATAAAAGGAGCCTTTTAGATCAATAAAACAGTGAAAGAGAAAAGAAAGAGAAATTTTCTTTTATCCTAAACATGAATTAATCTTCATCTCACATTGGTAGAGTGAGAAATTTTTTCTATCCTTAACAGGAATTAATCTTTATCTGGCATTTGCTATATAAAATTTTGCTAAATGTCATTTAAAGATCCCGATGAACATTACTTTTGGTTACCCATGAAAAAACTTTTCCCTTTCCTTTATCATGCACTTTGAATTTTGATTTTAACTTGCAATATTTAATTTCAACCAGCAATTTGTTTGCTCATTGATTTAAAAAGATAAACATTTTATCCCTCTTTGTCCTTGCCTCTCTTCATCTCTCCCCATTTTTTTTACCTTTTCTTTTCATATTTCCATATTTTTTTTTGTTTCTCTTTTCTTTTATCGACACTCAATTCTATCTGTTTTTTCCGTTGTTACCATCTTCTCTCTCTCTCTTCTCTCACTTCTCCTCTCGCTCTTTTCTTATTTTGATTTATTCTCTCTTTGTATTTATCAATCAATGAATTAATAGAGATAAAATAACTGATTAAGATAAAAAAGACTAAAATCTATGTATTTTTATTTTCTTATCTATCAAAACTTAAATAATTTATTTTTTTATTTCATATTATTTTATAAAATCATATTTGTAGATTTATTTTGACAATCGTGTTATTTACGGAAAAAGTTTTATGTTGCATATATATATATATATATATATATACACATACACCCATTATATGTATATACATATATCCGAAATTTCCTAAAAGAAGCATGTGCATCCGTATGTAACCACATGACCAAATTCCAGTTATACCAAACGATACCAAAATTAACAAGGCATGTTGGCTACTCATTGGGAGAATGTTAAAAAAAAAAAAAAAAAAGAATTAACAAGACGAGAGAGAGAGAGAGAGAGAGAGAGAACGATCCGCATGCGGTGGGTTATTAGAATATAAGAGAACCTATAGTTGCCCAGTTCACTGTCGCCCTTGGACATGCATAGGCATAAGCTATACATCGGATCAGCTTAAACGATTGCTGCAGAACAATATCCGGGGAAAAAAAAAGCATGAAAAGAATGAAATTCAGAACCCATTTTCTGATTCGGTAAATACTCAACGTTAACTCTGAAAAATCACTCATTCGTTATCTTTTAGCCTCTTGCATATGGCTTCCTTTTTTTCATCTGCTATGAATTTTTAATTTTCTTGCCTTTGTTTTGATCTGGATTTCATGTGGGGTTCCAATCTTTTACTTCCTTACGAATTTTTAAACATGGTTTTTGGTGCATTATAGGTCTTTCGAATTTTTCTACGATTTTGTTAGGGGGTGTTGGAATATAATAATCTTCCCATTTGGTGTTCAAATTCTCAGGAACCGATGAAGTGGACTAAATAATAAATTGGGCCAAGTGGGTCATCAGTATTTGGTACATTTAGGGCTTGTTTAGTTGATCATTTAATTTTAAAATGGCTGTTCTCTTTCTGTTCCATTGATAATAGCTCTTCGGATATGACAATGACTATGATGTTGGCTTTCTTTTCCACACTTGTTGAACATGATTCAGTGTTAATTTGCACAAGATGAATTTTATAGTTAAAGCCTAGTGAATGTCATTGCACCGTCATCTAGAAATGCGTATGTAATGTATATATCAGTGTAGATAAAGAAATTTACGATTTCGTGCATGTGCTTGTTAGATTATCTTACCTAGGAATGAAACCTGCGAATTGTCATTATATTTGCTGGCACTGTTGTATTCATTTGCCTCTTTTTGGGGAAACACCCAATGAAAGCTAATTAAAATACAGTTGCATTTGGTTTAAAATGATCTAAAATACTAGAAGGCTAGCAGAATTGGAAGTTGGAAGGGACTTTGAAAGGAGTTTGCAATGATAGGATATCATCGATTCTAAATTAACTTCTTGTTTCAATGTCATCTCATCTTTCAGAGGGACTACTACTGTATTGGTCTAATGAATATCTGGTAGTGCTTATAAGTTTGAAGTGTATTTGTACCTATTTTATGAATATTAAATTCTGCATGTTCAATCATGATCCTTATGCCCTGTTACCAAGTTTTGATTACTCTTTCTTCTGCCCCTTCTTCTGGCAGTATAAGCATGGTTTAGCATCCCACTTGGCTCGATTGGCTCATCCCACCACTAGGGGATCTCTCTATACATATAAAAGTTTTTTACGGCAGGATTGGGTGGGCTTGGGCAACATGTTAAATTCTAAGAAATTGACTAGTCTGACTAGTCTTAGTATGGTACGCAAATGGCTTGGCCATACTAGTTTGGGACAGAAGACATGGTTGGATCAAGATGTCCTATGTGATAGTCTTAGCACCTTTAGGGCCGGGAGACAGACTTCATCAGTTATTGGATATAGTGTCCTAAAGATACGAAGAAACATTAAGTCAAGTGGTGACTAATTGGGCTTACTTGGCCTTTGTCCTAAGCATACATTCATTCGGATTAGCAAGCATGTGCATGCACACACACTCACAAAAAGCATAATTTCATCATCACTAGACCTAGCCTAGCCTTGTCCAATAATTTGGCCTTTTCTCTCTTTCTGTATTCATCTTCATCCTCATCTTTTTCTTCTTTGTCACATAATTTATGAGGCAGGGACTTGAGCATGACTTTGGAATCTAGGACTCAATATGGATATGGGGACATGGTAAAGTCCAAGGAATATGAGTATGTATTGGCATTGACATTGTATAACTACATAATATTATGTAAAGAAATAAGTTGCTAAAATAAAAGAACGGATTTAAATACAAAACTATCATTCTTGGCCAAAAGTGCTTGCTTTCTTTGTATTGACACGTCTAAGATGTATAGTATCGGCTCATTAAGTAGGTAAGGTTTTGAATATAATCATAGAAGTTGAGAGAGCTGAATGGTAATCGGAAGGTCTTTCCTAAGAAAATTAGGTTTGCGCTTACTAGTTGGAATCATTAGCTGTCGAACATGGCTCCTGGCAAAATGAGTTGCCCTAGATGTTCATTTGATCAGAGCCTATGGCAAGGAATGATTGCCATAATAACGCTTGAGAATTCAACTTTACATGCATGCATAGTGCATGACAGTCAACACCCATAGTAGTCCCTAATTAGGTTGAAATCATGGCCAAGGTTATGGTTATGGGTGCAAATGCTTGTGTCTTTACAGGCAACACGCAATAGAATTGATTGTCGTGCTTAGTAAGAAAGAACATGTTACTTTTAACAAGTGCATTACATTTCTTCCTTTGTTTGTCATTTTTTTCCGTTTTATTAGTTTAAAAATATAATTGCTGTTAGCCTTCCAGGACCTGATCTTTTATCTGCTCCTATCTGCCACACACACATTCTCAATTTTTCCCTTTTTTTTGTTTTTTAATCAAATTTGCCTACTCTCAAGGGATTTAAGCAAATCAAAAATGAGAAATGAAAACTTTAGATATCAATTGGTCTTCAATCTGACTTAAGTATATTGTAAGTTCCAAAAGATAAATAGTATAATTTGATGGCTTAAATAACACAAGATTGCTCTTCACTGTCATGAATGACTCAAGATGCATCACGTGGAGAAGCACTGGTGAGCTCCATCCCCTTGGGCACCTGGTTTTCATAATGATGTCCATTGTTGTTGCTCTAGTGTCTTAAGGATGCAATGTACACCTTGAATGACATCATGGGGGACTGCTCCTAGAATGACACCTTGAATCACATTTCCAAATTATCATGTCTTTAGTGCAATGTTCTTTGTTTGTGAAGATGGTGGATATCGTCTTGATAGGTGGAACTGTGTGGACAATATACTTTGTTGATTATACCCCTTATTAGCATGTTTGTCTGGTATGGTTTAAACTATCCTGAGCCCTTGCCCAACCGTTTCCTTGTGGTTTTAGGGATCGAGGTGTTTAAAAACCTAACCCACCAAACATCTTGAGGATTCTGAAAGACTAGATGTGTATTAAAGCTAATGAATAGAATTTAATGTTAATTGCTCCTTTTAAGATAGAAGAAAAGGACAAAATAATCATCTCTCTCCATATAGGCATTACCCTTTTGGTCCATAGGCCATCATGAGTTATTGCCCAAAGTAGAAGAACTAATTCTATCTTTGTTATGACCATAATGATTGCATGTTATTTATTTCTGTACATCTTTAATAGGTGATTAAGATTTTCCTTCCTGGCTTGCAACAGCAGGCTGATAGAGGGAGCATATACAGGCTGCATTTGTTGTCACCTTACATTATTTCTCTCATTTGAGCCAATTTGTACGATATTACTTACCATTGTAATCGTCCTAAGTTTTAATTGTGGCCTCTGCCTCTCACTGAAGGGAGGTTCCATTCATTTTAATGCACAGGAGAGCAGATATAAAGAACTATTTTGAAAACTGATGATGTTACCCTTTGAGAACTTAGCAATCCCCTAGCATTTTTATTTAAGGATTCATGAGTGATTCTGTTTGTAAGGTGATCAAATGCAAATGCTGCTTACCTGATAATATTAGCTCCAATAAGTTAGGTTTCTGGTTCGAACCATGATAAAAGCAGGGGTGGTCACTTTGCTTTGCACTTTTATTACCTTGGATCATTTTATTGTCTTATGTCTAGCTTACCCAGTAGATTCACCCAGCCATGATAATGTTGAACATTTGAATGGCACAATTGTCTATTGAAGTTGTATATTCTTTAGATGCCATATTTAGATATTGGATTCCTAAACATTCTTCTTCCAGTTTTCCAATTAATTTTTCTGGCTTTTAGAACAATAAGATTCAACATCTTCGAACTTTGCACTCATGGAATCATATTGCCAACTTGCAGTAAAAACAACTTTTTAGCTTGATGAAATGATACTGATATATATATTTTAAGGAAAAAGTAGAATTTTATTTGCAAAAAAATGACATAACGATGTCCAAATATCTAATTTTTATATTTGGGTGTTAAATCCAGACCAGACCACCACCCATTCTTGTTAAGCTCAATTTTGGAGGAGAGATCTTGTATAGGTGGAGGGGTTGGCCTGAACTGATCCAATTTTTAATATGGATCACTATATATCCTTTAGGGTTTAGTAGCCATTTCATCTGTTCGCTTGGCATTCTCTTGGTGTCTTTGGTTTGGGTAGACAAAGCTTGTTTGTGGTGATTTTCCATCGTTTTGTATCTCTTGCTGGATTTTTCTCCTCTTTCCTCAAAGCTTGGGAATGTAGGCTTCTAAACTGAGCTGCCTGTGTTTCTTTGTCCTCCTTTTCGTTCTCTTGCTTCGTTTTCATTTTTAGCTTTTGTTTTTACATTAATGTCCAAATTAGTTTTAAGTTGGTCATGCTATATGGGATGATAGAAAAATGAAATTTGACAGAGAGATGCTACGTCGCAGATAGCATTGTGTATAATATACATAATAAAACCTTTGTATAGTTTGTGAAAAATGGTTCCCATGTAGGCTTGGCGGAGTAATTTCTCCATTCAACTAAAAAAACATTAAATAGAGTGAGAATCCATATGATAGTTGTTTCAATAACTGTTCCAATGATTGCTTACTAGGTACAACTTAACAGGCCCAACAGTCTTCGGTAATTGGTGATATGCATTCAAGACTCCCAGCTGAGATACGCGTACAATTTATAGTTTTTGAAGCCTACAGAGCTTTCCTGGTACCAAGATGCAACCTCCTTCAAAAGCCCAAAAAAATTCTGAAAATGCTAAGGCGAAACCTCATCATGCTGAAGAAGCACTATGGAACAATCGCTCCAATAAGCCTAAGTCTGAGACAAATCGGAGATCGAGTCACAGTGGACCCAGTTCTCCATTAAAGGATGATAAGAGAAAATATGGTGCAGTTAACAAGTTTAATCAGGGAGTCGAGACTGAGTTGCAGTCTTATAAGGAAGGTACGTTTTTGTCATATGTATGTTTCGACCGAGTACATATTTTACATTACCTGCAAGAAGTGGAAGATTTACCATTTTCATCTTAAGGAAATCTTTGAAAATTTTATACAAGATATCCTTGACCCTTTTATAAAAGGGAAAATGCTCTTGCAGGTTTGTCTTCTCTGGATTCTTATAAACATCTTTTATGATGTAAGTTCTCTGAAAATAATATTTCTAGCAATAAGAGACAGTGTTATGATATTCTGATATCTCTACTTTTTGACAATTGCATGCATATTTTCCTAAATGGTGTTTTGATGCTTTGATATTACTCTTGTTTGTTGACATTATCAATTTATATACTCTGTTTGCCTATGGGGCATCCGTGGTACAGATGTTGGGCCTAATAATGATGAGCTTCAAAATGAAAATCAGCCAAGGTATCTGCCTGAAGCTGAGAGAAGTCCTTCAAATGGTCTTTCCAAAATTCGTGTCTGGAAGTAAGTCCTGCTACCATCTTTGTTCATGACATGGTACTCATCTATTTGACCTTAAAATTCACAAGCTTAATCTGTCTACAAGAGAAAGAACCTGGGGCAACTTGTATTCTTTCTAATGATTTAATCTTGTTGGATGGGTTTAGTGCTTTCTCGGACTTCCTTGTATGTGATGGACTAAACAGAAAGATAGAGGAATGACTTTGTAAATACTCAAAAATATCTTCAACGATTGCTAGAAATCAATCTATTTTTTCCTACAGTAAATGTGTGCATTACATGGTTCACTCAAAAAATTTCATACAGAGATATCCACCAAGCTGTGTTTTATTCTGATAGTTTTTTATCTACTCATTTTGGTCCCATTGGCATGTAGGATCTCACCAATGCTTCTATTGTCTCTGGGACTATGCTGCACATTGATCATTTTACTCTCTCCCTCAAAATTATACTCTTGATGGAGCTATTATGTTTTCCTTTTTGGGGGGGGGGGTGCGTGGGTGGGTGGGGAAGATGGGTTTCAGTAAAATTGTAGGGTTAATTATTGAATGCATCACTGAATCTGTTGTTCAATATATCACCCATGTCCCTTCTCGAATATTAGGTACTCTGGGCATTTACTCCTTGAAAATTTTGAAATTTTGTAAATTCCTTCTTCAGGCAACCTTTTCTTTACTTTAATTGTACCCCTTTTGCACTCTAGTGATTAAGCTTTCCTTGTTTGAAGCACCAAAAAAGGGCTTTTTATATGCTGTCATCTTTTCCACTTGTCTGACGCCTGATCATCACAGGGTATTCAAATGTTCTACTTGCATCAATTCTAGTTCTTGCCTTTCATTTCTTTTTCCCCTAATTTCAGTCTCTTGTGCATTCGATTGGTTGATTTCTACTGTTGTTTTAGTTTTAGTAAATACTCTGTAACTTGAGAACAAAGCCAATCAGGAGGCTTACTTGTTTATATTGTTTCTTGTTGGGGTAGATTTGAGGTTCTAAGTATTGAACTTCTTAATATTGAACCCAGAGCTAGAATCCGCAACATCTGTGAAGGATTTCGAGCTTATCCTCCAGCAAGAGTTTCTCGGAAAGCTTATGAGTTTCTGAACAGATTGATGGAGTTATGCAGTTTAAGTTGAATCCTTGTCGTGATTTTTGGCCTGAGAGCTTTGAGTTGGAACACCCCACTTGGAATGATATTGCCTTGTTTTTTTATCCAAGATCTGAGAGGTTTGTTTTAACTCATTTGCTTCTGAGTTATTTGAACAAGCTTTCATTACAAATATGTTCTGCTCATTTTAAAAGGGCTTTTGTTGCTGCAGATCCAAAAGGAGATACTCCATCCTTCTGATGTTGAGGAGCTGCATGGGCGATGTGGAATTACCAATTTATCCTTACAACCTTTTTCCTGAGGATTTTAAGAATGAGACCCCGTTGACAATGATCAAATATTGTTTCTCCTTTCTTACATGCTGAATCTTACTATTATGCTGATCTAAATTGAGACTTGGTATGTTGATTTCATTGAGCGTATAGATTTTTGCTCTTTGGTAATTAGGAACAGGGTCTTACATCTCACCTCATTTGACACAGCCCGTCCAATAAATCATCCATACTGGACAAAAATGTTTGATGAAATTTCACCAAAATCTTAAGCATTAACATAAAATATGTCTTTTCATATAAAAAATTCAATCAAGATTGTTTTAATAAATGTAAGTACTTTTATAGATTATCAAACACAAAGCAAAGGATTAATTTTGCTATTTTTCTAAAAAGAAAGAGAAGAAATTGCCGAATGTTCCCTATTTATACAATAATATACAATTATAGTACTATAAAAGAATGAAAAGTTCAATTAAAAAAAAATTATTATTTTGTTTAATATATTTTTTAATATTTTTTATGTTTTGTCTCTGTTTTGGCCCCCCGATGCAAAAATCCTAACTCTGTCCTTGCTATGATGCTTGTCTGGACTGAGACTCGGCATGTTGATATATTATGTTGACCATATGTAGTTTTTCATTACCTTATACCTTTTCATATCCTTCACCAATTAGACAACGTCACCGGCACCAGCATGATGCCAGATAATAGTTGCTTTGGTAACAACTAAAGTTTTTCTCTTCGTGTTATTAAGAAAATTATGTGGGTTACAATAAATAAGCCGCTTCTGGACCAAATTTGTCGTCATCAACACCTAGACCTATTTAAAGCTAAGTCTTACACATTCTTTTCCTTTGGATTCTGTAAATTCCCTCTTGGTAATCTTCTGTGGCTTTTGCTTGTTATTTTCCACAGTAAAATTTATGTGTATGTATATGTATCGGTTGGAATTGTTTGTCCACAAATCCTTTTGCCTATACCAGATTTCTTTCAAGTGAATTAGAAAGTTATTTGTCACCGAGCACTAAGTGTTTTCTTTAAAGAGATCACTCAAGATTGGAAAGAAACAGAAAACGGTGTCCAGACACTGCTAAAATGGCTCTTGATTCTACCTGGAGCACTATTATTTTAAAGTAAGATGATGGTGCAGCTGCTTCTTTATTTTTGGCCATGCCATGAACTGGACTTTTAATTATTTGATGCATAAACTCAATTAATTAACCCTGGGATTATCCTTGCCATTTATTCCACAGTAGTTTCCAATTGTGTATTTTCATCATTCTGGATTTAGTGGAGTTACATTCGATAGATTTTTGTGGCGATGATCTGATACTGATATTTCTGATTATTAAAACAGCATTAGGTGGTGGGGAGTTTATCGTGAAGGTGTTTCACAAGGCGATGAAACAACTTCTGAGGTTCATGATTCCCACCATTCCGAGGGTCAGGGGAAGAAAAAGACCTCAATGGATGCAGGAGATGGCCAGAATCGGGAACTTGATGTGAAGGAAGATCAAAACCAAGAGGGGACCATATTGATTGATGGACAAAGGTCTAAAAGGATTGTAAAGAAGCCAAGGCATTTTGATGATTATGTGCTTGATTTCAATCTGAGAGAGGAGCTAAATGTTTGGCAGCTATGTTAAAAATGACAAAACTGATGATCCAGAACCCTGCAAGCCCTTCATAAGTTGATCTATCCAGGGCAAATGGACAAAGACAAAATTTTTGTTGACACGTTGTTTATGGTAAATGACTCTTTACATTCTCAGTTACATTTTTGCATGTTGTTATTGATGTATGGTTAATGCTATATCTTGAATTGCTATCATACTCTTGTCTTATCTTGGACCATGTCTATCATAATGCCATCAAAGAGATTTTGTGGACAGCTACCTTGGATAGGAAATTTCAATAACTTTAAGTGGTATCTTATTTAAGGAATTCTCTATCAAAGGCAACTTTATGTTTGCACTTGCTTATAGGAAAAAAATATGCTGACCTTCTGTGATACGCCAATAAAATTTGTAGGGCAAAGCTATGAAAGTTTTAATTATTATATAATATAACATTTGAATTACCATTATTATTTATGGACTGATTTGATTATTATAATAATACTAAATACTTATGCTTATTTGATATGAATTAATTGAAAAATTACTGACAAAACCTTAGAAAAAATGCTTCTTGTAACCGGAAAATGTTTTCAAGGTTTCAAAGTTAAATTTTCTAGAATCCCACGTTCTGATGATTAAGTAATCATCCGTCAATGTTAATTACTCTTTTGTTTCCTTTTGCATTTGCAATTTTCTCCTCATCATCTGAATTGAGGTTTTTAAATTTATTCCTTTGTTTTGATTTAGAGTTTGTTAATATTATTTCCTTGTAGATTTATTTTTTATTATTTATTTTTCGTCATTTTCTTACAAATTTGAAACATAGTTTTTGGTGTAATATAGGTTACTCGTATGTTTATGAGGCTTTAGAATAAAAATTTCGTCCTATTTTTTGAAAGGAGTAAAAGTAAAATTGGGTCTTTAAAATGGAAAATGACAATTGTAAGTGAATTTGTCGGCATTGTTGTCCTTTTATGCTTTGTGCCAGATGAATACGAGATGGCTGAAAGCAAGAAAATGAAAGCTAGAACAAATCTTTTTTTATTAAGTGGTTGGATGCTCTACCCCTTAATCAGAGGTCTCGAGTTTGAGCTTTGGAAATTGTTAAAAGAACTTGGAAGATTCAACTTCTAAAATGGATCTCACAGTACTCAAATCAGATTAGTCGGATAAAATCCGAATATCGAATATGAAAACCAAAAAAAAAATGAAAGCCAGGTAGAATACTCCAAAGGCTTAAGCTATGAAGTGTTTCTTTGTTTTTATATCTTGGCGCATGGATTGACTTTTGTCCCAAAGGGATCATTCCTATGTTTGTCTAATGGAGATAGTGCTCATAAGTTTAATATGGTATTTAGTCATGATGGTTTAGTCATTTTGCCAAGTCTGTACCACTACTTACCCTCTTCTTACTTTTCTGGAATGAGCATGGCTTAGCAACCCGCTTGGCTCCAACATGTTTGATTTTTATGCTAATCACTTAGTTAGTCTGGCAATGATACAGATTGCATGGCTCCAGCTTAGTTTGGGACATATAACTAAGACCGCTCTGATAAATAAGTTAACCAGAACCTTGCATTTTCGATGCTTCGAGCTAGTATTTTATCTGGTATTACTTTGACTATCTTGCACTCTTGTCCCACCATTTTGTTGTGATTTTAGGGATTGAGGTGTCTACAACCTGAGCATTGAAACGAAGGATTCTGAACAACAATATATCAGAACAAATAAATTAAAATCTAATCTCAGATTCTCCTTTACAGATGGAAGAAAATTTGAAAATTTGAAAATAATTATCTATAATTGTAAGTAACTTGATTTAGTCCGAAGGCCATCATGAGTTGTGAAGCCAAGTATTCTTTCTTGTTTGTGTCCTTTAATAGCTCGCAGCCTTGAAGGGTGATTTGGCATGTATAGATGATTCCATTTACTCTTTTTAGTTAAATTTGATTCAGTTTGTATATAACAGGAGGAGTGGAGGGGCAAGGACGAACTTAATTTGTTAGTATTTAAGATAGCAACGAGTGGACCATGGTCATAAATAGAAAGACATGACAAAGTTATAAAAATATTTTACTAGATTGCACGTTACAAAGTTTCATATGGACACAACTCATTTCTATTAGTGTTGATGCAACAGATTTTGCTAGTTTAGTAGACCTTTTATCCTTTCTTCCCTATTTTCTTTGTTTAGGATTATTGCCCCCAAAGATATGAAATGTTTGCCTTCAAAATTCACCAACCTTCCGCGATCCCAAAATCCTTCCATCCCAAAATCGATGCAGCATTTCAGTGTTCTCCTCCAGATTGGTAAAGTCAATGACATGATCGTACAGATTGCCCCAACAGCTCCTCGGCCACCTTAATGCCCTCAGGTCAGCAAGATACTTCTGATAAGCCTCGGCGTTTATAACCTCAGCTCTGGGCTCCATAAAATTGGATGCAGACAAATAAAGAGCATCAAGTTCCTTCTTCATATTCCCCGGAGTTACGGGCAGTAGTCCACTCTTGATACTGAGCATTGAAGGCCTCAGCGAAAGAAACCTCTTCAACGGTGCGCTGCTGAGCAGTCACCATTTTCATCGACTTATTCTGCCTGTGAAAATTGCCCACAGCCTCCACCCCAGCCGGCTTCTTCAGAAAATCCAGAAATCTGCTATGTTCCTTAGGGTAAGACCTGGAGAGAGATTATTCTTGACACCCAGATGCAGAGTACCCTTGAGAGTGGAAACATGGTTGTACTTTGACATGATCCTAGCCCGCCTGAGAAAATGGGTGGACATCAGCCAGGAAGCATTGATGTTCTTCCATGTGAACTGTCTCACATTGACCCCAAGTTTCTGCAACCCCTTCAAAGACTCATTGCTCCTCTGTTGCTTCTCAGCATCAGAAGGAACTTCGTGATACCCAGCAGACGATTCCTCCAGGACAACGAGAAGAGGGTACTCGATGATGTTTGTGTTGGCGTTACCTTCCTCAGTTGACTTGCTGCACGGCTCAGAACAAAGAATCCTGCAGAAAGAGAGAGAGAGAGAGAGAGAGAGAGGGAAAAGTAGGACCGGGTGAATGACGGAACACCAAGAATTTTGAATTCTGCTTGTTCTCACTGTGACAAAATCGAAGCGGTAAAGCGGTAAAGAGAGAGAGAGGAAGGGAGGAAGGGAGAGAGGCAGAGATGAAGCGTGGCGGATAAGATGAATAGACAAAGTGCGGTATTTGGAGAGCCCAAAAAAGGATAAATATAAAATTAAAATTAAGAGCAAATAACTGCAAGAGAAAATACCAACAAAATAATAAATTAATCTTAAAATTCCAAATTTTTATTTACTACTGGGGTTATAAAGTAACACCAAAGATGGTGAAAGAGTTCTTCTCTTTGTTATCTCAAGAATGAACTCTTAGCACTAGCACACGTATCCGAGAGGATGATCTGATTTATTTTAGAGCTCAATGGCTTCCATTTGTGTTTGTTCAATGAATGCTACTATTTGAGCTTTGTATCTTCCATTCCTTTTGATATAAGTTCAATAGCAAGTCTCTATAGACATGTAAACTATATTAATCAAAATATAATTCTGAATACCGATAAAAATAAAAATTCGGATAAGACCCTTTCGGTCCTTGAAGTTCTGGCAAATGTATTTTTTTCGAAGAGATATTATTGAATCCATTCTATAAGGACGACAAACCTAAAAATAAAATAGACTTTGTAAGAGGTAATATAAAGATAGAATATTAAACTTATAATTAAATTGGTATTTTTATATTAAAAATTATACCTAATTTTGATTAACTTGTTGTTTGTGCACGTCTCAAGAAGATGCGGTGGAATTTGCCTCCCTTTTTCGATTTGAATTAATGGCAAGACTTATCAAGTTTTCAAAGTTGGACACTTGCAAGCAACTAAGAACTTAATTTCACGGACCCACGTGATTACATCTCATTATAACAAAAAAAAAAAAAAAATAGAGACAAAATGACAAGAATGACCCAAAGAAGACTTCGAACTCCCCAACTATCCTTCTTGTCCTCCCGAATCATTGTCTAAAAAGTAGTACGTGGAATTAAAAAATTTAGGTGAAAAGAAAAATTCGGTTTATTCTGATATATTTACTTTTGGGATTAAAAAAAAAATCAATTTCAATAGTTAAGGTTCAAGTCCTTTTATTGAATGACTATTATGTCCTTAAAAAAATCTTAATCTCTCCTCTCCTTTGTTTCATTTTTCTTCATCTCTTCTCTTTGGTCGAGAAGTGCAAAATTCGCCATTTTCAATCTTAGTTTCGATCTTTCAAAGGTGTGCTTTAATTTGTAATTTTTTTTTATTATTTATTAACGTTAAAAATTATCCTCTATCTTTCTTTCGTGTTTATTTTCTTTTTTTTTTTTCTCTCTTTTCTTTTCTCCTCTCTATCGATTTTTCATTTTCTCTCTCCAATCTAATCTTTTGCGATCATCTATCTTCTCTTTCTCTCTTCTTTCATTCTCTCAAACAATTTTTTCCCTTTTTAGCTTTGTCTTTTTTTTCTTTTTCTCTCTTCTTCTCTCTCTTTTCTTTTTCTTGATTTATTCTCTTTCATCTTGACTATTAAGAGAAAAAATGGAAGAGAGATAAAGGAGAGAGAAAGACATAAACGATGGTAGGGAGAGAAAAGGGGAGAGAAATATAGCATTGTTGCTGACAAAAAGAGAAGAAGAAGAAGAAAAAAACAAGTTTGCTTATAACGAGATGAGGAAGATGTCCAGAGTAGAAAAGTGAGAGGTCGCGAGGAAGAGAGAACAAAAAGTTATTTTCATCCGATCAAATTGCTTATAACCATGTATTCCTCCTTTTTGGCCCGGCAAAATCAAAATATTTTAGTTTCTTTTTTTATATAATTTCATAAAATCCTATTGGTACATTTTTTTTGACAATTCTATTATTTGATGCGAAAGAATTCATCTTGGGATATGTACTTTTTTCTTTAAATTTCCTATAATAACCATAGTGATAAGAAATTAATATGGAAAGTTGGATAATCATGGAAGTAAAAGATTAAAAAAAACATTAGAGGGAGAGAAAGAGAGGATAGAGAGAGTGAGAGCCTCGCATGTGGTCGAATGTTAGGATACAGACCGTCACGCATTGAACTTGGACATGCATAATCTATAGATGGTCTCTGCTTAAACCACTGCAGAACAATATCTAGGAAAAAAGTTCCCCCAAAGTTTTCAATTTTTTCATCATCAAAGCGTTAAAAAAAAAAAAAGAGTAGAATTCAGAATCCAAACTGCAGAACAATATCCAGGAAAAAGGTTCTCCAAGGTTTCAATTTTTTCATCATCAAAGCATAAAAAAGAGTAGAATTCAGAATCCCATTTTCTGATTCGGTAAACCCTCAACGTTAACTCTAAAAAATACTCATTTGTATCTTTTACCTTTTGCATATGGCTTTTTTTCTCCATCCGCTATGAAGTTTTTATTTTTTTTATTCCTTTTGTCTTGTTCTGGATTTTCATCTGGGGTTCCAATATTTTACTTCCTCACGAATTTTGAAACATGGGTTTTGGTGCATTATAAGTCATTCGAACTTTTCTAAGATTTTGTTGGGGTTTTGGAATATAACATTCTTGATTCTTCTCATCTGGTGTTCAGATTCTCTGGAACAGGTGAAGGGGACTAAATAATAAAATTGTGTCAAGTGGGCCATCAGTATGTGGTACATGTAGGGCTTGTTTACTTGATCAATTAATTTTGAACTGGCTGCTGTCTTTCTGTTCCACTGACAATAGTTCGGATATAACAATGACTGACACAACATTCTAGTGGGCATTCCTTTTCTTCACTTGTTGAACACGATTTAGTATTCTTTTGCATATATGAATTAATTCTATAGTTAAAGCCCAGTGAATTCGGTTGCATCGTCATCTAGCATATGAAAAGTATAAATCGGTGTAGATTAAGAGATTATGGTTGTGTGGATGTGCTTGATACATTATCTTATTGAGAATGAAATCTGAGTATTGTCATTAAATTTGCCAGCATTACTGTCTTCGTAAAACCCTTCTTGGGTGAATGGTCAACCGTGTAAAGAGTGAAAATGAAAGCTAGTTAAAATACCGTTGCATTTGGTTTAAATGATCTAAAATACTGGAAGGCTAGTAGAATTGGAAGTTGGTAATCTCGGTCTTTGAAAGAAATTTGCAGTGATGAGTTATCATTTTTTCGAATTTTAACTTATTGTTTCAATGTCATCTTATCTTTCAGAGGGACCACCCCTGTATTGGTCTAATGAATATTCCATAGTGCTAATCAGCTAAGTGTATTTCTACCTATTTTATGATTATTGAATTCCTTGTGCTCAATTATGATTGTTATGCCCTGTTACCAAGTTTTGATTACCCTTCCTTCTGCTCATTCTTCTCTTTGGCTTAGCATCCCTCTTGGCTCGATTTTCTCAGGCCACCACTTGGGTGGGTTTGGGCAACATGTTAATTTCTAAGAACTTCACTAGTCTTGGTATGGTACGCAAATTGCATGACATAAGACATGGTTGGATTAAGATGAGTCCTATGAGATAGCCTTACCACCTTTAGGGCTGGGAGTTGGATTACGTAGGTTATTTCATTAGGACTAGTGCACACACACCTACAAAAAGCATAATTTTATCATCACTAGACCTAGGCTAGCCTTGTCCAATAATTTGGCCTTTTCTATGTTTCTGTTTTCATCCTCACCTGATTAAAGCCGGGATTGAAGCATGAACTTTGGAATCTAGGAATCAATATGGATAATGAGACTTGGTAAAGTCCAAAGAATATGAGCATGAATTGGTATTGACATTGTATAACTACACAATATTATATACAGAAATAAATTGCTAATATAGTGATAACCTAAAAGAACCCTCATAGCTAAAACTAAACTTGCTTTCTTTGTGTTGACACGTGTCTAACATGTAAAATGTCAGCTCATAGAGTTGGTAAGGTATTGAATATAATCATGTGAGTCGAGATAGCTGAATGATAGTTGAATGGACTTTCTTAAGGAAATTAGGCTTGTGCTTACTATTTGGAATGAGTAGCTACGAAACATGGAGCCATAAAGGGCAAAGTGAGTTGTTCTAGAGGTCCACTCAATAGCATTCCAATTTTTTTTGCCATTCATACCATGCTCTTATTTTGGGAAGACGGTGGATATCATCCCGATAGATGCAACTGTGTTTATGGAAAAGAGTTTGGCCACATACATCAGGCTTTATGGCACAATAAAGGGGTGGTGCCATGCTAGTTTGCTGTCAATTTTTTGTATGTGGTGCGGAGTAATTCTGCATTGAATTGCATATTCACGGTATTTAATCATGTTCAGATGCCAATGGAGTGGTAGAAACAATAAGCTGCCGATAGACATGGGAATATGCTTAAGGAAAGTGACAAGAACTTATACTTCCTCTGCATTAGAAGAATAAGGCCGATTTGAATTTGTTCTAGGATAAATCTTGGATTTCATATTTTCTTTCTTCTGGATAAGCAATGTAAGACATTGTTGTAATTAGGTTGCAGGTGATAGTGGTAGGCGAGCACGCCAATGGCATGTATGCCTTTGGCACACCTTGTTTTCACTATTGTTCCTGCTAAGCTGTGAATCCTTGCGACTTGCTTCTTAACTTTTAATTGAATCTCAATTCTCTAGAAGGACAATTAAGATAGTCCATTAAATAGATTAATAGAAGCCTTACATTTTGGATGCCTTCTACTAGCATGTTGTCTGGTATGGCTTCAACTATCTTGAGCCCTTGTCTGACCATTTCCTTGTGGTTTAAGGGATTGAGGTATTTAAAAACCATCCTACCAAAGCACTTGAGAATTCTGAGAGACTAGAAGTGTATTAGAGCTAACAGAAGAAAAGGTCAAAATAATGGTCTCTCTCCATATAGGTATTACTTTATTTAGTCCATAGGCCATCATGAGTTATTGCCCAAAGCATAAGAACTAATTCCACCTTTGTTATGACCATAATGATTGCAAGTTATTTATTTCTGTACATCTTTAATAGCTCACAGCTTTAATAGGTGACTAAGATTTTCTTTCCTGGCTTGCAACAGCAGGACTGATAGAGGGAGCATGTACAGGCTGCATTTGTTGTCACTTAACATTATTTCTCTCATTTGAGCCAATTTGTACCATATTACTTGAGATCATAGCCAGCTCTTTTTCCCTGCTTTCTTTGTTTGAAGTTCATTGCCAGGAAAGGATGATTATGAAAAGTTGGCTTTCTATCCATCCTGGTTCGCTAAGCTATGAGAAGATCAGTTAATACATTCTGCCTTATCCTAGTGGATTCTACTGTATGTAATCCTACTAAATTTTGACTATGTCGTCACATATGATTGAACTTTCTTGATTGGCCTCTCATGAAAGGAATGTTCCATTCATATCAATGCACAGGAGAGCAGATGGAAAGATCTATTATAAAATCTGACAACATTACCATATTGGTTTTGTTTAAAACAAGCCTTTAGCAGTAGTTCATGCTAAAGCAAGATCTTGGGATTGCTAGGTTGGGAACTTAGCAGTCCCTTAGCATGCTTTAGGTAAGGATTCATGAGGGGTGCTGTTTGTATGCTAGGTTTCTGGTTGGAACAATGATGAGAGCAGGGGGAGTCGGCTTTGCTTTGCACTTATATTACCACAGATCATTCTCAAATAGCCATGCCAAACCAATTATTTTCTGGTTCTTGCAAGAATGATTTCAGGAATAGTTATTTTCCTATGTCTAGCTTGCCAGTAGATTCACCTAGCTATGACATTGTTGAACAATTGAATGACACAAGTGTCTATTGAAGTTATATATTCTTAAGATGCCATATTTAAATATTGGATTCCTAAACACTCTTTTTCCAGTTTTCCAATTAATTTTTTTTCACATTTTGACCCATAAGATTCAGCATTTTTGAACTTTGCACTTGTGGAATCATATCACCAACTTGAAGTGAAAACAGCATTTTAGCTTGAAGAAATGATACTGAAGATCATGTTTTTTGGTTACTCCTTTTGCATATTCTTCTTCCATTTTATTTTCATAGGAAAAGAAGAATTTAATTCTCAAAAAATTGACATACAGAAGGCTAAATATTCTTAATAAGATGTCTAAATATCTAATCATTATGCTTGTGTGTTGAATTCAGACCACCACCAGGTTTTTGTGAAGCTCAATTTTGAAGGACAGATCTTGTACCGGTGGAGGGGTGGCCTGAACTGAACCAAATTTTAATGTGGTTCAATATATACCGTTTAGGGTTTATTAGTTGTTTCATCTGTTCTCTTGGTGTGTTCATTTTGGGTAGGCAGTGCTTGTTTGTGGTGATTTTCCACCGTTTTGTATCTCTTGCCGATTATAGTGGATTTTTCTCTTCTTTCCTCAAATGCTTGTGGATGTAGGGTTCTAAACTGAGCTACTTGTGTTTCTTTGTCCTTCTCCTCTCTGTTTGCTTGCTTTGCTGCTTTCATTTTTAGCTTTTGTTTTTAACATTAATGTCTAAATTAGTTTTGAGTTGGTCATGCTATATGGGATGCTAGAAAAATCAAATATGACTGTACATAATAAAAATTTTGTTTGGTTTGAGAGAAATGGTTCCGATGTAGACTTGGGTTACCTGTTTCGAATGCTTATTTGTTTGTTTTTGAATTGTTTCTCCGTACAAATTCAAAACATTAAATAGTGAGAATCCATATGAAAGTTGTTTCAATATCTGATTCAATGATTGCTTACAAAGTACAACTTAGCAGGTCCAAACAGTCTATAGTAATTGGAGAGATCTACATTCAAGCACCCCCAGTTGAGATATGCTTAGAGTCTACCCTTTTTGCAGGTCACACAACTTTCCTGGTACCAAGATGCAACCTCCTTCAAAAGCCCAAAAAATTTCTGAAAATGCCAAGGTGAAACCTCATCATGCTGAAGAAGCACTCAAACGGAATAATAGCTCCAAAAGGCCTAATTCATTCTTAGTTGAGTCTGAGACAAATGCCAGGTCATTTCATTCTAGCCACAGTTCTTCCGTAAAGGATACTAAGACAAAGTATGGCTCAGATGAGAAGTTTATTCAGGGGGTCGAGACTGCAGTGCAATCTCAGAAGGAAGGTATGGTTTGTTGTATGTATGTTTCAACCAAGTACACATTTTACATTATCTGCAGGAGGTGGATGATTCACATCTCATTTTCATCTTAATGAAACTTCTGAAATTTTATACAAGATATCCCTTGACCCTTTTATAAAAGGGAAAGTGCTCTTGAAGGATTTTCTCCTCTGGATGCTTATAAACATATTACATCTTTTGTGACAGAAGTTCTCTGATAATAATACGGCTTGCAATAATAGAGAGTGTTATGATATTCTGACGTCTCTACTTTTTGACAATAACATGCATATTTTAATAAATGATGTTATGACTCTTTGATATTACTTCTGTTTATTGACATCATCAGTTTATTTATTTCTTTTTACCTAGGTGGCACCCATGGTAAAGGTGTTAGACATAATAAAGATAAGGTTCTAGATGAAAATCGTCCTAGGTTGCTGCCTCAAGCTGAGAGGAGTCCTTCGAATGGTCCTGCCAAAATGGTTAACTGGAAGTAAGTACTGCTACCATCTGTGGTCATGATATGGTATTCATCTATTTGACCTTAAAATTCACAAGCATAATCCATCAGCAAGAGAGAGAATCTGGAGCAACTTGTGTTCTTTCTGATGATTTAATCTTGTTAGATGGGCTGAGTAGTGTTTCTCGTGTATATAATGGATTAAACAGAAAAGACAAGAGTAATGATTTTAAAATTACTCAAAGTTTCTCTAACGATTACTAGAAATCAGTGGCTATTTTCTCCTACAGTGAGTGTGTGCAATACATGATCGACAACAAAATTTCATACAGAAATATACACCAACCTCTGTTGTATTCAGAGAGTTTTTAATCTACTCATTTTGGTCCCATTGACATGTTGGATCTCACCAATGCTTCTATCGTCTCTGGGACCATGCTGCACAATGATCTCTTTATGCTCTCATCTAAATTATACTCTTTATGGAGGCAATTTTTCTCTCTCTCTTTTTTTTTGGGGGGGGGGTTGTGAGTTGGTGGTTGGGGAAGAAGGGTTATAAGTGATATCGTAGTGTTGATTGTTAAATGCTCCACTGAATCTGGTGTCTAATATATAACCCATATCCTTTTCTGACATATTATGGACTCTGGGAATTTATCCTTGAAGATTTTAAAGTTTTGTGTACTCCCTTCCTCAGGCAACTTTTTCTCTACTTTGACTGCACCCTCCTCAGACTCTTTTGTGATTAAGATTTGCTTGTTTGAAATGCCAGACAAAAGGGATTTTTATATGCCAAGATCTTTTCCACTTTATCTCTGATATCTGACTAGACATGGTTTTCAAATAGTCTACTTGCATCAGTCATATTTCTTGGTTTCCAGCATTTTATTTTTCCCATTTCAGTGCTTATGCTTGCGATTATTTGAACTGTACTCTTACTTTCGATTTTAGTAACCACTCTGGTCACTTGAGGAGAAAGCTAATCATGAGGCTGTATTTGTTTATATTGTTTCTTGCAGAGGTACATTTAAGGTTCTTAATATTGAAGCTATGGCAATTAATATTGAACCTAAGGCTAGTATCTGCAGAACATGTGAAAGATTTCTAGCTCATCACCCAGAAAAGGTTTCTCGTAAAGCCTATGCCTTTTCTAAACAGATCGGTGAAGTTTTGCAATTTAATTTGCATCCTCGTCGCGACTTTTGGCCAGAGACATTTGAGTTGGAACGTCCCACATGGAATGACATTGCTTTTTATTTCTATCCTGAAAAATCTGAGAGGTATGTTTAACTCATTTACTTCCGAAGTATTTGAATAAGGCTTTCCTTGCAAATATGTCCTGCTCGTTTTAGAAGGGCTTCCGTTGCTGCAGATCCAAAAAGCAATACTCTGTCCTCCTGATGTTGATTGAGAAGAACGATTTTGTGTTGAGGAGCTGCATAGGCCATGTGGAGTTACTGGTCTATCCTTCCACACTTTTTCCTGCAGATTTTCAGAGTAAGACCCTATTGAAAGTGAAACAAATCTTATTTCTGCTTTCTTACAGACTAGATCTTACGATTATTTTTAAATTTCTATAGATAGTTTTTTTCCCCTCTCTTTTCTTTTTTATTGGTTTCAAATGACCATTCCTAAAATTTGGGATTAAGGTTTAGTTTGTTGTGGTTGTTATTCTTGAATCTATCTTTTTCATTATCTTATACATTGTATCTTGTATTTCATAGCCTTCACCAATGAGACAACATTGCGGGCACTAGCATGATGCCAAATAACAGTTGCTTGTGGTAACAGCTGAAGTTTAAGGATTTCTTTTAGTGTTATTAAGAACATTATATTGGCTACAAGAAATAAGCTTCTGCTGACCCAAATTTGTTATCATCAACACCTAGACCTCTTTAATGACTTACACATTCTTCCTTTTCTTTTGATTTCTGCTGGATCCCTCTTGGTAATCTTCAAGTGAAGTAGAAAGTAATATGTCACTAACTGAGCACTCAGTGTTTTCTGCAAAGCAATCATCAGGATTGAATAAGATATCCAGGCATTTGGTTTGAAAGTACAATAGGCAGACACATTATTTGATGCATAAACTCGATTAGTTAATCCTGGAGTTGTCCTTACCATTTGTCCTGCAGTAGTTTCTGATATTACATTTGATGGGTTCTGTGATGATCTGATCCTGATGATTCTGATTGTTAAAATAGGATTAGGAGGGAGTCTCTTCATGTGGGGAGTTTATCAGGTTTTACAAGACAATGGAACAACTTCCAAGGCTGATGATACAGGTACTCGATGCGATGCCAAGGAAGGTCAGAACCGACGAAGCGAAGCATGGAGAAATGCCCAAAAGGAACGTGAAGCCTCGGCCCTTTGATGATTTTGTACTTTGAGGCGACTTGTTTGCACTTTGCCGATGGGAGAAAGAGATGGTGGTGGTGGTGTAGTCTGCAATGGTTTCTGAACTTTTTCCTATTCCTAAGTTTTAAAGAATGTTATTAAATAAATTTAGAAGTGTTGTTAACTATGAATTATGGAATGTTTGGTGGAAGAAGAATAATGTAAAACTTATTATTATTTTTTTATATCATAACGATCAATATTTGAAATCATAATTTGACTAATCCAATTAGAAATTTATAGTGTTCATTTAAAAGGATTACTCTCTTAATGTAGTTTTTTCAATGTTTAAGAAGCAAATCAAACTTGTGACCTTAATTAAGAGATTTAAAATCATATCCTATTAAGCTAATTGACCATCGATAATGTAAAACTTATTTTATAATAAAGTGTTTCCAACTAAAATTGAAATTAAAGTTATTTAATTTATTTAAGATGTTATAAGTTTTAAATTTTAAATTATATATATATATATATATATATTACATTTTCTATATATATAGTCATAAATAAAAATTAATATTATATTATATTATGTAATATTTTAATTCTCAAACGATTCAATCATAGTTGGATCATTGAACTGTGAAGTAGTGATTTTGACTAGTCTGGTGACTGGTTCCATTTTTCAAGTATTTGCCCATAACATTAGTTTGAGTTTTCATTGAAGTATTGTTTTAATTTTTTTTCCTCTTTAATTTTATAATAGAATTCATAATTTTAAATAGAATATATTAGGCCTATAAGACATAGGAAACACAAATTAAGGACTCATCAACGGAAAAAAACGAAAGGCATACCGATCCCCAACCGATTTGACAGATGATTAATTGTTTTTTTTAATTAAAATACAAAATCATTTTAACTTATTATGTTAGGTCAAAATAATATTCTGTTCATTTGATTTTTGGTATTTAAAATTTTCAAAATTAGAAAAAAAAAAAAAGAATGGAAGTCACAGGGAACGGAAAAACATAAGACCAAATCTCTAAAATTGAAAATAATTTGAAAACAACGGCTATTTCGATTTTAACATTATAATTTGCTTAAGGTTTGCAATAGATCCACATTTTCAGAGAAATCACAAAAAGCTGTCTCCCTGTCTCTCTACACTCTCTCTTCCAAACCCTAAAAAACCTAAAAAAACAACAATCAAGAAGCACGATCCTCATCATACCCTTCCCAGCCTCGATTTCACCATCTCCTTTAACAGCAACGGCAACAGCAACAGCAACAGCTGCAGATGTTCTGGACCTACCCATCGCCAATAAATCGAGCAACTGAACGATTCCAAGAACCACCAACTCCCTCTCGCTCGAATCAAGAAGATCATGAAGGCCAACGAAGACGTTCGCATGATCTCCGCCAAAGCAACGCCCCATTTCTGTTCGCCAAGGCCCGAGAGAACAAGAGGACTCTTCAGAAGAACGACGCTGCTGCCGCCATTACTTGTACGGATATTTTCGATTTTCTGGTGGATATTGTGCCGAGGTATGAGATCAAGCATGAGGCGGCTGGTTAGGGCTTGTGGGTAGCACGGCGAGTGGGTTCCGTACTGTTATCCCCCGATGGGACAGCCTGCGCCGCCTGGGTAATGATCGTCCTGCAAAGCCTGCGCTTGATCATGGGGTGAATGTTCAGCCGCCTTCGGAGGCGTGGCAGTCGATTTGGCCGCCGGCGGAGGATAGATCGTATGGGAGCGGTGCAGGTGAGGCTACCAGCGATTGGCAGACGAATCTCAAGGACAAGGGTATGTTGTTGAATTTGATTAATTGTATACCATTTAATTGTTATTGTTATGGTTTGAAGAGAGAGAGAGAGAGAGTCCTTCTCTCTCTTCTCATAGACGGTTAGAACTTAGGGTGACGATCTCTCTCTTCTTCGACAATCAGACTCTTCTTCGACGATCAGAAGCTCTTCTCTGTCTTCTTGGACAACCAAGTGTTCTCCTTGTCTCTCTTCTACTTGATTAGACAATCTAACCTCTAGGGTTCTCATGTCTCCCTCCTCCTCGAAGAGGATCAGACCTCAGATATGACAACCTCTCTCTTCTCCAACGATCAGACACTCTCCTCTCTCTTGTTCTTGATCATATGATTTTGAGCATTGTAAGGAAATAATCGAATTTTAAAAAAAAAAATAAATAATATAGTGGGAAAATATATTTTGAAAATAATTTTTATATGCCGAATTTTAAAATCTTAATATAATCAAGAAATAAAATATCTCGAGTCTTAAAAAACTCAACATGAACTCTCTCTTGACACCCTCTCTCTCCCCCTTCCTCCCTCTCTCTTCCAAAATTCAATTAGAAAGAGAGGGATCCACCATCACTGTTGAAATCAATAAGAAAGAGAGAGACCCTCCCTCCTCTCTCCCCTCCCCCCTCCCCATGTATCCTGTTTCTCTCCCTCCCGAAATCCAAAATGAGGGAGGGAGGGAGGGAGGGAGGGAGGGCAGGCGAAGGGGAGAGAGAGGGATAGTGCCTCTTTCTTATCAAATTTCGGGAGAAAGAGAGAGAGGGTGCAGAGGGAGGGAGGGTAGGTCCCTCTCTCTCTTATTGAATTGAGAGAGAGAAAGAGGGGGGAAGGGAGGAAGAGAGTGTTAGGTAAAAGAGAGGGGGAGGAAGAGAGAGTATATGTCGAGTTTTAAAAACTCGATATATTATTCATATAATATGAGTTTTCAAATTCAAATATATTTTATTTTTGAGCCATATCGAGTTTTTAATAGAGTTATATTCAGAATATTTTCTCTCGTTATGTTATTTAAAATATTTTTTTTAAAATACGGTTATTTCCATACAAAACTCATACGATCTTACCTTCAGGTTTTTTGTGTCTTTCTCTCCTTCTCGAAGATGATTAGACGTCAGAGGTGACGATCTCTCTCCTCTGATGATCAGATGCTCTCTAGAGCTTTGTACGCATATATCTGTCACAAAAAAAAAAATTTAAAATATCTCCCGTAAAAAAAATTTCAAAATTAACACAATATGTCGAATTTTAAAAACTCAATATATTTTTAAAAAATGAATAGTGCATGTCGAGAGTTGAACTCTCGACGTACACTCTCCCCCTCCCTCTTTGCCTCTCTCCCTCTCTCTTGGATTTCGAGAAAGAATGAGGGAGACCGAGAGGGAGATGGGTCCACCTCCCTCCCTCTCTCTCCTCTCGAAATCCAAGGGAGGGAGGTGGGATCCACCTCCTCTCTGCCTCTTTCCCTCCCCCTCTGTCCTCCCTCCCTCCTTTCCTCTCTCCCTTTTGGATTTCGAGAAGGAAGAGGGAGGGAGAGGCAGAAGGGGTGAGAAAATATAGTGTATGTCGAGAGTTCAATTATGAATATGTAGTATTTTTTTTAAAAAAATATGTCGAATTTTAAAAATTCGACATGTATAAACAGTATCTATCGATATATGTCGAATTTTGAAAATTCGATATGTTCTGTTAATTTTGAAAATTTCTTTTCGTGGATGATATTTTAAATTTTTTTTGTGGATATATGCGTACTCGCTCTCTCTCTCTCTCTCTCTTCTCTGATGATCAAATGCTCTCTTTCTCCCTCTATTTCTCGATTAGATGAACTGACTGCTAGGGTTTTCGTGTCTCGTGTCTCTCTCTCTTCTCCTCAAAGGCGATCAGACATCAGACGGCGATTATCACACTATCTCCAATGATCAGATTCTTCTTTGACGATCAGGCGCTTTCCTACTCTTCTCCGAACTCTAGAGTTTTGATGACTGATGCTCGACGATTGGCCTTGTCTTCCCTCTTGTGGAAGTTCACCAGGAAAAATCATTTTTAGGGACACCCTCTCTCTCCCTTCCTCTCTCTTCTCCTCATCTCTTTCTTGTCTCTCTTCTCCTTGATTAGACAATCTAAACTCTCGGGTTTTCACGCCTCTCTCTTCTCCTCGAAAAGGATCAGACCTAAGAGGCAACGATCTCTCTTTTCTTCGACGAACAGATGGTCTCCTCTATTTTCTCCGAAGATCAGACGCTCTCTCACTGTACATTTCCTACAGTCACTCCAAGAGAGGAAAACAACCCTAGGAGGGCCTCACGACTTCCACAGAGGAGCTTTGTACTAAAATATACCTAAAAGAAAAATTTTTTAAAAACCCTAAAGGCAAAATAATTCTGGATTTAATTCATATTTGTCGTGGGTCGCAAGTTGAACCCGCGACGTGATCATATGGTTTCCCCCGTGGCGCTGCGCTCCTCTCTCCCTCCCCTGCGGCGCTCCTCTCTCTCTCCCCGCACTCCTCTCTCCCCCGCAGCACCCCCTCTCTCTCTCCCTCCCTCCCCCCACAGCCGCGGGAGCCTCCCTTTCCCTCCCTCACTACCTCCCACTAACATGGGAGCCGTCTCACCCCTGCCGCAGAGCCCCTGTCGTGTGTTTAAGACGAGACATCATCCACTTGCCGTCACGTATTTATGTCGTGGATTCAACTCGTGATATAAACTATCACGTGTTCAATCCACGATAAATATGGATTAGATTCGAAATTATTTTACTTTTAGGGGTTTTTTTTTAATTTATTTTTTAAGTATATTTTGGTACAAAGCTCTCCACAGAGCCATTGCAGGAAAGAAAAAATTTCACAATGTACTGTTATGTCCTCCACTCGTAGACAAGGCATGTCCAATCATTGCCTCCTTGTACATGGCAATCCCAAGTAGACATTCAGAATTTCCCGATTCTGGAATCTTGGTAATCAATGAATGTAAAAATAAATAAACAAATAAAGTCTAAAAGACCTCCTATTGGGAACTGCAACTTCAAGGATCAAGCCAGAAAAGGACAGCCTGAAGTTATCAACTTGAACATAAAATGCAGAATATCATCTCAACCTTCATTTGATGCACTTATGGATGCCCTGCACACCTTCTAGCCTCTGAAAGACATGCACCCTCCTATCTGAATGGTTTTTGTTATCATCCTCCAAAGATTCCCTTCATTTGCAATAAACCTGTTCAACAATTTTGCTATGAGTGGTTCGTTCAATTTAAGAAACGGCCTGGTCCTAAATTCCCCTCATTGAAATAGCTTTCAAACTATCCCTAGGAATTCTATTGAAGTAATCTCTATCAATAACACTACTATGTTTAGATTTTCTCTTTGCCATCTTTAATCAATTAAATTTGTGGCTAGTCCTAGTGGTGAAGAAGTGATGTACCAAATATTCAAAGAATTTATGAGAGACTGAATAGGACTTAGAGCTCATCCGGTCCACAAAGTGCTCCCCATTTTAGTGCGGGGGTAGAGGGAGGGTGGGCATATATATACGCAGTCTTCCCCTTGTATTTTTGCAAAGAGGTTTCCATGTCTCGAGCATGTGATCTCAAGATCAACAAAGGAGTAACTCAACTGCTGCAAAGAGATCGAAGAGGACTGTTGAAAAGAAATACCTGAAGGCTTGGTGTCCTGTCTTTTGGAAGTTGAGGATGACTTTTCAGTTTTAGAGACATTGATTGCGCAGGTTGCCAATATTTTATCAAGGAACTATTATTTCTGGATTTCTAAGATGGTGTTCGTTGTATAAATTTGTCGATTATCCTTCCAGGCCTTAATTAGGATTTTTTTGTATACGAGAGTGAAACACATGTTGAAGATAACCCTTTTCTAATTGGTGAATAGGTGTAAATTTAGAACACACAGAATTCCCCTAGAGATGAGCTCTGATGCTGGCAGCATGTATGACTAGTAATTACAATTAGCACTATGGCTTAGTTTGGGTAAGAAATGGAGATAAAGTTGTTCGCCAAATTGTAATTTTCAGTGTTGAATGCAATGGGTAAGACGCATACCATATTTGCGATTTTTTTATAGGGAGAGGGAGAGAATCAAACCAAAAAGTCCTATTGGCAGAGGTGCCAAATGTTGGTTTGATTTGAAGATTGAAGAGAACCATGATGACATTGGGGGACCGCTGTTTGCTTTGCACTTATATTCCTGTGGGTCGCTCACAATTAAACATGTCAAACTAGGAAAACCATAATATTTGTTGGCCTTGCAAAAATGATCCAAAGAATAATGGTTGTTCTGCTGTAACTGATTTTTCTTTTCTCACAATTTTATAGATTAAGTATAAAATTTATTTTCCTACCAATACATTCACCTGGATATGATGTTGACGAACATTGAAGTGCTATATTAGAAATGGGCTCTTAAACATTCTTTTTCTAACTTGCCAATTATTTTGGCTTTTTGAACCATAAAAATTCAACAGTTTTGAACTTTGCTCTCATGGGATGATATGGCTAATTTGAAGTAACAACTTTTTAGTTTGAAGAATTGACATAGAAGGTAGCGCCATCTTGATAACCAGTTCTTAATATTCTTCACAGGGTATTTAATTTCTAAATGCTATATTTGTGGCTTGAATTCAGTACGCTGTCATTTTTTAAACCAAATTATGAAGGAGCGATCTTGCCTTTCTGGATTTTTTGGGCCAAACAAGGTTGAGACCCGACTTGCTTTGGATTTTAAGACGGGTCATATAGATGTGTATATATATCTTGTTTTCCCTTAGGGTTTAGTATCAATATTTGTTCTCTTTGGTGCATTCGGGTTTGGGCACAAGAAGCTTGTTCAAGATATGGCATGTATTTTGCTATTGTTTTCTCCTTCGTTCTCTTCTCCGTGTTATCGTTCCTTCCTTCTATTTTAATGCTAATGTTCCATGTGTCTTCGAGTTAGTCGTGCAATTTGGGATTTCAAAAAAGATGAAAATTGGAACATGGCAAAAAGAAGCCCTTTTGCATGTATCATTTATTTGCGTTATAAAAATAAAAATTTTGTATGGCTAATAGAAACAGTGTACATATAGGCTGCTGTGATGCAAAGTTACTGAAATCTGTAGATGGTCTTGACTAAAAAATTAGATGCAGGCATAGTTATAGATCTACCATTTTTGCACTTCTTCTAGATCTTTCAGTTTCACTTGGATGCTAATGTTCTCTTCATGTTCTTTATGTTATGTTCCATGCTTGAATGTCATGGAGTGAACATTTTAGAATCTTATGTTGCCTCTCGCATCCAAATTTATCTTTTATAGTATCATTTTCTATCTCCTTGGTCTTTGGGGATATCAGTCATGGAAAATGTTGCGATAATATCTAGTTCGAGCATTTACTTGTTATTTTTTCAAATTTGCTTGTGATATGGCACCCATTTAGAAAAGTTGAGGCCAGATTCAGCTGAGATCAGTCAGGGTTTTCAATAGAAAATTACTAAAATAATGGTAATTTTTCTCTCTTATGGTGAAATTTGGCCTTTATTTGCAAAATAATACAATTCCTAAAAAAAAAAAATCCATTTTAGTTGAAAAATGTTTCAAGTAGAATAAACCAAAACAAAGGCAAGTTGAGCCAAGTTTCGAGTTTCCCTAACAAAGCCATGATGTGCTATTTATACAATACCGTTTTGTCTTATTGTGATTAATACTAGTATAAATTTTACATTAGTTCATGCACAAACAGAATGACGTGCATAAAATCAAGATGGATAATGAAAGCTTTCCTTGTGGTAAATTGGGAAAAGATTTATCCAAAAATGGTGAAATCATTTTATTTTGAAGCATTTTCTGCAAATATTAATGAT
Source organism: Dillenia suffruticosa (assembly GCA_033439265.1). NCBI lineage: Eukaryota > Viridiplantae > Streptophyta > Magnoliopsida > Dilleniales > Dilleniaceae > Dillenia > Dillenia suffruticosa. The sequence goes on from JAVTVX010000024.1 coordinate 5,112,170, forward strand.
CTACTATGCGTCTTGTGGATTTGCTAGCACACATAGCTTCTTTTCTTAGAGACTTCTTATTATTTGGTGCTATGTGGAAAGCTTAGTTCCTATTCTACATGCCTATATTTCTAAAGCCTCTTTATCAGTAGGATTTATGGAAAAATCAGCTACCTATGGCATCAGTTATGTCTGAGAAATGAAACACGAGGTAGAATGACTTAACCATTTCATGCTAGGCATTTTGCCCTCATGGATTTTTTTTTTCTTTTCTTTTTTGTTTGATATGAACTAGGTTCAAAAATTACAGCAGAATGAACCGTGCGAGGCCTATCTCTGCTCTAATTGTGCTCGACAATTTTCCTGGGATAGAGTCTTCAGAAGGATAGGTCAGATAGAGTCTTTCATATTGCATTGGAACTTTTGGTTGTCTCCAAAAATTTGTCAATCAATCTGGGCAGAAGATTGATCTGGAAAATCGGTTCTTGCAGCTGCAAAATCCTAGATCATGCTCAGTTGTGTCGAAGACAAATGTAGGATCCTGTCATTCCAAACCCAGTTCTTCTTGAAGGATAATAGGACAAAATATGCTAAGTTGCAAGAATTCTAGATTGGGTTTGTGCTCCATATACAGGCCTAGTTTGTGGGAGCAGACTGTAAAAATCACCAAAATGTGCTCAAACAGATGACAAGTTTAAAACAGGAACAGAGTTGCACATTGACAAGAAAAGGGCATGCTTTTTATATTGTCCATGTTTTGAAAAAGTATGTTTTTACACACTCTCTGCAGGTGGTCGATGGTTCTTGTCTGACTTTTCATTTCTTCTTTCTTTAGTTGCAGGGGAAGAACTTGTTTAGGTTATCAGGACGGGTAAGGATGGAGTTCCAGACTGTGATGGCACCTGTCCAAGCCCAAAATTGCTGCATGATACATCACCATCCTCACAACCAATCTCTTTTGGCAATTCAGGTAAGAGGCATCCTCTGGTCATCTTTTGTATTAGCTGTTTATGATGGTTGTTAGTGATCGAAGTGCTGCTGGTAGGAAAATCTTTTTGGAATCGCTAGATGGTCCCATACTGAAGTTTGTTATGATTCCACAGCTAATAGACCTCAAGTCCTCAGGACTTGTAACTTTCCTGGGAGAATTAAAAGATAAAAAATCTTCTTGGAATTGATAGATGGTCTCAAACTATTTGTCTAGAAAGGATATGGCAAACAAGAAGACTACTTCTATCATGTTCTTTATTGTTTAATAATGTTTTAAGATTCTATGTTGTGATGGAACTCAGATCTGAACCATCAGATAGAGCTCCTGCTTCATTAATTTTTCTTATTCTTGTTTAAATTTTGATTTACATTATCACCTGAATTGTGCATAACTCGGGAGAAGATATCATCTTAGTGGCTAGGTGAGGCAGGTATAGCTGACGATATAGTCCCTTTAGCCATGATCGCAGTGGAGTTATGAATGCGCAATGACTTCCAATATAAAGTTAAGATATGGCTTAATGCAAGTTTTGAACATGTTGATGATGTTATGAGACACGTTAATGGAGGTTTTAAAAATTTTAGACAAGATATCGCTTGACCCTTCTCCAAAAGGGAAAATGATCTTGATAGGATTATCTCCTCTGGATGCCTATAATCATCTGTTATAATAAAAATTATCGGAAAATAATACTGCTAGCCATAATAGAGTGTTTTGATATCCTGATGTCTCTACTGTTTGATAATAACGTGCATATTTTTCAAATGATGTCATGACACTTTGATGTTACTTTTGGTTATTAACATTATCAATTTACTTATTATTTACTTTTGTTTATGTAGGTGGCACCCATGGTACATGTGTTGGACCTAATAATGATGAGGTTCAAGATGAAAATATTCCTTCAACTGTTCCTGCCCAAATGATGCTTATAGATAATTTTAGCCATAATGAGTTTGGTTTTTTGGTTGGAACCATGATGACATTGGGGAAACCGCTATTTGCTTTGGACTTGTACTACCGTGGGTCTCTCACAATCAAACATATCAAACTAGGAAACCCATAATATTGGGGATGCCTCACGAAAATGATCTCAAGTTGTCTGTTGTCTAACAGATTTTTTTTTTCATAATTTTATAGATTTAAGTATAAATTTATTTTCCTACCATTACATTCGCCTAGATATGATGTTGAGAAACATTGAAGTGCCATATTAGGAATGAGACTCTTAAACATTCTTTTTCTAACTTACTGATTGTCGTCGTCGTCATCGTGATTTTTGAACCAAAAGAACTCAACAGTTTTGAACTTTGCTCTCATATGATAGTATGGCCAATTTGATGTCGAAAAACTTTTTAGCTTGGAGAATTGACATAGAAGGTAGCACCAGATTAACAGTTCTTATGCATATTCTTCACAAAGTATTTAAATTTCTAAATGTTATGTTTGTGGCTTGAATTCAGTACGCTATCGTTTTTTAAGCCAAATTGGGAAGTTGAGATCTTGCCTTTCTGGATTGTTTGGGCCGAACGGGGTTGAGACTGGACTTGCTTTGGATTTTAATACGGGTCATATTTATATAGCTTGTTTGCCCTTAGGGTTTACTATCAACTTATTTGTTCTTTTTGGCACATTGGGATTTGGGCAGACAAAGCTTGTTCAAGGTAAGGCATGTATATTATTATGTTTCTCCTTCCTTCTCTTCGTGTTATTGTTCCCTCTTTTTATTTTAGTGCCAGTGTTCCATGTGTCTTCGAGTTAGTCAGGCAATTTGGGATTGCAAAAATGATGAAAAGTTGAACATCCTTTTGCGTTTATCATTTGTTTGCATTATAAAAATAAAAATTTTGTATGGGTCCCAAATAATGAGAGATATGTAAAAGCAGGTCCAATTATGCTATTCCTAATCCTGAATCAAATGCGGCTAAATAAAAACTGTACATATAGGCTGCTGTGATGCAAGTGGATGGTTTTGACTGAAAAATTAAATGCAGACACAGTTATAGATCTACTATTTATGCACTTTTCTTGAATCTTTCAACTTCACTTGGATACTAATGTTCTCTTCCTGTTCTGTATGTTATGTTCCATGCTTAAGTGTCGTGGAGTGAACATTTTAGAATCTTATGTTGCCTCTTGAATCCAAATTTATCTTTTATAGCATCATTTTCTATTTCATTGGTCTTTGGGGGTATCAATCAAGGGAAATGTTGCGCTAATATCTAGTTCAGGCATTTACTTGTTATTTTTTGAAATTTGCTTGTGATGTATGGCGCCGATTTGGGAAAGTTGCGGCCAAATTGAGCTAAGACCAGGCAGGATTTTCAATGGAAACTTTACTGGTATAACTATAATTTTAGTTCCTCTTATATGGAATTTGACTTTTATTTGCAAAATATTACATTTCCTACAGACACACACAAAAGTTCACTTTAGTTGAAAAATGTTTCAAGTAGAATAAACCAAAATAGAGGCAAGTTGAGCCACGTTTGATGTTTTCCAAACAGAGCCATGATGTGCTATTTATATGGTACTGTTTTGTCTTATTGTAATTAGTACTGGTATAACTTTTACATTTGTTTATGCATAAATAGAATGATGTGCATAAAATCAAGATGGATCATAAAGTCTTTCCTTGTGGTAAATTGGGAAAAGATTTTTCCAGAAATGGTGAAATCATTTTATTTTGAATCATTTTTTGCAAACATTAATGATCTATGAGGCTTCTTGTGGATTTTCTGGCACACATATCTTCTTTTTCTTAGAGGCTTCTTATTACTTGGTGCTATGTGGAGAGCTTAGTTCCTGTTCTACAAGCCTGTATTTCTAAGGCCTCTTTTATCAGTAGGATTTATGGAAAAATCAGCTACCTATGGCATCAATCATGTCTGAGAAATGAAACATGAGGTAGAATGACTTAACCATTTCATGCTAGGCACTTTTTGTAATGGTTTTTTTCTTTTCTTTTCTTTTCTTTCTTTTTTTTTTCTTTTTTTCTTTTTTTCTTTTTTTCTTTTTTTCTTTTTTTCTTTTTTTCTTTTTTTCTTTTTTTCTTTTTTTTTTTTTTTTTTTTTGATTTGACATGAACTGGGTTCAAAATTTACAGCAGAATGAACTGTGTGAGGCCTATCTTCTGCTCTAATTGTGCTATTTCCTGGGATAGAACAGATAGTCTTTCATAATGCATTGGAACTTTTAGTTGTCTCTGGAGATTTGTCAATCAATCTGGGCAGAAGATAGACCTGGAAAATTGGTTCTTGCTGCTGCAAAATCCTAGTTCATGCTCGGTTGAGTTGAAGACAAATGTAGGATCCTGTCATTCCAAGCCCAGTACTTCTTGAAGGATATTAGGACAAAATATGCTAAGTTGCTAGAATTCTAGATTGGGTTTGTGCTCAATGTACGGGCCTGGTTTGTGGGAGCTGGCCATAAAAATCACCCAAATATGGTCAAAGAGATGACAAGTTTAATACAGGAACAGAGTTGCGCATTGACAAGAAAGGGTCATGCTTTTTATATTGTCCATGTTTTGTCAAAGTATATTTTTACACTATTCGCAGGTGGTTGATGGTTCTTGTCTCACTTTTCATTTTTTCTTTCTTTAGAGTCAGGGGAAGAACTTGTTTAGGTTATCAGGATGGGCAATGATGGAGTTTCAGACTGTGAAAGCGCATGTCAAACCCCAAATTTGCAGCATGAATTACCAGAGTCCTCACAACCAATCTCTTTTGGCAATTCAGGCAAGAGGCATCCTCTGGTCATCTTTGGTATTAGATGTTTATGATGGTTGTTAGTGATAGAAGTGCTGCTGGTAGGAAAATCTTTTTGAAATTGCTGGATGGTCCCATACTCAAGTTTGTTATGATTCCACAGCCAATGGGCCTCAAGTCCTCGGGGCTTGTAACTTTCCTGGGAGAGATAAAAAATCTTCTTGGAATTGATAGATGGGCTCTAACTATTTGTCTAGAAAGGATGTGGCAAACAACAAGATTACTTCTATCATTTTCTTTATTGTTTAATAAAGTTTTAAGATTCTATGTTGTGATGGAACTCAGATGTGAACCATCAGATAGAGCTCCTGCCTTATTAATTTTTCTTGTTCTTTTTTAATTTTTGATTTACATTGAGTATCACCTGAATTTTGCATAACTGACTCTGGAGAAAATATTATCTTCGTGGCTTGGTGAGGCAGGTATAGCTGACTATATAGTCCCTTTAGCCATGCTCGCAATGGAGTTTCGAATGTGCAATGTCTCCAATATGAAGTTAAGATATGGCTTAATGAAAGTTTTGAACATGTTGATGAAAAAATATCCTTGCTTGTCTGAAATCAGAATGCTTATAGACATCTTTACAATGTTAATCTGATGAAGAAAATAGTCCAATGAATAACAGAATGTATTATGATGTTATGTGACACCTTAATGAAAGTTCTAAAAATTTTAGACAAGATATTGCTTCTTCCTTTTATAAAAGGGAAAATGATCTTCATAGAATTATCTCCTCTGGATGCTTATAAACATCTTTTATAATAAAAAATTCTTTGAAAATAATACTGCTAGCAATAATAGATAGTGTTTTGATATTGTGATGTCTCTACTTTTGACAATAACATGCATATTTTCTTAAATGATGTCATGATACTTTGATATTACTTTTGGTTATTCACATTATCTATTTATCTATGTTTGTTTACTTGGGTGGCACCCATGGTACAGGTGTTGGACCAAATAATGATGAGCTTCAAGATGAAAATAGTCCTTCAATAGGTCCTGCCCAAATGGTTATCTGGAAGTAAGTACTGCTGCCATCTTTGTTCATGATATGGGTATTTCATCTATTAATTTGTCTGCGACAGAGGAACAACTGGTATTCTTTCTAATGATTTAATATTGATAGATTGGTTGAGTAGTGCTTCCTTGGATGTCCATGGATATAATGGACTAATGAGAAAGATACAGGAATGATTTTGTAACTACTCAAAAGTTCTCTAACAGTTGCCGAAAATCAACGTCTATTCTCTTTCCTTGTGATTCACAAAAAAAAATTTCATACAAAAGCATACATGAAGCTGGGTGTATCCTGAAAGTTTTTTGTACTCTGGGAGAATCTTTCTTTTTCTTTTTTTTTTCTTTGATTTTTTCTCCTTGGTACTCTTGAGTCATTAAGTTTTGCTTGTTTGAAATGCTAAACAAAAGGTCTTTTTACATGCCATCATTTTGTCCACTTATATCTGAATCTACCATGGTAATCAAATCGAATCGAATCATGTATCATAAGATTTAATATTTTGTACATAGGTACCTTTTAGAATAAATTATTCAAAAAATAAAGTACTCATTTAATTTATTAAAATAATTTTTATATTTTGAAAGGCTTTATGTAATAAAAGAATAGCAAATTAATTGGATGCAGTGACGTCCTTGATCTCCTTCTTCTTTGTCCATGACTTCAATTGAATCATGAGATTCATGAACGATTCATTTCCATTTGCAATTCAGATAATCAATCTGAATCAATTAGGTTATGAATCGAATCGAATCGGATTTTATGATTGAATGACCATCACATGGTATTTAAATATTCTACTCACATCGATTATGGTTCTTGGTTTCCAGCATTTTATTTTTCCATGAATTTCAGTCTCTTATGCATTTGTTTGGTTGAATGTTACTTCTGATTTTAGTTACCGCTTCAGTCACTGGAGAAGAAAGCTAATCATGAGGCTATACTTATTTATGTTGTTTCTTGTAGGGGTGCACTTCGTTAATATTGCACTCGCCAATTGAGAAAAGAGAAGCTTACCCATGACATTAAGTTCTTTTTTTTTCACTGACATATTCTTTATATAATCAAACTAAATTCACAAAAAGAGACTGCAAACTTTTTTTTTCTTTGTTTGAAAATGGGCCACAGGCCTGGACAACGAGAGCACAAGGGAAAAAAGAGAGCCCACGAAATACAAGCGCCAATAAAAAAAAGAGGGAGACAAAACTCAGAAGGGAAGGCCTTGCCAGTCCTTCCCCAACTTCACCTGCAGTTCTTGCATTGGGGAGTACGAAAATTTGTTGTAAAGTTAAAGTCCCTTTTGTAAGGTGCTAATAAAATTTACAGAGCAAAGCCAAAACTATGGGAGCTATTAGCATAGTTATTTGTTTAAGGTAATTGCAAAGGGTCTCAACTATTGTGTGACATTTAATTTGAAAGTTATTATTTATTGTGTAAATTATCACCTAATCTTACTAAGATACTAATCCTTTAATATGGATTCAGTTTAAGAACTACTATCTGGAAGTAAGTATTGCCATCATCCATGTTCATGATATGACATTGCACCTCTTAGACCTTAAAATTCATTAGCTTAATTGCACTATGAGAGAGAAAACTGGGACTTCCTAATGATTTTATCTTGTTAGCTGGGTGAAAGTAGCTAGCATTTCCTTGGATGACAATGCACATAATTGACCAAATAGAACACGCAAAAATGATTTGTATTACTGACATTTTCTTACTTATGTTGGAAATGGAAATTCATTTTGGATTGGAACCCATTGACCTGTAGGATCGTATCAGTACTTCTGCCATCTCTGGGACTATGCTGAAATTTTATTTCTTTTCACTTCCCTGTCTCTAAATTGTACTTGTAATGGAGGATTCAACTGGAATTATAATTTTGGGTATCAACTGCTTCCACAAATCCACTGTCCCACATATAGCATATCCTTTAAATATTATGGACTCTGTCGGCTACTTGTTGATGATTTTGTAAAGTTGTATGTTCCCTTCCTAATTAGCTTTTTAATACTTGGATTATGCCCCATTCGGTTTCTTTAGTGATCTAGTCTAAAGTGAATGTTAGACAAAAAGCTTTTTTTCCGTTAGTTACCCATGTTTTCGGTTTATGATTTTTCTACCAATTTGCAACCATCACAGTTCCCGAATTTGTTACTTGCATTTAATTATGGTTTTTCTTTGTTGCCTGCTTTTTCTCTTCCCTTCAACTTCAGTGGCTAATGCTTGTACTGGTTGGATTCTAGTGTTAGCTTTGATCTTAGTAATTATTCTGGTGACTTAAGGAGATGGCTAATGATGAGGTTTGGACTCCTTTTTTTTTTTTCCTTGTAGGGGCATGTTTGACATTGCCAATATTACACCTGAGGGTCATCTTTGCAGAAGCTGCGAAGGATTTGTTGCTCATCCTGCAGCAATAATTGCTCGTAAAGCTTTTGACTTTTCTAAACAGATATCTGGAGTAATAAAGCTTAAGCTCTATCCTCGTAGTCATGATGATTTATGGCCAGAGGAATTTCAGTTGGATCTTCCTGATTGGAATGATATTGCTTTGTATTTCTTCCCTGGATGTGAAGAGAGGTTTGTTTTAACACATTTGTTTATGAACTTCCTATACATACATGTCTTGCTCATTATAAAGGGGCTTCCTCTGTTGTAGGTCCAAAAGGCAATATGCGGTCCTTCTGAAGTTCATGGAGGAGAACAATTTGGTGCTGAGGAGCCTCATTGGTCGTGTCGAGCTCCTAATTTGTCCATCCAGTCTTTTCCCTGTGGATTTTCAGAGTAAGTAACTATAGAGATCTTGTTTCTGCATATTTACTTGTTATTATCCTTGTCTAATGTAACTAGAGGCTTGGTACATTGATTTGGGTTCTTTCATATAATCACCACTTTAGTCATGTAATAGGTAGATTATACACTTTTTGGCTTAGTTGTATATTTTTCATCTAGGTATACTTGGATGCATCTTCCTTGTAACCTTAAACTTTGTATCTTGTATTTCCATTGTTAGTTCATTCTCTTGGAAATGGAATCATTCATCCATAAATACTTAACCCTGTCATGCTTTTGTTTTTGAGTAAATAAAGAAGTAGAATAATACACTCACATTAGGTTCTTTCGTGAAGAGATTCTGAGGACTTAACATGGAAAGGGTCCAGATATTTGCTTAAATGGTCCTTGATTTTCCTACTAGCATTTTTGTGTCTTGAGAGTCCAACTGATGGTGCAATGGCTGCATTACTGTAGTTGCCACCATGATCTTGATATGGCAATCCTTTTGTGCATAAATTCAATTAAACAGGGTAGGAACTAGTAATATTATCCTTGTTGTTTGTTCTGCAGAAGTTATTGATGGTGTATTTCTATTGCATGCATTTTGGATGAGTTACTAAAACAATGTAAACACCTCCACAAGCTTGAGCTCGAAGTGAGATGGTTGTTTCGCAAAAAGATACTAAAGCATAGAGGTTGTGCGTTCAAATCCACTCGATTTAGTTCATCCCCATTTAATATTTAATATGTGACGCTTTTAAGTTGTTATGCACATGCTTGAATTTTTGAAGTAGGTTGTTTTACAAAATTCGAGAGGATGTAATGGAGCAACAATTGATAATTTTTGTGGCGATAATCTGATACTGATTTCTGTGACTTGTCACAACAGCTTTAGGTGGAAGCTTCTTCATGTGGGGAGTTTTTCGCAGTTTAGAAGGTGGCAGCACAAGCACAACCTCCGTGGCTCATGATTCCCAGCAGCCTGAGCAGAAGACATGTGAGACCACCAGATCTTATAAAAGGCAAAAGCTGACCTGATGGGATGACTTCTTGGTGTGGCTGTAAACATAATCACCGCTGCCTATTGGATATGCTTCAAACCCAGACATTTCTCCTCTCTCCATCTCTCACATTCCTTCGACTGCTCTTGTGTGTTAAGAACAGTACAATGAATATATATCTTTTGACATCTGTCTATATCATATGTAATACCCGACACAAATATTTTACTTTTGTTCACCAATGTGAACATTTCATGGGGTTATAAATTTTTTATGGGGAGAAAAAGGTTGATTGATTGTGTTTACTTTTTTTTGGGGGGGGGGGGGGGTGTTGGCTACTTCTGGCTTTGGCTCATTTCGTCGTCATGAAGTGATTCATTTGGCAGTATCTTGATGCCTATAAAATAGATATTATTCATCCATTCATCCAAAGTACATGCACACCATAGGAGACTGACAGAAATTAGGGCTTCGGGAGAGAGAAATTGCCCCCATATCTACATAGACAATCCACACCAACTTGTTCCAAATTACTTGTTAACATAAACAACATCACTGATTTGGAGAAAAGCCGCCCCCATACTTCAACTTATATGATAAAAAGTTGGTAACAGGCGTGATAAATAAATTGATGCGCTATAGCATTGAAAAATGCATGTTTTAAGCTACATGCATACATATAGCAATAGAAAGGAGGAAATTGCAAAATTAATAATGATAGTGGAAATCAAATAATAAATAGACACAAGAGCTATGGAGGTGGATGCCAGTATACCATCAACTCTTTCCTCTTTAGATCTATTTCTTTCTATTTTCACCATCTTAATGATTTTCCCCTTTTATTTCAGTTACAAGGGAGGGCTCTCGGAAATGGGATAGGTGCTCGAACTTGAAACCTCATGTCGAGGGAGGTACTTTTGGTACCATTAAACCCAAGACCCCTTAATTTTTATTTAAGTCTTTAGTTATATTAAAACATGTTTTTAAGGGAAATTATTAAATACTAGCAAAATTCTGTGTCTAGGCATATTTTCTAGTGTTGAATTAATAACGATAAGCTTATCCGGCCGAATGAAGAGCAATTCTTTAGTCTCATTATTAGATATTTTATGGGAGGGGAGAGAGTGGCATCCATACGCCACATATTCCTCTCTATCTCTTACACTCAGTTACAAAAATATATATATATCAAAAGATGAATATTTTTCAAATTCAAATAGCCGAAGTTTATGTCACAACTTCAACAACAACACTCAAGTGAACGACTTAAGAACAGGGGATATCTAATGCTTCGTACGTTAATTTTCTCCAGGTAGGAATACACGAACACTGTTTTGCTCATTAAAAAAATAATAAAAATAACTAGATTTCTTCAGATTATGACAGTTTTGAAATATCCCAATGTATGTTTGTCCACAAGTAAGAGTCCTGAACTCTTCCAGTATTGCTCTTTGGTACCTGCAGTGAATGATCATCGCCAAAACAACAGAGCTGCAGTTTATGAATGATAATTGGTGCCTTGACGATTGCGTATTATAGGTCCAATATGAAATCTTCACTCCAAACATTTTACCAGGGAAAAAAAATCAATGAGCAGAAGATTTTCACGTGGGTCTCTGAATACACATGCATGCAGTTCCACCACTGATTACCAGGACATGATAAATCTTGTGGGGCTAGTCATTCTTCGCATCTGATGATCCGCATTTCCAGCTTCCTCGCCAAATGATAGAAGGTGACAAAAGGCGCTCAGTTTTCCATCCCGAAGATCGTAGCTGCAGAGATAGAGAAAATGAAGGTCTTCATGTGATCAATGATCTGAGGCAGTGGATAATATCTTTTTAACATTTTTAGGAGAAAATAAAGGCACTTGCTGACTCCCAACAATATGCTTTGTAAGCCAAGAAGAGAGTCCTACCCAAGGCCCAAGTAAAAGAAGTGATGCTCTTCCAAGACTCCTCAACGATATCCTTCCCAAGCCCCACAATGAAAAATAGGCGGAAGAGTTTTTTATTCTTCGGTAAGATGTACATATAGGCATGCCAAATACGCCACTCTAGATGCAGATTTAAGTGCCACTGTTGGCCCATATGGTCCACTAGGGTAAAATTTGTTTACTGAAGTTTCAATCAAGTGCAAGAGTTTTAGCATTGTTTAGATTTTGCATGTTAAACACTGAAAGTATTGTCAGGAGTGACAGTCATAGAATCATAGATTTCCTAACAGGTGTTGAATTGCCTTTTTGTGTATCAATACCAATAGCAAGAAACCTGTTGAACAACAAAATCTTTCAGCATGATAAACAACAATTTGGAGAGAGTGGGATGCTAGAATCTTCCCAGCTCAAACTATTGCTACTTCTCTCTTATGGGGCAGAATTGATATTTATTCTTTTTTATCAGCTATTGCTTTGGAAATTTATAAAAATTATAGCCTAGAAGATTTGAAAAGGGATCAGAGAGCAATTGTGTATTAGTCTTTTTCTTCTGTTACGCTTTGTTCCGTTTTGCTTCTAAGGTTGTTTCATCCTTAGGAGTCCTTGTACATTCTTTCATTCATCTAATATATTCTTCTTTTTCTAATTCCCCCCCCCCCCAAAAAAAAAACTAAACTTTCAAGATGTACCTTCAGAATAAAATCATGGTAGTGCTTATCCATCCATCTCCGACTTTCTAAATGCTTCGATTTGCTGTTATCCACAAGACTCTCCATTACAAGTGCATGCATGAAAGACTGCATTACATCTGAAGCATCAGAATCTTTATGAATGATAATTGTGATAGCTCCCTTTCTCTGAAGTAGTATGTATTTTGCTGGAAAACCAACAGACAGAAGTTACATATGAGTGCTTAAGGTTGTTTTCTCAAAGAAATTACAGCAGAAAAATTTTTGAACAAAACTCGTACCTTCTTTGTAATGAGAACTAGCAAGTTGCATGAGCTCCACCCTAAATGTCAAGCAAATTTAATGTTTAACGTAATGGAACATGCTACACAGATAAGATATTACTCAAAACAAAAACCAAAATAACAAGTGGCAGCCCAATAGTACCACATCAATTAAAGGAGTCAAAGGTGACGCTTAATTATCCTCAAATACCATGCCATATGCAAAGCCATTGTCCAAGTGGATTGAGGCAGCTTCAAGAACACTGTTTTGGGAAGTATGCTAAATAAATGCTTTTGACTTTAGGACCATAGTTCCAGATGAAAGAAAACTCTCCCACCTAACCCAACTGATGTGGTGCTTGACAATGAATTCTAAAAGAACTTACACATCCTGGCGCTTAAGTGAGGAAACTCTTGCGGCCAAATTGATACGCCTATGCATCATCTTGCCACTAATTGAGCTCCATGGTGAAGTCCACGCTGGCAAAACATGTTCCATTGCAGAGACATTTTGTGGAGAGAGAACTGACATTCAAATAGATTTTTGCAATTATAGCAGTGGAAAAGGATATAACATAATAATATTCCGCCTGTGTGTAAGATGTTAACACATTTTTGCAACACACTGCACTTTGGACAAGTTGTGTAGTCACTTCAAATAACAAAAAAGTTTTAAGACTCAAAAGTATCCAAAGAGATTAAATCACAAGGGTGAATTGTTTTAGATAATCAACATACTGTTTCAAAGAAACATATAAACCACAAGGCTCCACATCTCCCTCCCCCCTCCAAAAAAAAAAGAAGGAAAAGCTATAGAGATGAAAGTAGCACCTTGACCCGTCTCGAAGAAATGCTGCAAAAGAATTGAGCTCCTTTCATAGTTTAATGTGGTTAGTGAAAGACAGCGAACAGCTCTATAGTTTGCTGCAAATAGCAAAGATAAGTATGCAAGGTCAGAGTTCCTCTTAAGTAGAACAATTCAAGATAGGCATAAGTCAAAAGGCATACTCCAGACAAAAACCCACAGTTACTCAAGGTTAAGAGGTTCCAGAAGATGCTCAACTGAGCAAGGCACAGTGCCAAAAGATTGTTTACACTGTAGTACAATTTTGATGCCAAGAGGTATTTGTTTTATATCCAAGAAATGTGGCATGAAATAGCCTACTTTCAGTTATATACATAAACATCACAAATCAACATATAAAGATATAATCCATCTTCAATTTCTTCATCCAAGTTATTTTCTCCTGTATCTCCAGGCTTATATGCTTTTCATTCCCATCTTCAATTTTCTGATTTTAGCTTCTTTCTCCCCAAAAATGGGCCAAGAACAAAAGCAACTTGAATTCAAAAAAGTGGATCAGCCAATCTTGTTCGATTCTTAGGCCCCTGTTTTTTATTTCAAAGTTTGGTTATGGTTTGATAGAAGATGAAAACGCAGCACAAATAAAAGTCATCCACAATCCATTTCCGGTAAGGCCAATATGCCCATGTATTACCAGGTATGCCCCCTGTGCTTGTCCAGAAATAGTGAAATAATGCCTTAACACCCTAGTCACTCGTCTCAAAAGGTGACTACCTTATTAAAGCACCATGTCTTAGCACCTAAAAAAGCAATGTAAATGCCTTAAAGTGTGTGTCAGCTGATGAGGAACAGATATAATTGATGCACATGCACATACGCATGAATGCTTGTTATTGCATTACAATGTTGGACAAACTCAAGAGCATTTGAGTATCAAATGATACTCCTCCAGAAGAATGATTGGGACTATTAAAATACAAACAAAATCAAAGTTACATTGTGGAGGTGCAGAACTGACCATACATATGGAATATAGTGAGAGTCAAGAACAAGACCCATATGGCAAGAGAGTGACCCTGTGTAATTTGTGCAAGTAACATCCCAAGGGCCATTCCAATCATTGTTGCAACTGTCTCCTGGCTTCCTTCCTATTAAAGCACCAAATTTAAAGACCTCCCTTATGTGATTTTGTCAAAAATAAATGCAGTTCATCTGAAGCAGAATGATCACACGATACCTTTGCTGAAATGTCTGCTGCATTATTCTGAAGTGCAAAGTGCTGTGTTAAAGCAGCTCTAGTTGCACCACTTGCAACACCAGCTAGACAAGAGGGGAAAACAACGAGCATAAGTAATATAATCAAAGAACTACAAACCAAGCAATTGTACAACCTTAAACAGGATCATCTGACGAGACCAAACATAAAGAAAATGCTGTCAAGAGGGAACAAAACATTAAACTCTGTTCATCTTCCTTACAGAAGAATGAAATGGTTGTTCTTCTTCTTAGCAACCAAAGAGGACTTAATAACATACTGTGGTACATTACAACATGAAAAATAAACCAGCTCTGCAAATTAAGATACTGTAGATGGCTAAACAGATAAGACAAAAATAGAGAAAAAGCAAAATTACCCCCCAAATTTTGGGTCATTGTCATATTAGTCCATGAAATTTTAAACTTTGACAATGCCATCCCTTGAATTTTGAACTTTAGTACAATTGATTCCTCTGTCCATTACTCTGTCAAAATTTTTCCAAATTTCAAAATTTAGGGGAGGATAGGAAAGTTATAATTTAAGAACAAACTTGACAATGGCCCAAAGTTTTAGGTGTAATTTTGCATTTTTTTCCCCAAAAAGATATTGACAGGAGAATGAAGGTCACAAAGAGGGGCCTTAAAAAATCAGCAAATGGATACTACTAATTCCATGGCCTTGGAGATAATAAGCAAGCTAGTGGTATTATCAATGTCTTGCTTCATATTAGGGTAGAGAAGTTCAAAACATTTAATAGCTCTGCAGGAAGCAATTTTTGGATGTCATTTAATAATAAAAAAAAAAGACAAATTCCCACTACTTTAATGTAATAAGTTCACAGCTATAACCTATTTATCAAGCTTATTTTTAGTTGCAATACCCACTGATTCCAAGATGAATTTTCTCTATTTAGCAAAGTGAAACATATTTCAAAATTTGGGGGAGGATAGCAAAGTTATAATTTAAGAACTAACTTGACAATGACCCAAAGTTTTAGGGGTAATTTTGCATTTCCCCCCCCCCAAAAAAAATATTGACAGGAGAATGAAGGGCACAAAGAGGGGCCTTAAAAATTCAGGAAATGGATACTACTAATTCCATGGCCTTGGAGATAATAAGCGAGCTAGTAGTATTATCAATGTCTTCCTTCATATTAGAGTAGAGAAGTTCAAAACAATTAATAGCTCTGCAGGAAGCAATTTTTGGATGTCATTTAATAAGGAAAAAAAAGGACAAATTCCCACTACTTTAATGTAATAAGTTCACAGCTATAACCTATTTTTCAAGCTTATTTTTAGTTGCAATACCCACTCATTCCAAGATGAATTTTCTCTATTTGGCAAAGTGAAACATCATGGTTCGAATCATGGGAAATGTAATATGAAAGTTTGGGTCAGTTAGGTACAGGTATCTGAGTAGCCTATGTACAGTCACCTAGCTAATAAAACTGGATCAAGGTCATAAAACTCTTGCTTAAGAAATGTAAAAAGACGAAGGCTGGCAATGTGATGAACTCATACGCAAGATTAAGAGATTTGAATTTATATGTAACAAAGGGACGGAAGTCAGGAGAACAGGAGCCAATTATAGGATCATTTCCGGTCCCAAACTCCTAGAGGATACACGAGTTCAGTGTAGCTTAACCATAAACCCTGATGAAATATACAACTTAATACAATGACAACAAACCAAGCCTTAAACCCAATAATTTGGGGTCGACTATTTGAAAGACAAATTTGGAAATGATTAAAAATAATAATAATAATAAATAAATAAATACAAAAGTAAAATATACAAATAATAAAATAAAATAAATAAATGAAATATACAACTTAATCAAGTAAATTAAACTATGAATAGTTAGCTCTACTCAATAGTTTCTGAGATTACTAATTCCATGTACAGTCACCATATACAACTATCAGAAGAGCTTCAACACCTCAATGATTGTCTAATTCCATTCAACTTAAAACTTCTAGATGGAAGATCCTGAAGATAAAAATTGCCACCGAGTATAACTAGAAATTTTTTGGCTGTTCAGATTTTGCAGTTGTAGTTAAAATTAGTATTTATCATGATATATTTTGATGCAAGTTGGGGGCAAAAGCAAAACTTACTGAATGATCTTGATAGGCTCCCCAGACAAACTATGAACAAAAAAGCTGAAGGAAACAATGGCGAAAGAAGGTCCATTAACATTCCTGAAACCAGAACAATGCCATCCAAGTCAGTTTAAGATTTATGTACACTTCTTTTTCCCAGATAGGTATGCCTGCAATGGAATCTAACGTTAAAATCAATGCGACAAATAATAGAAATTTATGTTTATTGAACAAAAATAGAAAAGGATCACACCAAGAACAGCTTATGTTAGCATCACTTTTTCAGTCTACTTTGTCTCTCATTTTCTCCAGATTCAATGTGATACCACAAACCTGCATGCTATCACCTGTAACTTTTATTGTTTTAATCATCTTAGCTTGTTCTTTTTCACCTCGTCCTCAACTGGAGCTATCCCCAGCTTTCCTAAAGCACTCATTTCTAGTCCTTGTTTTTCTGTCCAACTAATAATATGCCCCAATTTTCATCTTTGAAACAGTATCACTATAAACACAAACACACATATAAAGCCAACAGTTTGCGCCATAAGACAATGAGGTGATATTAACAATGATAACAGATTAGCATAAATCCAATTGATACTCAACATCATCTCTATTTTAGCAAAATGAAATGACCTAGAGGTGAAGTCAAGACATGGAGTGGAAGCCAATTGCATTTTTTTTCGGGGGGGGGGGGGGGGGGGGGAGCATGTATGTAAAACAATAAAAAAACATGTAAATGAAAAATAGATACCTAGGTCATTCATCAAATCCGCAACCAAACGCCACATTTTGGCATTGCTATCCAGGTTTGAACCCTGAAGAAGAGTAGTTCATATAGCATCATCTCTAACCATGAAATTTTAATTTTAAATTTTGACTAAATCAAAATAGTAATAATTGATTTTAGGTGGTGCCCTATATCTCCAAATCACAATCAATGGACATTGACAAGGGGCATGGGCATAGTCACCAGGGTATGTCAAAGTTGCAAAAGAACAGATCAAGAAACAGCTAGAAGCTCAGAACATAAGAGTAACATAATATTAATTCCTCTGTTTAAAGAAATACCATTAATTTAATGTTCAAAGTTATAAGACATATATTTTATTGAAAATTCTGCTAATGAATATTTCAAGTTAGTACATAAATCATATATGTAGTTCAGATGAGACCATTATCATTTGATGTTGAAAAACTGAGTCTTACAAATCTAAAAACTATGTAATGTTTCTAACTGTCTAACTAGCAACAGTGCAATGTATCATTATAATGTTTGAAGAGCATCAAGTGTTCTAGAAGTATAGTTTATTTTAAAGAATCATAAAATACTGAGGCATGTCCCGGGCAACTTCTATTTTCTAAATATCCACACTTTAGCTCCATATTAAGTCATCAGCATGCACAAAACAAGATACCTCCCATGGGGGTGGGTTGGCAGACCTAGGGTTAAAGGAGAAAAAATAAAAAATAAATAAATTTGCAAGCACAACCGGAAAAGTACGAATCAAAATGGTGTACCTGATAAAATGTGAACAAAACACCTCCAAGCATTCCGGTCAAATCCCTCAAAAACCACTGCAAGACATACACCATCAACCATCTATTATTAGGCTCCCTCACCCACAACCTAAAATAACCTCAAGGCAACATGAATACAACTCTGATATTCAAGTCCCAAAAATCTCTACCTGAAATGTGGCCCCAATAACCGTAGCTGATTTCTCCCCCACACCAATGGCACTCAGAAGAGCCTATAACAATTTTAGCATGCCTAGCTTCAGAAATCATGGACTATGGTTTGAGATTCTTATAGAAAAACAAAGGCCAGCAAAAACAGCTAAATCTAAGATATAGAACATACTTGGGTTGAAAGCATTGTCCTCACATATGTCGAAAGGCCCTTCACCAAATTGATCAAATAAGGTCAAAGTCCAGAGGATATAATTGATGCAATGCAAAATACATTGTCCTTTCCTTACCTGCAATGAGTCCCATATTTGAAAAGGGACATAATCTGGAGTTACACTGCCTGGGAAACCCTGAATAACTTTAAGATCAGTTAAAGGAAAAAAAATTAAAAAAAAAAAGAAGGAAAAAGCCTCTTGGTTTGAATGCACACAAAAACTTATTAAAGTTATGGAGCAGCAAAACAGACATGAAAACACATGACATAGAAAACGTGACATGTAGCATAACATGACACATACACATACATAGAAAGTAAGATATAGTTTCTACTATCAATAAAATAGAAGACACCAATTTTTTGTTCAAAGCCCAACACAACTTTATTGAACATAAATAACCTTCAAATTTATTATCCTGAATTTTGTAGGAAACATTGAGATGGATAAACATGGAATCGCACAATTAAAAAATAAATAAATATTACTCAAATAACTATCCATTAACTATCCATTAACTACCCATAACCCCACTACTACTACTATATAATATAAACAAAAATTAATTAATAAGCATGGTATTACTTGCTTTTATGTTTTACAAGCTTCATCTATTCCTTCATTTTATGCATGTCTAGCTGAAAATAAATTACTAAAAAATATGGACATAGCTAAGCCGTGTTCAATATGTGTCTTCAAATTCTGAGGTTGGAAAATTCATAATTACTCCAAATCATATGATATGTCTAACACGTACATGGCTACATTTTAGAAGTATTGACATAACGTAGGCAGCAGAAAAGAACACGATGAGGATAACTCTTAGATTCACGGTCATTAAATGTGTGCATGGGCTAGGAGGCCCGCCGCCCGGCCCGGCCCGCTTTTAGGTTGAGCACAAATTGGGATTCGAGGTCAACAACATCGGGCAGAACAACCTAACAGGATCAAATAAATTCATCCCAGATTTTCAACGTAACAGATTCTTACTGCATCATTAAACCAGAGATTCATATGCAATTTCATTTGAAATTCCAAATTACAAAACGAGAGAGAGACCTCGGGCACGAAGGCGTCAAGAAGTCGTCTACCGAAGCGATTGAAACGACCGCCATATCTGCGATAAATCAACAGAAAACGATTAATTTCTCGGGGAGGCTTGAACTACATCGGATCAAATGTTGCCAGGATACAACCTTTGAATGGAAATGGAAGTGTTAGCAGTTATAGTAGCAGTTCTCGATTGTTTGGTCGAAGAAGAGCCACCCCACTCCTCCAATACTACGAGCTCCGCTTTTTTCACTTCTTCCATGGCTGAACTGAAGTATGACCCCCCCCCCCCCAACGCCCAAGTCAATCTTCCCCCTTCCTATTTGACGAGCTATTGGACTCACTCGGGTCCAAGTCCATACCCAAATGCTAATCCGGGTCAAAGGCAAAGAGAGACATGCACAGAAATAACAAAAAAAAAAATTAAATAAATTAAGAGAAAAACTAATTCCAGAAATAATACACAATTGTCGCATATTGAAATCATAATGAGATATATCATGGGTTCAACCCGTGGCATGACCACTTGGCGCGTCTTGGTGTGTTACGTCTTGAAAATGCGACATACTATGTTGCGTCTTTAGACGCGACATGGCCACATGGCATGCCTTGGTGTGCCGTGGCTTTAAGATGTGACACAGTATCCACGAGTTGCACACGCGACAAGGCCATGGGTCAACACACCGACACGCGGACCATTTGGGTTTAACATTTGACTTAATTTGAAAAAATCGAAATCGAACTCTTTAAATATGTCGCAACTCAAACGCGTTGCGACAAGCCCTCACCCATTAAGGGGACCAACGAGTCGGTTCGTGGGCCATTTGGACCTAATACTTGACTTAATTTGGGAAAACTGAAATCAGACTTTTTAAACATGTCGCAACTCGAATGCGTTGCGAAAAGCTCTCACCCCACTAAGCGGGTCAATGGGTCGACCCGTGGGCCAATGGGCCTTAGCACTTGACATAACCATTTATCACACATTTGAGCTGTGGCATATTTAGGGAGTCAGATTTTGGTTTTCCCAGACCGAGTCAAGTGTTAGACCCCATTGGCCCATGGGTCGGCCCGTTGACCTGCTTAGTGGGGTGAGAACTTGTCACAATGCGTTCGAATTGCGGTATGTTTAGAGAGTCCGATTTTGATTTTTTCAAATTAAGTCAAGTATTAGATCTAAATGACCCGCGAAGTGGCCCGTTGGCCTGGTTAGTGGGTATGGGCTTGTCGCAGTGCGTTCGACTTATGGTATGTTTAGAAAGTTCGATTTCGGTTTTCCTAAATTAAGTTAAATGTTTGACCCCAAATGGTCCACAGGTCGGCATGTTGGCCCACGGTCTTATCGCGTGTGCAACTCGTGAACACTGTGTCATGTCTTCAAGACGCGTTACACCAGAATGCGTCATATGGTAATGTCATGGGTTGAACCCATGGCATACCTCACCACGACTCCAATACGCGATAATTATGGTTTATTTTTGGAATTAGTTTTTCCCTTAAATTATTTTATTTATTTTTTTGATTATTTTCGTATATGTCCCAGGAAAAGAATCATGAATTTGGTTTTTTTTCTTAAAAAAAATTCTTTACGTGGAAAATAAAATTTCTAAAATTAAAAGTACAAATACATGAATTAATAAAAAATACGGTTTTTTTTTGAACAGTGGAGTGGAGCCAAATATTTTAACTATGCATTAGTTAATAATAATGAAAATTTGATTTTATAATTTTCCTAACTTATGAATAATGAAATTTGTGTATCATCGACTATATGTTTAGACAAGAATATAAATTAAATTAATTATTTAAAGAGAGAAAATTAATATGTTTGATTTTAAATAGAGAAAATTTTAATTTAATATTTTTAGATAGAAAAAATTTAGAATAATAAACTTTAGAATAGTTTAATCATTTTAAAAAGAGAAAATTACTCTCATTAGTTTTAATGAGAATTTTTTTTATAAAGAGAAAAATAATAATATGTTTAGAAAGGGAATGTATAAAGTAAATAGATTTTTTAAAAAAAGAAAAATTAATATATTTATTTTTAAAAAATAATTTATATAAATTTAATTTAAAAAAGAAAAAAATAGTCAGATCATAGAGAGTTAATTCAAATATTAATATACATATTGAATATAGAAAATAGAAAAATATTACCCCTTTTACTTTTTATCTCATAACAAATGCGATATTAATAAGAAAAATATTAATAGAAAGTAAAACTTATCGCTATGCTAATTGTAAAAATGCCGAAAGAAAATAAAAGTTTTAAAAAATAAATGAACAAAAATGAAGATGGTCGCTGGCGCTTTAACCTGGTGAACAGCCCCAATCTCTAGCGGTCTAGCCATCTTTAGTCGATTTTCTGTCCAACAATTAATAAAATCAGCTATTTTTCAGGAACAATCTCCCTCCTCTCCATTGTGAATTGAATTGAATTCGGACCAGAGAGAGACTCTACCATTGAAGAATGTGGAGAACAAGAACTCAATCTTTACTTTCCCAAAGACGGTTCCTTTCAACATCTGAAAAGACCCCATCTCTCTATTCATTTCTCCAGCCCTCGATTTTTTCTCTCAAGGCAAACCCATCTTCAAAGCCCATAAACCTCCCAGTCCAAACCCCAAAAACTCTAACCCAAGATCACATCAATGCCCTCGTCACCAATCTCCAATCTTCGCTCTCCTCCAACAACACCGATGAGGCATGGAAGTCTTTCAAGACACTCACAAACAGCTCTAATTTCCCTAGTAAGCAACTCACTAACCATCTCATATGTTACCTGTCTATTCTCAATGACACTCATAACCTCAAAAGAGCCTTTGCTTCTGTTGTTTATGTGATTGAGAAGAAACCCCAGTTGCTGGATTTTGAAACTGTGAACACCCTTTTGAATTGTATGTATGACGCTGGCACTTTTGCCCCAGCATTTGCTTTGATTAGGTGCACGTTCAAGAATAGATTTTTCTTGCCCTTCAGTGTTTGGGGCAATATAGTTGTTGAAATTCGTAGGAAAAGTGGTAGTTTTGGTCCCTTTTTGAAGGTTTTTGAGGAGAATTGTAGGATTGCTATTGATGAGAAATTGGATTTTATGAAACCCGATTTGGTGGCGTGTAATGCCGCATTGGAGGGTTGTTGTTGTGAACTTGAATCTGTGAGTGCTGCAGAGAAGGTTGTGGAGACAATGACAATGTTTGGTGTCCAGCCTGATGGATCAAGTTTTGGCTTTCTTGCTTATCTGTATGCACTTAGAGGCCTTGAAGAGAAGATTGTTGAGTTGGAAAATTTGATGTCTGCTTTTGGGATTAGTGACAGAAGGGTGTTCTACAGTAATTTGATTTGTGGGTATGTCAAGTCGGGAAATTTAGCATCTGTTTCAGCAACTATTTTGCGCTGTTTAAGAGAAAGAGATGGGCAGGAACTCAATTTTGGCCAAGAAACTTATGTCACATTGGTTAAAGGATTTCTTCAGAATGGTAGTATCAAGGATCTAGCAAGTTTGATAACTGAAGCTCAAAAGTTGGAGTGTCCTTCACTTACGGCTGATAAGTCTATTGGATTTGCTATAGTCAATTCTTGTGTCGATCTTGGCTTCTTAGATAAGGCACATAGTATTCTTGATGAAATGAATGCTACTGGATGCATGGTTGGGCTTGGAGTCTATGTGTCAATCTTGAAGGCTTACTGTAAAGAGCATCGAACAGCTGAAGCTGCAGAATTGGTTATGGACGTCAGCGGCTCTGGATTGCAGTTGGATGCTGGTATCTATGATGCTTTGATAGAGGCATCCATGTCCAGCCAGGATTTTCAATCAGCATTTTCCATATTTAGAGATATGAGGGAGGCTAGAACTCCTGATGTGAAGGCAAGTTATCTCACCATAATGACTGGTTTAACAGAACACCATCGGCCAGAGCTCATGGCAGCCTTTCTAGATGAAATTGTTGAGGATCCTCGAATTGAAGTGGGTACCCATGACTGGAACTCAATTATTCATGCCTTTTGTAAAGTTGGACGGATAGAGGATGCAAGAAGAACTTTCAGGAGGATGACTTTCCTGCAGTTTGAACCAAATGACCAAACCTATTTGTCCCTCATCAATGGCTATGCAACTGCAGGGAAATACTTCAGCATCTTGATGCTGTGGAATGAAATTAAAAGAAAGATATCAACTGATAGAGAGAAGGGGGTCCTATTTGATCACACCTTAGTTGATGCATTCCTGTACACGCTAGTTAAAGGGGGTTTCTTTGATGCTGTCATGCAAGTTGTGGAGAAATCTCAGGAGAAAAAGATCTTTGTGGACAAGTGGCGGTACAAACAAGCTTTCATGGAGACCCATAAGAAGCTTAAAGTGGCAAAGTTGAGAAAAAGAAACTTCAGGAAGATGGAAGCCCTCATTGCTTTCAAGAATTGGGCAGGCCTAAGTGCTTGAGCAGCTATGGGCTTTGCCTGGTAAGTCTTCATGCACTCTGTATTTTGTTTTCTTGGATATCCAGTTGTTCATATGCATTATAAAGATCAGCTCAGTAGCTGGTTCATGAGAATTCTAGTTGTCTTGTTCACAGCTATGGTATTGTTTAAGTGCCAGTGAAAATAAAAGAACAACTCCGGTACAGTACAAGAGAAGAAAACACTAAAAAAAGTGCTTGGTCCTTTGGGTAGGAGGAACTGAATGTAGTGCAAGGAGGTAAAGAAAAAGCAGGAAGATAATCCAGATAGCTTCTGGTTCAAGAGGGGCTTTACATAATATGTATGATAAATGGGTAGAAACAAAAGAGGAAAGTATATGAGAAATTCTCTGACTCAGCTTATCCGTTGTACTTGAGGAAACAAGAACTAGTTAGGAATTGAAGGTGGATTGCCTGGAACTCTGTGTGATAAGTGGTTGAATAGAGTTTCGGGCTAGGTTTGTTGGTTTACACTAGCATCAATGCTTTTCTGCAGGTTCTAGATTCCCATACTTCGGGTAAATAGTAAGATATCATCTCAACAAAGAGACATGCAGGACATATAACACCCTTGCGTTCTCCATAATTTGCTTATCACATTGTTCATGCATTGTAATGATGCTTTTAGAATAGTTCCTCTGCAACTCAATGTGCACCAATTTTATCTGCTGGGATGGAAGAGGCCTCAAGAAGTGGCACAATGATGCAGTTAAATGGCGGATTCCTTTATCTGTTTTTTCTATGTATTTAGTAGGTCTATGAGGATTTTATTTTACAAAGAAAAAGCAACACAATAGACTCCAAAATTGAAGTATTACAAATAGCTCTCCACGTCCACACTGTATAAAAGCATGAAAACAGATAGTTTATTTGTATACCCTTTTTTTTTGGTTCTTTTTTCTTTTTTTTGGGGGAGGGGGGGGGGGAGACAAAAAATGCAAATTATCTCTCTTTTCCAATTCAATATAATGCTTTATAGCTAGAAGCACCCACTTGATAGGCTCTACTTTTGATGAAGAGAAAAAAGGTAAACAATAGATGTTGAAAGTTGTCCCTGCCAGTTAAATGAAACTCCCTCTAAATCTTTAAATTTCAAATCTCATTCGCTTGCATATTTCAACTTGTTACATCTGTTTGTCATATAACTTGCTAGTTGCTATCTCCTTAACTATGCCAAAATCTTCAGCCATGTCACAGTTCTTGTATTTGTGGATGCTTTTAAGCATGCACCTGCTCCCCTTTTCCTACTCCATCTCTGATTTGGTCCATCTGAACCCAACAAATGGCACATGCCTCAGCAATTGTGGCTCCATTTCCGTAAAATTTCCCTTTGGTACTGGATTTGGATGTGGTCACCCAGATTTCTCCAGATACATAAAATGTAGCTCTGGTACTCTTCAGTTCTCTACATCATCTGGCATATACACAGTGTCCTCCATTGACTATACCAGTAACACATTGGTTGTCACAGATCCTCTGATGTCAAATTGCATTTCAATGCAGAACTCAGGAAGCTTTAGCTTGGACCAGGCAAGTCCATTCACAATCATGTCTGATAACATCTTTGTTCTGTTGGGGTGCTCCACCACATCACCAGTTTTTGATCCAAATGAAGATCTCTGTGATACTGGGTCTGGTTCTCGTGTGTGCCAAGGGCTGTATTCTTGCAAAGGTGTTACAGGCATAGGATTTGAACCCAATGCACCAATATCTACTTGTTGTGTTTATGAGTCACCAGTTGGGATTGGCCCAGGCTACACATTGGATCTTCCTAAGCTCCAGTGCTCATCGTACTCTTCTATATATGGATTTGGGGATAATGAGCGGGATCCAACCAAATGGAACTTTGGTATTTCATTGCAATTCAATGGCTCATATGACTCCAACGTTTGCAAGGACTGTGAAGCTAGCGGGGGCTTGTGTGGTTTTGCTAATTCGGATGAGTCATTTGCTTGCATTTGTCAGAATGGGATGAATACTACTAACAACTGCTTTGGACGAGGTTGGTGTTGACCCTTAAAAGTTTTTTCTTAATGCATTAGCCCCAACCTTGATTTTGCATACTCTGATGGTGGTAAAAGTTTCACATTGTGTTCGCATAAACAATTTTCTTATTTGTGGTTTCCATGTGATTAGGATATGCTTGGAGTGGGGCATGGAGACCCAATACTCAAATAACGATGAGTATCAAAGGTATTAAAAAGTCAAACCTTTTGTCTCACTTTTTTCTGATATTCGTACCTTTTCCACCGAATTTCTTTCCTACTGGCATACATTAACTTTTTTGCCCAGAATTATTGGGCATTTGTCCTCGCATGGATTCAAATTTTCCCATTAATTAAGCTTTGTGTTCTTGGGACTAGAGGATGTTACCATAGTGCTTTCCATTTCCTTTTTCCTTTTTCCAGTAAAGAGCTGGCTAGATATTAAAAGCAATCATTCTTTTGAATGGATGGGAATGAACATTACAAAAAAGAAAAAAATTGGAAATTGGAAATTGGAAATTGGAAAAATGAAAAAGGTGCAATATTTGAGCAACCGTTTTCAAATTCCTTGTAGGAGTTCTGGTCTTGGGGATGGTTCTGGTTCTTTTGCTTGGAAGCAGGTGAAATGGTAGAAGGATAGAGGATGGTGAATGCAATCCAGAGGGCTTCTGGAATAGCTGTGAGGCTCTGGAAAGAGACTTGCTGAAAGCAGTGGAGTTCATTATTAGAATCTCTAAACCTAAAGCTCACAACAGCTATGTTTTGATTGTGATGACAAATTGATGATCTCAAGGACATGATTTCAAAATATAGTACATCTGTTTGATTTCAAAATCCAGTCTTCAATTTCCTACTAAACTATAATCTACTCCCCCTACTAACAATGCGTGTTCACGGTGATGGCCAAAAGACCTAAAATTGCTATTTTCCCAATTTATTCTCTCTCCAAGTAGATCATTTGAGGGAACACGGGACTCAAAGGTTGTCTTGCGTGTGCTTGGAAATGCTTTGCACATAAATCTGAGCACCGGGATTAATGGTTTGTCGGTTTAATCGGATATGGTATTAAATATTTTAATTAAATCTCGAATTTGAAATTTAAAAATTAAAAAAAATTATATTGAAATAATTTTTCTCTAAATAGAGTTCTTATAAATATTTGAATTGGAATATGGATCCAAATCAAAAAAGAAAATTGAATGTGAGCGCTAGGCAGGCTCAACTCAGCCTTGTTGGGCTATCTAAAAAAGTTCAAGCTTGACCAAGCTGGGTTCAATTGTAGATGGGCAATACCACTAGGCCGATTACAATTACACGCGGCCTAATTGGACCTGACAAGTAACTCAGCCCATACGTAGAGCCTGCTAACAGATTAGCACCTCCGAGTCAATCAAGCTTTGTTCCACACCTTTGATGGCGGATTCCTACTGTTTCTACCCTCTCTTAGTTTGATCATTAATTTCAATGCATTCATCCTCGTCTTCTTGTGTTCAAACACGGAGGAGTTATGGGAGGAATTTGTCTGACAGTTTGATGATCGCAATTCTCCTTCCAAATTTTGAAATCCAGAATTCAAATCATTGTGTACAAAAAAAAAATATAAGGAATATGATGATCCATTTGATTAAGGGAGGTAGCTGAGTGGTGTAAGCATGATCTCATGTTTTTATATATAAGTGATCCGTAATTTATTTTTGAGTCGCTTTTGAATCAAATGAACTTCACTTTATCAATAATTTATGGGTCTAATGATAAAATATCAAACTTTTTTAATAAAAATCTTAATTTCGAGTATTAAGAATGAAAAAATAAATACTTGAAGAGCCAGTCATTTAATTGGATCCATAACTGATCGAATCAGATTAGTCAGGTTTTCAAATATGGTAATCAACTTTCACAAAATTGTGTATTTCATAAAAAGAAAATAAAAATTATAAAATACAATTCAAACTCAAAAAAAAAAAAAAAGAATTTTCAACTCAACAAAAAGAAAAAAGAAGAATTTTGAAAATGAACTCCCCAATAGTGTGCAAGTTCTTCAAAATTAACTCTCCAATTATCATATTATTTTAATTTAAATAACCTTAAGTTGAGGATAAACCTGATTTGCATTCTTATAGAGTGTAACTCTACCTCTCCCAGTAACTTCACATTTTATTTTATTTTTTAATTTTAAGTACAATATTTCCTTTACAAATAATTTTATTAAAAAATTAATTGAATATAATTTTTATTTGAATCAAATCACGTAAACTTTTAATCTTAACATCGGTAAAATTTAATTTAAAAAACTTATCATATGATTTTTATTTATTAATTTAGTCGAGATAGTAAAAATAAAAATATTATTCTAAAATTTTAAAGTATGATATTTGTTGACACGTATATAATTTATTTCACATCACACAAATTCTATTTTTAATTAGTGAGAAATTATTTTAAAAGAAATAAAAAATTGGGTATCTCTCAATTTGATTAATTAAGAGATGAAAAGAAAAATTAATTAACCGAATTCCCGAAATATAAAACATCAAAAACGTTATTTTCTCCGAATAATTGCAGATTCATATAACGTAACAAACTAAATATTAATCAACTCAAATGGGTATATACCTACATATAATGCGTATTTTAAGGCTTATAAATCCGAAAATCCAGCGATCGCGTGATTCCAGACGCTATAAATAATTAATAAACATAAAAGGGTGACAATTTTTACTAAAAAAATAAAAGGGTAACAATTGTTGCCATCTCCGAAATGATTCATCTGTATCAAACGTCAAGTATTTAAGAAGTTCAAATCAATTTCATTTGGCTCTCCCGATTTTCCTCTTGCAATTAAATTGCGAATTGCTTGAGTACGGGAGAATATGATCACATTTTAAACCCACCATCTTCCCCTTTTGAGTTTGTCCGTTTAATTCTTTATTAGTCTCCCAAGGCCCCGCTTCGTTCAATTGGTCATCTCTCTCTCTCTCTCTCTCTCTCTCTCTCTCTCTCGCTCTCTATACCCAGTTGCCTTGGCAATAATGACGTTCTATTCTTTTCTGAGTTCTCGACAATGATGTAGTTGTTGACGCAAATCGATTGCCACTCTGTCTCTCTCTTCATACCCAGTTGCCAAAATTACAATTTTGGATGCCCAACAGTGATATAGTTCATTTGGAGTTCAGGGTGATCTCTCTCTCTCTCTCTCGGTCCAGTTGCCAAAGGTATATTGTCTTGTGTGTCCGAACGTGGTTTGTTAAGATTACTCGAATGGCTAGGTTTGTGTATGCCTTCAGCAAAATTGAAGTAGAATCGAAGTGGTTTTGCTGCTATTATTATGGTCTTCAAAAACAGTTTTGATTTAGTCGTAATTTCTCTGGTTCTATGATCTCGTTTGATAGAATTATTAGCACTACTTGGCTCTTGTAGCTGATCTTTGGTTTCGACATTTTGTGGTTTGGCTAAATTTGATGGGATTGCTATTTTATTATTATCCGAGTTACTTTAAATGTTTCCCTCAATATTTGTCTTGTAGTATTGTTCCTTGATCCTGCCATCAGAAATGTGATCATATACTGTGTATAGTTGATTGTTAGTTTTCAATTACCAATGTCGATTATCAGTCTTTGTTGGGTATTGTTTTTAGGTCAATTCAGATGATTGGTGGTGGGATGAGTTTGCTATATTTTCTTCTGATCCTTGGAACAACACAAGGCGTGGTTTCACATGTTCTTAAAGATACTGCATATATCAAGGCTTCTCCGGGAATTCTTGGTTTGGGGGTAAGCATTAGTCTTGCACTGTTTTGGTTCATTCCATAGTTCAGTGATCATTGAAACCTAAGAAAAATTATTCCTGCATGCTATTTAGGATCAGATTGTAATAAGATGAGGGGGGAACACCAAAGATTTAGATGCTTTGGTCATGTACAAAGGGTACACCACCTCATACAAGTTGAAGTCACTCTTAGAACTAGAAGAAGGCGTAATGAAACTCTAGGGGTGACAGAGAAACCCAGAAATGTTAGGTTAATATAACCATTGACAAAGGCACCATTGACAAAGGCATTAAATAGAGTCAAATGGTTGTAGCCAACTCCAAGTAGCTTGGGTTTGGGACACGATTTTGGTTGAGATGAGTTGAAGAATGAGTCTATTGAGATGAGTTGAAGAATGAGTCTACTAAGCATCTAATGTCACTTTCAAATTACATCTACTTTCAAGATTTAGGCTCAGATAAAAAATGTCAAACTCATTGATGAGTAAGATTGATAAAGATATTTATACTTTTTCAGGGACAAGCTACAGAATGGGTAAATTTAGAGTTTATGTCACCGAACCCATCAAATGATGATTGGATTGGGGTGTTTTCTCCGTCTAAATTCAGGTGATAATCAGATTCTGTTAACATACAGTATCACTTTAGGGAAACTTATATTCTATTCATGTCTAACTAATCATTTATGCTAATAAGATCAATTATGCACATTTTTCTATGTCCATCTCCAGTGATTCCTTATGCCCAGCTGAAAACAAAATGACGCAACCACCACTCTTGTGTACTGCACCTATAAAGGTTTGAAATATCTTGGACAAGGCTTTATATATTGCTTTTCTATAGAAGAAACAAAAAATTAAAGAGTTCACCATTTGGCTGAAGCACTTTTTTCCTTGCAGTATCAATTTGCAAATTATGGCAGTCCTGGTTACAAAGATTCAGGAAAAGGGTTTTTGAAGTTTCAATTGATCAACCAGAGATCTGACTTCTCATTTGCACTCTTTTCTGGTGGCCTATTAAATGTAAGCAAATAGCATCTTGTATTTATCCTCTTTTAGGCATGGTTCATGGGAAGATTGTCTCAAACAACTAAATTTAAAAAAGGAACACTGGCTGTGTGTTTCTCTAATATTTTGTGAAATTGCTTGTATAGTTATTTTTTGGTTTTGAACTGCAAAATGACATTTAGAAATAGTTCTTAAATAATTTCCCTAAAATATTAACTTCTGCAAATGATAATTTATGCATCAGACTGGCTCTTCTTATTATTTTCCATATGAATCTGTTTTTCCAGGTTTATGCTATTATTTTTCTAGTGGACTGCAAGAATGAAGTTTCTTTATTTCTCATTATTATTTTCCTTATTTCTTGATAAAATTTTGATATATTGAAAGAAAGTGTCATGATTCAGAATGCAAACCTGATAGTTGTACATCATTATTGAAATTTGTTCTTGGTGTAACAGCCCAAACTGGTCGCAGTGTCAAACAAAATAGTCTTCGCAAATCCAAAAGCACCGGTCTACCCACGACTAGCCCATGGAAAATTATGGAATGAAGTATGTTACTATTTCGTTTCCAAGATCTTGCAAAAAATTTTCTTGACAAGCGCTTTTTTTTTCTGCATGTGAAGATGAAAACATGCCTAAAAGTTATGAAAGCTTTTCTTTTAATTATTTCTATTTACAGTCCTAAATTTTTTGTGTTAGTCAGTTTTTATTTTATTGTCCAAGTGTATCCCTCTCCTTCCCTGAAAATGACTGCTTTATTCTGTCCTACTCCTACCTTTCTATGTTGGGCTGGATGACCTATTTCATGAAGTACTTCTACTCAGATGACTGTAACCTGGACAAGTGGGTATGGGATTGATGAAGCTGAACCTTTTGTTGAGTGGGGTCCACTAGGAGGGGAACAAAGGAGGTCTCCAGCGGGGACCCTGACTTTTGACCGTAACAGCATGTGTGGTGGGTGGCTCTTTCTTTCTAATATCAATAATTCTGTCTAACTGACAAAAACTTTGAAAAATATAGGAATCCCAACTATCCTAGTATATGATCTATCACAAGCCTCTCCTGGATAGTGAATTATAACAAGTGATTTCTAGTTTTATTGCAGTTTGTACTCGCTGTATAGACTAAATTTGGAAGTGACATTCCCTGATGTATATGCTGGTAGTCAAGATTGTTCAGGCATCTTGCTTCAGAAAACAAAATCATGGAAACATGGTGATAACAGGAGGTTTTGCACGCACATAATGCAAATTGATGCACATAAAATTGGTGGAGACAGTCATTATTTATTAATTTCTAAATTAGTTGTGGATTCAATAGAACTAATTATTTAGGATATAGAGCTTTCATGCATCATTTCATCATTAAAATTTGCTTCTAGATTATTTTAAGTCAATAGGTCAAATATTGCATTGATTATCTTTAGTTAACTACTCTCAGTGGAAAGCTTATTTCAAGTGCAATATGCAGGCGCACCAGCAAGGACAGTTGGGTGGCGTGATCCTGGATTCATTCACACTAGCCTCCTGAAAGAGTTGTGGCCAAATTCAAAGTACGTGTCATCCTCTGCGGTGTATGATGAAATAGTAGTTTGTCTATACTTTTTCAATCTCCACAACTTTTGCCAAGAATGCTGGTTCTTGTAGAGGGAAACTAGCCTCAAAACAGATGGCTGAGCTGCATATATAAAGTCAAAGGCCTTTTTTTTAAAATTTTTTCTGCATAGTCTTAGCTAGGTCCAGCATGTGATGAGGACCACTCTTGGTCTTTGTCAATCATCCAATGGGAAGTACTTATTCACAGTGATCATCAAAATGCCTTCATTTTAGTCTTAATGACTATGCTGGCTTAATAACTTTCTGAGGACTTCTGATAGGACAGGGGGAGAACATGATGAAACAGATGACCATCAGAAGAAGGCCAAGTTTCGACGCCATGTTCACCTTAAATACATCTCTATTTACGAAGAATTAGGATTCTTGCTGTCAATTTATTACTTCAGTTGCCACTGAAAACCGAACTTTTATTCTGATCATGCAGGTATACATACAAATTGGGGCATAGGTTGTATAATGGTTCATATGTTTGGAGTCGACAATACCCATTCAAAGCATCTCCTTTCCCAGGACAAAACTCTGTGCAGCGTGTGATTATATTTGGTGACATGGGAAAGGTTTGAACAACTCTTGTTCAGCTCAATTAGCAACTAAAATATAATTTATAATGTTCTTTTTCTCAGTCTCAACTTTTGAGTACTAAAAGTCAAGGTTTCAATCTGTCATCGAGTCGTCTCAACTTTTGAGTACTAGAAATCAAGGTTTCAATCTGTCATAGACCCATCTTCTATGAGTATTTATTTTCATAAAAGAACATAATTTGGTTAATTCTTCTCCTCTTCAATTCTCTTGCCATTTTTCCATCTACTTAATTTCTGTTTTCCACCAATATGCAGCCTTTTCCATAACTGCATTAATAAGTCTGCAAGTTATGCTATGCTGTTTTGTATTTACTTGTTTTACTCCATCGAGACCTTCTCTGTTGTCCATGGAGATCACAAAGCCAAACCTTCTATAATATTCTAAAACTTTTTATGTGCTCATCATGCTGCAGGATGAGGCTGATGGTTCACGTATATATAATCAGTATCAGCCTGGTGCT
This sequence comes from Dillenia suffruticosa, assembly GCA_033439265.1. Taxonomy (NCBI): domain Eukaryota; kingdom Viridiplantae; phylum Streptophyta; class Magnoliopsida; order Dilleniales; family Dilleniaceae; genus Dillenia; species Dillenia suffruticosa. The sequence goes on from JAVTVX010000024.1 coordinate 5,145,588, forward strand.
CTACATACCACTAGGCAGATTGTTAGAGATTTGAAGGACATCGATATAGTATACCACATTGGAGATCTATGTTATGCTACTGGATATATCTCACAGTGGGATAAATTTACTTCACAGATTGAACCAATTGCATCAACTGTTCCATACATGGTTGCAAGGTTTTTTATATACTATATTCATGTCCATCTCATTTGATTCTCCTTGTCTTTTCTTGTTTAATGTTTGGTAATAAGATTTGTCTTTTCAGTGGAAACCATGAGCGGGACTGGCCCGGAACAGGATCATTCTATGGCAATCTGGATTCTGGAGGGGAATGTGGAGTTCCGGCACAGACTATGTTCTATACCCCTGCCGAGAATAGGGCTAAATTCTGGTATGTAACCACTGTGCTTTAAATTGTTACCTTTGTCATATCATGACTGTTAAACCTATGAACTCAGGAACTTCTAAATTTATGGCAGCTAATTAGCCCATCCTTTGGTATTCGAGCAGTAATAACCAATTTACATTTTTTTTTTCATTCTTTGTTGTCCATTGTAACAAAGATGCGGATAAAAAATGTTTTATTTTCAAATGTTTTATTTTCTTATTTTTGGTTTGGTGGGGGGGGGGGTTTAGCATAGATATCGGCTACAACTGAAAAGGTCTTATCAATAAAAATTTCTTTTGTTCGCGATCTAGGCATAGGTAGCAATCCGGTATATAATTCTTCTCATTATCTCTCATGGGAAAATGATCCCGGAAACAGAAGTGAAATTGAACCGGATTGTGCCAGGTACAAAAGTGACTATGGCATGTTCAGATTTTGCATAGCTCATACAGAGGAGGATTGGAGAGAGGGCACGGAGCAATACAAGTTCATTGAACACTGTTTGGCAACAGTAGACAGGCAAAAGCAGCCATGGCTGATCTTCCTTGCCCATCGTGTACTTGGTTATTCTTCTGCTACCTTTTATGCGGATGATGGAGCATTTGAGGAACCGATGGGCAAAGAGAGCCTTCAAAAGCTTTGGCAAAAGTACAAGGTTGACATAGCCATGTATGGCCATGTGCATAACTATGAAAGGACTTGTCCTATCTATCAGGTAGCCTTTCCTTTCCTTCTTTGCCACATTAAACCCATTTAAGAATGTAATTGGCCACTTTGTACTTTACGAGGAAACCACATGAAAATTGGATGAAGGATACAGAGAAACTAAAACGGCTAAAATAATAACCTTAGAATTAGATCCATTTAGACACCATGTGAAGTGAAAACACTTTACTCGTATATTCTGTGTGGTGCAAAAACTCAGGTATCTAGTTTTAAATGATCTAATAATCTCCAGAATACACTTTCTGAAGTGAAACAGTTGTGAGTAGACATGAACACCTCACATTTAAGAGTTTCTACACCTGCAAGACGACTGTGGCGTGAATGTGCCTATTCTGAGGTTGCTAATTTTTAGTTTACCATTCTTATTTGACCTTCCCTTTTAATCCTTATTTGTCTGCTGCTGCAGAATATATGCACCATGAATGAGAAGCATCACTACAAGGGTACCTTGAATGGGACCATACATGTGGTTGTTGGAGGTGGGGGAGCAGTCCTTGCAGATTACACGATCCTACAAACCAAGTGGAGTGTCTTCAAGGACCATGATTACGGATTTGTAAAGCTTACAGCATTTGACCATTCAAATCTGTTGTTTGAGTACAAGAAGAGCAGGGATGGAAACGTGTACGACTCTTTCAGAATAAGCCGGGACTATAGAGACATCCTGGCCTGCACTGTGGATAGTTGTCCAAGCATGACCCTGGCATCTTGATCATTCTATAGAGGGAAGCATCTCCGCTTTGAGTACCATAGATTGATGCTGATCCATGAATTGGACTGTCAATGGCATCCGGATGTGTGTCGGCTTTGAGGTTGTTGGTTGTAAATAACTTTTGACATCATGAAGCTAATAAAAAGAGATTGTCCTCATTGTGGGAAATCCAGATTGTCTTTATTTGTTAATCTAACATTAAACTTTCGAGATTTAATAGGGAAGTTTTTAATTTTTTACTAAACAACATCGGTTATTGAGAGTATTGACTTAAATATTTTTACGTAAATAACTCGAGTCATCCCCCCCCCCAATTGCTAAAAAGGAGAAAAACTCATTCAAGCAATTCTAATGATCTCTTATGCCAAGAACTATTTTGCTGTTGATGTAATAATAAGAATATTAATTGATTTGATGGTTAAAATAATTCATTTTTATTATGAATGTTTTTTTGGGGGGGGGGGATCCACCGTACCACCCCAGATTTATAATTTAATTATAATATTATTTAAATCAAAATAATAAATTTGGTCCAATAAGAAAGACATGGTAAAGCCAATTTAATAAAAATAAATACTTAGAAAAGTTAAATAGTACAAAAATAAATAATATTTTCTGTAGCAACTCACAGCACATTTTTGTGCTTTTATAAAATAATTTTCTCACAGGACACAGACATAATGGAATAAAATTTATACAAAATTAGTTGGTCTTTTCTATACAAGATATTATTACAGATCAAATCTCATTTTCTTCCGGGAATGCGCTTAGAGCTCCGGAATATAAAAACGGGGCGTTTTATGCTTGATTGGAAAACGAAGAGCTAACGATAGAAATCGGTCCAAGCGGTCGAATCTTTGAAATTTAAGTCAGCTTCATCTTTTAGTTGTCCTCTTGTTCTCTATTGGTCCTCTCCACAGGAACCCGTTTCCGTTTCCACAGGTCATCTCTATCTCTCTCTCTCTCTTACAAATTTAGAATTATTTTTTCTGGAATTTCGTAGAGTCGACATGCTATTTGATGCTTAGGGACTACAGGCAAAAGATACCATTCGGGGCGGTAGCGGATCCAGGATTCAATGATGGTAGGGCAAAATATTTTTATGGAACATAATAACATATTAGTGAGTGGATCGACAATCTTAACAGGAGCAATATCTTGAATTGAATGAAAATAATATTTATTTAATATATAAAAATTAATAAAATTATTTTGATCCGGGATAATTGTCCACCCCTTTCCATGTGGCTCCGCCACTGATTCGGGGTCACGTCTCGAATTTTGTTCCCCCCAGGAAGAGGTGGCTATGTAAAGGCCAAATAAGGGTCGGTGTGCAAGATATTTTGGCCTACCATTCCATTAGAATTCGGAAAGGTGTGATGGATTTTTTGGCCTAAAAGAAGCACTCCTTATTTCACCCAGCTTTTCCTCCCTCGGCATGGTTAGGCCACCACCGTGAAATTCTATGGATATCAACTATAATGTTGGAAATAAGTTTGACTTTATAGATAATAATTCTGTTAACTCGAACGTGATGATCTAATTATCTAGTGATTTTGAACAATGAAATCTATAAAAAGATCAATAGAAGGTGTTTCAATAGAGAAGAATCTGACGCTCAAATTAAATAACAGTTTTCGAGAGAGAAAAAACATATTAAAAGAAAGTTTTTTGTCATAACGAATGCAAGAGAATGCATAAACGTAAGCCTAAGAGTCTGCGTATGTGGTTGATTGATCTAACGGGGTATATATAATTATATGGTGTGAGAGATGTATTTATATGGGGTATTAAAACCCTAATTTCCTTTTGAAAGATTTTTGAGATTAATGGGATCATGGCAAAAGAATTCCAAAATATCTCTAATGTTATTGATCAGAAAAATTTTGACCGCTATAGAGATTATTTTTCATGATTTGAAGTTTCCTTTCCGTTTATGAAAATTTTGTTTGTATTTTCAGAAGAAATGAATATTTGACTTATAGGGCTGAATGACGATCACCGAATATCAAAAAAATGCTGTGATTGAGCAACTGTGATAGAGGAATGTTGAGTGGGCATGGATTGTATCTACTCGTCTGGGATATAAATCCCGTATTGATGATACGCTTCGGTCGATATGTCTCTTGGACTAGGGGTTCGGAGGATCTCAAGTGTCGTAATAATGATAAATTTTCAAACTAAAGGTTGATCAATGAGGGGGCTATTGACTAAGGGGGCAATAACGATACTGGGAGTCATTTTGGACCAGTATTGAGCCCAGCGTGATTTGAAGCATTTGGATCATGCATCATCATATACAAAATTGATTATAGAGAGAAATTGCCAATGATATTCACCCTTTTCCTGGGAATCAACAATCAAAATCATAGAGAAAATGTAGGCAAACTCTAAAAAAAAAAAAAAAAAAAAAAAATTGAAGGTGGGCTGGGGGATAATTTGACCCATGTCCAAAGCTAGTAAGCTAATGATAATTCTATGTGAAACATTCAATGTTTGCCACGAATGAAATTTATTAATAAAACTTGGAAGAAATAGATATGGGATTTGGGCGAGAATCTTTTTAAAACATTGTGAAATATATGAATATGAGTAAAGATAAAAGATAGAATATTGTATTTATTTAATTTGCATGTATTGTAATTTAAAAATGTTTGACGTTTTATGCAAACCCCCAGAAGAGAAATTCAAGTTAGAACTACAAAAATAAAATTAAAAATTAAGACTTGGGACATGCCCAAATTCTGAAAATATGAAATATAAAGTGAAATAATCCTCAAATGTTTCTATAAATTATTACAATAAAATTATATCACATTAGTGATTAGACTTTTTTTTTTTTTTTTTTTGGTTCATGACACATTATCATAAAGACATACAGCGGGGTGCGTGCGACGAGGGACGAGTAAGTAATTTCACGTCTACAGATTGAAAATCTAGCCGTAATAATTCCCGAGTATTTTAATCGACGGTTCTTGTAACGTTAAAAGGGGTGAGAACCAAATATCCGACCGTTACAGGGATTCAAAACCCCGAGGATACGTGACTCTGTTTCCCCTCCGACTCTTTCTCTCACAACAATTATCACTTCATATATACGTCTCTCTCTGTCTCTCTCTCTCTCCCCCCCCCTCAATGAAGGAAAATCACATCAGCACCACAACATCATCGTTAATGGAATCAAAGCCGTTCCACCCACTTCACCAGATCGCATCAGCCCCGACACACAAGCTTCTCCTAAAACAATGGCTGAAAGAAGAAGAGCTAATTCTCGGTCGAGTCGCTCTCAAGGAGACCCAAATTGACGCAATCCGCAAAGAAATCACCTTCCTCTATCTCCTCTTCTTCCTCTTCCATGCCTTCTCTCTAATCTTCCTCTTCAACGCCTCCTCATGGGACGACACGCAATCCAACTTATCCTGCAACAGGTCTTGGATTCCATCACTCTGTTCTCTTCTCTGTTCTCTTGGAATCATCTGGGCCGTCCGATATAAGACCCATGTTGAAGCCCGCATGGAAAAGCTACTGGAGAGAGAAAAAGAAGATTGGAAATTGCTGGGAAAGTGTGTGGAGGAATTGAAGAGGAAAGGGGTTGAGTTTGATTTGTTGAAGGAAGTAGATGCGCTTCGCAGAGCCAAGAGTCTTCGTGTTGAAGGAAAAGCGGTGAGGAAATGGTCTGCTAGAGATTTTGTAATTATGTTTTTCTTCTCTGTTTCTTGTCTTGTGCTAGGTCTGACCAGGATTATATTATGCCATTAGCTTCTTTTGATCAAGTGAAACAGAGGATTTCCAGGAAGATCTGCAAATAGGTGAAGAGAATTTGAGTCAGATCCATGTATAGTTTTCTTAATTTTTCTGTCTTTTCTTGAAATTCGGGCAAATGGGTATTTGTTCTTTGAATGAATTGGGAGGGATCATTTTGGAGTGAAGGGATATTTGATGGGTAAATGTATTGATTTACCATTGAAATTAAATTTCCTGTCCCTTAGTCTTAACAAATTAAGATTAGTCTACTCTCTCTCTCTCTCAATTTTTACGAGATAGACCATCACTGTGAAAAGACACTATAGTTGCAGACATGGTAAAGCCACTAGTCTACTCCGGCGAACTCAATTTTTAATTAAATTAATTTTTTAATAAAAAAATATAAAACTTTATATGAGAAAAATTAAATATGACAATTTTAAGCTTTTTAAGACGAACTTTGCGCAAAGCTGAAAAAGCAAAATAATGTGTTTATCAGATTATAAACTACAAAATATTATTATTAAATCTAATACTTTGTGTCAAAATTTAGTAATTTTTTTTTTTGGATTGGTGAAAATATCTTAATAATATTTATTTTGATAGATAATTTTTTTAGTAAAATTACTTTGTCTTTTTAGAATTTTTTAAAAATATCTTATGGGGTTTGTAAGTATAAATCTCCATCCCCATAGTCACATTGTTGTAAAATGAAAAGCTGGAGCATGTGGCCTAATTTGTTTGGTTGACATCTTTATTCAACCAAGTTGCTCCGGTCTGGGTCATATTTGGGTCCGAATGCAAAACAAGACCGATCCATAAAATATAATAATAATAAAAAAGGAGTAATAGACACTTTCCCGAACCATTCACCCAGCATTTTTTACCATCAGTCTAATAGGTAAGAATATCGTATCTGTTAATTAAATTTTAGATTCAAAACTTAAGAATGAAAAAAAAAAATATTAAAAGAGTTTTTATAAATAACGTTCGAATCAGATTAATCGAAATATAATTTTGAATATGTATTGATTATATATAAAAATGTAAATACTAAATATTCCATACCAAAAGGGAGCTGATTAACTTGACACGTATGGCTTATGTAAATTCTATTTGGCCATTCTATCATGAAGTAGGGAAGTTGTAGATCAGAATATCCTCACTTAAGTCGGTGTTCAACTTTATTTTTAAATTAATATTTAATAATCTAATAAATAACATAAATAATTTAAATATTGTAACAACAAAATAAAATTAATAGATCAAGAATTTTTTTACTGATCTCATGTAGTACTGTTAACAAGAGACTCTCATTCCGATCTGTCTCTATAGTTCAAAGGAAACAGTCCTAAAGTGTAGGATTTGTCACGTCCCAAGAGGAGTATGGGTGTCTTTCGATGACTTTGATGAAGGTGATGATGTTTGAAGATGACGAAGGTGGTTAATGATGGTCTCGAGCGACAAAGAACAAATGATGATGGAGAAACATGATTTGGCGATGGGGTAGGACGGGACAAACCCGTTCTGTCAAAAAAATTCTCATTCCTTATTTAGGGGCAGGACGGGTCATTCGTGATAGACTAATGCTTATTGACTACTATAACACATGAATTATTATATACTTGGAATTACTTATTCCTCGACACATAGGGTTAAAAGCTATGCCAAGGTTAAGAATTTGTCTTCTAAACAACCTTACTTAAAGGGAAGAGTTTTACTATTTCATGTATAGTAATTGAAATAAGTGTTAGAAAACACATGGTCTCTCGCTTGGATTGTATACAAGAGACTAAGCGCAGTTTAAAAAGTTTTCAATTGATGAAGACCCTTGCAAAAAATAAATCCCAAGTAAATAATCATCACGTTGCAAGTTTTGAAAACGTGAGTTTAAAATCATTCAAAAATCTGGTACGTAAAATGAAATATTAAATTTTTTAATAAAATCTTGAATTTAAAAATTAAAAATATTAAAAACTACACAAGGAGAACCACCTTTTAAATATGATCCCCATAAATATTTGAATTAAATTAATTAAAATATGATTTCAAATATTTATTAACCATTTCAAATCAAATATTACGAATCTTATATTGGATTAAAAAAATCATAAATAGTACTTAAGTTCAAAAGTCTTTCTCACCTAATAGATTGATTTTTTGAGTTAAATTCTTGTATTGTGTTTGAATTCATCACATGACTCCATGATAAATTAGTATCATAATTAGTTCAATTCAATATAGAAAATGGTTACCCAAAAGATAATTAATCGGTGCTTGATAAGGTCCGAGTAAGAGGCGTCCCGATGGGAAAAAGGTTAGCCGGTGCTTTGAGAGTCCAGAGTCAAGACCCCACATCGCCCGCGGCACTACGGGAGGGAAGGAGAGGGCTAATCATCCTTTAGAGACTTCTCTTATGAACGTTTGGAAACTTGGAATCAGCTGAAAGAGATGCGTGAGCGGACCTGCCCATTTCGCAGATTGACTCAAAGGTTATGGGGAAGAGATCTTCAAACAGAGGTGATGTTGTAGATGAAAGATTTTCAGAAGTTAATGGATTGGCAATCACTTCAACTAGCGGAAGGGATAGTGGAGAATCAACATGTAGGGGGACATATGTTGATTATAATGTGCCTTCACTTACGAGTTTGCCACTGGGGTACCATGGAGCTGAAATTTTTTATGAGAAGGGGGATGCAGATGAGGAAAGGAGTAAGTTTGTTGACAACTCTGATGATTCATTTCATGAATTTGCTGTAGGAGATGGTGGTTCTTTGCATAGATTTAATAGATGTAGAGAGAGACCACTTAGGAGTAGCTGCGCTCATGATTATTTTGTTAAGCCACGAAGTTCTTTGGAGAGTTGCCTCACCGCTCAGCTGTATAAGGAATATGCTAAAATGGAAGAATATGTTTGAATTCGCTTTCTTCGCCATCTATTTCAACAGTGAGGCCATTGCTGGTGACAGAAAATGTAGTATTAGATACTCAATTGGTTCGGAGACTTGGATCATTAAAACTCCCGAGGAGACCTAAGAAAAGATTTGAAAAGGAACAGCTACGGACATCAAGCAATTACAGGATAAATGAAACTGGCATATCAACCCATTCGAAAGGTTGGAATCTCTTGGAAGGTCTATTTAATTTGTTTTCTTGCTCAAGAGTTGATTTAGTTGTTTGATATAATGTCCATTTGAAGCTGACGTGATATGGACTTCATTACTACACTAAACTAAACTCACATCCGGTTAACAGTGAGTCTTTTATCTGGCATAGAACTTTCTGTCTGCTAGCACATCATACTCATTTAATGTTAATAATGTGCTAACTTGATGAGAAACCTTGTCTGATTATAATCCTGTTGAGTTTTCCTTATTTATTTCTTTTTCTTGTTTGGGGGTGGGGGCTAGATCTCACCATTTGTCCTACAGAACAAAATTCTGTTGGACCATCTGAAAAATTGGAAATTGGAGTGCCTGATGTGAGCAGGTTGAATAATCGGTTGTTCAAATACAAAGGGCAGAAGAAGAGTGGACTTATTTGGCTACAAAGGATACAAAGATTTCCTGTGACGGTTTCACTTACCACTATAATCTTTGGAAAGCAAGATAAAAATTGGCTTTATTGTAGGTGAAAATTTAAAATGAGGTTCTTCAGTTTAAAGAAATTTTGAAATGACGTGATTTCCGATTAAATCAAGTTTATAGGAATATTACATTCATATTACACATTTTTGCTTAGGGGACCAAGAAGCACCGAAGCTTCAAATGGAAGTTGTGTCAGTGGCATCTCTGTATCGGGCAAACTGCAGAATATGTCATGTTAGTGTCCTCAAGTTTGATTGTATTTTTGAACACTTGAGACTACTCGGGCATGTATAGGACATTATTTTTTAGTGATCTAGAGATACTTTATGTCATTACTGTTAATGTAGATGGAATGTTTAAGGCAACTCTTTTGAAATGAATGAACATGTATCACAGTTTGGAAGTAGATTTGATCAAAGGCTAGACGTAACTATATCTTGTAAGTTCATCATCTACTTTGCCTCTTTGTTAAGCAAATAAATTGATGGAATTAGTAGGTCTCATCTCATAGCAAGTTTGACAAGGTTTCTGGCAGCACAGTATAGTCCTTTGGGAGATTATGTACTATCTGATTCTAATTGCCTGTTTTGTTTGATAACCATCCTACTCTGTATTGATCGTGTTTTAATGGTTCAAACTTCTTCAGAATCATCCAATGGGATACTTTTATTCTTTCTTGGTGTCACCATTGGGTTAATGTCTACTGTCATTGCAGATAAGAGGGAAGTTGACAAACTAACTAAGCTGTTGAGGCAAATGGAGAACTTGGTTCAGGATTTACATGAGGAGCTAGGCATGAAAGATTTGCTGACTCTGAAGGATCTCACGAATGCGGATGATGAATTGAAGAAATCAGAAGAACAGACTCTCACCAATGAGAGACCAATTGCATTTGTTCTGAACAGGAATTGGTGGCGGCTGCGGAGGTGTCACTGGATTACAAGGACCACTAGGAGTCAATGCGGGATATTGAAGCAGAGCTGGAGAGGCTGGAGATAAACATGAAAGCATCCGATGTAAAGAGGATATCAGAATATGAAGAGGCAGGCATGAATTTTATCATTTAAGTTGCATTTTTGTGTTAAAGATAAAAGCCTGCAAACTTGTCTGCAACCATGGCTTTAGAGGTATTCATGGCAAGAGTAATGTCCTGTTTTGATTGCATTTGGGATAGATCGCAGAAAGGAGAGGTCCTTGTTTAAATGGTTCAGATAGTTAATATTTATTGCTTTAAATGTATTTTGGTCTCAATTATGTCTTCTGATTTTCCATTGCTCATATCTATACCTCTTGAGACACTCCTTTTCACAGGCTATTTCACTTAATCTACTGGGTTTTACTTTGTTTTGAATGGGGAGGGGAAGTAGGGTGATGTTGATATTTTTTCATTGCTATATTGTGTCCATATTCTTGAAGCAAGCGTTTTGAGTTTAATTTGGGATCTGGATATTGGAGAAGCTGCCTTGAGGATTGTATTGTGTGCGGTTCTTCCACGAAATAGGTTTCAATCATTGCTGTATGGTCACTCGACAGTGGTTCTCACAGGAGTTTCCTATGATAGCAATAGGTCAATTCAGGTGCCTCAGTCTTCCCTTGAGAGGAAGGAGAGGGCATCTTAGATTAGTTAAACAATGGTGATAATTTTCTCTTGCAAGTATCCGGAGTTAAAATGTGTAGCTCCTCGAATTGGGGGCAATATTAAACTTCTCGATTGGGATATTTTGAAATGCTTAAAACGTGTAAAAATACACTTGAATATGTATCTATATGCATACCTGATGGTCATAAAGCAAATGATTAAGCCAACAGTATTAAAATTTCCTGCAGCTTGATCCTGAATTTGAAGCAGATGTGATCCATGAAGACTTGAAGCTTGATGCAGCCAACAGGCTGAAAGCTGGTCCATCAGACTTGAATTGTGACTCAAGTGAGAGCCCTACCCACCAAACTCATCCCGCAGACTATGCGGTATCTCCCAGGGAGCTTAGTCCGCACCAACACGGGGTGATTCAATCAAGGCTTGAAGCACGTATCATGGAGCTTCAGACTGCACTTGAATGGAGCCAGCAAAAATTAAATTTCATGAAACCCAAACGTATCATCTTCTCGCGAAGGTCCTTGTCATATAGTGAAACGGACACTTCATCTCCCGAAGCAAGCCCAGCCTTCCATGAACATATCAATGTGGACCAACCATTGGTCATAAATTTGGCCGGAGAAGCTCTTGATGCTTATAACAAAGCTTCTGAAGAGATAATCAAGATGCCAGAGACAGATGAAGAGCTTGATACTCCAGAAGCTACATCTATTGACAAAAGGCCCTTAAATGGGCGACAGATTTGGGAGAATGAGGGCCTGTCATATATTGAGCCTGCTAGAGAAAATGGATCAAGGACTTTGGCACATGAGAATGTTAGGACTTGGCAAGAACAGATACCAAGAAGCCGGGGATCAAATGAAAATGATGTCAGTGAGAGTGAAGATGATGAGATCAGTAAGCTTTTGATAAAGAAGGTGGTCGAGAAAACCAGGCAAGGTTCCCCTGCTGTGCTAAATGTACAAAGAATTTTGAATTCGTTTGGTGACCAATCAAATTCAGATTGAGGAAAACCCTAATTATACAAAAGCAAGAGAATATACAGTTTCATGCGTACAAGTTGGTTTCCTTGTAATGTATGTTAAGGAAAAGAAAGTCTCCCCCAGGCCCAGTGATCATGGGCTTTAGTTAAGCTTGAAAATTTTGCGTGTTAAGGTTCAGTGTTTCGGTCCTTATCCCCTTCCCTCCTGCCATAAAGAAATAAGGGCCAAGTCGCAGAAAGTAAAAGATAATGCAGTGATGACAGGAAAATGAACAGTGGTGCTTAGGAGCATCTTACTATTGGCATCCAAAAGAATTAGACAATATGGTAAAATACTGCAATTACCAATAAAAATTGAATTTCTCTAAAAGAACAGTACATCCAGTTTGCAATCTTCGTTAAAAATTTTAGGAAGGAAAGAGCCTCTTATGCTTGAAGTATAATATGAAAGAAAAGTACAAAATCCCGCATGCAACCCCAGTTATGAGCAGAACCCAAGTGAAAGCAGATGGATAATCGAAAATTGATGAGGAGAAATTCATCCCAAATATCCCGGCCACAACAGCAAATATCGTAGCAACAAAAGTAGCCGCAGTGAGAAGCAACTCAAATTGTATCAGCTGGTTCTGAACATCACCCTGTTTACAGAAGGACATTATAAAGACAAATTAAAAAAAAAAAATGCCAATTTGAAGAAATATAAATAAAGGCAACATAGATTATCAAAATTTTAGTTGCATACCAGTTTAATGTTGATAAAATCTTCAGTATCATCAATGTATTCTTTGAGCTGCATTGCCAAAAAAACCAGTTTGAAATTTTAGTAGCTCCACAAGAGTATAACAGCAAATTTTGGCTGTCTTGGTTACTTGGTTTGAGGATAATTACCCGTTTCCGGGAAAAGCCAAATACTTTTTACATCCACAAACTCATACAGTAATGATAAACTTGGCATTTCATCAAATTAGAGCCCAAGGGAATCCAACAGCTCACTCAATTGAGTCTCAAGTCCTCAACTATTTAGGGCTGCTATGTGAACGCTCTATATGCATTTACAGGTCATTAGGAGTATGTCAGTGAAAATTATTCTCACCGATGATAACTTGCTGAGAGTATTGTCAATGACAACAAAATAAGCTTCAAGCAGCATTTCAAGCTGGTCAATATTTTCAGCATTGTCGGATGAACTCATTAGGCTCCCATGTTTACTTGCACTCATACTGCTTAAAGACCTCTGCAGTTTTTGGAACCCAAGACTTGACTTAACTGGTGATACAGGTGCCGAATGAAATAATACCCCAGGCTCACTGGCATTAATCGATTGGATGTGCATGTCACCAAAGGAATAAGCCTCTCCTCTTTCTTTCTTCTCTGTCAGGTACATCTCAGCCATGTCACTGTCATCATCCATAAGATGTTCTATTTCATCACGGACCTGATCCAAGCACTAAAATTTCAGAAAACAAAATGGCGACCCATAAAATTGGACAAAGTTTAATGCTTACCTTCTGGACACGCCGAGTTAAAGCAAGAAGGTGGCCTTTGAATCTCCGGACACGCTCCAGATTAAGTGTGCTAATATTTGATGCTAACTCATCCACTACGGGATAAATCTCCGTTTCCAGATCCTGAACCTAACAAAACAATATTCGGTGTAAGTGAACTGACCTAACAATGTCAACCAAATTTCAGCCCCAAGTCGTTCACAATATCCCGAAAGAGACCTATGTCTCAATACTAATATTTCACCTCCCATTTCTATAGCTTTTTTGTCTCCATATTAATTTCTCTCATTGAAATCAACCTAGACCAATGCATTGGATAAAAGTAAATAATTTAAAGGAAAGAGTAGAAACTAAATACCAAGATTCACAGGTAAAAGGTGAACAGCTTGAATTTAAGGAGTAATGAAGACTATAAATGCACTAGAAACTTAATAGAATGCAATCAGGATTCTATTTAGTGCCCCTAATTTATCTTGTATCTTTAGTTGAAAACCTTCTGTCATTTGAACTTGAATTGTGGTTTTTTTTTTTTATAAGTTGAGTTGCTTCCCACATGCAACAATATTAATTGTTAATAGCACTCAAAACATCCTTGAATTTATATCAGGAACCCACCCCCCCCCAAAAAAAAGCCAGCCTTGAATACAGATATTCAATATTACAGCCTAATCTGAGATTAGTGCATCACAAATGGATTTGGAGACAACTATAGAATGTTAAGTGCAGCTCTGATCACATTGCCATTTCTAATTCCCGAACCTGAAGCATCTGACTAGAGCAGGAAACAAAACAGATAAGAGTAAATACAAATTAAGGGATAGCACGGAGCAGCCATGTCAGCATAAACAAGTTGGACCGCTCCAAATTCTTCAAAGCTTCCCAACCCATTGGGATTTCTTCCTCTCTTCCTTGGGAAGGCATCTTTGTGTGAATAAAAATCCTTTAACAGTCTAATTTTGCAGGCGTACCTGAGCATCAAGAGACATGCATGTTAATTCCAAGGCCAGCTCCAGTGCCTTGAATTCAAAAGGCAGGTCATCTGAAGAAAATCAGAAAAGGCTGTAAGCATCCCTGCACACATTTTGGTTCTCTACAAATTAAAGCTGACTAAGAAGTGAAGCATGATTAGAAAAACTGGATAGATGTAAGTAGTAAATATGATTAATTCTTATAAGTTTTTAGCAAGTAAAAGTTTCTCAATGGGCAACTAAGGCAAAGGAATAAGTAGAAGTTCAAAATAGGGCGGTTGAATGTTGAGAGGAAAGCAGTCATTCCACTGCAATTAATATATTTCCTACAACAGCACTAAGATCAATTTACATCATTGCACCACACTCTGATTTGATCTAATATGCAAGGCTCTCTATATTTTGCTTTTCACCAATGAGAATGATTTTTAACGCATGAACTCTGAGTAGCAGAAACTCACTTTTCTGCTATTTGTATGCAGGCATATTCAACAAAGAGAGGTGATGGTTCTCAGATTTCCAAACTTAACAGTTGCAAGCTGAGACCTAAACTACTTAGGGTCAACTACCTGAACATGTAGGGTTATGCTCATTCATAATTTAACTCCAGAAAACACAAGTATAATTTAAGCACTGAAAATCTGTAGTTCTGTGATGCATGACTTCAACAGTTAAAACTTTAATTTGGACCATGATTGAAAATCATTCTTCTCAATTCCGAATTTGAAGCCAGTCAATTTCCTTCCAAGAAGACTTTTGAGAAAATAGGGCCTTGAAATCCTGCTTCCAAAGTTTCACTATCAATTGCAGAAATTACTCACTCAGCTACCACTGTAATAGTTCCAGAATTACCAGCTTGGTCTTTGTTTATCTGAAGGCGTTTGCACAACTCTGCATTGTACTGAACGACACAGCCATCCAAGGAGTTCATCAACATCACCTCGTCAGATGTGATTATACACCTAATCTGCTCAAGACTGACAACAATAGCCTTATCCCGACCCAATATTGTAGAGGGATAAATGAACAAAGGATCCAAAAGCCGGAGATCCCTTGCAGGCAATGAACAATGTCTCATAATGGTAACCTTGTCGAGCTCCAATACCTTTGAATTCCCATCCTGATCAATCTTAATCCACGATCGATTCCCATGTCCTCTTTTTTTCAGCGCAGGAAGACCTAACCCTTGAAACTGACTAGTTTCACTCCCACCTGGAGTTACCCTTCCATTTATATTCGAAGTTGCAAAGTCTGAAAAACCCGAATGAAGAATCAGACCTTGTGATTCTTCCATGGGATTTTGCCTTCTCTCCTTGGGAATGATGTTCTACACTTTCGCACTTGCAAGATGTCCACATCAGTGTAAAATTCAAATGTTCACAAAACACCACTCTATACCGTCACAATTCTTGTTTCTGTCTAAGGCAAAACAACTGATCTTCGGAAGGTATGTAGAAAACCCAATATTCAATTTCAGAAAATCATTAAGCAACTAGACCCGTGTCATACATTTCTGAGCAGAGCAAAATCCTGCAAAACATGAATGTTTTGATTGATTACTCAATTGGCTTCTTAGTATTTAACGACAATCGGATTCTTAAGACTCATAAAGAACTAAAAACAAACACGATGACATCAATAACAGAAACCCTTTTCTATAAATTACCAATCCACTCAAATAAGAAGCAAATTAGCAATTTCTTTAAAAGAAGCACCTTGTAATTGACAGCAAATCAAAAACAAAAATAGGATTAAAATTAACAACGTCCTTGGTTGCCACTACCTCGATCGGTTCCCCAAAAAAAAAAACATGGGACATATTTGAAAAAAAAAAACCCACAGAGAGAAAGAGAGAAATTAGACCTCGGGGAAGTTTAGGTAACCATCACCCAGGAAATGAAATTCAGATACAGAATCTCAGGAGAAACCATGACAACAATCAATCCACAGTTGAAAGCATCCTCAAATGAACCGGTTTGTGATTAGCGATTTGAGGATGAGCTTTTCTTTGAGGTTCAAGAAACATGTGACGACAGACAGTGTTAAGGATATGATGCGACACAGGATGGTTCGTCGCACCGTGTAAAATCATAGTTGTGTTGGGACTTACGTCACATGATGCTTTCCGTACTTCAATGATTGATGCACGAGATATTCATGTGCTTCGCGACAAAAATAAAAAATAGAAAAATAAAAAAAATAATACTTGAAGGGCTGAGAAGAAAAAAAAAATTACAGCCTGTGATATTATTTAAAATTTTGTTCAATTTAGCCTTATTTAATTACACATAAATTTTAGAACGGACCAAATCACAAATATAACTAAATTTAAATTGTCTCATCATAAGACATGACAATATTTTTGAACTTACCAACCAAGTAGTTCTCTAATTATCTTTTTTTTTTAATTTAATCATAATTTTTTAATTTTAAATATTTAAATTAATAAAATTAAAAATAAATAAAAGATTTGAGAGTTTAAAATTCTTACCGTTGTTAAAAGCCTGGCCCCGCCCATCTTTCTATATGATAATGGAAAAAATAGCACCACCCTCGTTTGAATTATTAATATTTTTATACGCGAATTAATATTTGGATAATTTTTTATATTTCGACGGTTTAATCATTGTTTCTTTATTTTTAAAATTAAATTTATATAAATTATTTATTTTCAAAAGTAAACGTATTAATTTCATATTGAGTTAAAGAAAAAGAAGGAAAGCTAGTTGATTTTTTTTTTTTATTTTTATCGTCGATATTTAGATTTTATCCGGTTAATCTTGTTCGAGTATTATAAGACCCATTTTAAAAATTGACTCTCTTAAATCCTTTTTCGTTATTTTCAACATTCGAATTTGAGATTTCTAGAAAGTTTACGAGACTCGCGGTGAGATTTTCTGTATTTTTAATAAATTTTAATATCATTTCGTGAATTTTTAATTCCACATGGAACAACTAATGTTGTTATCATGGCTATTTATCAATTTTGAAAGTAAAAAACAAAAGAATAACACATTGACTCAACCCACAGCACTGTGGCACCTCGCCCACCACAAGCAATCTATCCATTTATCTTTGGAAAGCAGTATATGATTGGGAATAAGCCTAAATATATGTGTTGAGTACTTTTGAATAATTTCATTCATTCATCTACACTTATACCGAAATACATACGAAAAATAATATACTTAATGGTATCCTATGCAATACTAGTTAGAGTATTAAAACGATAATATTCGATTTGATTTTTATTTTATTTATGTTATAAAAAATTATCTATAATAATTTAATTTAGAGTATATTTGGTAGAGTTTTTTTTTCTTATTTTTTGTTTTTAAAGAGAAATATAAATTAATTTCTTTTAAAATAAAATTATAAATTATTTGAATTTTAAAAAATTATTTATATATATATTTTTATAAATAAGTTGTTTGATAAAATATTTTTTATAAATTTTATTTTTAATAAAATTATTATAATATAAAGAAATAAAAAAAGAAATATAAAGAACCTGTGAAAGATGAGAGCGAGTTGAATACATTTAATCGTGTTTGACTCGGGGGCATCGGACCGAAATTTGGTCAACCTCAAGGAAAGAAATTAGCTAACGTGTGCTCACGTCATTGATAGAAGTAGCGGAGTTGAGATATGGCGCCAGCTTTGAGTTGAGTTAGTTAAACTCGATCCAACTGAAAATATGGCGTAAGAGTCGCTTTGCCTTCCAATTCCATTCGCCCACTTTCCCTCTATTCTTTTTTCTCTATCTCACACTAAACCCTAATTCTCTCCCTCTCTCAACAAAGCCCAGAAAATCAAACGAGTCAAATATTCCATACCTCCACCAAAAAAAAAAAAAAAATAGTCTCACTTTCTTGTTAATCTAGGTATTGTTACTTAGTCAAATCTTTGAATTTTACATTTCTAGAATGATTTCCTGCATTTTCTTTCTGGTTTTTGTTTGAAATCAAATTCTTGATCATTGTGATAGATTTATTTTTGGTAATTTTGATTTTTGATTGTTAGGGTTGGGATGTATTTGATCCGTTTGAGGCAAAGAAAGAACAAGAAATTGCAGTGCGTCTTCCGCCCGGTTGAATTTAGCTGCAGTTTTTGACAAAATCTTGGGTGAATTTCTGGGTTATTTCTTGACTCAGGTAATTCCTCCGTGATTGATCAGATACTTTCATATAAAAAAAAATAATAATAATGAATATATTGTTATTCCATCAAACACTAGGATCATGGTTGTTAAAATTGGGGTTACAATGTGACTAGTTCGAGAACAGAATCCTAAAACTCGACCGAGATTCTTCAATTATTGAGTTTATCATAAAATCTTATAGGTGATACTGGGATTTTAGAAACAATTGACCAGGATTTTCAAGTTTGTTTGGGGAATGGTGAGAAATGGGGGTCCCACGGATTGGAGGGGGAATTTGTTAAAAACTGGTAATGCGGGTGGATTTTAATTTTCCTATGATGAATCATCAATAGGCACTCTCTATTTTCAAGTTTCATATTGTAATTAATGGGACAAAACCCGGTGAAAACCAAAAAAAAAAGTTTCATATTGTAATTAGGATTTGAACATTGTGCCTCATCGATCATCTTAATAAGGGTAAAACTTGGAGATTTTGTGAGCAGAATTGTAAAGTGATGGCCAAAGTTGCTTACGTCTTTACTTGGGATTTCATGTTCAATTTTTGCAAGCGATTGTTTTTTCGTAAAGGAGAAATAAATAAAGGAAGACTGTCCTTATATTGTTCACGATGGACCCTATATATATTTAAGGAATGATTTAAACCCCAGGTGACTTTTTTGAATCATTAGAAATCAAAAATGTGAATACATCGAGCATAATTGCCCATTATATATCCTTTTTTCCTTGGTGGGATGGGGAAGGGGGGGGGCTTAGGTTGCAGCAGCAGATTTCTGTCTATTCAACCAAATTGGCTGCTCTCTGCTACTTTTTTCTAGTTATCTGATCAAAATTGATTACAAGTCTTTCCAAAATGGATTATTAAATGCTACGACATCTTATAAATGAATTTCTTGTTTAATACTTGTTATATGGCAGCATTTATTACAAAGATGTGCATAATGGTTTTAACTTGATGAAATTCTCATTCTTGCTTAACTCTTTTAATACATCGATGTATGAGACAATGAGAGTTCTATTCTCTTAACAATTTCAGTTATGGAACCTGAATATGGGCGTGGAAGCAGTGGTGAATATTCACGGCCAATTACAGAAGCGACCTCGATAAGATTAGAATCTAGCCCTTCTATATCTTCATCTTCATCAGACTCTTCAATCATTGATCTATTCCGAGTGACTGCTCCCTCTCCTGCACCCGGTGGCAATGCTAAAGTAGTAAAAGAACACAATGATGATGCTCAATTATCACAAAAGAACAAAAGAGATTCTTCACAACCATTGGTAGATTATGATAACTTTGCATTGGAAGATCATGCTGATATTTCAAGAAACAGTTCGTCAAATTTAGAGGAAAATGATGAAGGGTTTGTAGGTGGGACATCTCCATCAATTGCTTCAGATATGAGAGATGAATCTTTTCAGTTCAACTCTCTGATGCAATCCCCTCCACTCCAAGTTATGGGGCGATCAGAATATGACCCTGATAGGATTCCATCTTCTGTGTTTGATGCAAGTAAAGAATCAAATCAAGCAGAGTGGAGTGTTGCTTCGAATGAATCATTGTTCAGCATTCATGTAGGGAACAATAGCTTTTCCAGAGACCATGTTTTTTGGAAATCTGGAGAACTGTTCAAGTCTGGCGAGTTTATCATGTACAATCCCAGCCCTAGCCCAAGTAAGAGCCCTGGTCCACCGGTTCCCGTAGTGGAGGAAATTAACGAGGGTGTTGATGTGGGGTATAACTCTGCAACAACAGTGCCAAGCCAAACTGCTACTGTTGCTAAAGAGGAGGATTCGACGCCTCCACTTCCACATCCACAGGCACCACAGGTGTCTACAAATATCTCTAGCCTCTCCCACCAATCGGATGGAAGTGGGAATAGTATTCAATCATTTGCATTCCCCATGTGAGTTGCTACACATAGCCATTCCCTTTTCTTATTCACTAGATTGCAAATTTTGTTCCAAGTTTGCAGTTTTGATCCATATATAATGATGCAAAGAAACATGCATAATATATGGATAGAGCACATATAGGATTATTTGTTCATACACCATCATACATGTCAATGAGGATATGGACCTGTATGTGCCTAGGTACTAGCATAGAAGAGGACCAGGGCAATTGTGTGTATTGTAGTGTGCATGTGAAACCCTTAGAGGCTTAGATTTTCCCCCAAAACCTAGTGAAAAATCCATGGATGAGGAATGTACCGTTTGTGTGGTTGTTGCAGAAAGAAGCGATCATGGCAAAAATGCTACTGTTCTAATTGTAGTTGGGCATTCTGCTACTGTAAATGGCTAAGCTGCTACTGTAAGCAGCCACGCTGCTACTGTCCCAAGTCTAGCTGTGCGTTCTGCCACTGCACATGGCCAAGCTGTCACTGTAAATGGCCAAGTTGTTACTGTCCTAAGTTTAGCTGCGAGTTCTGCTGCTGTAGATGGCCAAGCTGTCATTGTAATTGGCCAAGTTGCAATTGTCCTAAGTGTAGCTGGGCGTTCTGCTACTGTTGAAACTGTAGTGGAATTCAATTCTGTTATGGTTCTTCCACAATGTATGCTTCCCTGCTCTCTGTGTGATAAATAGTATTTGGAACATGTGTTTTTTGTTTATTCAAACACATACATAATGTTGATAGACCTTGGTTATTCTCTTTCTATACGTATTTGCACAGCCATCTTATCTTCTCTTTTGTGGTTTTATTGCAGTTTGATTGAAAGGGAAATAAGTAAATCTGTAAAGGAAGAATCTGAAGTTGAAGTGCAACCACCACGGTCTATTTCTTATTCAAGATCTTTTTCTTTTCATTCTAGCTGGTTTTCTCACTTCTCTTGTTGTTGGCCTTGCTCCTGCAGTTGTAGATTTTCAGGTTGTTATTCTTGTCGTTCTTGTTGTTCTTGTTGTTCTTGTTGTTCTTGTCGTTCTTGTTCTTAACCTTGTAGAGGGTCTCACCTTTTGTTTCCCTATGCACACCCTAGCCAACCGTTCTGGTTTTTTTGCAGAAGTTTAGTGTAATATGTATCCTCCTACATGTATTAGCTCCATGATTTCATTGTGACTACAAGATTTGCTTTTGTCTAGTCATCTGAGAAGTGTAAGATTTGTTCATATGGTTTTAGGTTCAAATTTAGTTTCTTTATACCCATGTTACAGGCTTTTCTGCTGTAATATTTAGTGTTCTTGCTGGAATTCGTGCCTCACGCCTTTCCGGACTCCTTTTCTATTTCTTTTCTCTCAGCTATCTATAATCTTTGCTTGATTCTTCACCTACCCTTATATGATTCTGAGTAAGGTGATTTTGAATGGTATTCTCAAATTAGAATTACCATGACAAGGCTGGATTTCGACAGCTAAACACATGGTCTTGTTCTATGTGGGAATCGCAAAAGTTCTATAAGAAAATTTTATTTATTTTGACCTTAATTTGTAAATATATAAAATTTCTATGGTAAAACTTGAATAGATGGGTCAATGATCTTAGGAAACATTGAAGAAAGGAGTTTTAAAAGTGGTAATTTTGGTGAATTATGACAATGATAATATTTTTATCCCACCGGGGATGAATACTTCTGTATAATGTATTCTATTTTGTATTTAGTGGAATATTACAAAAGATCATATATAAATTTTTAACTTAATTTCATGCTGTCCGGTTACCTTACACAATCCTCCTTGATCACGGTGGAATTTAGATTTGGACCGATCTTAATAGTAATGTTTGACCATATGACAACAAATCTCAAATGCCTATTGTTTATATTTAAAAGGAATCTTTTATTTAATCTTAACAAATGTAACAATAGAGGGGGTGTCTGTATTATATATAAGGGATTCCATTTATTTAATTTTAATCATATAGTTTGATTTTAAAAATTAAATTAATTTTGGGCATTCCTCGTATGCTTCAACCAAAGACTGCTCAGATTATCTTCTCAATTTAAATAGTTGTGAATGCTATAAAATAATCCAAGTATGGAAACGTGTTTGACCAAATCCAATTCTATCCATTTCAAAATCACACATCAACGGTGCATTTAACTCCTCATTAATACGAGGTCAAGGTCACACCTTTGGAGTCTTCTTGTCTTTTTGTTAGAATAATATTAAAATGGCCCCAAAAGGGTAGAATTGTCAACTTTGTCGTTTGGTAAGAAGAAAGAGTTTGGTGTGGTCCAAATTTAATGTGTCCCAGAGGACCGTTACTTTTTTCTCTTTGTACGTTGAAAGCTGGCTATACCCAACGACGAAAGTTTTGTTCTTATTTCTCTTTTAACATAAAGCGCAAATTGACTCACTTGGATATGAGATTAAATATCATTAAACATAATCAATGTTTGATTCTTATTTGGAGTATCTGATCTTTATGTATATAGAATGTTTTCTATTGGGAGACTCGTTTTTTGAAAAGAACTACTATAACTGTCGATCCGGATTACTTAAGACGAAATCTCAGATATCAGACGATACCCAAGATATGATATCAAAAAAAATAAAGTCTCGTCTCTCTCTCTCTCTAAATCCATCTTAGTCCTTTCAAAAGACCTCGTGTTCTAAGTATTTATAATTAAAAAATTATAAAAGGTAAAGTAAAATTACAACTTTTAATTCTCAAGAAAGTATGATTAAAATAAATCAATCATAAAGTTAAAATCAATTATTATTTAATTATCAAATTTGAGTCGGCACAGTGACTCCTTGCTCCAATCTTAGCCAAAACTACCCTCTCCATTCATAGTATTACTTATGAACATATAAATAATAGAAAACTTTAGTTATAATCACAAGAGAATCATCAAATATTTTTTAAAATAAATCTCATTTTTTAAATCAATGATTTCCCTCAAATATCGGGTTAAAGTTTTACATTTAAAAAAATAGATATTAAAAAATTTTATTTTTTAAGAGTTTAATCCGTTTCGAATCATATAAGGTTTTTTTTTTTTTTTTTTTTTGAAAAAAATGATCTCTCTCGTTGCAGGTGAAAGTATTGGTATTAATTGACTCCATTCATCCCATGTTCCCCTTCAAAATTTTCCCTATGCTTTTTAATTCAACGCCCCCCAACAAGTTTGAATTTTAAAATCACTTGCCACCAAGATACTACTTCTCAGAAGAAAAAACAGGAAGTCAATCACCGATCACTTCCAGGACCCCACACGTAATCGACAGATCCAGCTTTTAAGTTTGACCTAGAAAATATTAATTTTTTTCTTATTTTAAATTAACCCACAAAAAATTAAAAATTTCGATTTATGCATAAAGTATTTGGTGGCGCACTCGATGATTGTCGCATGATGCGTTCTGGAGAACTCTGTATACTTAAATGAATTTTGTGTATAGAAACTGTTTTTCAACTATAATTAATTATTTAATAATTTTTTTATAATGTAAAGCTATAATTGATTTCAATACTTGTGAAATTCAATTTTCTCGGTTCTCTCCTCCGTCAATTGAATAATCAGATATTTTATCTTTTTAATCAGATATTTTAAGTTTAAGGCTTAAAAATAATAAAAAAAAAAATTTAAAAGAATCAATTTTTAAAATAAATTTCATAATTAAACTAATTAGATAAAATTCAGATACCAACGTCAAATAAAATAAAATAAAAAGAGAGACTGTCATTAAACCCAACTCTAGCTTTAACATTTGGATTTTCTTTTTCTTTTTTATTCTGGGGGGAAAGAAATTAGGGCGAGGACGAGTGCTGAATCTTAAAACACGTGATGAACACGTGAGGGAGACCCAAGGGGGGCCACAGGAGTCCCCGAGAGCCACCCGGTTTTGACGTGGTAATGCATTTATTGACTGGCGGCTTCCGACCAATTTCCCTCCCCCCCTTCTCTCTCTCTCTCTCTCTCTCTCTCTCCCCCCTTAACAGTCGACCGGGTCCCACCTCTTTTTCCCGGAGGAAAGATCCTCTCACGGAACTCATCAAACCGGGAGCCACTCTCAAATTAAAGCGGAGGTGAGAAAACAGAAAATAATTTAAGTTGCGGCGATATATGTAATTACATTTAATGTATGAAAAAATTTTGAATTAATTGACAAATATACCCATACAAGGAAAAAAAACCAAAACAACTCTCTCCCCTCTTCTCCCATTGGAAAATGCCATCAACGAGAAAGTCCTCTCACTATCCTCCCCTCTCTTTATTAAAATAATAAATTTTGAAAATTAAAATTTTTTAAATTTTATTATGATAAAATTTTCTATTTGTGTAATAAAAATTAAAATGATAATTTTACACTCACACTCTTATTACTCTTTTTTCACCCAATTTGAAGGGACAAATTTTTTTAAAAATTGATCTTCATGTGTATCATCTCATTTCTTTAAATCTCTTTCAGTCATATCCCATCTCTTTTTTTGATTTTACAAACTCGTTTACTTTGCTCCTTCTCTTTGTGTTTTACTTCCAAAAACTTTTCTCCATTTTTTTCTTCTTCCCTTTTTATCAAAATGAGGGGTACATTTGTTATTTCACTAAAATTCGTTCAAGTCAAGAAAGAAAAATCCTCTTATAACTTCTTTTAACAAAATACATTACAATACTTTTACAAAATTTCCTCATCTGAAATTATTTCCCATTCTCCGGCTTCTTTTCTAATTTGGCCAACACCAAAAGCAAAAACAGGGGAAAGGACCATACCAAAAAAAGGGTACGAAAAAAAAAAGCATCAGGAAATTCTCTCTTAACTTTTTTTTTTTTTTTAAATATAATTTATCAAATATTGTCTTCTTCCACACTTGTTTTCTTCGCGACCAACATTTTCAATTTCATCCTCTCTACTTCTTTTACTTTGTTTGTCTCTGTTTACTTTCAAATACTGACTTTTCCAGGAAAATGAGTTTCCGCCAGAAAAAGTAACACACGGTGAACAGCTAAAACTGGGGTCTTTCTCTGATTTTTCCAGCTTTGCTCCGTTTGAGACAATTTGAACAAAATGCTCTCTAAAAATTTGTTCTTTATGTTCTTTCTTTTCTGGGTTTCGTCTTTTGTTTGTTCTGAGTTAGATTCTGATAAGTCAGTTTTACTGCAATTCAAGGACTCTGTTTCAGACCCTTTTGGAATACTCTCAACCTGGAATTCAAGCATTTCAAATTACTGTTCCTGGTTTGGTGTTTCATGTGATTCAAATTCGAGGGTTGTTGCTCTCAACATCAGTGGGTTTGGAGGACAAAAAGGTAATTCTGATGATTTTGTTTGTTCTGAGTTTTGGAGTTTTAGTTTCTATGGTTTTGGAAGTAGAAAAAGTTGTTCAGCTACCGGTGCAAAATTGGTGGGAAAATTGCCTCCTGTGCTTGCAAATTTGACTGAACTTAGGGTATTGTCACTTCCTTACAACAACTTTAGCGGTGAAATTCCTGTTGAAATTTGGACTTTGAAGAATTTAGAAGTGCTTGATCTTGAAAGGAACTCATTTTCTGGGAACTTGTCAAATAGATTTAACGGGTTTCCAAATTTGAGGGTTCTTAATCTTGCAATGAATGGATTTGTAGATGAGATTCCAAATTTGGTGAATTCTGTTGGTTTAAGGGTTTTGAATTTGGCTGGAAATGAATTTGGAGGTTCAATTCCAAGATGGGTTGGTAGTTTAAGTGAGTTACAAGAGCTTTACTTGTCTCTCAATCGACTCAATGGGTATGTGCCTGTTGAACTGGGAAATAATTGCCAGTATCTTGAACATCTTGATCTGTCTGAGAATTTCCTGATTGGTTCAATCCCTCGAAATTTGGCAAATTGCAGCCAATTAAGGACGCTTTTGCTGTTTGCGAATGTGTTTGATAATGTAATTCCGCGTGAACTTGGTCAGTTGAAGAAGCTGCGAGTGCTAGATGTGTCAAGGAATTGTCTCAGTGGGCCTATTCCTGCTGAGCTAGGAAATTTGGTTGAATTGTCAGTTCTTGTCCTTGCAAACCCCTTTCGGTTTCTACCGACTTATGGAAGTTCAAGCATGTCGCCTGGGGTCGCAAATACATATTCTAATGATTACAATTACTTTCAAGGATCTATCCCTGTGGAAGTCACAAAGCTCCCTCAGCTTGGAATGATTTGGGTTCCGGGGGCAAACATTGAGGGGCAGCTTCCAATGAATTGGAGTTCTTGTGAGCACCTGCAAGTGATCAACTTAGCTCGGAATCTTTTCACTGGGAGCATTCGTGGGGTGTTTGGAGGATGCAAGAACCTGCATTTTCTTGATTTGAGCTCAAACAAGCTGAGTGGGGAGCTTGATGGGGAATTACCAGTGTCATGTATGACTTATTTTGATGTCAGCGGGAATTCCATGTCAGGCCCTATACCGAGTTATAACCATACTGCCTGTTCTATTGTAGCCTCATTGACATCAGCTCCGATCCAATTTGATGACATTTCTTCTGCATACATATCCTTCTTCATGTCTAGAACTCAGTCTCAGACAGGCTTGCCATTTTCTGATAATAGTTTTGCTGTTTTTCATAATTTTGGAAACAACAACTTCAGTGGGGAGATCCCAATGCTCCCTATGTCTACAGAAGGACAGGGGGGGAACACTGAGTATGCATTTCTTGCAGCTGGAAACAAGCTTTCTGGATCATTTCCAGGAAATTTATTTGGAAAGTGCAGAGGATTTCATGGAATGATGGTCAATGTCAGCCACAACGATTTAACTGGTCATATTCCATCAGATATTGGCAGTTTGTGCAGCTCTCTCAAACTTCTGGATGCATCTGATAACCAGATTTTTGGGTCTATTCCCTCGAGTATTGGTGATTTGGAATATCTTGTCGTTATTGACTTGAGAGGGAATGAGTTGCAAGGTCAAATTCAATCAAGCATTGGTCAATTGAGTTACCTTAAATCTCTCTCCCTGAGCAGAAACAACCTGAGTGGTGTCATCCCATCTAGTCTTGGGCAGCTGCATTCTCTTCAAGTTTTAGACCTCTCATATAATTCATTCTCTGGTGAAATCCCTCAAGAGCTTGAGGAATTGAGCAACTTGACTGTACTTCTCCTCAACAACAATCAACTCTCCGGGCAGATCCCGCCAGGTCTGGCCAATGACAAGTCGCTTTCTGTGTTCAATGCATCCTTCAATAACTTATCTGGGTCTTTGCCAGAAAACGGTAAATCAATGAATTATATGATTGTCACTGAAAATTTGTTTACTTCAATACTGGCGCTTGATACTCTCCCTCCCTCCCTCCCTCTCGCTCTCTCTCTCTCTCTGTTGCAATTTTCAGATTCACTGGGTGGAGCTTCACAAGCCAATGACGAATCTCCTCCACAAACTGTTAACAAAAAGGGAAAAGGTTTTAATTCCATTGAGATTGCATCAATAGTCTCTGCATCAGCAATTGTTTCTGTTCTTCTCGCCCTCATTGTTCTCTTCATATACACAAGAAAGAGAACACCGAATTCCAGAGTCCAGGTCTTGGAAAACAAGGAACTCACAGTGTTCACTGATATTGGCGTTCCTTTGACATATGAGAATGTTGTTCTTGCTACTGGAAATTTCAATGCTAGCAACTGCACAGGGAGTGGGGGTTTTGGTGCCACATACAAGGCTGAAGTTGCCCCAGGAATCCTGGTGGCTGTTAAGAGGCTCTTTGTCGGTAAGTTTCAAGGTGTTGAGCAGTTCCACACTGAGATCAGGACCCTTGCAAGGATGCGACACCCCAATCTTGTAACTTTAATAGGCTATCATGCAAGTGAGACAGAGATGTTCCTCATATACAATTATTTTCCAGGAGGTAATTTGGAGAATTTCATCCAAGAGAGATCCACCAGAGCTGTTGATTGGGTGGTACTTCACAAGATTGCTCTTGATATAGCCCAGGCACTTGCTTACCTGCATGATCACTGTGTTCCACGTGTCCTGCACCGAGATGTCAAGCCTAGTAACATATTATTGGACAATGACTTGAATGCTTATTTATCAGACTTTGGACTGTCTAGGCTTTTAGGAGCCTCAGAAACCCATGCGACAACTGGTGTAGCCGGAACATTTGGTTATGTAGCACCAGAATATGCTACAACCTGTCGAGTATCTGAGAAAGCTGATGTCTACAGTTACGGTGTGGTGTTGCTTGAGCTCCTATCGGACAAGAAAGCATTGGACCCTTCATTTTCTTCCCAAGGCAATGGCTTCAACATTGTTTCATGGGTGTGCATGTTGCTGCGACAGGGTCGGGGCGGGGAAGCTTTTACTGCAGGTCTATGGGATGGAGGTCCTCAGGATACTCTTATATTAATGCTGCATTTGGCCATCATGTGTACTGATGAGAGCCTCTCAACCAGACCAACAATGAGGAAAGTTGTTCGGTGTCTGAGACGTTTTCAACCTTCCACTTGCTAGCAAGGTAATGAGGCTACTGCATTCATTCTTCAACCGTAGAAAGTAAAATTGTATATTGCTTTTGTTCGATAGCAATGTCCCTTATTAGATTATTTCACCTGTATTGTTCATTTGTAATGCATGCATGTATGCATGTCTAACACCAGTTTTCTGTGATATTGCTTGAGTGAGGTAGCTAGGTCAGGATTCTGCATAACAAAGCAGTTTTTGATCAGTGATTTTCCTTTCCCTCTTAAAATAATACCAAAGAATTCAGAAGAATTTTGAGGGTTGAAAATAATTTTGCTTATCAAATCAAATATTTCGGACATTGCCCACAAAGTGGTTCAGTTATAATTTCGTATCTTTAAGCTGCAATGCAACACGAGGCCTCCAAATATAGGCCCAGAACAAAATAACTAAATTACTCTTGGAGAGCTGCCAACATATAAGAGTCCAGAACCCTGTACTAAATTGAGGGTTTAATCTAAATTGATGGATTCCTGTACTGTACAATGACAATCTATTCCATAAAATTTTTTGGCTGCAATTATTCTACTTCTTGCCACGAAAAGAGTATGTACCAAACCAAGAAAAAATATATTTTTATCAATTATCTTGTGTTATTATTGTCTTAAGCATGTGATAGAGGGGGAACGGGCTTTGCTCAATTTGCAGCTCCTCTAGCGATCCAGAAATGTAGTGGCCAACAAATGTTCAATTGAGCAAAACACTTTTACATCTAAGGCAAAATTTAGACAATTTATCATTCTCACATTTTTCCCTTTTAAATTTCAAAGTTTTTCCTTTTTTTTTTTTATGAGGAAGCCAACCCCTAATGAGTTATACGGCGCTCGAACCGAATTAGTCGGAGATATCGGTTGGTTAATACCAAAAAAGATTATGAGTTGAATTTTTGTGCATTTGGACATCTGATGTTTCATTTCCAAGTCTACAAGTTTTTACTTCACAGGTTTTGTGATTCACGTGAAAGTGCCAAAAATCCAATGAACAAAAGATGACACATGAGTTCGTTCTGGGCCAAATTTGATTAGAGGCGAAATAAGTGGGGATTATATTTTCGAAGGCTAATTTGAACTTAGTATTATGAGTAAAGGAGAAAAATTAAGAAAAAGAATCAGGAGAGTTTGACTTTTCCGGTGGACAAATCCCCCATCATATGCCTAGAAAATGATAAAAACACACATTGCTTCACATGGACCTCAATTTTCACATCCATTGACACAAACTTGTTGCCCATGTCAAAAACCCTCTCCCATTTCCGAACCCTCCTGGAAACAACTAATCACGGCCCACACACCCATTCATGGCAGCTGCCAGGAGTAAAAACTCTGCCGTGGCTGGAGCAAGGGAAGAATGATAGTGAACCAGGACCAAGAAATGGCCCGAAAGATTGGATTTGATGTAGCTGGTCTTGAGCCGACACATTCCACCTCATTACATGAGGCATATGAGGTTATGAACTCAAGCCACACCATGATAGCAGCTCATGGTGCGGCATTTACGCACTTATTGATTCTCCGGCCGACGCTGTGGTGGTGCCGAACGAAACTGAACAGGCTCACAGTATGTTTGGGATCCCATCCAGGGATTTGGGCTTGCAGTACGAATGGTGTTGAATAACAAAAGATGTGGCCATGGTTATGGCTCAATTATCACCGTGCCTTTAAAAAGATCCTTGAATTCACAACCCCCAAAAAAAAAAGGAAGGATATGAAAAATCATATGTTAAGGAAGGTAAAGTTTGGGCTTTAACTCAATCAGGGTTTATGGGAAAGCTAAGAAATTCATGGCTAAAGACAGCACAAGAAAATTGGCGCCACAGCCGCCTCTGCAGTCTGCCCAAACATATAGGTTTTTCAGTAATGGTAATGATAGCATGAAAACACAGGATATACTTTTAACTTCCCCATGTAAAGGAAAAAGAGAGTGATGGGAAGAATGCTATAAAGTGAAAACCGACCAAGAATGATTCAAAGATTGTGATCCTTGCCTAGAAAATTGATATATTATTATTTAATTTAAGTTGATATATTATTATTTAATTTATTGAATGGATTAATTAAGTTTGTTATTTTCTTCTCTTTAATGGTTCACGTCCCTACTTTTTCTCTATATAGTTGAGATCATGTAGTAAATTCAGTTGTTTCAATTTCTTTTGTAAGTCTATATATAGGCACATGTTGAAGCTAATAAAATAGAAGCACTTTCAATAAGTTACTTTTAGCAAATTTCGTTCTCTTTCCAACAAAAGTGGTATTAGAACAAAAAAGTGTTCTAGTGAGTGATAAACATGATTTAGTGGAAAGACAATGATAGTCAATGGTAATTCCACGAGTGTTTCTCAACCTCTCATTCCCATCTTCAAAGGAGAATGCTATGAGTTTTGGAGTATCAAAATGAAGACTCTATTCAAATCTCAAGACCTCTCGGATTTGGTAGAGAGTGGCTATGACAACAAAGACACAGATGAAGCTCGGTTACGGGACAATAGGAAAAAAGATTCAAAGGCATTGTTTTTCCTTCAACAAGCAGTTCATGACTCAATTTTCTCTAGAATTGCAATGGCCACCACTTCAAAGGAGGCTTGGGAAATGCTACAAAAAGAATTCCAAGGCTCATCAAAGGTAATAGAGGTGAAACTTTATACTCTCATAAAAGAGTTTGAGGTTTTGCTTATGAAGGGCAATGAAACATTGCAAGATTTTTTGTCTAGAGTAATTTCCATTGTTAGTCAAATGAGAACTTATGGAGAAAAAATTTCTGATGCTATCATTGTTTCTAAAGTTTTGCGGATTTTGACTCCCAACTACGATTCTATAGTCACTGCAATTGAGGAGAGTAAGGATCTCTCTATTCTTTCTTTTGATGAACTAATGGGTTGTCTGCAAGCGCATGAGGCAAGGCGTAACAGATCAGTTGACAAAAATGAAGAAAAGGCATTCCAAGCTTCTCAAATGAAGGGGGAGATGGACAAAAAAGAAACTCTGCAGGAAGAGGACGTGGAAGAGGAGGCTTTCGTGGCAGAGGAAGAGGAAGAGGATGTTTTGATGGGCAAGAAAAGCAGTCTGTTGGGGAGCAGAAATGGAACAGAAACTCTATTCAGTGCCATAATTGCAAAAAAAAAGGGCATGTGAAGGCATATTGTAGGCAAGGCTCACAGGCAAACTATGTGGAAGAAGAAAATGTGGAGAGCAAGTTATTTTTTGTTCACTCTCATTTTAATGATGTTGAAAATGATGTTTGGTCTTTGGATAGTGGTTGTTCAAACCACATGACTGGAAATCGATTATTGTTTAAAGAGCTTGATGAGACTCAAAAAATTACGGTCAGACTTGGAGATAACAAGCAGATTCAAGTTGAAGGCAAAGACACGGTTGCTATTAGGACTAGTAAAGGTAAAGTAAAATTGCTTTACAATATTTTCTTTGTTCCTAATCTGGCACATAGTTTGTTGAGTGTTGGGCAATTGATGGCCGGTGGTTATACAATTTCATTTGATAATGGAGCATGTGTTATTAATGATAAAGAGTTTGGATAGCCAATTGTCAGTGTACAGATGATAGAAAATAAGATGTTTCCACTTAGAATCTCTAACGTAGAAAATCAAGCTCTTATTGCTAGTGTGAAGAATGATTCCAAAAGGTGGCACTTGAGATGTGGATATCTCAATATCAAAGGCTTGCAGCTTTTAAGTCAAAAAGGTATCATCATTGGATTACCTCAAATTAGTTCTCTTGGCTTATGTGAAGGGTGATTTATGGGAAGCAGACAAGAAAGCCTTTTCCAAGTGGTCAATCTTGGAGAGCTTCTGAATGCTTGGAGCTGATTCATACTGATTTATGTGGGCCTATGAGAACAACATCACTTGGTGGAAGTATGTATTTTTTGCTCTTTACTGATGACAGTTGGGTGTATTTCCTACAGAGAAGTCAGAAGCCTTTGAAAACTTTAGAAAAGCCTTTGAAAACTTTAGAAAATTCAAGGCACTTGTGAAAAAGCAAAAGGCACTTTTATAAAGACTCTTCGCACAGATCAAGGTGGGGAATTTTTATCTAAAGAACTTTCCCATTTTTGCGAAGAAAATGACATTCGTAGGGAGTTGACGACACCTTATACACTGGAGCAAAATGGGGTGGTAGAACGGAAGAATCGAACCATTGTGGAAATGGCTAGAAGCTTGCTAAATGCTAGAGGACTTCCAAATCATTTTTGGGCTGAAACTGTTGCAACATCTGTTTACTTGCTGAATGTTTCTCCAACAAGGGTTGTCTTGAATCAAACACCATATGAGGCATGGCGAGGTAGAAAACCATCGGCAAACCACTTAAGAATTTTTGATTGTATTTCCTATGTTTTGGTAAACTCTCAAATTCGTCACAAACTTGAGGATAAATATGAAAATTGTATTTTTGCTGGGTATTGCAATCAGTCCAAGGCATATCGGTTATATAACCCTCTTAGTGGCAAAGTAATTATAAGGAGAGATGTGGTTTTTGATGAAGATGCAAGCTGGAATTGGAATGGAGAAGGTGAAGTAACTCATGTTCAGATTTCAACAGAGCATGAGACTTCAACAACCGAAGAACCAACTCTAATAGCTCCAACAGAATTTTGTGCTCATTTTGAATCTCCAACCTTCTCACCATCAATATCAAGAAGTAGCAGTTTATCCCTCTTACAAGAATCTTTTGATGAAACACCTCCAAAGAAAATTAGATCTTTGAGAGAGATCTATGAATCTTGTCAATTTGCTCTTTTTGTTGCAAATCCTATAACCTTTAAAGAAGCAGTGACAAAAGAAGAATGGCAGAACGCAATGCAAGAAGAATTGGCAGCAATCCAAAAAAATGAAACATGGGAGATGGTTGATCTACTTGCAGGCAAGAGTGCAATTGGTCACAAGTAATCTCATGTTGATGGAACCATTCAAAAGCACAAAGCACGGCTCGTGGTCAAAGGCTATTCGCAGCAACAAGGTATTGATTACGAAGAAACATTTTCTCCAGCTGCTCGATTCGAAACTATGAGAATCGTTTTAGCCTTGGCTGCACAACTACATTGGCTTGTTTACCAATTTGATGTCAAGTCAGCATTCTTAAATGGAGACTTGCAAGAAGAGGTTTATGTCATTCAACCTAAAGGATTCGTTGTCGAAGGCAAGGAGACAAAGGTGTACAAGTTAAAAAAAGGCACTTTATGGGATAAAGCAAGCTCCAAGGGCATGGTACAGCAAGATTGATGGCTACTTTGGTCAAAGTGGGTTCAAAAGAAATGAAACTGAGTCCACTCTCTATGTGAAGAAGCAAGGTGATGATTTTATTGTTGTTTGCCTATATGTTGACGATATTATATATATGGGCTCCTCTGATTCTCTTGTGGGCGATTTTAAGTCTAACATGATGAAGAAATTTGATATGTCAGACATGGGTTTATTGCATTATTTTCTTGGTCTTGAAGTGAAGCAAGGAGTTGATGGGATTTTTATTTGACAAAGGAAATATGCAATAGATTTTCTCTTAAGGTTCAACCTGCTTAACTGTAAACTAGCCATTATGCCCATGAATATAAATGAGAAGCTACAACTTGAAGATGGTACAAAGGAGGCAAATGCAAAAAATTTTAGAAGTTTGATTAGAGGTTTGATTTACTTGACTCACACTAGGCCAGATATTGCTTACTTTGTGGGAGTAATTTCCAAGTTCATGCAAAATCCCACAAAGCATCATTTTGGGTCAGCAAAAAGGATCTTGAGATACATTGCTGGAACAGTGAATTATGGGATTTGGTACACCCAAGTTTCTGACTTCAGTCTTTGTGGATTTACTGATAGTAATTGGGCAAGTTCAATAGATAATCGAAAAGGCACATCAGCTAGTGTTTTCAGTCTTGGGTCAGGAGTAGTCACATGGAATTCAAAGAAGCGCTACAACAGCACTATCCTCTTCAGAAGCAGAGTACGTTGCAGCCACTTCAGCAGCTTGTCAAACAATTTGGCTTAGAAGAATTCTTGCAGATCTTCACCAAAAGCAAAAAGGTGCAACTGGGATTTTCTGTGATAACAAGGCAACAATTGCAATGACAAAAAATCCAGCTTTCCATGGGAGGACGAAGCATATCGACATTCGCTTACATTTCATCCTAGACTTGGTTGCAAATGATGAAATTATGTTGAAGCAATGTAGCACACATGAACAGGTGGCAAATATTCTTACAAAATCACTTCCAAGAGATAAGTTTGTCTACTTCTGGTCACGTCTCGGAGTTTTTGATTTTGAATCAATGGGAGTGTTGAAGAATGATTCAAAGATTGTGATCCTTATCTAGAAAGTTGGTTTATTATTATTTAATTTGTTGAATGAGTTAATTAAGTTTGTCATTTTCTTCTCTTTAGTGGTTCATGTCCCTACTTTTTCTCTATATAGTTGAGATCATAGGGTAAAGTCAGTTACTTCAGTTTCTTTGGTAAGCCTATATATAGGCACCTATTGAATCTAATAAAATAGAAGCACTTTCAACAAGTTACCTCTAGCAAATTTCGTCCTCTTCCCAATAAAAACTATTGCTATTTGGATAATGCACTTCATGGTAACTTCATCAAATAATCTATTTCAGCTTGTGCTTCATTCAAAACAAAAAACAATACATGAACGCAAGAACAATGAAAAGATTACACTATGAGCTCAGATAAATCATATGATAGTTATCAACAAAACTTTATGGAGAGAATATTATCCTCGGACCTTCTTTTAACTTCAAAGATGAAAAACCAAATAATAAGTGAAGACAACCCCTCAATGCTTCATGATCACTTGCCCATCCTCGGTCCTTCCTTCTAATTCTAAAGATGACTAACGTAACTATAAGTACCATCTCCAGAACAATGAAGGCGGCCATAGCCATTCCTCCAGAACTTGTAGCTAATGATGGATGGGTTTTATTACTGTTGTTGACGTTTGGAAGCGTTAAGAGCGGTGGTGTTATTGCACTTTGAAACATCTGCAAATATTTACACACACACACACCCAATACAATTAATTAACTTTTACAACAATAAAGTATGTTGTAGGCACACGAATGCCTACAACAGGAGGATCCCGCTCATTTTCAAGCTGAAAAGCAGAAACAAGCACTTGAATATGAGGTATGCCCAAGCGCATCGCCCCATGTTGATATCTATTTTCACAGGAAGCAAAGGATATCTTCATCCTTGAAATTTTCGTAAGAAGCAGTGGTGAAAAATAACTTTGATAAATATATATATATAAACACCCATCGTTCAAAATATGCTCATTGTTCTGAGTACAATAGGCTCAACTCGGGCCACCCGGCCCACACATCCAAAGAGAGTTTGGTCACAAAGGTACTGGCCTCATGTTTGGGATGCACTAGCCTCAGTCGCAGTTGGTCAAATAGGTCACAATTGTGTGTGATTCGTTCCATGTGTTCTCAGCCAAATCAGAAAAAGAAAATCCAAGATAATATTCATTTTTACGTAATATGTAGGAAAATAAAAAAAATAAATAACACAGACATAATAGTTTTGGAGCTTCAAGGCTTTGTTGAACAGAAGGGGCAGTACGATCCGATGCGTGGGCTGCACAAAGCTAAATAAGCCAAAAAAAAAAAAAAAAATTCCCTTTTGTTGAGGAAGGTGAGAGAAAGTTGAAATTCGTCTTTTGAATTTCAACCCAACTTGTTCACCTATCTTGTGAACGAGTTTTCGAAGATCAACTGTAAGTTCTTTGTTCTTACCAGCTATTCTTTATAGCTGTCATTAATTGATAAAGCAATAAGACCAACAACAAGCGGGTCACAGATTTAGTTGCTTCACAACTTGTGGGTTGGTTTCACTTAAGATTTTGGATGCCACAAGGAAGAACTGAACGAAACCATTCAATATAGAAACCTGTATCTCGATGTAGGTAACCATGAGTTCTTGGTTCTAAACAGACGACTTGGACCTGCCCCATTGTGAATATTCATCAAATATCTGTCTCAGTTAGCACTTTGCTTTCTCTCATTTTATTTTAGTATAATCTCAACTTGCCCAGTTGACTTGTTTCTTAGTTTTGCGATGTCAGATGCCATATCAATTACATTTAGATCATCTAGTTGAATTTTGGTGCGATCGCATAAGGCATACATAACAACTTTAATCGTTTCATTTTCAGCATGTATTATGACTGCAACTGA
The DNA here is from genome assembly GCA_033439265.1 of Dillenia suffruticosa. NCBI lineage: Eukaryota > Viridiplantae > Streptophyta > Magnoliopsida > Dilleniales > Dilleniaceae > Dillenia > Dillenia suffruticosa. Next base: position 5,182,476 of record JAVTVX010000024.1, read on the forward strand.
AGCATAGGATGCAAGGTTGAAAGGTGCAAGTGCAAATGCAAACACCAAATGCACCTGCAAAAACAACTAAAGAGCGGGAAAATTACAAAAATTGAGTGAAAATCAGCATTTTCTTGCAAATCATTAGCGGTTTTAAGAGAGTTAAAAATAGAGTTGGAAGCATCAAAGTAGCAATAGCAATTGGAAACAAATAAAAGCACATGATAAGAAAAAACTTAGATAGCTCTTGTTGAATCATCTTCAATAGACTAAAGCCGCTACTAATATACAGTTGCAGTTTCTATCTTAAACACTCTCTTCAAACATGAGCAGCAGTCAATACATAAAATCTTCCCCTTAAAGTCATCAAAGGAATAAAAGAAGAGGGGGGGGGGATTCTCTCTTTTTTGGGGCACTTACTCTAGGTTTCCCATATTCTGAACCCTGTATGAAAGGGTTAGAGTACTTTCGATATCAGAGTTATGAAAAAGAAGATGAAGGGTTAACCACAATATGTCTAAGAGGATGCTCCACGTCACCCCCACCTGCGTGCTTGACAAACTCAGCCGGGGAATGAAAGTTTCCACAACATATACACATGATCCTTACTTCCTCCCCCTTTCCATATTTATATAGGATTCCATCTATACGTCTTCCATTTGGACCATCCCCTATTGTAAAGACACAAGGCATATCTTCCATTGCACTTGCGCCAACTTCCTTTCCTCTATTCTTTGAGGTTTCAGGTCTTTTGGAGGGACTTTCTACCTCGGTTTTTGAGAGCTTGCACAGGGTTTCTTTTGCTTTTGTTCCAGAAGAGCCTGAGGCATCCTGATTGCTTCGCTCTTGCAATGCCTGAGTGCTAGCTGCACTTCTCACTTCTCCAGTGCTGCCACAGCCTATAATAAAGATGCATAGATGAGTCATCTATTTATTATCAACTGAAAGGAAGGAAAGAAATGAGGCCAAATACTTGACAGTTCTGCCCTAGTCTTGACGCCAAATAGAGATAGGTCAGTATATGGTTCTACAATAAACTTTTCACCCTCACTAATATGCATGCAGAAGGCTATTCTGGGAAGATTTGGAAACCCAGAATGACTTCTAAACCACCAAAATCATTGCTTGCAGTTTCTGCAGGAAAGGCTCTTTTACACAACCATGTACGGGGTGCGTCTCAGATTTAGGATTCAGTATCGAACTACTCCAGTTTGAAAAGCGCTACATATCATTTGGAAAAATTGCCAAATTCCAACAACCAAAAAATGGGAGGGATATTTATTTTTATTCCTGAATATAATAGACTACTGCATGAATCCCAGCATTGCAAGAAAATAGCCTCCACTTCTGGGAAATATACCTATTTAATACAACAACAACAACAAATCGATCCTTAATCCCAATAATTTAGGATCGGTCGTTTGAGAGTCAAATTTGTAAATGGTTAAAAAAAGAAAAAGAAAATAAAAATAAATAAAATAAAATAAATAAATAAATAAATATATATATATATATATATATATATATATATATATATAATATGTTAGTATAATTTGTGCGGATTTTTCTACGCCACTCATTTTTATCAAAAGTCATCTTCTCGTATAAACTCTTAACTATTATATATTTACAAATAACCTACATCCAAGTTTTTAGCGATCTACTCCTACATTTTATTAGATCTTCTATTTAATAAGCATTCAAAATAAAGTGATGCTGAGTCGAGGTTATTTTTTCTATTTCAGGAGACTTTACATTGCGAGGAAAGTGGACTGCTGCAGCTTATTGCATCAGATCTATACTGCAAACAATCTTGATGTGGATTCAATCACCATGTAGACTGCAACTCTCCAGATTCTTATATTATATTCTTGCAGTTCTAGTTTCAAGTATTCTTTTCTTCTTTTGTGAATAACAAACGCCATGCGATTTTGAACTCTCAAAAAAAAAATTGATTCACCCTAAGATCCAAAAATCATTTGATTTAACCAATTCCTTGCGCAATGATCTGAAGCAGCAACCTTGTGCACCATCACACTTTGCTCTTTAGGGCAATGACAGAAACGCCATTCCTATTTGAATCAAACGAGGCTCAAACTTGATAAACTTGATGGAAACACATTTTCAGCAGAACTAATAATGGCACTACCCAAAGAGAAAAAAGAAATGCAACAATAGCTCATCTCTAGGGTGAGCATTCGATCAAACCATAATCAAAATGATTAAAATTAAAATAATCAATTTAATTCAGTTGTACAATTTTCATAACCATAAATTAAATAAATAAACTAAAAAATGACAATTCATTTGAGCGAATTAGACAATTAATTTGTTTCGATTATCTAAATTAGCTAAATTATTGAAATCAAGTCTTTCAAATAACGTTATTTATGTGTTTGTGTCAGAGAAATTCATAAAAATTAAAAAAATAAAGAAAGTATTCAAAACAAAATAATTACGTTTATTTCTAAAATTTGTTATGGTCCTGTGTAAGAGAGTAGTATGGGAGGGAAATCAAATCATAAAAGTAGCAAAGGGGAAGAGAAAAGAAGTGAAATAGGAGAATGAGAGGGAGAAACATGAGTGAAAGTCTCAAGTATGGAAGTGGAAGAGTCGGGATTGAACATTGAAAATTTGAAATTAGAAAAATGAAAACTAAAAACATTTAATTAATTGTGCATTGTTTACTATATTAATTTTAATTTTTAGATTTTTTTCTCTTTTAGAATTTTTATTAATTATAATATTTTTTATCTTTTAAATTTTAATTATAATATTATAATAATATTTATATGAATAAAAGTTAACTAAAAATATATATATATATAATAATTTTAATTAATTTGGTTAATTCGATTTGATTGAAATAAAATTGTTAAACCAAAGATCGCCCAAATAAATCAAATTAAAATTTAGTTTTACCCAAAACCAAACCGAATATCTAATAAACCACCCAAATGTTAAAAAAAAAAAGTTCGGATAAAACAATTTTTTTATTTTATTTTAACCAAATAGTGCTCACCCTTACTAATCTCTGTGGTCCTCATTATCCTAATTCGTGTGTTTAGCATTAAATTTCATCATTTTCACAATAGTGATAGATGAAATCACAAAAAATATTTAAGATAAAATATTTGCAAACGATACGGTATTGGTTGATAAAACCAGAGAGAATATTAATATTAAATTATAATTATTGAGAGTTACATTAGAATTTAGAGAATTTAGATTGAATAGGTCAAAAACTGAGTATATAATATATATATTTAGTAATAATAATCAAAATGATGAAAAAACGATTAGGTTAGAAGAACAAAAATACAAAAAAGTTAACGTTTTAGATATTTTGATTCCATCATTCATAGCAATGAAAATATAGAGCGAGATGTAAATTATAGAATTCAACCGGGTAGGATGAGATAGATAAGGGCATCCGGAATTCTTTGTTGTCGCACAATACCATTACATTTAAAGGGAAAGTTTTATAAAATCGCAATAAAACCCATACTATTATATGACACGGAGTGTTAGCTATTAAATAATAACAAGAGTATATAATGGATGTGATTGATATGAAAATATTGAAAATGGCTGTACGGCAAAACTAAAAGAGATAGAATTAAAAACAAAAAGATATGTAATAAGTTTTAAGTTAGTTTAATTGTGAACAAAATGCGAGAGTGCCGTTTAAGGTTGTTTGGACATATGCAATGAAAATCCAAAAACGTATCGGTTAGGAGGACCAAAAACTTAAAATAAGAGATTTAGTAATGCGTAGAGATAAATTATTGAAAATAACGTAAATTATCCATAAAGACATGATAATTAAGGATTTAGTTGAGAAAATAGTTTTAGATAAAAATGAGTGATGTAGAAAAATCCACACAAATCAAATCAATATTTTTTTAATTTTTCTGATATTTCTCACCTAAATGGTCAAATCCAAAATTTAGGATTAACTTTCGTATTGTTATTGTTGTTGTTGTCAAAAATGTGTTTTAACCAAACTTTGTCCAAAATTGAGAATTTTGCACTTCTATCGTGTTAAAATAATTTTATTTCCTATAACTTCACACTTAAGCAACATGATTATACCTCACCTCCTGCTAGTCCAGGTATCTTCTACCCCTCCTCGTAGGTCGAGGAAATGACTCTTAACACCCAGGCCACCATTATTGTATAAGGAATGTTCCCTTTATCAACTGTCAAGCCCAGCAACTGGCAAAAAAATTTTAGACGAACCTCCAATTACCCTGATTGTCCCAGATTATAGAAACAACTCTCTTAAATGGTACCATTCTGCAAGTGATCAGTCATGTTACAACTCTTAAAATCCATATATGCGTGTACCATGATCATGATAGTAATGTGGCATAGAATTGCTCAAGTTCAACACTCTCATGCGTCAACTTGGCCGCAAAAAATTTGCAATTTGTGCAGAAACTCAGCAAGGGAAAATAAGCAAGTCACAGACAGCAAAATCAAAAATCCTCTCTTAATGGTGCACCTAATACCCTATTTCTAAGCTAATTAAATGGCCCACGAGTGTCCTAAATGACAAATAACAACATAAATATGCAAGAAGATAACCTTAATTACTTGTGTCAATTGCTACATGTTTCACCTATATCTAGCAATTTCCAGCGAACAACCCACCAACTCAAATAGGGGGAAATAATCTATCGAGTTGCCAACTTTGAACACAGAAGCAATTACCTAATTAAGCTAAATCATATTTGATACCATACAAAATCCAATAATATTTCCCACAAATTTTTCCTTAACAAGTCCAACACATATCAACTTATTCACGTTTTTGTAGAACATCCAAATGGTCAAGAGCCTTTGCTCAGGAGCCTTTGCTCAAGTGTCCTGAGATTAAGATCTAGCGTTCGAATTTTTATGAATATATATATTTCCGTGATTCTCCTATAGAACAGAAAAAAAATATTCACATAGTCAAATGCAGGCTGCAATGCATCCCATATCGTCCTAATGATCCCTAACAACACCATCAATCAATCTAACAGCACGTTATCTGAAATTTTCCCTTTTAAAGATTGCATTATAGACCTGTTTCCATCTTCACCCATTTTTCCTATTTAAGCAACAAAGAAGAAATCAAAGAAAGAAGTGTAATAAGATCCCCAGTTGAATTAATTGGCTAATATTTCTATTTGTGGTAGCCGACATTATTATGTCTTCCCAAAAAAATGGCTCTCCAAATTTTCCATTTACGTAACGTAAACAATGTTGTATGGTAACTAGATGGTGAACTCCACAGAGAGAGAAAATTTTGCTAAAAATCTCCAATAAAGCGATGGCCTTGAACAGGGTCAAAAATTAATCTCTCTCAAAACATCATCCAAACTAAATCCTAAAAAGTTATAAAATTTCGTTTTCTTACACTATTTCAGATCATGATCAATGACAATGAAAGAGAGCAAGCATCCGCCTAAAACAGTCCAACTAGCATAGTACCAAACAAATCTATTTAAACACAAATAAAACAATAGTAGGTTACCTTGAATAGGTTTGCTGTCTAACTCCGACATCCCCGACGAGCTCCCGCCTTGCGATTCTGCCGATCCATGTGACGGCGCCGACGGAGGTAAGTAGCTCTGAAAAGCTCCACTTCCACTTCTCGCCAGCACCCACCCTTTTCCTCTTCCCACCAAATCAATCGCACTGCTTCCAAGAAGTGCTTGTCTAGCTGCAGCCACCCAATTTGGCACCGGAGAATTCACAGGTTTGACTGCCCCACCACAACACTGTTGCTGCTGTTCTCTCTCAGCTTTTACTCCTCCTCCTCCTCCTCCTCTTAAACCCAAATGCTCTGTTTCTTCATTCGTCAAGTTCCTCTGTTTCTCTGACCTCCTTCTCTTGGCCTCCATTCTTCTCAATGTCTGCAACTCCTTTCTCTTCCTCCACTCCTCCTCTGTCTCTGTCGGCAACGACGCGGTTCTTGTCAACGTCGGATACGATGCGGGTTTCGTCGGCGTGACGGCATCGTCTTCTCGGATTATTGGAATTGTGCCTGCAATTGAAGATGAACGGAGAAGCTTCTTGTTCTTATCAACCCCAAATCTTCCTCCCAATGAAAGCCCCAGATTTAGCTCAATCTCTTCTTCTCTCTCATCTTCTTCTCTATATTCAGAAGGATTTCGATGTGGGTTTGCGTTAGTATTTGCCATGAATATCTGTAACAGATCTCTTGACACTTCATTAACTTCACCCATCACCCAAATCCAAAAACTAATAAAAAATAAATCAAAAGTTCACAAAATCACAACTTCTGCAAGTAATTTCCTAGACTTAATGAATCTCTGATTAGATTCAGAGATACCCATTTGAAAACACATGATTTTTAATAAGTAAAACTTCGAAAACACTTGAAAATCAAGAAGAAAACAGCGCAACAACTACGAAGAATGTGTTTCCGAATACAAACTCCGGCAGGGTTTCGCGGGAGAACCCGATAGAGTAATTATCGGAAGAAAAACAAAAGTCGAATAAACTGAGAACCCCACGAAAGGCAAGTGTGTAAACTGTTTACAGATTTGTGTTATTTGAGGAAATCAAATAAAAATCAAATCAAATCAAATCAAACGCCCGAGAGAGACAGAGAAAGAGAGATAAAAAGCCTCCTCTCCATATTTTTTTTCTTTTTTGAAGGTTAATAATTATGGGGAAATTTTTTTCTACCGAAAATATCCTCGGAAAAGGTCTTGAGGATATGACACGTGGCGATCAAAGAGGTATAACAGTGACACGTGGGTATGACGACTCCAAAAGGTGATCGATAATGAGTTCTCTATTTTATTTTCCTTTTCTTAATTTTCTTGAAAAGTGTGTCAAAAAGGCCCTATGACCTGGAGCGGACGCGTGTCGTTCTTGGAACGAATGAAAGAATGTCGACACGTGTTTGTCTAGATTAGGTCCTAGCTACTAGGCCACGTTTCGGTTCTTTTTTTTTTCTTTTTCTATTTTTTTTTTGCGTTTTTGAAGATTTATTAGCTGTCTTGCGGTACAATGTGACTAACGTGGTTAACGGTTCTCATTCCGACACGTGGATGACAGCGCCCGTGCATTCCTCGCTTCCATTCAGCTATTTTATCACGGCTTCGCTATTACGCACGACCCTAATCAACAATTAAAATGTTAGCTTATGATACAACATGGAATTTTTTCCATGGCAACGGATAGTTTATAAGTGATTATATCGTTGTCATTAAATAAAATTTAAATTTTAAATTTAAATTTTATATTAAAAGAGTTTTATTTTAAAAAAAATTCCATCTATTTCGAATTAAATTTAATTGATTTAATATAATTATTAAATATCCATTTCAAATTAAATTTGAGATCGTCGTTGAATCATCAAATATCCTATTTCTTTCAAGAATTTAATGGATAAAAAAACTAATTGAATAATACTATAGTCTAGACTATTTTTAATTTATTTATTAAAAATCAACTTTATTATATTAATACAAAATAATTCACATTTTTATAAAAAAATGTTTTAAAAATAAGTAACAAAAGCTGAACTCTAATATCAACTAATTGAATTCGGAAAGTTTTCTTAAGCAGTATTAGAAGACCACAACACAATTTTCTTTATTTCATACAGCAACAACAAATAACAATTAACTTTTATCTATTAAGCGACACCGATTATACAGATTATTTTATATCATTATATTTTATTTCATATTACATACTCGTTTACGTAGTTATTTTCTTTATACTATAACAAAAACTATACTTTTATATCACTATAGTTGGTAATATGAATATTCTTATAATTTTTGTTATTAATATAATTTTTTTATACAAAATAATAAAATCAGAGTAATTATTTTGCTATTAATATAAATCATTTATATATGTCATTATATTTTATTTTATATTGCGTTAATTTGATTTACATTTGTATTACCCCCACTTGGTATGAAATGCAAAATAAATTTAGTTCATTTGAAATAAGATTTTTTTATAATTGAATTCATATACTTTGAAACAAAATATTAGAAATGAAATTCAATATAAATTTCTATACCGAAAAATGACAAAAAAATAAAATATAAATATCCTTGGAATTCCCTCCGTTCAACATTATTATGAAAAAATCATAATTTAATTTCTATATTAAAGTTAAATTTCTTCAACAATTATGACACATCACCCTCTACTTCTTTTATAATTTCTTAACATGGGTCGGATATTGGAATAATAAAAAATTATTATTCAATTATTTTTCCTGAGATTGAGTGTTCGAATATTTAATTTTATAAATATAAAATTATTAAAAAATATAAGAAAGTAAAATTAAACAGATCAAATATTTATGAAATTTATTTAGAACTCTTTTATTGATTTAAAGATTTAAAGTTTTATTAGAGTTATAAATGAATTATATAATAAAATTTATATTTGGAATAAAGTGGAGTTGAACCGGACGAAAACGCAGCCTAATTATGAGTTTTTGGTTGAATATGGTAGAGAGAGAGACACGTAATGGTGACGGGAAGGTGGGAGTTGAAAGATTCCGAGAAACATCATAAAGACACGTGGTTGAGGAGGACAAGAAAAGTCAGTTCGTTTTGGGACAGCTAAGAAAGGAAATAAGCAAAAGCTTCTGCAGGCGTAGGTCTGAAGTGACCCCCAACTTGCCCACACGCAAACGTGTCTTTCAAGCATTGGGACAACTACTCCCTTTTTAATTTCCTTTTATTAAGACCCCCACTCCCTTCAATTTGGATGCCCCATGGGGAAAACACATCATATTGTTTCCGCATCGTATTTATTTTTATTCAAAATAAATATATTATTACTAGAAATAATTCAAAGATCTAAAAATATAATAATAAATTTCACATTATTATATCGAGTTACAGATAAATACCTTATCTTCTTATCTACGTATAAATTTAATATTTTTTTAGTTAACCTTTGAAATTCATATTATTTTAATTAATTTGATTTAAATATTATAAAATCTAATTTATGAACGGTATTTCTTTAATTTATTTTTTTATTTTTAAAATTTAAACCGAACATATTAATTAAGAGATTATGGTCATCATGTAGAATGTTAGTATATAAATTTACTCTATGAATCTCTAATATTAAATAACGATGAATCTAAAACCGTTCCATCATATCCAAATAAATCATCTATATTTTTGAATCTGAGTTGTTGGTTATGAATGATTATAAAATAAGGAGTTTTGAAGGAAAAAAAATACCAACTCTGTTGTCCTTCCATTGCAATTCTATAATGTGAAGATCGTCTATATTCTATTTTTTTAATAAGTAAATTTTTAAAAATAACTAAATTTTACATAAAAATAAAAAATAATTATTATGTTCACTTCACTTCCTCAATCAATGAAGTTACGTATTGTCATGAGAAACGAGCCTTGAATTCAAAATTTTGGTACAAAATCATGAGTACATCGCTTTTCATATGTATAGAGAGAAATCATATTCATACAAAGAGTTTTGATTCAAGTGACATCTTTTCCCTTCTCGTATAATAAACTCAAATTCAAACTCTAGTATATGCTAAAAAAAAAAAAAACCATGTTCTAAGCTATTTTTAGACACGATCAAGCTCTTAACCAAAGTGCCAATTGCCAAATATTATCTCTTGAAGACGAAGTTCATTCTCTTTTTTAACCGCTTTTTTTTTTATTCACTTGATTTACCGCTAAATATTCAAAGTTTTATTTCGATTAATTTCGACCGAGTTGCTGTCAGATTCCAATCGGGAGGGAGCTCTCCCAACATCTTTTTTATCACTATCAAAACTCGAATTCCAATTTTTGATATGAAGTATTAGTGCCCTTTCCACTAAACCAACGAAACGTTGGTCTAAACTAAACCCCCATTTTGGTCTTATGATGGATGATTCGGCAAAGTTCAAAGCTCACATTTTTTCTCTATAAAAATTAAAAATTTTACTTGCAATAATTATAATAGTAAGTATATAAAAGTTGAAAATGTAAAATTGTTATTGCAAGCGGTATTTTTATATAGTCCAACAACCTTCGATGAATTATAACTTAATGTTATTGTCTCCTTTCACCTTAAAGTTCTTAAATTCAAAATTTTTCTATATAATTAAAAAATATAGTTCAACAACCCAAGATCAAAGCTCATATTTTTCCTCATGGGTTTTGCATTATGGACCTACCCTGACAATATCTCAGCAAATGACATTTGAGACCTTGGCTTCTTGGATCTTGCAGCAGTGCCAATACGAAAATTAGGGTTCTTAACTAATTTACATTCTCAATCTGCCCTCTTCTTTTCATGGTAATTAACCAAACGTATGGCAAAATTCTTTTTCATTATAATATTCCAATCATGGGGTAAAAAGCGTGGTTGGCTTTTCATGGCCGGAGAGGGGCAGGTTTCTCTCCCATTGTTTCCCAATGACCTCGGGAAATGAAGAGAAAAGCAAAAGTAGACAAAAACTGCGAACATTAAAAATAATAATAATAATAATGTCCCCACGAGTGTAACATAAGAATACAAATTGTCTCGATACGTTAATTTTAAATTTAAATCTTTATTTATAAAAGAAATAAAAAAAAAAACGAAATGATAGAGAATTAATTTTAAAGCAAACATTAAAAGCAATTAATTGTTTAATTAACTAAAGCAACTTGCAAGGATGACGATGGCCCCTAATGGATTGGTCGGAGTTTCGTGATCATGGAAATAATTTAGGGTTTAAATTTTTTTATTTACCGCCGGTTGTGCCTTAACCTTTTTGCTTGGCCGAAAGAAGAAAGAAAAAAAAATAGATAAATAAAAATTAAAAAGGGTCGGTAATTAGGTTTGGTCGGAACTTGGCTCGGCCTAAATATGTTCTGGGTTGCAATTGTGGGCCAGACATGACAATGTGGGCCCATCAAGGCCCAACTCTTAAAGAACCTCTCATGGAGTTTCCTCGGTCCATTATCTCACCCAAAAGCACAAAGCCCCTCACTCCATTCTAGACATCAGTTGATCTTGGGTGTGGAAAATAAAATGCCCAGAAAGAGTCGATTCTTTATCTGGTTTGCTTTGCTGCATAAGACAAGTTCCTAACAAATATAAAGAGAGGGAGAAGGAAACACACAAATGATACCAAATGTTCTATCAGCAAAAGGGAGGAGGAATCTATCCTTCACATGCTAAGAGACTGTCATCAAGTCAAGAAAGTTTAGAATTTGGTTTACATAGAGAATGTAAGAGACGTCTTCCACATAAGGAATTTAACTTGGCAGTGGCTGAAAGAGAACCGCTAATTAACATTCCATGGAAGACCAGATGGAAGTGGCCACATCCCTTGGAGTCAGGTCTTCATTGCTTCTGCTTGGCTAATCTAGAAGACTAGATGCAAGGCCATCTTTGAAAATATGCAGCCTTCTCCCATTCTACTGCAGTCTTGGCTCTAAAGTTTGTGAGGGTGAAGGAATAAATGCCCACGTGGGGCATCTTTCCATATTGGGAAAAAGGAAATATCTCACTTTCCATATGCATAAATGGTAACTTATGGGATTTGAATTCCCTACCATTTGTGGTGATGGAGACATATGGAAACTAGGGTAAACCCTAGGAGGCACATTTTTGATTTCAAAGATTGCAAAAACATTGTGAGGAGACAATTGTGAGAGAGGGAGAAAAATTCTGCGAAGAGAATTTGTGTCACCGGATTCGATTGAGGGGTCGTGGTGCTGCGGTGATAGCTCATCCTTTGTGGTTATCATCCCGACTGCGAGGTCGATTGATCGAGATTCGTCGTTCCCAGATTTTGCAATCTACTTTTGAGGTATACCTGAAAATCCTATTCTTTTATGATTCCGAAATATTTTGCACGCTTCCGCATGTGTATGTACATATAAATCCAACATTGGTATCAGAGCTAGGGTTGGATTTATTAAAATTATTTTCGGAATATTTTTTTGGGTATAAAAAATATGGGGTTGCAAAAATGGGTTTCGGATCACGGATGAGTTTCGTGAATCCGAATATACCGTGACGTTACCCAAGTCACGTAGATCGCAAATATAATTTTTTCTGAATTTTTTGAGCATGTTTAAGCCATGAAAATTAAAGTTGAAGTTTTCGGCCCTAAGGGTGCCCAAAACTTAAAAACCTAGATCTATCCATGTAGAGGGATTGTTGATCTAAATAAATGGCATATTAGTGTTCCATGTGCATTGATCTACGTTTTGACATGCATTTTGCATTGATTGGCTGCCGGAAACTGGGATTTCCGGCGAGGCCGCGGAGGGCCAAAATTTGGAGATATGATTCGCCGTGTTTAGGGCTTGAATCATTTGAAAAAAAACGAGTGCGAAATATTTGTGGGAAGTCCAAATATATTTTCCGGCAGAAACCGTCGTAAAAATTAGCTGGAAATGGGTTCTCGGAGAATCGGGTCGAAAAACCCGTTGCAGGACCCGTCGGGCGAAGAAGAAGAAGCCCAGACCCGCGGGCGCGTCCAACAGGCGCGTGCAGTGCACGCGCCACACAGGCGCGTGAAGCGGGAGGGCGTGGCGGGCGGGTCGGACCCTGACCCGGACCGACCCGCTACTGACCCGACCCGGTCAGACCCGGACCGTTGACCGGGGTCGGTCGGGTCAACCCTGACCCGTTGACCGACCCGGTCTGACCCGGCTCAGGGCGCGGCTCAGCGCGTGAGGCGCGTGAGCCACGCGCGAGGCGCGTGAGCCACGCGCCGCGACTGGGCGCGCGTGAGCCGAGCCACGCGTGGCGCGTGGCAACGCGTGAGCAGCGCGCCACGCGTCTGGCGCGTGCAGCAGGCTGCCGCCGGCGCGTGGAGGCGCGTGGCGGCGCGTGAAGTGCACCGCCGGCGAGTGGCGGCGCGTGGGGAACCCCGGCGGCGCGTCAGGTCGTCCAAAATTGATTTTTTCAATTTTTTTGGGAGTCCTATGTGCATATTTGTGACTATTTGTGGGATTTTGTGCACTGAATTAAAGTCCGGATGATGAGATGAGATCCCGGGTTGTGGTGTATGGTGTCCGTTGACTCATATGCTCACTTTGGGGTCAATACTTGATTCATTTTGGATTGTTAATTCGTAGGGTGTACGAAATTGTGAAAATAAGCATTATTAGTCACTAACGTCTCTTTCTTTCTGTGTGACAGAGACAATGGCTGCGACAAAGAGTATCGTACTTGATCTCGTTAAGGGAGACAAGTTGAACGGTGACAATTATGAGATTTGGCACCGTAAAGTTCAATTTGTCTTCGAGGAGCAGGACCTAGCGGAGGTTCTCTTACACGAGATGACAAACCCCGGGGTGGGTGATACGCCTCAGGCGAAACTGGATGAGGAGGCGTATCGTGCATGGAAGAAGAAGGATGGCCAAGCTAGGGTCATCCTCCTTAGCAGCATGCACGATGATCTGATTCCAGTTTACGAGCAGTATCCTACTGCGATGTCAGTTTGGAGTGCTCTGAGAGAGCACCTTGGCTCCCGGTCAGCTCCTAAGCTAAGGATGCTGACTTATAGGTTTATCACCTATAAGAAGAGACCCGATCATACCATGAAACAGCATTTAATGCATATGTCAAGTATGATCGCTTCTCTAAAAAACATGGGGGAGCCAATGTCTGATGAGCTTCAGGTACTGGGAGTAATCCAGTCCTTGCCTGACTCCTGGGATGTTGTAAAGACCTACCTCACGCACACTGAAAGTATTCGTACTTTCATGGACGTGCGTAGGCATTGTGAGTTCGAGGAGGAGCGCCAGGAGGTGGCTAGGTCGGTTTCTGGTCATGCCTATGTGGCGGAGTCGAGTAAGGGCTCCAAAGGCGTCAAGCGCAAGTGGCGCAAATATGACAAGAAACCTAGCCAAGCTAAGAGGAAGCCAGCAGCGAAAACCATTGATAGAGGGCAGACACGAAAGAAGAAAGAGCTCGACAAGAGCAAAATCCGATGCTACGTTTGTGGCAAATCTGGGCATTTCGCTCGCGAGTGTGGCGAGCGAAAGGTATGTCCTTCTTCTTTACATGGTATGAGTTATGTTTCATCCACTGTAATGCTTACTAACTCTTCTCATTTGTGGATTGTAGATTCAAGAGCCACCGACCATGTAGCTCGAGATAGGAGCGCATATGTGGAGTTCCGCCGATTGAGTCCCCAAGCGAAGAGGCTGTACGTGGGGAACGGAGCATTTGTGGTAGTGAAGGGGATTGGTACATGCAAGCTGATGCTGCCAAGTAACCAAGTCCTATACCTGCATCATGTGCTGTATGCTCCCGAGATTCGGCGGAATCTCATTTCTGTCCTTTGTTTAGATCGTTTAGGATACTCTGTCATTTTCAAAAGTTTGAGTGTTTCTATCATTTACGATAACTCTGTTTTATGTACTGATTTAGTTCATGATGGACTTTATGCGTTGGATTTGGTTTCCTTTAATAAAATTTCTGATTTGTCTTCTATTGCGTATACATCTGATAGCGTAGTTGATGATGTTTTTATTTGACATAGTAGACTTGGCCACATAGGGCAAGAGAAAATGAACCGGTTAGCTACGAGTGGCTTGTTGGGCCCGCTAACCCGGATCGAGTTGCCCTTATGTGAGTTTTGCCTAGCCGGCAAAGCGACGAGGAAACCATTTGGAAAAGCAATGAGGGCTGGGACCCCATTGCAATTGATCCACTCCGATATTTGTGGACCTATGAATGTGAGAGCCCGAAACGGAGCCACGTATTTCATTACGTTCATAGATGATTACACGCATTTCGGTTACGTCTACCTTATCTCCACAAGTCTGAGGCATTAAATTGCTTCAGGAGGTTTATCAGCGAGATTGAAAACCAGTTAGACTTGAGAATTAAAACTCTCAGAACCGATAGAGGACGCGAGTACTTGTCTAAGGAGTTTAAAGAGCTCTGTTTCGAGAAGGGCATTACGAGACAGTTGACTATTCCTGCTACTCCCCAGCGGGGTAGCTGAGAGAAGGAATAGGACTTTGTTGGAGATAGTAAGATCGATGATGGCGCAGGCCAATTTGGCTATCTCCCATTGGGGAGACGCATTGTTTACTGCCGCCTACGTTCTTAACTGTGTTCCAACCAAGTCCGTAATCAGTACCCCATACGAGCTTTGGGCAGGGAGGCACTTGACCTTAGCCATTTGAGACCATGGGGTTGTGCCGCATACGTTCACGATTCCTCGCACCCACACAGCAAGTTAGGCCCACGAGGAAAGAAATGTATCTTTGTAAGGTACTCTGAACATTCTAAGGGACATGTGTTCCTAGGTGAACGCACGGATGACACGGTCTCCGAGATCGAATCTCGTAATGCTACGTTCCTGAAAAATGATTTCCCTAAGAGAGGCAAAATCGACCAGGATTTCACATTTTATGAGATGGGTGAGTCTGACGGCTCAACTGAGCCCAGAGGAGGGACCCAAGAGCCTGAAAAGGATCTTGTTCCTAGTGGGAGTGACCCATCTCGAGGTGAGGAGGCTCCTCCTCCTCGTAGGAGTAGTCGGTGACATGTACCCCGACGTCATTTTCCGATAAAGGATGAGATCCTCATCGTGACTCTTGAGGATGATGAAGAACCTCAAACCTTTGAGAAGGCTCTCGAGAGTTCTATGAAGGACCAATGGCTAGAGGCCATGAAAGAGGAGATGGAATCAATGAGGGTCAACGGGGTCTGGGACCTAGTTGACCTACCTGAGGATAGAAGGGCCATAGGGAACAAGTGGGTTCTCAAAATCAAGATAAAGGCCGACGGATCGGTGGAAAGATACAAAACCCGTCTAGTAGCCAAGGGTTACACACAGACAAAGGGCATTGATTACGAGGAGACTTTCTCCCCCGTAGTCAAATTTACATTGATCCGTCTACTCTTGGCGATTGTCGCGAGCATGGATCTAGAGTTGCATCAGATGGATGTAAAAACCGCTTTCCTTAATGGAAATCTGGATGAGGAGATCTACATGGAGCAGCCCTCTGGGTTCGTTCTAGTAGGTCATGAGGACAAGGTCTGTCGACTTCGGAAGTCGATATATGGCCTAAAGCAATCATCCAGGCGGTGGTACCTAAGATTCCACGAGGAGGTGATATATTATGGTTTTACAATGATCGAGGATGATCATTGTGTTTACTTGATACGATCTGATAATTCTTTTGTGATCCTGTCCCTGTATGTGGACGATATACTGTTGGCTGGGAACAACATTCAGTATCTGATGACGATCAAAGCTTGGTTGTCATTGCGCTTCGATATGATCGACATGGGTGAAGCTGAGTTCATCCTTGGAGTGAAGATCCAGAGAGATCGATCGAGAAGAATGTTGGCTCTTACACAAGAGACCTACATTAAGAAAATTCTCGAACGCTTTGCGATGAGTGATTGTAATCCCATTGATACTCCAATCGCCAAGTGTGATGGTCTGAGTCTTGAGATGTGCCCGAAAACTCAGGAAGATATAAGGGAGATGCGTAAAATCCCTTATTCCAGCGGAGTGGGAAGTCTAATGTATGCGATGTTGTGTACACGACCAGACATATGTTACGCAGTCGGTCTGGTGAGTAGATATCAATCAAATCCTGGAAGGGGTCACTGGAGAGCAGTGAAAAGGATTTTTAGATATCTCAAGGGAACTGCGAGCTACTCCTTGTGTTATGGGAGAGGGGATTTGCGCCTCATAGGATATTCAGACGCCGACTGGGGTGGTGATCTGGATAAGTGCAAATCGACATCAGGTTTTGCCTTCTTGCTCAATGGCGGTGCCATTTCTTGGAGCAGCAAGAAGCAGACCTGTGTAGCTTTATCTACGATGGAGGCTGAGTTCGTGGCTTGCTCAGTCGCAGTTCAGGAGAGTGTTTGGCTCCGGAGACTATTAGATGACTTAGGGGTTGTGGCTGATAGTGGGAGGCCAGTGATGATTTACTGTGATAATCAGGCTGCTATCGCCTATACTCGAGACCCTAAGTATCATAGTAGGACCAAACATATAGACACCAGATATAATTTTGTTAGAGACATCATCGAGAAGGGTGAAGTGACCGTCAAGTACATCTCGACACATTGCATGGTGGCTGACCCCTTCACCAAACCCATCACTAGAGACTCATTTATAGCACATAGATAGTCATTGGGTTTGAGAATATTTTGATTTTTCTCATTGTACTAAACTGACGATGTGATGCTTATTATATTTTTATATGTGATTTTGTGCATTATTCAGTCACATTTATATTTTCTTAAATAATGCACTTATTGATATCATGTATATTTTTGATGTGATAAAATATATGTCAGGCAGGTGAGGTCGACTCTCTCACACGAGCGACCACCTCCAACTCTGAGTGAGTGGAGATGAGACAGTTTCTAGTCGTAAGAGGCATGAGAGTGGCCCAACTAGAACAAAAGTCGCCTTGATACGTGTTCAGGATGAGGTCATTTGGGATATGACCGACATGGAAATACCCACATCCATGTTGCCTGTGAGTAGCCAGATTTGAGATTTCAGAAATCACCTGCGATAGTGATATTGTCTCTGAGACACTCTCTCTGAGATCTCTGGGTAGAGTCTTATGTGTAGACTGAGTCCCGTATCTGCACAGTGTTAAGAAATCTGACATATGCCCTTTTTGAGAAATAAGGGATTAACACTGTGGCACGCGTTTCATACCGCGTGTGATGACGACTAGGGATAGTGGGAGCAATTATATGAGACGATGATCTATTCATGATCCCCGTTCCCACTGTGTGAGACCCGAGATCCATTGGGTGGGATCTCAAGTACCCTTATTTTACTTTCGACTGTCTCTAGAAGTCTTGATTCAGTGTTTGCTACTTTAGTCTGTTTACCTATGGCCCGGAAGATAAATTGAGGTCTAAGGGGCAGGTCTAGGAAAGCAGCTGAATTGAGATCGATGGATTCGAGTTTGGGAAAGGAAGACCAATCTACATTACATCGTTGTGTAGTATTCACCGACCGGTTTGTTACGTATATCCACGTTGGGATAAAAACGTAATAGTGAATACACATTCGAGAATATATTGGGAATGACTTTCGATGAAGAGAGTGACTCGAAGGATGTAAATGTGATGTGTCTGGGGTACAACGAGATTTTTTATTATTAACGACGACTACTCGAACATCCTAACAGGTGCATCGAGAAGTCTTTATTTGCAGGTGTACTCGCCAGTCGCACGACACCCAATCTAGTATGAAAATCCAAAAGGGTGATACAGGAGATCGCATGAGCTGTGATCTCGTGATGGATGAAAATGCCCTCGTGTGCAAGTGGGAGATGAAGGAATAAATGTCCACGTGGGGCATCTTTCCATATTGGGAAAAAGGAAATATCCCACTTTCCATATGCACAAATGGTAACTTATGAGATTTGAATTCCCTACCATTTGTGGTGATGGAGACATATGGAAACTAGGGTAAACCCTAGGAGGCACATTTTTGATTTCAAAGATTGCAAAAACATTGTGAGGAGACAATTGTGAGAGAGGGAGAAAAATTCTGCGAAGAGAATTTGTGTCACCGGATTCGATTGAGGGGTCGTGGTGCTGCGGTGATAGCTCATCCTTTGTGGTTATCATCCCGACTGCGAGGTCGATTGATCGAGGTTCGTCGTTCCCAGATTTTGCAATCTACTTTTGAGGTATGCCCGAAAATCCTATTCTTTTATGATTCCGAAATATTTTATACGCTTCCGCATGTGTATGTGCATATAAATCCAACAGAGGGAAAACACACTTGCTACGCTCTCTAGCACAGCTGACTCCATTAGGTATGGGAGATGGATTGCTTGGAACCCTAGACCAAGGCCTTCTAATGCTAAATTATGATGGCTCTCCATTGGGAAATCCAGGATCGACGAATGCTGGAGGTCTCATAAGAGACTGGCAAGGAAAATGGGTTATTGGGTTCACCATGAGCATTGGCATCACAAACCGGTTACATGGCAGAGCTATGGGGTAAGAGGGGTTATTGCAAGCCCGCAATCACAATCTTCATGGAATCATCATCGAGCTACACTCCAAAATCCTACCTAACCATCTTAGCAAGGGTGTATGTACGGAGCACCACGTACCATGCCATCCAAGAATGTCTCAACCTCATGCAGTTTGTAGGCATACCGGTTAAGAAGGGAATGTTAAAATAATTTAGAATTTATAACATGAAAAAAATAAAGAGTCGTGAAAATAAATTTCAAAAAATTATGAATTGATTTTCAAAAAGTTATGTGAGATTTTTCAAGATATCTCTTAATATAGAATGATATATTATTCTATATATAGGTGATCATTATATATTTAAATAAGAATGTAGAGTCACTTTAAAAAAAGTAAAAATTTTATGTGATATTATTCATGATTATCTTTTGAGATTTTTCTCTTTCTAATATAATCTTGAGTATTTGTTTGAAAAAATCCTTATTTTCATTATCTTTCCTCTTTCTCTTTCCAACAGGGAACAGATGTGCAGATTTAGATCACTCCACGCAGCAGAGGGAGTAAGCGTTCACTTCTCCTCCTTAAGACATGGAGAGTCTGCTCCGAGAAGATGAAGCTCACATTGCCAACTTTAGGGTCCAGGCCTAGCCTTGTTGTGTTTTGGCCTTTGGACCTTGTTTGCATCTTTTCTATAAAATAAAAGTAAAAAAAAATAATAATAAAATTATACAAGCGTTTTCTTAAAAGGATTAGAAAAAGAAATTATTTATCTGATTTCTTGAGCTATTGTACTAAAAAATTAGGTGTTCTATCTGGGTTTTCCTTTTCAACAACCACTATTCCATTTGTTCTTATTTGTAGATACACAAATAAACTTATTATTATTATTATTATTATTATTTTTTTTTTAATTTTTTCTAAAAGAGATGACTGTTATTACATGTTACAGAGGACATGATCCAAACATTATTGTTTCAAAGTCATAAGTTCAGCTAACTACATGGGTAGTTTTGTTAACACATTAAAAAACATTCGAGAATGAAGCACTATCATATTATTAGTTAATAGGGGATATGGTCCCCAATGACTTGGATTTTATAACTTCGGCCATCTCTCGAGCGGCATGATTTAGCGCATTCTTGTCGGGTATGGGAAGCACAGCGTTTGGTTCTGAAATAAAATACGAAATGACAGCTTTTATGGAAAAATATAAGTTTGAAAGCTCCCGGCGAGGATCGAACTCGCGACCTTTCGCTTACGAAGCGAACGCACTACCACTATGCTACGGAAGCGGTACGCGATTTCGTCTTTGACATATATATTCAGTGCATTCGGTGCACTTTCGCTTTCTCCCTTTCTTATAGAGAGAGAGAGGGAAGGCTGTGGAGGCGGAGGGAGAGAGGGGGAGAGAGAGATGTGCGGAATCGCAGTGATCATCTCCGGTATTCGCATCAATTTGTCGTCTTTGCTTCCAGATTTTCTCTCTCCTTGTCCGGAACTTCAACATGTAAGCAAAACCTCTGTCTTTTTTTCTAGTTCAACACTGACTAGCTCTCTCTTTTCTCTGTCTACGTGAATCAGGTAGACTATTTCTCAATAGACAAGTTGAAAGCAGCTTTAAGAAGGAGAGGTCCTGATAGCTTCGGTACCAAGAAACTCATTCTTCGTTTTGAGAGTGAGGGACGAGTGCTTCTCTCTCGTCTCCACCACGATAGAGTCGATACAAACACTCTAAGCTTCTCTTCTCTGACTCCTGATTATGAAACTTCTCTATCGAGCCAAGTGAATCGGCTTGGTGTACCAAACTCTATTGGTGAATTGCTCTTCTTTGGCGCCACATTGCAACTTAGAGGACTAAACCCTATTGCTCAACCCTTGGTGGATTCATTTGGAAATTTATTGGTATTTAATGGTATTATTTTTCCACCTCTAACTTAAATTTTGTAAATAATCTTGTCGCATCATAGTGGATTGATTATTATTGGAGTAATTGTTGGGTATGCTGAATATCAAAGTGGTGCTTCTTTTTGGAATTATAACCCTAAGTTTATATGTGAAGTTAATGGTGGGTAGTAGTGATAAAATTTTAGGCATTTCCAACTGGGTTTTCAAAGCCATTGACCTAGATCTTTTTATGGCATGAAATGATTGGTTGAAAATTGTATTTCACATTTTTGTGATGAATTACCACTTATATTATCCGACTACGTCCTTGAAGCAAAATAAGGGCCTTCATAAATAGCGTATTTGATTTGCAATAATGCTTTTTGTGGGAACTTTGGTGATAAATTTTAGATATTTGCAAATAAGTAGTGGCCTTGGTGATGTGCTATCAACTTTTTCCTTTTTTTTTTTTTCAAGAAAATAACATCCTTACTAGAGTTAATAAAGGGCATGTTTGGATGCACTTATCATAAGTGGTTCTACCTTTTCATTGTTTACCAACTTTTTGACCAAAATGGGGTTTGCTGACATATTCATATAAAAACTTTTGCATTTGCTGATAAATATGCCTTTTGAATTATGACAAAATAGCCAATAAGCACGTAGGAGAAAAGAAACTAAATGGCCCCTTAGTTATCCAATTTGAACACTTTTTGTTCCATTTCTACACTTTCTGTTATGCCTACACAATTTTTTGGTTTGCTTTTTGAAAGTGATTACCATTTAGAATGATTTTTGGGTGTCTTTTCGTCACTACAGGTGAAATATTTGGTGGGATTCATGTCGATTGTGATAGCAATGACACTGAAGTTCTTCTGCAGTCTCTGGAGAAGTGCTGCTCTTGCACTTCGCTGGAAGGATGTCATTGTGGTTGTGAAGGGCATATGTCTGTTCCAGAGCTTCTTTCTGCAATTAGGGGTCCATGGGCTGTAATCTATTGGCAGGTACCGAACTTTCAAAGTGGTAAGTTTCTTTTGTTTATGTATTATGATGACGAAGGAAGTGCTTTTGTAGGAAATCATGTTCACCAAGTTTTGTTAAACTATTTGATAGAATAATTCGAGAACTTTATGGTTTGGGCGAGATGCATTTGGGAGGCGGAGCCTTCTTGTTCATTGGCCTAGTGCGGTTGATTCTAGGTTCCTTTTGTCTTCGGTTGCACCAACTTCTCTTATGGATAAGAATTCAGGTATATGGTTCTTGAAGGCTGTCTCTTCTTTCTATGATATATTTCTGAAGGGATGCAAATATAAATCTTGGGGTAAATGTATAAGCATTTGTAAACCTTGTCCTTCTTTTTTGTTTTGTTTTGTTTTTTTTGTTTTTGTTTTTGTTTTGTTTTGCCTTTTTTTTTAACTGTAATAAAGTTTCACATAGAATGGTTGCTTTTTTGGCATGGAATGCATCTGTTACCACACATGTTTGTGGCCATGGTTGCTTGAATTTTCTCAAGCTTGCTGCGAATTGGATTTGACGTATCATTAACTTCTTATTTGCATGCATTTACTCCGTCTCGCACCATTCTTGTACCATTTTGTTTTATAAATTCCATGGTGGTTGTAACTTTTGCGAATCAAGGGGAGATTGTGCCATCTACTCGTTTCATGCTGATTCTCAGCACCTATGATGCAAGTGGTCTTCATCTATTATTTTAGGAAGTGACAATATATCACTTTGCGTTCAGATCCTGATATTAGAGATGGAATGAACAATCTCAATTTCTGGGAAGAGCTTTCGTGTGGCATATATAGCATAACCATGAATGCTCCAAAAGCAGATGGGTTCTTGGCTGGTGAAGTCAAAAGACATGATTGGGCTAATTCTACTCTTAAAGAACTTGTCAAGTGGGAGAGAACTCTGATTGTTCCTAAACCTGAGATGCAGGTCTTGAAAGATTCAAATGACAGATATTCACTCCATTCTAATGGAATGCTTCCTGAATTAGGTAATTGCAATATGGTAAAGATAAAAGCCAGACAAATTCAAGATTTAAATCTAAATATAACTGTTGGAAGGTTGAATATATGTACTTTATTGATATATTCCCAGATATCTTGGATTCTGAGAGTTCTTGGTTTGTGGTTCTTGTCTTGTGTAGGACCCCAACAATACTCGGCCTCAATGCCAGCACAGATGGTGCTGAGTGCTTTAAGAGAATCCATGAAACAACGAACAATACTAAGCAAGGTATGCATTGAAACTACCATAATCGATTTTCTTGTGTTGTCAACACACATTGACTCATTTGCTTTGCCCAGTTTCTTTACATCCTCTTCTTTCGCCTTATCTTTTTCATCAAGAAACCTCCATGCGAACTGAGTTTAATGGCTTTAAAGTGGCCGCCTCCTTTTATGGGCCTGTTCTGGTTTCTGTTTCCATCTCCTTCTGCCACTTGATCTAAACTTCCTTGGTTATGTTGCATTGCCTCCTTGGTATGGGGACAAATCTTAAGATCATCCTTTTTTAACCTCTTTCATTGGCATTTTATCATATTTATTTGGGTTTTATACTTCTAATAGCATCTTATAAGTCGTTATTTCATCAAAACAACACGAAGTTCATGGGTAGTAATATAAATGTGAGAGTTACAAGCTACAGTCATCCAAACCAATTTTTTATTTCTGTTAGTGTCTGAGACTGTTGCCATATCTGGCACTTGTTTCTTTTTCTGATAACTGGGACATTCTTGCATTCTTTTGTCATGTACCTGCCTGAGCTGAGTGAGAATACTATCACACTTGAATTGTCCTGTTGAGAGGGCATTGTCCAAGAGGTATATTTGATATGGATCCTGGTATTTTAACATGCAGGGATGCCAACAACCTGTTCCTGTGGCAGTTCTTTTCTCTGGTGGACTGGATTCTATGATTCTTGCAGCATTGTTAAATGAGAGCTTACATCCTAGCTGTAAGTGTTGTCACCTGAGTTTGCTTTCATTTCAATGATTTGATTCTTAAGGATTTGTTAACTACATTCTGAGTTGGAACACAATTTTCTATTCTTGGGAAGTTCAAGCTCATTCTTTGCGCAACTGAGCGCAGATGTGTGATCACCTTTCAAGCTTTGGATCTCTTGCATTGTGTACTTGCGACTATGTCTTTGCTTGGTTTGTTGATAGGTTTAAAGGATGATTCATATGTGTAGCTTAGCTAATTTTGAACAGATAGCAGAGACAAGCTCGGAATATATATATAAAACATTTGGGAAAGAATGTTTTGTAGTCATATTTAACCATGTTCATAGTTCATTTAGGCTTTCTTAAGATAGCTTGTTAAAGAACTCAGCTATGTCAATAAACTCAATCATCGCCTAGTGCTAAAACAGCTGAATGAAAAATCTCTTGTTCATTGCTGCTCCATTTCCATACCAAATGTGTGGGGTGCACATTTAGAAAGTTTTTTAGCTTTTGCCTCATTGAGCTGCTTCTCTCAGAGGCTGCTGCCAGCACTCCCTTGTTAGGGGTGCTTTGTTAGATATTCGAGTTAAGAGTTGTTTTATGGATGCATTAGTTTTCCTTCCTTTTTGGGTGTTGAGAAAACTGCCTAAATACTTATTGTGTTGCAGATGAAATTGACTTGATTAATGTAAGCTTTGACAACCAGTTTGCTCCAGATAGGATCTCTGCCAAGGCAGGAGTGAAAGAGCTTTCAAGAATTGCACCATTAAGAAGGTATATTAAATTCTTGGTGGCAAATTGTAAGTCTAGCCTCCAAGGCACGGGCCATAAATTTTTGAATTGAAATGAACTGAAAGAAAGCAAAAATCTTGTAGAGTTATGATTGATAACATTTGTCTAAAAATTCAACAGCTTTTGATGGCAGTGAAACTACTATACATAATAATCACTTTTCCTTTCTTTTTTAATCAAAGAAGACAAGAGGTCAATCAACCTTTTTATTTATTTGTTGTGTTCAACCAATTCAAATGGCTTGAATAATGCAGGTGGAAACTTGTGGAGATTGATGCTTCATTGTCAGAGTTGACTTCAGAAATAAAGCATGTTACATCACTCATAAATCCTGCTGAGACATACATGGTGCCCAGTCTTGAACTTTAAACTAGAGTGATTAGCACTTTTCTTTTATTTTCCTCCAAATCTAGCTTTAAAACGGTGTGCTATGAGTTCCAACACCTTTTATTGTCCACCCTGCTTCCATCAGATTACTGTATGTATGCCCATCAATGGGATCATTTCAAAGCTTGTTTGGAGATGATGAAACTGTATATACATATATATATATTTTTTAATTGTTTCAGGACCTTAATATAGGAGTAGCATTGTGGCTGGCCGCTGCTGGTGATGGTTGGTTATGTAGAGAATGCAACGATGATGATGATGATGATGATGATGATGATGATTGTGAGCGTATTAAGTACAAGTCTGCAGCCAGGATCCTCCTTGTTGGTTCCGGAGCTGATGAGCAATGTGCTGGTTATGGCAGGCACAGGACAAAATATAGAGAAGGAAGGTAATATTTGCCTTGTGTATTCTTGATTCTATCGGTTTTTGCTCTTAACCTCACTCCACATTTCTCTCACTTGCTCTTAACCTCACTCCACATTTCTCTCACTTGAAAGACCGATATTTAATTCTCTCTCTCTCTCTCTCTCTCTCTTTTCCTGACAGATGTCGGTGTGCTGAGCATATAAAAATGTGTTACATGTACTATTGTCTATCCACTTCTCCCAATATGGAGAAAAATCATTTCCAAAAATGTGGGTTGAAAAATAACTGAAATATTAGAGATTAGAATTGTGTTATTGTTGCTTCCTTTGCCAACTAAGTATTATGCTTGTAGTGGGATGATTACAACTATAGCATAGTGTTAGTATGCTGGAAATCCATGTTTACTCGAGAGTTGCTTCATGGGAAATTTGGTGGGGTTCATGCAATCCAAATGCCTTGTTCTGATATACCTTTAGTGTTTTGTGCTATGAAAGAAGTTTCATGGATGCTGAAGCTCAAACTTTTTAATGACCGAGAGGATGATATTCTTGTCCATATCATTTTGTACCCTTAATTTTCTACGTGAAGGCTTTTTGTGGCCTCCTAGTCATATTTCATGAATGTTTTCTGATTTGCTTTTAACTTTGGTTTGGCTGTACTAATTTGGCTTGTTTAATGCACAATCAGCTGGCTTAAATTGAACGAAGAGATGAAATTGGACATGCATCGAATATGGAAAAGAAACCTTGGAAGAGATGATAGATGCATTTCTGATAATGGCAAAGAGGTAACACTCATGACATGGAAAACAGAGATTTTTCATTGGTTTTCCTTTTTTTTTTCTTTAAGAATAAAGAATCTCTGATGCAATTACTTGTTTGTATTAGGCTAGATTTCCTTTCCTGGATGAGGCTGTTATTAGGACTCTGCTTGGCTTTCCTCTCTGGGAGATTGCTGACCTTAATCAACCAAGTGGAACCGGTGATAAGAAGATCTTGAGAGAGGTGAGCATTATGAACTTTGATCTGTATGTAGCACTCTCTGCTTTGCTGCTTTCTTGGAGTAGCTGAATGGTGGAAAATAAACTGTTTTTGAAGGTTGCACGTTTGCTTGGCTTATATGAAGCAGCAGTCCAGCCTAAAAGAGCAATACAGGTGGCATGCATTCTACTCACATTTATATCAATATATAGCAATTTGTGTTTTCTCAATCTGCTATTATTAACTATGTCTTGATTGGCATTCTAATGTTCACAATTAGTTTTTGATTTAATTATTTCTGACCAAATCATTTCAAAATCAACTGGAACACGGAATTGACTTTTGTTGTGCACATTGTTCAGTTTGGGTCCAGAATAGCAAGAGAATCAAATAGAAAGAACTTTGGAAGTAACCGAGCTGCAAATCAAGCATCTGCAGGTAGTGCAGTTATACACAAGCCTTCAACTTGAAAATTGGTGCCATCTCAAGATCCGGACCTGATGCCTTGCAACTTCTCTCTTCTATAGAGTACTTGTCCATTTAACCCTGACTTAAAGTTTTAACTGGTTTCGCCCAAAAGATGCAGACCATGCTGTTCATCCATCTAGTGGGTGGGCTTTACAGTGGTTGATCCCCCTTCATGTAGGGGAAAGCCAGACAGGGATTCGATTTCAGGGCATTTCTAGATTGTTGACTCTGAAACTCAGCTATTTGAAACTTCCTTCGGGGCCCTTCTTGGTGGCGTATTCTTCACTGTGGCTGTTGTAGCTTTTGTGAATGAAAGCTAGAAATTGTTTTTATCATCGTCTAATTGTTGTCTTTTATTTATTTATTTGTAGATGTAGAACCATTTTAGCATACTTGCATCTCTATTGATGTTGGCTATTAAAACAAGAGATGAGATTAGATCTGTGGAATCTAATGGGTTTTAACTAACAAGCACCTAGGAAATGTCCCGAGGAATTCTTTTTATGGGCTTCTCCAGGGGGATGTGCTATGGGCACCGAGGGATTCCAAATGTCAGAATAATAGCTTATCATAGAATAATTTGTACAATAACTGTGGGTTTTCACCCGCTATGAAATGCATGATTTTGAGCCATTGCTCGAGTAACTTCTTCGTCCGGAGCCTACGAAGATGAACCAAATGAAAAATAATCCCTTGCATATATTCGAGTAACCAAAATGTTCGTAAATGCAGTTCTTTTATGTCTTCGCTTGGTTGCTGGGGTAGGGAAGAATTTTAATGCCAACTAATAATAGCCTATGCACTGCAGTCAGGTGGAGGGCTTCTCATTTCTCTGAAACAATTTAATTAACATAATTTACCCCGAAACACAATTGGATTTTATTGCTATAGGGCTCTCCATCTCCAAAGACCACTGATCGTTTCATCACCCAAAATGATAAAAAAAATTAAAAACAAAGATCGTAAAACCGAGAAGGCCATAAATAACCTTTTTGCATTTCTGAGTCATAAAATTTCCTTTCACTATCCTTGGCAATAACTTAAAGGCTACTGCAGTCTTCATGTTGATGGAAGTCCCCTGGAGACTACATTCATATGAGCAGCTAAATACTTGGCTGCTGCAACTAAAACAACGCTTATGATAACAATTTTAATTGGATCAACTAAATGGAAGAGACTCTTTGCGGGCTTGCTCTTTTGTTTACCAGATAGATGGTCGAAAGATCTAAAAGTCTGGCTCTTCATGAATGAATCATATGAGTCAATCTCTTCTCTGGTCAATGCAGGCTTTAAAGCACATCTTACTGTGTCGAAATGGTGGTGGTACACAACAGAGGCAGATATGTCCTCTCTTAGAGCTACAATGCCAGCTTCCCTACATAGTCCCTCCAGTTCAGCCCCTGTGAAGAGCTCTGTGTGTTCTGCTATCTGTCTTAGATCAACATCATTTCCTAGGTTCATATTCCGAGTGTGAACTCGAAGTATTTCATGCCGAGCTTCCAGATCAGGAGGTGGTACATAGAGAACCTGCAATTATGCGGAAATAAATAAGCATGGCAAGACATCGGTAAGAATTTCTTTCACTGTTGTTAGTTCACTGAATGATATAAGGTTTGTGTTAGAGCAAGGGAAAAGATAAAATAAATTGGGTATACAATGGACACATCAAGGTTGCATATCTCAATCCTAAGCAGTCATTTGCACTACAGAATAAAGACAGTGCACTCTTAAACTGGAGCACCATAGTAACTGTAGAACCCTGTGGATGTGTGTGCATATGCATGCATCTTCCGTCTATTTGTGGTATATACGTAATGCTAGCACTAATCTCGGTATATGATGTTACTCAATCATCTATGCAGAAGAGAGAAAGATAAAGAACGGGTATAATCATGCTTTTTAGGTCCTTCCCTGCTCTCCTTGCACCAGCAAAAGCCTTTAGTTGCTCAAACCCTCCTGGTTAGAAAAAAGTGAAGTAGAAAGCAGGCCTTAAAACCCTTGAATGCTGGAACATTGCTGCAATTTTCATTCACAAAATGAAGAAAAAAAATTCTTCTCATCCTTCCTTAAGGATGCCAGTTCATAGACCATGTCAGACACTTGCCACGTGTAATAAATAACAAACTGGTAAATATCAATGACATGGCTTATGCCGATTATAGCGCTCACAGAAGCAAACATGGTTCAAAAGTTGCAACTTACAATTGTGAGTAGAACTCTAACAAAATGAAGCCTTCAAATTAAGCTCCACTAATGCAGGAATGGAAACCATTGCAATTAGATTGGGAGACTTCATGTTGCCAGGCATAATATCACATATATAACTACAGAGAAGCGAGAAAAGGATGCTAACTAAAGATGGTCAAGTTTGCTGCCAGTCAAGTGATAGAAATCCCAACCAGTCCATAAAACTGCCAGTAAATAGCTCAGAATACACTGGAAAAAAAAAAAGGAAACCATGCAGAAAGCATGTTTACCAGATCAAAGCGCCCAGGACGCATCAGTGCACTATCAATTGCAAAGGGACGATTCGTAGCAGCTAAAACAAGAATTCCCTGCCAAAAGAACTGAATTTTAGATAACAAATAGGGAAGCATGTGCTGTGTAACATATGGTATGTGGGTTTAAACTGAGCAGAAGAGAACATTGTATTACTTTAGCCTGTTCTAAACCATCCATTTCAGTAAGCAGAGTAGATAAAAGCCTCTCTCCCACTGTTGTGTTGGAGCTTGAACTCCCACCTCTGTAAAGGAGCAAGGAAATAGAGTTTACACTGAACCTAAATACAAGAAAGACATCTTTTCTTTTTTCTTTGTTTGGAGGGGGGATAAGCCATAACAAACTCCTTGGCATATGTATGTGTGTCACATCAAATATATACAGAGATACATAAACAAAAAGATCACAACAAATACAAACCTTTTGGCAGCAATAACGTCAGCCTCATCGAAAAAAATAATGCTTGGTGCTGCAAGGCGAGCTCTTTGAAATGTGTTGCGCAACAAAGCTTCACCTTCACCAACATACATTGAATACAATTCTGCACCACTGATGCATTGTCTATGGTCTTAAGAATCACAACTCATAAAACCAACCCTAACATGCAAAGAGTTATAAAGGGCAACAATATAAATACTCTACAAGATCATGCCAAATTAAAGTATTAATTTTATTTTCTCCATCAATAATCTAGACATTACTGATAGCATCCAAAACATGTTACAATAAAGCAACCTCAGCAGGAATGCAACAGTTTAAAATAGCCCAGACAAAACAACCATAGAACCCACTTAACACCTTATAGTAGCAGTTACCTGGAGGCAACCTTCTTCTGCATCCATCCAGAAAAATCTATCAAGTTTACAATACTTAACTAGATTGCTAAAATGACAAATCTTGATGTTCTTAGTATCCACATTGTTACATTTCTCTGTTTGAATTTGAAAACTACAAGCTCACCCAACTGCTCAGCAAGCCAAAAAATAAAATGATGGCCTCTGACTCTATCTGGCAACAATAACATCCAGAAAACCACAAGCTAAAAGCTGCATAATTGTGATAATGCCACTATCTTTCTAGCCATGTAATACAACCCTATAATTAGATAAATTCCCAACAGAAACACAATAAACCAAAAGATTTTGCACTCTCACCCATGTGACACTAACAATTATGCTAAAGAGCCAGCCACAGTTGGATATTCTATTGTGCATTACACACAACAGATACATTGATGAAATCCATTAACAACAGTCTCACACTTGTCCACACTTTATATTTGAATTTTAAAGGACAGTTCCACACCTCCAAAACTTGCAAAAACAAGATGGACAAATTGACTCACAACCAATGGAGTTTTCACATACAAAGCCTCGAAAATAATATAAAACTATGGACAACTTGCATAGAACTTAAAAGGAAGCCACTTGGTACTTAAAATGCAAGCATAACTCAAATAATTAAGGTTAAGACGAATGAAATTTGTTTTTTGCTATTAACTAATACTCATATTATTTATATATTCTTTGATACTTAACACATGAAAATTACATTGTCACCCATATATATCCATGTTGTCATGCCATATGACCATACTTCATAACTTTCTTACTGTATCACACTTTTCTTTTCTGGGTGAGTACTGCATCACTTTAGGTGGTAATAAGTGATACACACCTCAAAGAGAAAAATGATGCTTGGGCAGCATTTGCAGCCGCTTTAGCAAGGGTGGTTTTTGAACACCCTGGAGGACCATGCAGAAGAACCCCACGTACAGGCAATATTCCCAGCCTTGAAAAAGCGGCAGAATGTTTAATAGGCCACTCAACAACTTGCTGCAGTTTCTTCTGCTCCATGAAGAAATAAACCTTTTAGAGATCAACGTAATTACGTCAAATGAAAACACAAAGCATGCACCTACAAAGGACGCACCTTCAGATCTTTCAATCCGCCAATGTCTTCCCACGACACCTTGGGTATTTCTACAGTGATACCTCTAGTGATGCTTGGACCAACAACCAATCTTGCATCCTTCCAGTTGTCATTTGTCAAGATAAGTGTGCCAGCATCAACATGAGCATCAGAAGACTTCCTAACTGCAGACATGGCAGCCTCACGACACAAGGCTTCCAAATCAGCTCCAACATATCCATTGCAAGAGGCAGCTATGGCTTGTAAGTCAACATCAGGATCCAAAAGAAGCTTCTTTGTGTATAGCTGAAAATAGTTCACAAGAAAGATGTTAGCATTATAGTTGTATAACCCCTACCACTATCTGAGACTTGGCCTAGAATCAAGTATTATCTTGCCTTGAGAATTTGATATCTCTCCTCCTCTGTAGGAATTGTGACCTCAACTTCATTATCGAAACGTCCTGACCTTCTTAATGCTGGATCGATGGCATCCACTCTACAATTTTTAACCCAAAAAAAAGAGTTAAAATGATAAGTGATTAATATTTTCCAAAACATATATAAAGCAGAAAACATTTTATTTTGAGTTTCCATTTCTCAGAATAGAAGGTCAACAGCAGCTGTCATATCACAAGAAAGTGATGAGAGCTTAAAGGATTTTTCAAAATAGACTTCAAATGAGTTGAAAACATAAGGAACAAGAGCACAAAATTGCAATAGAATATCTCTGAATGCTTGTCCAACAAATAAATGGTGGAGTGATGGATAGAACATCTAGATGGGGCCATTAATTATATCAATCACTGTAATTATATATTTAGTTTCAAGTACATGAATACATCCTAGCTATATTGAAATCGTAAAGGGAGATTAGTAACGAAAGTGATGTGTAAATATGTGATGACCCATGTAACTTCCCCTCCTACCCTTTTCTTTTCTACCATCCACTAAGATACCTATGTCCTATTAGATTTCCACATTTTAATGCCTCTCATTCTCCACTCTCTTGCCCCAAACTAAATTGCAACCAAGGAAAGCCTCTAAGGGCATCGAAACCTGCTTGTAAGTGTAGAGATTTTGGTTGTTCTTTCTTTTTCCCCCTGGCAGGAGGGGGAGTTTACTCCCCCCATCAGAAAAATACTTATGCCCAACATGCCACCTCTTCAAGCTAAAGTTCTTCAGAAAATCATGAATTCTAGTGCCCTCCCATTCTTTACACAATAAGAATTGATTGAATATAATTATCACTGTGGCAAACACAAATCAAATTCTAAATTCAGCACTTGTTATAAATTAAAAAAAAAATGTCCTAATACCGGATTATAACAAAAGACACCAAACTACCCGAGACATCATGCTGAGAAAACTTGACTTCTAGTCCCACAAAAAGAAGATACCATCCTCAAAGCATGATGAATTACCTGTTAGTAGAAGCCACCACAACAACTTGAGGATTAGACGTTGATGATGTCCTGTTGGAGTCCATTAACACAAAGAGTTGCGAGGCTACACGATTATCCTGCTCTCTTCTGCAACAAAATATGAATCAATATGTAAATATATAAGGACCATGACTCGTCCAATTATGTTTTCAACAAACCAAAATCTTCCTGCAACAGAACTCAGTCCAGGGACTAAAAGAAGCAGTTTTAGCAGCAATAATAGCTAAGCTCAACAAGGGCGGAGAGGAGAAGATGGTAAACCAGACTTCCCCACTCTGTTGTGGATATGCATAAACTGGTGCAACAGATCAAAGGAAACAAAAAGAAGACGAAAAGAGCCAGAAGTACTTTGATGTATCAACTTAAGGCAATCTAAGAATTTTTTACTAGTTAGATTTGTTTGAATGTTTTGGAACTAAGGGCTTGCAAATCTTCAAGGTGGACTTACAAAAGAGAAAAAGGAACGTCTCCCTAACAGTCTGCAAATTAAAATCAATGGTTCCTATGATTTCTAAAAAATACTAAGTGAAACATATTTTGTTTCAAACAACAAACAAGAAGCTTATGACCCCTCCCCCAAATTCTTTTAGGTTGTGAGACACATACCTAGAATCGCGCCTAGGACAGAGAGCATCTATTTCATCTATAAAGACAACTGATGGCTTGCCTAGCATTGCTTGTGATGATGCTTCTTCAAAAGCCTCCCGTAGAATTCTCTCGCTTTCCCCAGCATGTGCTCTGTGAACAGAATGTGGACTACCATGCATATAAAACAAAAGTACAAACTCAAACGTCAGTGGGGAAATACTCAACAAAATCCTAAGTTATCAAGAAATGAAGAATTGCCATACTCAGCTTAGATATCATACCTCACAACTGTTAAATGCGCACCACATTCACGGACAACTGCACGTACCAAGCTTGTCTAGCACGGAATAAGCAATTGTCCATATGAATTAACACCCAGATAGAGACCAGCTAACATAAACATAAGTTCTTTAATGGAGAACCCATGACACATAAACACCCCTTGTATAAAATTACATGGTCACTCAAAAATGAGTGGAATAATAAATTGGACAAGAAAAGATTATGACAGGGTATCCAAAGGAGACATGTTTACAATTGTATATCAACTGAAGGAATGGACAAATTCTTCTCGTAAAGAATGTCTCAGTCAATGGGCATCTCCAAAAAATCTACCAAGTGAATACGTTGGGTTGGGATTCTGTAGAATAACAATATTATATAGGTAGATTCAAGATTTAACAACTATGAGTATAACAAATAAAGACTCTAGGAACGCCCAACACCTTAAAATTCTCTTCTCCTAGTACCGAACAACTGAAAATTGTGAAAACTAAAGGAGCCAATCAATACCTTTCCGGTGCCAGGAGGGCCATACAGCAATAAACCTCTGCGCCACTACATTAAAAAACATCATATGAGTTTACCAACCCAAGTTAACCAGGAAAAAACAAAATTGAGGAATTGTTGGTTTCCTCACTTTGAGACCGAGTTTTTGGGATTCCTTGGAGTAAAAAAGAGGGAAAGTGATGAGTTCGCGAAGTGCTTCGAGTGCTTCAGCATTTCCGGCAATTGCCTCCTCCGCTCTCCACTCATTGTCAATATTATCGATGCAACTGCCATTGATGTTGCTTGAACAACTACCTTCCATGATCAGCAAAAACTTCAAAACCTAATTTTGAGCGAGAGTGAGAGACAAAGAGAGACAGAGAAAGAGAGAGAGACGGAGATCGTTCGGTCGGAGGGATAGGGTTTCGGTGATGAAGAAAGTTCGGGCCACCGGTTCGGTTCCGAATCAGAACCACCAAGCCATCGGTTTTCGTTCCTAAATTTGGAGCCAGAACCAAAAACCATCAAAATTCATGAAAGAAATTGACCACGGCCCCTTGGCCCAACTGGACCAGACCATCCGGCCGGTTAAGCAGGGTTAGACCAAATTAAAATTATTTTTATTTAAGAAATATAAGCAATTAACTGCATTAAATATTAAAATTTTACATTTCATACAGATTTGTATGAACTTTTAAGATATTTAATAATTTCTATTAATTTATATAAATTATTAAGAAAATTTATGTAAAACATATTATTAATCATTTTAATTTACCACTTTATCAAAAATAATATAATTTTAGCATAAGTGGCAAAGATTTTCATAGATTTAAGGTGAAGAATTTGTCGATTAATGATTAAAAAAGGAAAATTCTAGTTTAATTAATTTAAATATATTATTTTTGTTACATTATGTATCCTAAACTGCAACAACGTACATATAATAAAATAAGATAACTCGAGTTTCATAATTTCTTACTATGACACTTTAAATTGACTGAGAATAAAATTTTGTTATAGTCCAAATTAAAACTATTAAAATTCTAGCAAAATTATATAATGTATAGTATAACGGATAAGATTCATAGTGAGATTAAATAAGAAATTTGCCTATATCTGTTTTGTATTTAAGAAATTCAGACAGGTTTGGACCCATGATCTATGAAGGGTCAGTTCTAAAATCCTTTTTCTACCAATTGGGCCAAAGCCCTTGGCCTATAATCATGTGGTTGAAGTAATTGGAGATGATCCTTTCTCAAGCCCCTGAAAATTATAAAAGATCGAAGGGCATACCAATCTGGCCATGGAACACCGTCTTTGCCAATTTTAAACAGTTATGATTTTCAATATGACATTATTATTGCAGAATATCTTGCCTCCACAACCATATCCACATTCTTTATTATGTATGGTTATTCATGGCCATCCATCTTTAATGCAACGTGGTACTGGGCCCATTCTTAGATTATTGTCTTGATTTGTTTGTTATTATTTTTTTTAGGTAACTTGATCATCCGTTATCCGGTATCCAAAATTTTATCTCGACTAATCTGGATCGAGAAGTCTGTCAAGCGTCAATTGAGGGGGTTCTCTCCCAATAATATCTTTTCTGTATCCAGTGGGAGTCAAACTCCCGATCTAATTAAGGAACGAAAGTACATTATCTACCTACACCAACACGTTGGTTTTGTTTGTTATTATTGTCCTCTCTCCAAGTCATGTCTGCATGCACAGGCTTTGGAGCAACAAGTAACCCCCGTAAAGGTCCAGCCAAATTCAACACCAAAACCACTGGCTCCGATTCCAAGTATGAATTTTTCAAAAGCAATTCAAATGCAATTTTCTCATTCATTTTCAGCGGTGGTTGTTATTAACATAATCAGAAGATAAGAAAACAATCAGATGGATAAGGATATCAATTTCTCTAGACTGATGAAAGATGTGTTTGGAAAAAATGCTAATATAATTAAATTCTAGATCACTGCCTAAATAGGATCACTGCTTAAATAGGGATATAGTTTCTCTATGCAGGTACTCAAATTTTCCAGTGCTAGTGTTTGTTTTATTTGATCATCTACTGAACTCATGATCAAATGAATTGAAAGATATGGTACATGATACATGATGGGTTTGGCTTGGCTCTAGCTAGCACCAAATGGGTTACGCCATGTCACAACCCGAGGCTGACCGGTTTGCTCCTAATTAGAACCAAACTGCATCTACTGAAGATATGCTCAGGATACATCTTTCCTCAGAACAAATTTTTAGGTTTTGATTAGAACCAATACAAATACCTCTAATATACTGAAATACTGGTCCTCCATATTGCATCTGTTCTTTCCCATGAATTTTAGGAGGTCAATGTTGTGAACTTTCACCTAGGTCTTCTCTCTGTCTCTCATTTTTAGGCCATCCTGCAAAAGATCTACCAAAGGACAGTGATGTATACTTGGCAAAAGGAAATGAAGCTCTTCAGAAATTTGAAACGTACGCAAGCTGTTGTAAAGTATCATCCTTTCATTCTCATCATCTTCAGAAATTGAATCAATTGCTATACCTAGCTCAGTCATTCATATCTTGTCTTATCCAGGTCAGTGGAGTTTGAGAACCATCTTTCGAGCTACTTGCCCAAGCAGAGACTTTTCTGAGCAATTGAATGGAGCTTAGACTTTTCTCAGCAGGGTTACATGTTCACTTTATGAGAGAGTTGCTGATTGCTATTTGATATGGATTCTTTGTAAATAACCATCTTTCATTATGGAACATGTTTTTGTGTAGAAATCGTCCATGGCTTAACTTCTTGAAACTGCTTCCTCTGTGTGCTTGTTCTGTAGTTGAATTATGTAGGATGGCCGCTTGTATGTGGAAAATGTATCATATTTTTCTTACATGAACACGGGGCTTTGTCAAATGGTCAGGTGGTGCAGATCCATCCTTCATCTGTGTTGCAGGGGAAAAATCCGGAGTGCATAATTTTTAATGAACTGGTCCGAACCAATAAAAACTTCATCCGAAACATAACCAGAATTGGCCCACTGTGGCTACCTGAGTTGGCTTCTCTATACCATGCAGCACAGAGCTAGGACTTCGAGCTTTATTAATAAAAGGTAAGAACAATTCCTACAGAAATGCTATCGTGCTGTGATTTCTGACTTTAATCTTATCATGTATCATAATCATTTTACTCTAGGAGGACTTTTTTATATCTCCTGGTATCTGGCACTCCTATAATTTTTGTATATGATTCCCCCAGTCAACATCATCACTCGTCCATTATTACCGATTGATGTATCAACTCCTGTCTTAATCCCAGGTATATATTGATTAATGGATCCAGGTTGACCTATGATTCGATTGCTGCTTGAGGGGGTAATTTTCTATCATATTCGTCAAAAGCTAAACTTAAATCAATGAACAGGATCCTGGGTTGCTCCGTTTGTTTGTTAGGGCCGCTGAAAATTTTCCTTAAATTGGGTTCTTAAGGTGCAAGCAGAGCTTCTTCGGGGGGGGGGGGGGGGTTTGTGATGCACATAATTGGTCACATACCTGACATCCTCTTGTCCTTGATTTTGCTGCTATATTGCAGACTGCACTCTCAGCAGACCAAATCAAGGTTTTGACTCTGGATACGCGCTTTAGGGCATCTGCATCATTATGAGGCTTATTGGGGGTGGGCCTGAGAACTGGTATGGCAGGAAAAGGATTAGACCGTAATATACAGCTGAGATATTTTTCAGTCAGATATATGGATTAGTTCCGATCCGTGTTGCTTTACTAGATATGAGACAAAGAACACTTGTCTGAAATGGTTTAATTTGGAAGCATGATTTTCTTCAAGCATGTTGGTGTATCTCTATCTGCAATATTTATGTTACTGTTTTGAAGATTTATGGTTCTTTCAACCACTCCATTCATCACTTACATGTTACAAAGTTGATTGGGGACACCAAGGAACTGTAAAGTCAAAGAGCTTGCTTGTAGCATTTGGTTCCACCTCTCACTTTTCTTCACGCTGCCTCTTTATTGTTCTTCCTTAATTTAATTTTCTATCGAAATTTACAGGGTGGGTATGCATCCAACTGCCACCTACTGCATGCAACAGTCTCTCTCTCTCTCTCTCACACACAAGAAATCTACAGTCTTCTTCACCTGAATCTTGACTATGAATTCAACCTATTTATTCTGCAACTGCGGAAGCTCCGGTCTCATTAAAGCAACATTCTCTTTCCAGATAATCAACAACCTTACCTAGATTGTCCTGGACCTTAATTTCTGGTTCTCTACTTTATCATGCGTAAGAAGTTTGACCTTAATATTTAGGCTTTAATTCCAGAATTGATTAGACAGGGACAGGCTTATGTTTTCCTACCTCCTCATTTTTGGATGAAGCAAAGCAGCCAATAAGCATCGGCCAAAGGGGATGAATTACAACATGTAAGGGGCAAGAGGAGGGGGGAGTTTATAATTTTGAAGGAATAAATAGAATTATAAAGAATTTTAGAAGTATTTTCGAATATTTTTATTACTCTTAAAGAGTATTTTTGAGAGTTTTAGCTATAAGAATAGATATGTATTCAAATCTTTTTATCAAAATTTTAGAGAAGTCTTGTCACTGCAATGAGCACTACTATTCTATTTTAGCTCTTCACCTTGATTGTCACTGAAATAAACACTTCCAAATTAGTTTAATCATTACACAAAAAGTTGAAATAGATGTTCCTAAGGTTGAGATCAATTTATTAGAAGCCTTTGATGTAGCTAAGACATGGATCAAAGTCAAAGGAGAGGCCGTAATGAAACGAGTGTATTAGATATGGGCAACAAAAAGCTGAGGTCAAAACCAACATATTGCTACTTCCACATAAGGTCATTAATTTGACCCATCTTCTGTTTTTCTGCTTCCCCATTGAACATTTATTCAGACTTGAGTTTTGTCGTTGTCCTTTCAATGTGAACTTCGTAGCAGGCAAATGCATTGACGAAGACAAAGTAGACAACGACAAATCACACATATTTCTCTCAAAGAACTTTTCAAACAGCATAACAATTTTGACCATGAACATTTTGGTTGCATGACAAATAAATTCCCTCCCCCCCCCCAAAACTCCATGTATCATCCTAACTTTATATTACAAGTCATATCTTATTAGCATGTGGTGGGTTGGTTCTGATTCTATGAATTTTCTACTTGGGGGACTTGAAATTAATAGTGCAACAAAAGTAAGAAACCTATATTTGAATTTAAAAGTAAAAAAAAAAAATCCCCATTTTTTCTTAATAAAGGATATCAACAAACATATAGCAAAATTGCTTGAAATCAGATTTAGTTATTGGGTTTTGATCTACGCCCCATTTCTCATCTAAAAAAGGGAAGAAAGAAAAAGAAAAACCTTGGCGGGGCCATAGGAAAGATTCAATCTTCATGTATGGAAGGAACAATGGATATTCATGAGGTGCCCCGGATGCAAAATGATTGCTTGTTTTGGCGCCGGCGATGCATTATCAGGGGTCTTTATTTCCGGCAGGCAAGATTTGAGTGTAATGAACAATGATAATGTTCGTTATTCTTTTACGGGGTAGATCCACACAAAAAAAAAGACATGCTCATAACGATTTATGATATTCTCGGAGTGTATACCTTATGATGATTGTTAGGGGGCAGTTGATTCCCAAGTGATATGGCTGCTAATTGTGAATATTCACACAAACACAGAAATTCCTCGTCTTGGACAATTTCTTCTTATCGCAGACTCTTATCTCATGCAAATTATTGTGCTGCAATGAACCCAATTTCTCCTATGAGATATATAATCATAATATCCTCGTAAGAATATTCGAACTAAGACTTTTTTCATTTTTCAATTTATAAAATTTTACAATTGCTTCACAATCTGTACGAAGAGTAAATTCATTAGCTAAATATAAACGAAAAGTATTTAATGCACATATGATTCCTAAAATTTCATAATCTAAAGATGATAAATTTTTCTGTACAAAGACTCCACTTCCGTATCTACACAAAACTTCAGTATTCTTGATTAAGAGTTCTTATATAAATATATTTTTTAAATTTGAAATCTATATTCCAATTTTAGTCTGTATATATATTTTTATGATTTTTATCATTTTTATAAAATAAAAAAAAAGGAATAAATAATTATCGAAAGTCTTCGAGCTTAGCAAATCCAAGTCCATCAGCCACAGATTTGGAAAGTTTTGGACAACCCAAGTTACGTCATGATTTATAATTTATGTAAATATCATCAATTTGATCGCATACATAAACCATTTATATAAAATCGTCGAACTTTGGACATACGCATGAATAATACAAATTCAAATTTATCTATTTAATTAAAAAATACAAATATTTATAAATAAACATATAAAAATCATATAATATAAAAAATACAAATATTTTTTATGTTATTTAAAAAAAAAATCATCTCATCTAATATTGAATTTAAATTCCACTTTTTTGTATGCTGATGATTTTAATTTAGTAACATTTTATTGTAGGTGACAAGCAACAAAAAGTTTGAGAAATGAGGAAATCTTTTTCAAATCTCAATTTAAATAAACAAAAATTCAAAGATTCCAACGTTTACTTCGTCTACAACGTTGTGAAGGTCATTTTCGTTCACCTACACTCAATAAAATTCAACTCTGTAGGCGCTTCATTCATTCTTCTCACAGGCTGGGCCTCTCTCCCTCTCCCTCTCTCTTTCTCTATCTCTCTCTCTCTCCCCCCCAAAAATGGGGAATTCATGGACATGTCTATACCAACATGATAACACCAAGACCGTAACAAAGAAGAAATCTCCACCGTACAGATCGCCGAAATCATCTCCTTTGTTTTCACGATCAAACACCAAAAGAACAGCTATGGAAGATAAAGAGATTGAGAAGCTTGAGAATTCAGTGATCCGAGAACAAGCTATTGCGGCTGCTCTTCTTTTTCGCCAACATCAACAGAACGGGAATGTTGGGTTTAATCGATCGACATCTGTTCAATTCCCCGAGACTGGGTCGATGAAGAAGCAGAGCTTTCCTAGGAGTTCAAGTACTCGTTCAACGTCCGATAAGGATTCAATGATTTCTGGCTTCAAGGTTTGTTTTGCTTATGCTTCTTTTGATTTCTGAAGTTCACTGTTGTTTGTTTTGTTCAGCAGTGCTCATAATGATTGTGTCTTTCATGACAAGGTTTAGATTTTCGAGAATTTTTATGGGTTTTTTTTCTTTATTACTGCAAAAATGACTTATGAATTGCAGAGTGGTAGGTTTAATTTTTTTTCATTAAATTTAATTTTGGGGATCTTTTTTTTTTTTTTAAGCTTCCGATTAATAGGTTCCATGTGTGTACGCTGGATTTGATCTCTTCAAATGTTAAAGCTTAGAAACAGTAGTCTCAAATAAGGTTGGTGGTAATTGCTAATTGTGTATTAGGGATTATATCATTTTATTGAAATACAAGAAAAAGAATGTCGGCATTATCTTTATCTCACAAAACATAGTATAATTCGGTGTGATATTGATATTTCTGAATAGTGACATTGCATGAATTTGAACTAGACAAATAAGGAATGCCAGATGCTCTATAATTGTGCTCAGAGAGATACATATTTTTTTAAAAGTAGTTTTTGGAATTACTCTTTATCTATTGGTAGGGTTAAGATCAGTTGATATCAATCCAAATACTTGGATTGGAATAAGGGGTATTGACTTTGGACCAAGGCTGATGGTCAGGGTCATTGGACTCTTTCTACAGGTGTACTTCAATGGGTTCTGGTCAACCTGGGTGGCTTTTATAGGTTCCATATTTACACATATTAAATAAGAAATTTCTGTGCCGGGTTCAATTTTTTATTCTTCTTTTAAGGACATTTCATATTTGCATGTTTTTAAAACATTAAAATTTCAAATTATAGCATAGATTGAAGTTTTCTTTTTTTTTGGGGGGGGGGGGGGGGAGGGCCAATGTGGCAAAAATTTCTCAGCTGGTTGCATGGTTCATACAGTAGTTAGCCGTCTTCTTTTAAAAGAGCCTACACCATTCCTCGTGTGACAGGGCGGTAGAATGATCGGATTGGATGGTCATCTAATGGCTACCAAACTCGTGGATATCAGTATTTATGGGATGGTAGAAAATTCTAGTCTAAGTATGTACAATACTTGTCTTCTTCTGAATCTTGTCAAATTCAGGCATACCAGAGCCTGCACTTGCATCATTTCATTATGTATCCTCTTTTGGTATTAAAGAGTTTTGCATTATGAAAGAGCTGTCTCTAAAGCTTCTTAGGGTTCAATTTATTTTAGTACTTGAACCATGATTGTGCCGATACAAACCATTTCTTTTTTTTTTTTCCTTCAAAAAAGAAAAAAAAGAAAAGAAAAATTTGACCATATTGCATCTGTTATATCTTGCATTATTTTAGACTTATCTAGTCCATATGTCTCTTCTTAGGATTCAAAGGTCAATGATTTGGAGACCAAACATTTTGTTCTTGTTCATGGAGGTGGCTTTGGTGCCTGGTGTTGGTATAAATCAATAGCTTTTCTACAAGAAGATGGATTTGAGGTTAATGCAATAGACTTGGCAGGCTCTGGTGTCAGTTCATTTGATACGCATAGTATTGCAAGTCTTGCGCAATATGTGCGGCCGCTAACAGTTTTCCTTGAAAAACTTGAAAATGGGAAGAAGGTACTGTGTGTGCGTGTGTGTGTGTGTGTTTGTGTGTCTAAAAGCACAAGATGAAAACTTGACTTGTTTTATAAACTTTTAAATGTAGGTGATTTTGGTAGGACATGATTTAGGTGGTGCTTGCATCGCATATGCAATGGAGCTGTTTCCTCACAAAGTTGCGAAAGCTGTTTTCATATCTGCAGCAATGTTGCCAAGTGGGCAAAGCACTTTTGAAATGTTCTCTCAACAGGTTTGTCTCTTAAATTCAGGATCATCTGCAGCTGTCGCTACATAGTTTGCTTAGTTCATGCAAAAGATTGCAAGAAACATTCGCTTGCTTTCAGATTCTAATAATCGCAGACACCGCATTCACACACTTCTTCATCCATCCTTCTATCCAAAAGCATAACTAGTCACAACCAAATGAATGCTGCCTTCACTTATATTCATATTATGTAGCTCAAAACTAGCTTTTGTTCTGTCTTCTTAACAAGTCGTAGGTTCCTTGTTACTATGGTTGATATAACTAAGGAAATCTTATAGCAGTCCCGATAACATGCCTAGTTTCTATTTGTCATTGATCATCATCTTATGTTTCAATCAAGCATGTCATCTGTGTCAAGAATTGAAGCTTAACGTAAGCCCAAATTACTAAATTTGGACCCGGTAGTCCTGTCTATTGCTAAATGCAGTTTGATTTTGTGGTGGTGATACTTGATTCTTTATTCAGATGGAGCCAAATGATCTTGCAAGGCATGCTCAAATATTTTTGTATGGTAACGGGAAGGATCAGCCTCCAACTGCTATTGATTTAGACAAAGCATTAATCAAGGATGTGTTTTTCAATCAAAGTCCATCTAAGGTATGCTTTGAATACACTTCATTACAGATGATGGTGTTCTTTGGGGTTTACTTTCCTGTTTCCGCTTTTCTTGCTCTGACTAAAGCAATTTCTCTCTTCTTATGACTTAGGATGTTGCGTTGGCTTCTGTCTCAATGAGGCCAATTCCTTTTGCACCTATTTTGGAGAAGCTCTCTCTTTCTGATGCAAACTATGGATCAGTTCGCCGGTTCTACATACAAACCCAAGAAGATAATGCCATACCGCTTTCTTTTCAGGAGACGATGGTAAAAACCAATCCCCCGGAACAGGTTTTCAAAATCAAAGGCTCTGATCATTCACCCTTTTTCTCAAGGCCTCAGTCCCTTCACAAGTTCCTTGTAGAGATAGCAAAGATCCCACAAAATTCAAGTCCACTGAACCATCCAGTAAAAGCCCCCCCACCACTGGCAGAATAAATTGCATTTTCATCTGACCTTGACCTACCAACATGTCTCCACCATGCTCTGATGAGAGTTCACAAGGGTTTTTTTCTTAACCCTTCATCTGACATGTATATAATCTATACATGATTGGTCTAGAATAGCTGATTGAGAACAGGAGAGGAATAAGGAAACCTTGGAAACCAGCAATTACATGTGCCTTTTTTTTTTTTTTGCGCTCTCGCAATTTAATGATTTAGAATAGAAAACAGTGGCTAAACCAAATGAAGCATATGAACCACGAAA
Source organism: Dillenia suffruticosa (assembly GCA_033439265.1). Lineage (NCBI taxonomy): Eukaryota > Viridiplantae > Streptophyta > Magnoliopsida > Dilleniales > Dilleniaceae > Dillenia > Dillenia suffruticosa. The sequence continues at coordinate 5,226,725 of JAVTVX010000024.1, forward strand.
GATGCTGTTGCATTATTCTTTTTTTTTATATACATGATTATCGACGTCTGAAAAATCGATTAATCCGATTCGAATAATTGTGAGTCCAATCTAGAGTTCGCTGTTTTATTCTAAAACATGCCTTTCTTTGGTTGCGTTTTGCTTGCAGTCGCTCAAAAGCAAAAAAAAAAAATATATATATATATATATATATAATAAAAATAATAATAATAAATAAATAAAATCATTTAGAAAATAAATTATTTTTTTATTAAAAAATAGTGGATCTTCCATTTCAGGCCCACCAATTCCTGAAATGGCAGAAAGTGAAAATTGATCTCACCCACTTACACAGATGGGCCACAATACTATCCCTTTATATTATATATATATATATATATATATATATATAATATATTTTACCACTCGTATCCAAATTTTACTCAATTAATCTGTTTTGAGTACTGTGAAATCTATTTTATAGGTTAATTCTCCCAAATTCTTTTTCATCATTCTCAGAACTCGATTTTAAAATTTTTAATTAAGAAATAAAAATAATCCGATTACTCAAACAAAAAAGTTTGATACTTTGCCTTTTTATATGACAAGTGGAGTTTTCTATTAACATAACATACATTTCACAAATTTAATTATGTGTAATAATTAAAAGCAAGAATATCGTTATACACTAAAATAAAAATCATTTTTTTCTTAGTTTATCTCAATTTGTGTTTATTTTATTTTATTTATTCATAATATTTTTAAATTAAAATGAAATTATTTTATAAAAAATATAAAATGTTACAAATAAAAATTCAAACCATTTATTTAAGTCTAATTAAATTTACTCATGAACCCAAATACCATTATTTATCAAAAATGAATCCACAAATTTGCAAACTTTATTTAAATTATATTTTTTTTGAGTACTCAGGTACAAACCCAAGATATTTACATCCAAATAATACGTGAATTGAAGTAGAAATTATAAACCCAACTCCTATAATGGTTCAAATTTAAATAGAAATGAGCCAGCTAATTTTTTATGATAATTTTTTCTAAAAATCACATTTAATTTATTAATAAATTTTTTTATTAAAAAATTTATAAATTTAAAACTCTACAACCTTTTAAAAAAGATAAATGAATTAAAATAATTATTAAAAATTTAAATTTACTCTTTAAAAAATTTTCAAATACTTTAATTCTACGTTGTGAATTGAATCTTTTGCGAGCTTTATAATTTTTATTTTACGAAGTATTATTATTTTTTTATTTTTATTTTTATTTTTTTTTGGAAGATGCACGTTACTTTTCTCCCACCTGACCCCACCGCTCCATGATGCAGCTAATATTAATCAACTCTCACTTCACCTCTCTCTCTCTCTCTCTCTCTCTCTCTCTCTCTCAATAAATACAAATCTCACTCTTACTTATCACTTCGATCACGCTACTCCATCTAAGCTCCGGCAGTTCAACGCGGTCGCTGATCTGATCCCAATTCGAGGTATCTCCGCTTCACACACTCCGAACTGTTCTCTTAGTGGTATCTTTCCCGTGTTTGAAATCGTAGTGAGCTAAATTCTCTAACTTTGAATTCTAATGATGGAGATTTTACTGTTGATTTCTGCTAATAGTTATGTTGATTGTGATGTGATGCGTATGCCATAATTTCTGAACTAATTTTGGCTTTATTGCTGTAGTGTGTAATGATTTGTATAAATTCTGACAGTGATTCTTCTCGGATCTGGTTCTAATTTTCCTATCGGATTGTGATATTTGATGTGTGGGTGATTACGACGTTTCCCTTGTTTTTACGTTTATGATCTTTGATGGGAGTTAAGAGTTTGGAAAGGGACTTAAGGTTTTTGGAGATGGCAGTACTGTGCTATTTGTTGGGAATAAAAATGTTTGTAAATGATTAGTCTGAAAGTGTTTGCTTTTCCAAAATTCAGTTCTTAGTTGTTGAAATACATTCCGGACAACTCCAATTGAGCATTGGTTGATGCGGTGTATGATTAAAGAAGCGAAATGTTTCTTAAATCTTTTAATCCATGGAAGTACATGAAGTTCCATTGGAACACAAGAGATGTCATGGTGTTTCTTGGTACTACCTTTGCTTATCACAAAATCTTGGGATATGGTGAAGAGATGCTGTGAGGAAACATGTAGATTGACGTTCAGCTTCTGCCCTAATGCCATGTATGGTTATCCAGTTAGATGGTGGCAAGTAAGAGAGTTTGGGTTTACAATTTCTGGATATTTGTCCAGTATATATGGTTCCATGCTATTAATTTCACATGTTTAAGAATTTACGGCTGGTTGTGTCAACTGTTAGCTCGTTACATATGTAACACAACTAGGATGGGTTCATATGTATGGACGGCTATGTAACCAAGGCATTGCTTATGAAATATACTGTGGATGTGTTTATAAACACATACACCTGTTGATCTAGTATACAGTTAAGTGGAAGTTGTGTTGAGTTTAAGTTTCTGTTTGTTGAGATATATAGGTGATAGAATCCAGTTATCATTTGTAATGACTTGTTCCCATAAGCAATTCACATGAAATGCCATCAATTTATTAAGCCACTCTTGTTGTGTTCAGCCATCGTAATAGTGGGAAGAGAGTTGAATGTGCTTACTTAAGGTTTCTCTGCTGACTCATGACTGTTCTGTCAAAGAGCAAAATTGGATTAGTCAAAGGACATTTGTGCTAGCACCTTGCTTTGGCAGGTTTACAGTTTATGGCCACAGGCTTTGTTTATGTTCTTTCCTCTTTCTTTTCCCCTGTACGAATCTTCTATTGGAAAAAATGAGTTCCATTTTCTGCAATTGAGGATCTACAATGTAAGGAGTTTTTTCTTTCCTTTTGCAGTTTTTGTATCTGGAAACACCCTTTCTGGGGGAAAAATAATGTTGTATTTTCTTTTGCGACACAGATGTGCATGCTGGTTCTTTAGTGCAAGATGCTATTGATCCTCAAGGCGATAAATTTAGGCTTGTCAAGGGTTTGGGAAGCCATAGTGTCTGTTCAATATGCTTATCTAATAAAAATTAATGATGAAAAGTTAAAAGCTGGTCTCTTTTGCTTGCTTGCTTGCTCGTTGGCTGGTTACATGGGTATGGATCAAGTGAGAAGTGGTATCTTTTGGTGTTATGTGACCTCAAAATTTGAAATTTGTTTAATTGTCCTTAATAATTCCTGTAATCCTTTTCGTTAATATGTTAGTGTTGGGTATGATACTCTTCTATGGCTATGTAACTCTGAAAATTACTGTTCAGTTCTATTAGTAATATTTCTTGCTGTTTTATGCAAATAAAACAAATCCTTTCATCATTTGGCATGCTGTTTTTTTTTTTTAGGTTTCAAAGTTACCTCCTTTATAAAAGGTTGAAAATGGGTCGTGGAGTTAGCAGTGGTGGAGGACAGAGTTCTTTGGGCTACCTATTTGGTAGTGGAGAAGCCCCCTCCAACAATGCTAAGGCTGCTTCTAATGATGCACAGCCTGTCAAACTTGACACTTCCTCCAAGGAAGCTGCTGTTCCTTCAAAGGTGGACGTAACCAAGCAAATCCCTGCAGGTATTAATAGTACATCTGCAAGTGGTCAGAACACTGGCAACTTTATCACGGTATGATCTGGAGAACAATTTTTTCATCTTAATTTGATTTGCATAATATAATTCTTGTCACTATTTAGATTTTAAATTAAGCTGTTCTTTATTTTAACCACGCTTGTGATGTTTTGGAGCGAATGTTTTGATTTTGGAATCTAAATAGCAGAACTATGGCCGACAGGAGGTCGCTGTGGGTGTAGTAAGCCCTTTGATCTAAGAGTTACTTAAAACTGTTAAAGCCAATTGTTGGGATTAAGGTTCAGTTTTTTGTTGTTGTTGTTGTTGTTATTGTCTACTTAAAATTGTTACCTTTATTGGACCATCGCGATGAAGTCATTTTGGAGAATCGCATTTTCTATATGAATTACTCATCTTCATGTGAATGTGAGTGCTTTTGACTGTAGCTTTTGGTGGTTTGCTAAGGCCATATCAGGTCAACAGAGGAAAGTATTGGAGTTAGCGGCGAACATAGCCTGGTCTTAGGCCAGATCCTGGCAGTCCATGTCTAAAGGTTAGGAAAGCGTCAGATGTGCAGTTTGTCTAGATGTCTTTGCACATGCTTTTGACTTATTGGAGTAATGAGGAGAAGATGAACTTGGGTTGCGGTGAATCTAAACCAAATGCAGCCGAGAACTTGGTTCTTTTTGTTAAGATACAATTAATAGCACGTTCATCTGCAAGTTTTAGGTTTTGGAGTGGATGGTCATTCTACAAATTTAAGATGATATCAAAGCAACTTCAAATTCCAAGTCCATTTTGTCGCTCTTGGATGTGTTTCTACTGGGCTATATGTAGATTATCCTAGATGTGTGAATTAGTCATCTGGTCCCACATCCACTAGTTCAATTTTTAGGGTGGTATATAAATCCGGGAACCCTCTAACTTGGTAGCTAGCTTTTAATGTATGAATTAAGTTCTCAATATGTTATTGTGGTAGGAGGTCCAGAATTCAAGTCATATTAGGCCCCTCGGATGTATTATCCAACATAGTTTCAACCTTTGGGGTGGATTATTATTTCACAAAATTTAAAACTCTCAAGAATCAAAACTGGGAGCCAACCAATAAGTCAGAGATGACCTTAAGACATTTTTACAGCTGATTACTAGGCATTGCTTAAAGAAGTGTTAAAACTTCTGTCTAGCATGATACAATGGTGTTTATCACTCACTGTGCGCTTATTATCTTTCTATGCAGGATCGACCTTCAACTAAGGTCCACTCTGCACCTGGTGGTGGATCTTCACTGGGCTATCTCTTTGGCGGTGGTGGTAGCAAATAACGCCTTCGTCTTCTTATGATGGAAAGATTCGTATATTCTGGTATATGTAATTTTCAGAGAAGAATGCTTCTCCTTTAAGATCAAAGAAGCTGCATGTGATGCCTGTGGAGAATGCTTCTCCTTTATAAACCAAGGAGACTGGCGTGGCCTTTTGTTGTGTTATTGGTTTTGTTGTTTCATGATTGCCCTACACTTATAAATCTCAAGTATTAACTCCGTGCTGTCTTCTTCTAGTGTTAAACTGGCCAAATGTCTTTGTTTGCTGATTGCATATAAATCTCAAGTATGAACTCTGTGCTGCCTTCTTTTAATTTTAAGCTGGCGAATGTCTTTGTCTGCTAATTGCATGTAAATCCGATTACGCTCTCTCATGTCGTGAAGCCTATGTCTGCAACTCATCATGGTAAAGAATCAATTTGAACATACTTTAAAGCAGATTTCTCATCATGGAAAGAATCAATTTGAACATACTTTAAAGCAGATTTCTCATCTTGGTAAAGATTCAATTTGAACATACTTTAAAGCAGATTTCTATGTACAACTCCAGAAGCACCTCATTTGCATTGTCGAGTCTGTTTTATTTTTATTTATTTTTTATTCTCATCGGTCGATATTCAGATTGTTTTAACTAATCCAGCTAAATATTGTGGGTTATAAGATTGACTCTCCCAGTTCATTTCTTTTCATTCCTAAGGTTCTAGCTCGAGATCTTGGTGAAAGGGATCTGAAGCTTATCACTACACCTTTAGGAGATTGGTCAAGTTTGTTTTATTTTGTGATTCTGCATGAGAGGCTAGTGAGCTTGGGCTAGGTTCTGGCTGAGCTTCCGGTGAAGAACCAGACAAAATTTAAGCCAGTGCTCAGACGTTACACCTTTGCGCAATGACCAGGTCGGCCAATTTAGGCCTGCAATAGCTAATGGAGATTTCCAACCAACTCAAGCTTTTCACTGAATAAAATCTCAACACTGGACCTGATTACGGTCGAGTCACATGGGCTTGGTGCCCATGTACGTGTCTGTTCTGCATGCACTTCGTTTGGTCAAAACACTGATCTTCAAATTTCACTGGTGAGTAGCTAGGGTTTGAATTTAAACCTATAACTGACAGCTGAAAAAAAGAGTGGAAAGTCATCTAATTATGTAGGAGAAAGTGATTAGATCCTGACATGAAAAGGATTTGGTAATCAGCTTCAAAGGTGTAACATAGGTCTCATCCCCTGAATATTGTAACGCATCTAAGGCCCTGTTCCTGCTTATGAACCGTGAAATAGGCTAACCAGGAGCACCGCTAAAACAAAGAGCAAACCAAAATCCAGAGTTCCATGTGCCACGTGAAGAGGCCCCAGACTGTAGGAAAATACCATATTGAAAATTAACAAGTCAGGTCAATCCTTCAAATTTTGGTTCCATGCTTCTGCTTTTGCAGGTATCTGGAGCCACTCATGCAGTCAGACTTAAAACCGGGCTATACACGAGCCATTCCAGTATATTTGTGGTCAATAACCAAGAAACAGATCCTGATGCTCAGGATTTTTTAAATTTGGGGATAGTAGGGGCAGGAATTATTCCCCATCTATGACGAACATCCTCCAAATCTTCATGAAAATGCTGCTCATAATATATACACATGAGATCTTTGCATTGCATACCAGCACGGATGGCCCATGGGAAGTAGTGCTGGTAGAACAGTGACCTTTGCTTTTTGCTGAATCTTGCTGTGCCACCAGCAACAGACATCAGGCACATCGGAAGGAGCATCTGCTCAAACTCAATTACCTTGAGGGCTGACTCGCCAATCAAGTTTGTTGGAAGGTCAAAGAGAGTGTGCCAAAAGTCATGCACTTCACGGGCTCGCATTGCCACATATGCCAGCTCCTCTGTGTCCATGAATCGAACTGGTGGCCTATCATCCGGAGAGAAGTGCCTGGATCCCATGAACCTGGCATAGGCAGCACCAAACGTGTTATCAGGTAAATCCCATGCATGACCCACTTTTGAAGAGATAACACGAGGTTGCTCCAAGAGAATTGCCTGTAAAAGAATAATAAAATTTTATCTATCTCCACTGCAGATATTTAGCAACATCATGATATGATAGATTCAGTATATTAACGTAGCCTTGGATTGCCTTGGGACCAGAAAAATTAAGAAAAAAGGACAAAGATTGAGGAGCAAATTACTCTGCCTTCAGGGCTCTTGTTCATCCTTTCAAGAACTCTTTCAAAAGCAGGTTTTCCAGTTGTCTCCCCAAGAGCTGCTATCAAATCTGCTCTACGTGGATCCAATAATGCCCCAGCTGCTGAACCAAAGGCAACAGCTGCCTTCTGCCATCCCTTAAGCTGGATGCGTGCTCCTTCTATCATGGCAGATGTCCCTTTGCTGTAAACTGTCCACTTTACAATGGACTTTAAAAAAGCCATGATTAGTAAAGCTTCACACGGATGCTCTCTTTTGGACAATAACCAGCTACGAAGTGCCATCATAGATTCATGATGCTAGAACATTAACTTAAAAAGGATGATGCAATTCCACTGGCAAGGCAAATTGACAGGGATAGACTAGTTGGTTGGAGAAGGAAGCAGTACATTTCTAGCAATACAAATCTACTAACAGGAAAACAGAGATCTTTATCAATAGTACAATTTCCAAGACACAGAGTGGTACAGGCTTTTGCCGCATGACCATTTGGTTTGAGGTTTGAATAATCCCCCCTCCCCAAAAGGGTTTTGCCCTCCTTGTAAGACAAAAAGGACGAAAAAAAATCCTAGACAAAATATGATGATTTTTCACCAAAAGAGTAAAATAATATTACCATTACTATTACTATTGTTGTTGTTATTATTAAAAGAACCTGATAGACACAAATCAGAGTCATAACACATAGTAATCAACAAAAATCACCTCATCAAACATTCTAAAACTCGATTTAGGGTAATTCCAACAAACAAGGATTCCAGAAAATAATAATCAACATGATAGAAATTTAAAAGCATGATTCTGCTTGACATTAAACCTAAATTTCCAGTCATAACACATGGCATCCAAAAAGGTATTAGAGTGCAGACACAGAACAAGACCAGCTGCATATCTATCTTCCTGCTCAAATGACCCATCTCGACTTATACATGGTTCCTAAGTGATGGAAATTGTTTTCCGTGGCCCTACCTCTTGAGAATCAACACAAATGACGTAATACATGAGTGCACATGCACTTGTAGAGTTACACATACATAAAAGTAAGCATATATACAAGAACAGCAAAGGAAACAAGTGCATAACAAATGTGAAGACATTTCACCTCTGAAGTGGTGAAAATCACATACCATCACCGTAAACTCTGATGTAGCCGTCAAAGTACATCGTTAGCAAGCTAGCCAAAGTGGTAAATGTTGAATTCTATTTGAGAAGGTGTGAGAAGAGTGGCATCACTCCATTTATTTCATTTCTTCTAAAATTAAAATTGCCTAGAGAGTCTCTATCTGTGCAAGCATATAAAAGAAAGTAAAAGTGCACCATTATGAAGGATCCAACGAATGAAGTAAAGCCTTTGAAACTATTAGAACTATAGCAGCCGACATAATAATTTGTCAAGTTTTAGGTTTGACCCAAAGAAAAAAGATTGATTAACTGAAGAGACAAAAAAGCAATGCACTGTGTATGAACTGCATAAGCTTCTCCATTGGAGAGATTTCCAAAGTCACCACCATCATTCTCAAACCGCAAGCTAATGTTCCCATCTGTTTCTTAGCACTAACAAAAACAAAAATCTGACGGAGAAAAATAATACTCTACTTACATACATAGTCGAGGAGCCAGAACGAAGAGGGTGTATAGAGCATTAGCATCCTTAAATGACCAAAATTGAAGATGAATTAACATTAAGCAACAGCTACATGATTATAGATGAACGTGTTCTTTCAATGCACAATTCATAGAAGGGAAAAAAAATCCAGAACTCATTCACTTTAAATCAACAAGAACAACATCCGGAAAGATCAAAATAGGCATTAGAAACAAAGAGAAGAGAGTATAAATTTAAGAATTCACGAAATGAGACCAAACGAATAGGGAACATTAATATTACTATCAGAGAACATATAAATTGAGAGCAATCAGATGAAATTTTAGTTAGATCGGAAATATGTAAAACATAGAAGGTAACCCCACTTAAAAACACAAAATTAGGGTTCAGAAAGAGAGAGAGAAATAGAAAAAATTTTGTGCCCCTTGATTCTCAGAGGCATTATATGGAACAGGTTGGAGACAGCAAGAAGTAGAGAAAAATAGGAGAAATTACCTTGAATCTATAAGACAATTTTTCAGTGAGAGACCAATATCAGAGGGATGGAGGAATGGTTTTGTTGTCAGTGGTAATCAATCGAACAAGACCACGAGATTGTCGTCTTAAGATTCACGAGAGCAGGCGAGAGCGAGCGAGAGAGCGAGAGAGAAAGAGAGACAGAGAGAGCGTTTTCGTCCAAATTTGACAAAAATGACGTCGTTTGATGCATGAGTTGAAAAGGTCAAAGACGGCTCTTTTGGACCTGAACATGAAACGATGTCGTATGCAATTCAATGAGGGGGGGAAAAACAGAAAGAAATAGATACCCATGAAAAGTCACCAAATGTAATGCGACCAAAATTCATTCCTATAAAATTATTTGTATTGCTTGAATTTTATCTTGTATTTCTTTTTTTTCTTTTTTTTCTTTTTTTTTGCCTTAAGGTTTGTCTGACGTTAATTTAGATAAAAGACGGATTAGTATTATGAACAATATGGACGATTGTTGTGTACTGCGACACTTGGATGAGGGAAGAAGAGGGGAAGGTTCGTAAAGCCTAATGATACTCTCCACCCAACCCAACCCAACCCAACCCAGGGGGTTAATGGCCTATCAATCAAAACTCCTGACTGAATGGTCTTTTCCTTAATTTGAGCATCCTTAGTGCAAAACATGCATACAAATAAGGTGTTTTGCAAATGACAAGTCGTTCCTGTATATGATATGATTGGACAAAAGTGGCATCAAAATGGAAATCAGTGAATGGCAAGTTAGTCATAGCCAGCTGCTATTTATTTCTCCGAGGCTTGGATATTTTTCCATCGTTTGGAGAAATCTGGGCCAATTTTGGCTGCAATATGTTTTCCTCTGGGTTTGTCACCTTTACACAACAATTCAGAAAATAAATAAATAAATAAAAGAATTTCTGTGTTCTAAGTCATCTGTAAATAAAAAATATGTTGGTTTCTATTGGAGAGCACAACAACGACCCGACCCGACCCGACCCCTTGTGGTGTACATTTCAAGATTAAAAAGGCCTCCAAAGTGATCATCTGATCCGTCTGGGGTGGTGGATAGCATAGTTCATTGGATATTCGACGAACTGGTTAAGGACTTTGTCGGGGACAGGAGAGAGAGAGAGAGAGAGAGAGAGAGAGAGAGAGAGAGAGAGAGAGAGAGAGAGAGAGAGAGAGAGAGAGAGAGAGAGAGAGAGTAAATTTTAGACCAGCGGAGTCATTTTACATTTTTTTTTTATCAGATATTGCATGTGGCCAAGAACGTAAGACACAATATTAACATTTTTATCATGACAGAAATTTTAGTTCCCCAATTAAAAAAATAAAGAAAAATTTGCAAAACTTTTAATATTATTATTTTTTACAACTAACATTAGAGAAATTCTAATGCGCAACTGTATTTGTTTTTGTTTCAACAGAAAATCAAGAAAGGAGTAAAGGAAAAAAAAAATTTTGATAGGACACAACCCAAAGGGCCTCCACCCTCGAGCCCAAAATTCTTCAAGCCTGCAATCCTATGAGGACTCCACACTATACCAAGACGTGTCAATGATAAGGGATCTATCTCTCAGAAGAGTGGATGCAGCCCATTCTTCTGTAACCAGTTGGTCAACCCTCCTCAACAGTAATCTGATCGGCTCTTGGTTCTAATTGATATCCAGTAAACCATGGATAATACCTCTCCCATCAGCTCATGACCAACAATCCTGACTGGATGCTATCTGATCTCATACCCATATGTGAGACCTCCATCGGTTCTATCTCTACTGGTCAAAGACAATATTCATATTAATGTTGACTTACTTAATCGGTCATGCAATGAGTTTCCCAAATCGGGGAGGAAATCTTTAAAACCTAATCGATAAGGAAGAGAATCTCCTTAGTCCACCGGACATTCCCAAATGATAAGGATCCTAAATTTTTTGAAAATATTTGACTAGAATTTTAAGATTTCGGGATGCCCTCACAAGAAAACTAGGGTTACAGTGCCCCAAATGCCAACGAATCATGAGATAGAGCTCTATAAGTACATCATGCAAATAGCAACCCATGTATGTTCTCTCAGAACTAAAACTGTTATGATACCCGGGTAGTATTACGAGTACCCGTGACACTACCTGATCAAATCTCGAGCCTGACCTCGATCAACTTGAGCTCGAGGTCGAGCCCATATTGTGTCAGGCTTGAAGCTCGTCGAGCCCGATAAATGTGAAATTATGAATATACCCTTCTTCAATTTAATAAATTACATTTAATTATTTTTATGTTAAAAAAAATCGAAAAATGCAAATGTAATTTTGCATCTCATTTACCCTAACCCTTGACCTTCTCATTTCTCATTCCTTCTCCTCCCTCAGTCGGCTGCACAGATTCTCCTCTCTTACTCTGTGCGACACACCTCCTCCTCTCTAACTATATGCGGCACACCTTCTCCTCTCTTACTCGGCCGCACACCTTCTCCTCATTTCTCGCTCGGTCGCAACCCTAACCGAGATCGAAGCTCGAAGATTTTCTTCTCCTCTCACCACTGTAACCTAGCTCTCGTTTCTCATTCGACTGTAGCCCTAATCGCGATCAAAGTTCGAAAGTCTCCTTCTCCTCTCACCATGGTGACCAAGCTCTCATCTCTCGAGTCTCGAATCAACCTTCAAGTTGTATGTGCAATGAAGATTTTGCTTTCGTCTCCATCATTGCTGCAATTTCATTGCTCAGAAGTTGAATCAAAGGTAAACTCTCTCTCTCTCTCTCTCTTTCTCTAGGGTTTTTTATTTTTTCTCTGGTCGAATCAAATTCAAGTTCTCGAGTTGATTTTTGCTCTCTGGGGACTACTTGAATGTGGTGGGGAAGATGGTGCTCTTGGATTCAAGCTCTGTTATTTTTGCTCTATGATTTTTGCTCTCTAGAACTACTGGTGATGCTGATGAGGTATCAGGCTGGGGCACGGATTGGGCTTGGCTATTATGTCGGGTTTGACCTCGAGCTTGGGTCCAATCTTGCACCTGGAAGGCCCGCGACACTCGAGCTCGAGTTTCTCTATAACTTTTCGAGTCGAGCTTGAACTCTAAAATTACAGGCTATACGAGCTCGAGCTCAACTGAAAAAAAAATCAAGCCGAGCTCGAGTATTGATAATACCTGACTCAACTCGAGTGTTATAACAGCACTACTCATAACTATACAATTTACATACAAAGCTATACAGAACTCTCATTCACAGCCTTTCTCTTGACTCAATTTGTTTCTTTCTCTTTTGAAAACCATTTTTTCTAATTTAAGTGTTGGAGTCTTCTCCGTTGGAACACCTCTGACAGTCTTTTGAAGGTTTATGTCATTGGTTGGAACAGCTGTCAAGACTCCCACTCAAGTCTAGGAAGCCGATATCTGTAGAGCCACAACTCACATTCAACATATTGGCACCGTTCGTGGGAAATAGATTAGAGCAGCCCAAACATTTTGAATTGTTAACGACTATGCCTCCAAAAAGAAGGAATAGAACCACTTCGAAGGCCGTATTCATCGTAGATGAGCAGCTCTAACAAATGCTATTCAACTGGTAGCACCAACCCATCCTGCTAATGTTCCAGTTGCCCGATTTCAGCTTCGTCAAACGAGAGAGGCCTTTGCACCTACACCGCAGACTATCACCCTCAATTGGAAAGGCTTGAGTCCTAGATACAGAGTGTGAGAAAACAATTAGAAGGATTCCGTCATTCCCTCAGACTAGAAGGACAATCTTCACTGAGAGGATAAGGACGTGTTCTCATCGGTGTGCCCCTGCTTGCACTGTGAACCCTCGGTGACCTCCCACCATGACCCTGATGACCTAAGAAAATTGGTCAAACAACTTATTGTTGATGCACTCAAACAAGTCAATGCAAAAGATGGTGAAGTCCTTTCTTACTTCTCTGATTTGTCACCCTTTGATCCGAAGGTTTCATCAGAGCTTATGTCTCGAGATATTCTCCTACCCTGATAGAAAGGTATGATTGTACGACTGATTCTCGCGATCATGCCGCCTACTTTATGATGGTAATGGTTTCAAGAGACATGACAGATGCAATCATATGCAAATATTTTCCTACTATCCTCAAAGGCAATGAATTGACCTGGTTCAACTCGCTCCCACCGCTTGTATCAAAAGTTTCTCCTAACTCCGACAACAGTTCGAAACTCATTTCATAACCAGCCGAGGAGCAAAAAGGAAATCTACTTCCTTACTGTTGTTATGGCAGAGGCACGATGAATCTCTAAGAGTCTTTCTAGATAAGTTCAAAGCGGAAATGATGAAGGTTCCAGCTTTGGACCATTCCATAGCACTAGCCGCCCTGCTTACAGGATTATGTCTCTCGGGCATGAAAATCTTTATAATCATGAACCCTTTTCTACTATTCAGGAGTTTTATACCAGGGTCGAAAAATACATAGTAGCCAAAGACGTTGAAACATTCAATAGGCAACGAACTTGATTAGCTCGAAGGGAATGTAGTAGGTCGCCTCGTCAACCCTTGCCAAAGAAAAATCAACTGGGACCCTAGCCTCTATGAAGGTTCAACACCTACACAACTTTGAACGAGACCCCCAACCAGGTCTTGTCACAAATCAGAAACAAACCCTATATTAGATGCCCTCCTCGCTCTACGGGAGATTATGCTAAAAAAAACAAAACTAAATATTATCACTTAAATTGAGATTACGGCCACACGACAAACGAATGTTAGAAGCTCAAAGTCGAGCTTGAGTTCTTAGTTTGAAGTAGAAAGCTGCAAAGATTCATCAGCATCAAAAGGAGAGATTTTCCCTCTCCTAATCGGCAAACCCCATCATGAGAGAACGAATCAAATGAGCGATCACTTATTTTATTTTATTTTTAGGAAAGGATAGGATATAATGATCACTCCCCCACATTGTCGCCTGCAGGTACAAAACCACATGAACTTTGCTTTTGTTCCAAATCTCTCAAATGTCTCTTTTTAGTTGGTTACATAATAATATATATGAACTATGATTAATTATTTGTGTTGGCATATTTTTATGGATCGGAAAAAGGCTAACAAAAGATTTTGGGCCTCAATATAGGAGTGTAATCATGAACAGAAAAATAAAAGGGCCAGCTTATGATCTCATAAATATAAAATATAAACTCTTTTCATTACCGATCATCTCTCTGCCGAACATCCTTTGTTTCTCTTCTTGAAGGACGGAATTATGAGGTCCATGTGTGTGAATAGGATGCAATCGAGGGTAAATATTCTGTACATGGAATGATACTCTCAACTTTTTTTTTTCTTATTTTCACATTATCGATATCTGAATTTCACTTGATTAAATATTATGAAAATTATTAAAAAATTAGTTCTTCTAAATCCTATTTTTCCATTTAAAACTTTAATTCAAAATCTTAGTTAATAAGATTTACTACCCTACCATTGCATTCACAGGAGGAGATTAGTTCTCTCGACAAGGAGTCGTTGGAATCGGTTGGGCCGGTTCCCGGTTCCAACATTTATTGAACCGGCCCGGACCGCTACAGTACCCCAGGTTCGGGCCTGCTACTGTAGCTCCGGTCCGGTTCACGGGCCGGGCTCTTTCCGAGCCGGATGGGCCGGTTTCGGGCCCAAACCGGCCCGAGCACATCTCTGGTCTTTCACTTCTGGCTCCAGGCTGACATTTTCCATCGGTACTGCCACCGCCACTCTCTCCATCTCTCCCTCCCCCCCTCCGTTCCTCCGTCCCTCCCCCCATATGGAATCTTCGTCGACTCCTCGCCGGAGCCGGTGGGGTTCAACGCCGCCGGATCTGTACTCCACCGTCGTCATCCACAACGACGACGATGACGAAGATCAAGAACCAAAGCAACAATTCAGAAACAAAAACAAGCACAGCGGAGACGATTTCGGCGAAGACGAAGGAGACATATACGCAACAATGCTCCGCAAAGACGATTTAGAAGACGCCGATGATGAAGACGACTCTTCTCTCCCTCCTCTCCTCAAGCGCCTCCCCAAAGACTTCGGTGCCGCTGTTGACTACGACGACGACGACGAAGACGACGTCGACGGCAATATCTCCGGCACCATGATCGTTCGCTCACATCGAAATAATCCTCGTTCTTCTCAATTTAATTCCAACAGGAGGCAAAATGACGATGAGGAGGAGAATAATTTCTCTACTTTTGTGGTTAGATCGACGGTGAGATCAACAGAGAGAGAGTTGGTGAGCGGAACGATGGTGCGGCGAACGGGAGGTGGTGATACTGGCTCGACGATGAGCAGAGCTGTGACGAGTATGCAGCAAGTTGGAGAATTAGGGTTTGGGAAGCAGAGGAGAGCGGGAGGTTCGGGCTCTTCGCAAGGAGAGGAGTTTCGGCAACAGAGGAAGGTTTCGTCTACTTCGATTCCTGAGTGTGTTACTAAAGAAGATCCGACGACTAAGTATGAATTACTCAATGAGCTAGGTTAGTTGCTGAGTGTTGTTGATATGGATCGAATTATTGTGTTTAGGGTTTTGAAATGAATTTGTTGTTCTTATGTGTGGTTTGTTGGTTGATTTAGGGAAGGGTTCATATGGAGCTGTTTATAAGGCTAGGGATATAAAGACTTCAGAACTTGTTGCCATTAAAGTTATATCTTTATGTGAAGGGGTGGGTTTTTGTTGTTTACGTTCAATAGGCTAGTCTTTACATTGATCAAATTGGGTGAAATGTTGGAGTTGATTTTTGCAATGCTATTTCTGTTCAGGAGGAGGGTTATGAAGAAATTCGTGGCGAAATTGAGATGTTGCAACAATGCAGTCATCCAAATGTTGTTCGATACCTCGGGAGCTATCAAGGGGAAGAGTACCTCTGGGTAATGATCAAGCCTTTTTTTTTTATTGTCAATCAATATAAGTTAGTTGCCTGATTTTTGTGTATGAATTTCCATAATGCACTGGTATGGATGCGCAAAAGTTAAAATGGAATTGAGCAGACACGAGCCATTGACAAACTTGGTAAAAATCGGTGCAACACTGTTAGATATTATTCTTTTCTATCATGGGTTCAGCAGCAATACTTTCTTTTTGTCAAAGTGTTATCCCTGTGTTTCTTAAGTATCTGTATTCCATATGATTGCAATTAGTTTGAATTTTTTTGCCCCAACAGATAGTAATGGAGTACTGTGGGGGAGGGAGTGTAGCTGACCTAATGAACACCACCGAGGAGTCTTTGGAAGAGTATCAAATAGCATATATTTGTAGGGAAGCCTTAAAGGTACGATGAAATTCTTTTATTTTTTCTGTTGGAACTGATCTTAACTTTGGCTTGGCCTGCATTTGTTTAGACTTTCTAAGACACTTTGATCATTTGGAATAGTTATTGGCTTTGACTTTCTGCAATTTATTGTGTATTTGAGATATTTAATGACCTGACTCTTGTTTAACATTACTTTGATACAGGGTCTTTCTTACTTGCACTCAATTTTCAAGGTCCATAGAGATATTAAAGGTGGTAATATTCTGCTGACTGAACAAGGGGAGGTCAAGTTAGGTGAGATATTTCCACGAAATTGGGACTTTACTAATTGTAGAATGAAAAAGTTAATCAAATATCTTTTTCGGTTGGCTGACATAGAAAGACATGCAGGGAAAATTTTGAAGATACTTTCTACTTCCTAGTTATATTAATACCAATAATGGATGTTTTTTTTGGTTTAAAAATGTTTGTTAGAGTCATTAAGATCGAGGCAAAGGTAATTGTAACTGCATTTAGTTATACATAATTTTTTATCTAATTTTGAAATATATTTTCAGAAAATGTTAGGACACTTAAAAGATCATATTATCTTCAGAAAATATTTGTTTATTCCCATGTCTTTGCCATAAACTTTTGTGTATTATCATGCCGACAGCTACCAAGATCACTTTATTCCCCTAATGATGCTACTCCAGTTTAAACAATCCAAAATGTGGTACTATATTTAACTAGATTACTAAAATGGGCAATCCGAACTTTAAAATGGACTTGAAATTTTGATAACATAATATAACAAAACTAGTTTTTTTTTTTTTTTTTTTTTTTTTTTTTTTTTAATCCAAAGAATGATATTCAATACTTGTTATTTGATTTTTTTATTTGTTTTAGTGTTGATTAAAATTTACTTTAGATATATCTACATCTCTAAACTAAACATAAAACATGCATAGTACAAGACTGAATGCAAACTACCACTAGAAATAGTAGTTTTAAGTATGTAATTCTACCCCCACACATGGCTTCCCAGAGGAGGTTGTATACGACGATCACAAATCAGACTGAACCATGACTCGAGTAACATTTGTCTGTGCCTGTAGGTGCTTTGTTTTTGCAATTGTGCTTTATTAAATGCATGTATTGAAAAAGGAAAGTTTTTTGACTAACTGGCTTGAGACTGTCCTTTAAAGTTCTTCTATTTATATTCCTTATAAGCAACTCAAAAAAAAAAAAAAAATGCTAAGGTTTCCCATGTTGATGTGAATTATTGCTTCTCCTTGTTCATATTAGAAAGCTTTACAAGTGATCACTGTTAGGTCGATCAGGGTTTGTTTAGCCTATAAACTAACTTTAAGTTTTAGTTGTTTATGTCTAATGCCAAATAAACAAATTAGACATGTATTGACTTTGTCAAATGTTCATGGAGTTGTGATCATCTACACTTAGTTCTAGTGAGATAATGGAAAGTTGTTTTGCATTCTGATTTGTTTGTTGTTAACAATTTGATCAGGTGACTTTGGAGTTGCTGCACAACTTACAAGGACCATGTCAAAGCGTAACACGGTACATTGTATATTTTATATTAATTAACCAATGGCTTGGCTAGAGAAAAAAAAGATTTTTCAGTCCATATTGTTCACAAAATAAATTACCCTAGAAAAAGACTTGACATCTGCTTATTTTTTTCTTGCTTGTAATCCTTAAAAATTTACTCTCAACATCATCAGCATCACAATCACTTAAAAGAAAAATGAAAGGTGAAGTTAAATTGATGAAAACACCTGAATGAGGTATCGCCTGTGTACAGGATGGATATACATGACTTGTTACAAAAGCCTGCCGGTGTACGGTATGGATACACATGACTTGTTACAAAAGCCCTGTCAGAAACTTTATAAATGCTTGATAACTGTTGTGGACACAGGAGTAATCTGCAGTGTTTGGTTGTAATTGTGGAGGTAGGGAAAGGCCTAGCCAGAAGTTGTGATGTAAAGATTGTGCTGACATTTATGATATGTATAATTCATAGAACCTCGTTTTATCTAGAGTTCGCAAACCATACATTGCTCGACTGCTGTTAAGGTCTTTTCAATCAGGCAAGGTCTTCCTTATCTGCATTTTTGGGTGAGGTCTACATGATCTTGTTGCTGTTGGTGGGATTACTGATGCAGTGTGCTGGCAATGCCAAGTTGATTACTGTAGAAATGGCAACCATAGCCTTGGCCATGTTATATCACCAAAAGAGAAAGACCTTAAATAATAAGGTTGATTGGTTGATTTGACTAAAATAGATGACAATGAACTCACGTTGCATCTCCAAATCCTGATATGCTACAAGAGGAAAAGAATTAGGTGCAGATAAATGTGACCAAGGTTCCTGACTGAAATTTATGTAGCATCTCCAATTCCCGAATGCCTACGAGAGGATAAGAGTCTAGTACAAACACAATTAGATTAAGTTCCCGGAATCGACACGTATGTGGGTATAAGCTTGCTATTGTTTTATTCACTTGGGAGATTATTCTTGCAATGTTGTCCAAGTTAATATCCATAAACTCAAGCAGGAATCCCCTAGATGGCCATTTCATATCATCCATGATACAATCAAGAAGTTGATATCCTTATGATGTTGTATAGAGGTAAAATTTGAAAGAAGGGAAGCAGTTTTGTTCGTTGATAACTGACGTATGTTGTTGATAACAACCCCCTTTTTTCTTTTTTGTATGTGCTTTACTATTTTTTTTTTCATGTAGTGGGACCTTAATCTGTTTGTATGCTTTTCTTCTTATAATAAAGTTGACATAAAATAATCCCCCAGTTGCCTAACTGAATTAGAATCTCATTGTTGACTTATATGAAACTTTGGAAGTCATTAGTTATGGGTTGATTCATTTTCATGTATGGTTGCAAATGGAGAATTGAGAAAGCTTTGTTTCCTCAGGCAGAGAGTGGTGCTTAGGTTGTTACCTTCATGTTTAGAATAGTCTTTCACAAAATGCATCCATCACAATATTTGTTGCTGTTAACCCAAGACCTGCTACCACTTTTGCCAAGTCCTTGGAATGCAGTGGTCTTCTATGGTCTTTATGGTCAATGTTTGAGAAAGATCTCTCATCATGTATTCATTGCTCAACTCAACTAAGCATCAGTTCCAAATTAGATGGGTTTGGCATCATGCATTTATTAGAATTCCTAAATATTTTCCTCCCTTCAAAGGTACCCTTGACCATTTGAACAATAGCAGTGATGGAAAGGCAGTTACACTCGTTAACATTCAGCTTCCGTAAAGTGGGTAATATCTTGCAATCATATGGATTATTACATAAGTAGCATATGTGGGGAATCAATCTCTCATCATACTTGGCTTTCTTCAGTCGCTGATAGATTAATTAGGTAGCACTTCCTTGGTTCTTTTTTCTTCTTTCTTTTAATAAATTCCTTTTCTGATTAAAAAAAATATATATATACATATCAGTTCTGACATTTATTGGTCTTTCCTTTCGAGGCACTCCTTTGTAATTGTAGAATTCATGCCTAACCATTAATTTAATAGAAGAGTGATATGATGTGATTTTCACACATTTTAGTTTTTGGTAATGTCTTCTGCTGAATATTTGGAAATCCTTCTGATGATATGTTCTATGTCCAGTTCATTGGCACTCCTCATTGGATGGCTCCAGAAGTTATTCAGGAAAGCCGTTATGATGGAAAGGTAATACCTTCTAATGAATGGTGTAGATATACTTCTGTTTCAGTTTCTTGGATTACTTCTTCGATGTTAGTTTGATTTTCTCTGGATGGCATGATCATGTACAAGTAGTACATCTATATGCTATCACTATCATTTTTACATTGCCAAAAATTTTAGAGACATGTAAACCTTTCATTTGGCTGTTGCATTAAGATCCTTTTTGACAAATTAGTGAGGTATAACCTGTTGTGTTGGCTATATGGTGTAGTGGAAAAAAAAATCTTTGAAAATGCTTGAAGTCATGTGAAAATCATGATCATTATTGTGTTGCCAAAAAATTTTAGAGACCTCTAGGCTTTTCCTTTGGCTGTTGTATTAATTTTCTTTTTAGTAGTGAAGTTTAATCTGTTCTGTTGGCTTTGTAGTGAAATATATTAAAAAAAAAATCTTTGAAAATGCTTGAAGTCAGGTGATAATAGAAGCATTGGTGTGGCACATTGTTATTATGATTGGATGGGACCATGATATTATGATACCTTGAGTCTTAAGTGCAATTCAGTTGGTTTCAACTATGCTCTTCATTCCAAAAAGTTGTCTTGGGCTACAAAATTTCTTTCTTTTCTTTCTCTCTCTTTTTTTTTTTTTTTTTTTTTTTTTTTTTTTGGTGGTTCCATAAGGCTGCATCTTTAATAGCAATATTTAAGGATGCATTACCAGTGGCACGAGCCTTACCACTTCCTGTAAAATTTCGTAGTGCTTCTTCAGTCTTCCTCTAATTCTTCGAGCGCTTGCAGTGTGTAAAATATTATTCCCTTTTTTATGGTGCAGTTACAAGACCTTTTTGTGCATGTTCAAACTATTTTAACCTTTTTTTCATAATCTTGATAATAGCCACCTCCAATTTTTATAATATGCTCATTTGCTATCTAATCTTTTCTTGTCAATCCAATAATCGATTCTAGTGGAATGTTGACTAGTGTTTAAGCGGTTGGGGAAGTTTTGTGAATTTCAATTTGATCATTACCTTTTATCAAACACTTATTACTTTGCTAATTTTATGTTTGATATTTTTAGTTTTAGTTCTACTAATTTTTTTTAATTAATTCCAAAACCCTATTGTATTTCTCAAATTTTCAATCATACCTTGCTTCCTCTCATCAATCAAGGCAAGTCATCTGCAATTAGCAGTATACAAAGTTCATTTATCAACCAGCAAATATATAGGGACAAAGACTTAGTTCTTAACCTTGACACACTTATAATTCTCTCATCTTTTTCTTTGATTTGGTTTACATTCATCAAGTCAATTTGGTTTTCTGATAATTTTTTCTGAATATTTTTTTCCTTTTATTCTCTCTTTAAGTTACGGATAAAACAATGCGTTGACAATTTGAATAGATTTATATATATATATATATATATATATATTTTTTTTTTTTTTTTTCTATGCTAGTATTGAAGTTGTTTTTCACCTCAAGTTTAGATTTTCTTTGGAATCACATTCCTTATTGCAAAAGTAAGTGAATATCTTATGATTTGTTGAACTGCCTCTTTACGGCACCCGTCATGTAGCATTTTGTATGCACTGAATTCTTGAGCTCATGTAGATTGTCTGTGATTTTTGTTGCAATCTCATTGCAATTACTGACATGTACTTTGGGTTCTTACTACATTTTGCCAGGTGGATGTATGGGCTCTTGGTGTTTCGGCAATTGAAATGGCGGAGGTATATCTATTTTCTGACCTAATTGTATTTTGACATTTGGCAATAAAAAGGCCTACCATGAGTGGTTTGTGGGTCACAATTGAAAATGCTGAACATCTGAGGACAGTGACTGATACTGGATTTTGATTTTTGTATCTATTATGCGACCTCTTTATTTATGACTTAGTAAAAACAACTAATCTATTTGACTCAGCATGCAACTTTTCTTTCTTTCTTTCTTTCTTTCTTTCTTTTCTTTCTTTCTTTTTTCTTTCTTTTTTGAAGAAAAGGCGTTATTGTGTATTTGTTATGAATATGATGTGTCACTAATAAGTCTCACCATATAGTTGCCCTTTTATTAATTTCAGGGCCTTCCTCCAAGAGCGACTGTGCATCCAATGAGAGTTAGTCCCGTGAATTATCTTTCTATTTTCATTATATTATTTTGAAGTGACTCAAGAATTTTGTAGTGGCTACTATCTATTCATGGAGTGGTTATGTTCCTTGGAGCTGCTCAGCTTCACCGTATCTTCTGTAACAAATTTTTTACATGATAGGTATTATTCATGATATCAATTGAGCCAGCACCAATGCTTGAGGATAAAGAGAAATGGTTTGTGGTCTTTGTTGCCCATTTCTTTTTTCTTATTATAATTCTGCCATTATTTGACTGCCACACCAATACTCACCCTTTTAATTGAGGTTAAATACTTAAGAGAGTTGCTCAAATTCATCGGAATTAACTTGCCATCCAGTTTTGCAATTGTGATTCACATGGAAAGAAGTATACTTTTGGCCACCTAACTATGTTGATCTTTTCAAGAGCTGGTTCTTCTTTCAATTTGTCTAATCACATGCTGCTATTTACATATTTTCAAGACATTAATTTAGTATTCATTATCATATACCTAATAAATCATTTAGAGATCATCAATGCATTTTCTGAAATGTGTTTATAGTCTGCATGATCCCATACCAATGTAAAGGCCTTCATGTGCTTGCTTATGCATTTTTGGTTCCCATTTGTGCTGCAAGTCATACCATGAGTACTATCTGCTTGGTTAATTTTAAACAATCTAAGCGAGAATATCTCGAACTTGGCTTGCTTGCGGTCCTTTCATTTGGTTAGTTTAGTCAAAACTATAAATACTAATGGTTGTATACTATATTCTAATAAATCACATGCATCAGCTCAATGCACTGATTTAGTCTCCTCACATCTGCAACTTTTAGACAAAATTGTTTAAATTGATTACATATGGTGTTTGTGTTTCCTTTGTTCACGTGTCTTAAGTTGATTAACATTGTACACTGTAGTGCTTAGACACCGGCCTTTTGTCTTCTTTTGGCAGGTCCCTTGTGTTTCATGATTTTGTGGCAAAGTGCCTCACAAAAGATCCACGCCTACGACCTACTGCATCTGAGATGTTGAAGGTAGTAAATGTGGATTAATATTTTTCCCATTACAGAACTCACTGCAGCAAGAGTTTAATATGGTATTTTGCCTATTTTATTGATTACACTAGGTGGTCATGTCTTTGCCTAGTTTTAGTTATTGGCATGATGTTTATTTGGTAGATGGAATGCTTTACGTTTAATGTGTTTCTCAGCTTCTGTATTTTGATTTAAACTGCTTATACGTGTGAGATTAGCACAAATTCATAGAGAAGTGCAAATGTGGAGCTTC
Source organism: Dillenia suffruticosa (assembly GCA_033439265.1). NCBI lineage: Eukaryota > Viridiplantae > Streptophyta > Magnoliopsida > Dilleniales > Dilleniaceae > Dillenia > Dillenia suffruticosa. The sequence goes on from JAVTVX010000024.1 coordinate 5,250,211, forward strand.
TGCAATATTTCCAAAGATTGAGAAGGCAAGACAAATTAGGGTGTCAATGGCTTTAGAAGCTCAAGCGCTTGCTCGCCATGATGGTGTAGGCCCAAATCTTCTTCGCTCTTTATTTATATTTGTTAATCTTTTGCTTGCACTCTAACTGCATGGGAAACAATGCACTTTATATATATACTGGTCGAAACCATGATTTTTACTTTCCACCTTTGATAAATTTGGTGCTTGCTTTGTTGTAAAACAGCCTCAGGAAGGTCCAAAGCTAAATGAGGACTATGGAGACACCATTCTGTCTAAGCCTCAAAATGTTGTCACGAATGCGATTAACACGGTTATCAGTTCAGGAAAGCAAGAACAATCAGGGGAAGGTATACATCAATTTTTAGTATCTCAATTAATTTGGCCACTGCTATTATGGTGAAGATCAAGTAACTCAAATTTCTAGTGTAGATTTAGCTAACTGTTGGTCTGAATTTGTAAGAAATTTGTACAAAGATAAAAGTTGGCATGTGCCCCTGAGAACTTGAGTAAGCAAATCTTATGATATTAAACTTGTGTCAAATAAAAGTTCTGTCATCGTTGTTGAAGCTAGTGGTGTAATTACAATCTAAGCTACACAATAGTGCATCATATGGGTCCCAAAGGAGATATTGGAAATCTTCCAATACCTGTCCTTGTGAGAGTTGCTTCTTTTACTTGGTGAGAGGCTGGGGGCACTACTTGGGAAGCATCCCAAACCAAAATAATCTTCAAAATCAAGGTCTTTTTTTTTTTTTTTTTTTAAATAATAATAAAAGGGCAATATTCTTCCTCGTGAGTGTTTTCAATGGAAAAGGGAACTTGATTGCGATGATCACTTTCTGCTTCAAGGAAAGTGTAACTTTTCAGTTAGTTGGGAGGGAACATAATTTGAGGAATGTTTACAAGGTTGAAAAACTGTGACTAATTTTATTATAGTTTCTTGGAAAGCGATTATTTTTTGTTTTTCTTCTATATATTTGTCTTCATTTAAAAGTGCTATTATTTTCAAGATTTTCTTTGTGTAATCTGTGTGGGCGCACCTCCTTGTTGCTCATTTCTGTACCATTTGTATATGTTTCTCCTAAATCTCTTTACTTTTGGTTTTCCTCTAATTCTGCTCCACTTTTGAGTAGGTAGGTGATTAGATAGACTTTTTGCTCTTGTAAAAGGTTTTGCATCCCTTTGGTGCTCCTTTTGTTTTTATGCTAATGATGTCTTCTTCGACTATTAAAAGGGCAAGGCAGGAAAGCTAAGTAGGAGAAAGTGATTATACAGAATTATGGCATCAGCTTCGACAGAAAACTTAAATGCTGATTCCTACAAAAAAAAGCAAAAAATACATAAAGATGTGGAATGGAATCTTAATGCCTTTATACACCAAGTTACTTTCCCTCAGATGACTAGAGATCTACTCAGGATTAAAGAGACTTTTTTAATCATCTTTATATGTCTGTACACCACTCTGCGCTTAATCCAGATTATCCAGCAAATTTGCTTAGCCCCTGGCCCACCTGTCAGACTGTTTAGTAAGATCTTGAACATGCATGGATGTTGGTTTTACAATTTTTGGTCACATTTTTGAATCAGAACTGAGATGGAAATATTTTCTTCTGTTGGTATTTGTTTATCTGTATTTGTTCGTTGTCCTAACTATTGTTCTGAACCATTATTTTTGGAATTCTTAGAAGCAGGTGCTATATTTTCTGTTTTTCTCTTTTCCCAGGGGACTTTGGAACCTTTATAGTTCACAGCGGAGTTGAGACAGCTTCTCAAGCACCATCTTCCACTTCCAAGAAATCCTTAGAAGTTGTTGATCACAATGAAACATCTTCAATGGGCCATGCAGAAAACAAGTCAATTGGACCCAGGTATTTCTGTAATACTCGTTTCTGATCTGCATTTAGACCTTTGTACGTTAAATTCACCACTTTTCCATATAGTTTATCCTAGTCCTTGTTTTAGTCGCTTTGCTTTAATCTCGAATGGGGCTTATTTAAGGGCTAAGTTACACTTAATTAACCATTCTCTTACTCAATATGTTATTCTGTTGTCCAATGCCCAAGGGTCCAATCAACTAAGTGTCAAATCTTTCACTCAAAGGTATTTTCCACAACCAGGGGTCATATGTTGGGGATATATCGTTGGAAATTCTTCTCATAAGTACTGATAATGTGTGTGTGTGTGTGTGTGTGTTTCTTCCTTTTACTTTTTCATATGGTTCTGTATGTGAGATGTTGATTGTTGCTTTCTTGGACTTGGGATATTGATGTGCAACATTGAGGACAAAGTAATATTTGTGGTCTAAATTCATATTTTATACGAACTAAACATAGAGATTTGCTCTGACACAACTCTCGGTTTCTGAGGTTAAATAACGGTAGGGATGTCCACCCTTTTCTGTTGTAATCTATATTGGGCTGTTCATATGATGTACATTTCTCAAAAATATGGTTAGATCCTTTATTTGTTGTTGCAGTTGTCAATTTTTTTTCCCTGATTGCATCATTTCATTAAAGGAATTGGGAAGAGGCGCCTTTGATCTTTGATATGCCATCGGATGTCTTTGAACAAGACTTTTTTGCTCATCAGTTACTTAACCTGGTCTTTTGGAAAGAAATAAGAGAAAATCTTTAGATGGGAATGGTATTCTATTGAGCAAGTGGAACAAAGGATTCTTGACTAAAAGATAACGAGACGAAAGAAAATGAGGATGCAGAATGACAATTGTACATGCAAGCTGGTTACACTGAACGTCAACAAAGGATAACACCTTGGAAGCTTATTTTGGGGAAGGACTCTGGAAGGCCTTGAGATTGAAGCACTTAAGAACATGATGACCCACAAAACTCTTTCCGGAAAAATTAGATTGACAATTAATAAATAAATAAATAAATAAATAAATAAATAAATCTTTAGGTTAGATAAATCTCTTTTCTCATAATTTGTTTCTGGAAAAATGAATAAATGAATGAATTATTAATAAATTGTTGCTAGGAATCCTTTATTTTACTCTAGTTTGATGCTAAGATTAGTGGTTGTTTAATGAGTGAAGGTAGGAACTAGAAATGTTTGCGTCAAGGAAAAAAATTGGGATAGCTCTAGCCAATGATAAAATATGAGAAAATAGATTGAGATCACATGATCCTGAGCAAAGAAGGCTTTGTAGTGCAGTTGCCAGCAATAGCTTCAATATACAAATTCAAAGTGATCTAAGAGGCTGGAGAAAACCTAAGAAAATAGAGGGTGTGAAACATAACATTTTCTTTTTAATGATTTAAGTACTAATGTGGCATTGAATAAAGAAAGAATGAAGAAAATGGATTTATGTAACCAACCTCAACTAGTTTGGAACACAAGGTTTTGTTGAGTTGAGCTGGCAGTCTAGGTTTCCAGAATGGCAAGTGAAGGAAGATCTATTGTTTTACTATCCCTATGAAGCTGGACATGGCGACAATCCATGAGACATTGCATGACTACTAATTAGAAACAGAAACACATTGTGTTTTGTTCTTATGGATTGATAAGCTTGTTTTGCTTGGGCATTATTTGGTCATTATGTAGGTGCTGATGCTGTGGAGGTTGCCATAACCTATATTGAGGGAAGAGCTGTATGAGTAGAAAATTTGTTCACAAAGTGGTAGTTGCCTAGTTGAGCAATTAAGCTGGTTCTCATGGAAAATGTCAAATTCAGTGCCCTGGTTCCTGGCTATCTTCTTAGTTGATCCACTGATGCAGAAGTCGATCACTTCATATAATTCTTAATTTATCCATCCTAGAGTGCCTTTTTTTATTTTTATTTATTTATTTACCTGTAGCTGTTCTTTTGTTGATATTTCTCTTCTTCATTGGAAGACCATGGAGATGAATATCAGCTTAGACTGCTGTACTGAGGCACTCGTGTCTGTTTCTAATTTTCTTAATGTCATGTTAGAGAGGACAAAGGAGTTGGTATGCCCGTTGATAAGGTGATGGCTGCTGAGTCAATTCCTGGTGGTCACGTCACACAAGTTTCTTCTCCTTCAGCAATTGTTTCAGTAGAGCAGACGCTCAAGGCTGCACAACAACAGGTTAAAGCTGACAGTAATATGAGCAAAAGTACACTGAAGAATGAAACTGTCAGCCGAAAATCCTTTGCAGTGCTGGACAAGGTATTCCTTATTTGCTTCAAAGTGCTACAAAATGAGCACCGCTACATTCATTTGTTCTAATTTTGAATATTTTCACCAATTTTACCAATTCTTATATTTAAAGTCCAATCTGGTTTTCACTTGGATGCCATATAACTGGACCTAATTTTCTTTCTCCCCTTGTTTTTGGGAGGTTTTGAAGGTTCGTATTTTAAACAATCTCCATAAATAAGGGCAGACTTTCAAATAACTGGACCTAATTTTGAATCCAGATTAGCAACTAAAGAGATTTTCCCATCCATTCAAATAATTTACACAAATGGGCAGACTTTCATCATTGGCTTTACATGGATTTTGTTTAGCTCCTTACCCCGTAGAGATCAGCTTAATTTTGGCTGAGGTTCTGGTCAGCCTTTCTTTATTCTTTTCAAACCTTGAGGAAGTTACATAAGTGCTTTTATTCTGCATGCTAGTTGGATGCGCCCTTACTGAAATTTTGTTGTTGTTGTTGTTGTAGCTTTCATCTATTTATGCAGCTGGGAACACCGTGCCCATTCCTTTCCTGAGGGCAACTGATATATCTCCTATTGCTCTCTTGTCCTGCAATGATCTGGGAAGCAGGCAGCATGATGATAGTGGAACTGTGGCTGTAGAAGCTGTTCAGGAGCTTTTTACTGGTGATGGACAGTCTAAAAAAGGCCGAAGGGGCCAAAATGAGGTGCCTACTCTCTCTCTCTCTCCCTCTCTCTCTCATCCTTTATTGTGGTGCTTCACCTTGCTCTGATGTGATGTCAGGTGCCCCTTCCTCCAAGCGTGCACCAGATACTCACTTCAAGTTCTACGTTGATGAATTTGGCACAGGCTTTGGCTTATCATAAAACGTAAGACTTGTTCACGGGCTACTCAGAATAACTGGTGCCATCCCTTAATTAAGATCTTGTGCATATTGTGGGAGTGTTTATTTTTTATTTTTTTCCCCAATGCCCTTGGTGCTTCACTTGTTGCAGGTGTTATGAAGAGATGCCATTGCAGGAGTTGCAGGCCGCACAAGAACAACAGACTATACAAAACCTTTGTGATACTCTGCGAACCATTCTGAGATTGTAAATGGTCACTTTTAGTGGAATGCTTCTTTCATTATGTTATAATGCTTCGAATTTTGCTCCCCCCCTCTCTGAAAGATTAAAATTTTGTAAGACTTTGAGCATACAATGGTTGGGAGTTGATGTAAATGTTATTGCCCCACCCATTCACTGCCTCATGATCTCTCCTTGTATATTAGTATTCAAAGAAATAGTTATATTATTTTTGCATGAGTTGCTTCACTATCTTGATGTTTGGGAGGGCAGTTTGGCAATGTATCTGATTTCCGAGTACTAGAGAGATTATCGGAAGTTCCCACTTGGTCTTCCTCTAATCTAAGGCTATTAAGACTGAATGAAGTGTTTGTTTTACAAGAACCTTTTGTTGAATGGAGATATAAAATTTCAATGTGTGTACATTTGATATGTTGTCCGAATTTATGAAATCTACCAGTTTTCAAAGCTAGCTGCATCCCATATATGGCATGCATGGTTGTTTTATAAAATTAAATGAATTTTCATTTGTAAATAAAATAGAATCCATATAAAAAGACTTCATTGTTTTACTAAATATTATTAAATTATGTGATAGGGTATTTTTATTATTCTTAGAAAAGACTTTAATTATTGTCGACTTATTGATTTAGTGTTGAGGGCATTAAATTTTTTTAATCAAATTTTGGGTTGTTATTTTGAGAATAGAAAAGATAGGTATTGAGAGAGTTTGTCTCTTAATGAATTCGACAGTTAATTCAAACTGGATTAGTTCTAATAAAAAAATGTTTTAATTTATATAAAAATACATGAGAAAATAACCAAAAAAATAACATATCTCTTTTTTTAATACACGTGTATTTGGATTCTAATGGCTTGAACAAAAATGATGTGAAAATTATACATCTATTTTAAATAGAATAAAACCCTAATAATTGGAAAAGTGCCCTCCAAGATCATAACCCCTTAAAATGTAAGCAAGATCCCTTAACCATGCTCATCCACACCCACTCCTAATATAATTTTTTAATTTAAAAAAAAAATTATAATTAGATTCTAACATGTTTTGATTTTATGATATTGTAGAAATTTTGAGAAAAATAAATTAAATTTTACTTTGAGAAGTGACCATGTTATTAAAACCGGACCGAATCATCGGTTCAACCCTTCTTTTAATAATTTTACGGTTCGATTGAATAAAAATATCGTTTTACAATTGAACCGTATTGAACCGACGGTTCAACTGCGGTTCAACAGTGAACCGAGGTTGAACCGTCGGTTTTAAAAAACCGCGGTCTAGGGTTAAAACCTAAAAAAATATTTTTTTAAAGATTTTTTTTTTATTTTTTTTAATTTCTATGAGATGTGAGACTATCAATTTTTGATATTATAATTATAATTTATATTTTATATAACTTTATAATTTAGTTATTTAATTATTAATTATCAATATGAGTTTTAAAAGTAATTATTAATTATATATATATATATATATTTAATTATTATTAAAAAATCAATGTTTCGACCATATTGATCCACGGTCCAATCGGTTCAATCATATTTTTGAATTTTACGGGTCAATACACCGTACGGTTCTGATAATATTGAGAAGTGATATATTTTTTAATTTTACGAATTTATGTAATTGTTACATTAAAAAAAAAAAATGGAAAACCTAAAAGAGAGTGTAGAGAGGTCTGGAAGAGGTGAGGGGGTTGGAGAGGCAGCGGAAAACTTTGGTTTTCTGAAGACAAAAAGAATAAGAAAAAAAAAAAAAAAATGTCAAAGTTGCAGTCTCTGTCTCGCAGTCGGAAGCTCCTCTCTTTGTTCTTCTTCAGGCCCTCAACATCATTGCTTTCAAATTTCAAACCCTTTCCTGAATCAAATCTCTCTTCTTTTTCATGTCCTTGTTGTTATTCGACTTACTTTGAGTCGAAGCCCACCTCCTTCTCTTCATCTCTCGCTTTCAGGTCTTTAATCACGTCTTCTACTTCTACTACCAGTTCTAGTTCTGGTTTGAGCTCTTCCGAGGAATTTGACGAAAATGAGTACGCCCCACTTTCAGGTACAAAATTCTCTTCTTCCTCCTCATCTTCTATTTCGGAGATATTTACCTTATTGCGTAATATATTTTGTATTCCATTTGTGTGTGTGTGTGTGTGTGTGTGTGTGTGTTTAGGTTATTGTTTGAATTTTTATTGTTAGCATGATTGGCGTATACCCATTTTCTTGGGTTCGTTTGCATTGGGTTTGGCTATTGGTATTGATTAGTGAAATAGTGATTCCATGAATCCCAGAAAGATTAGGTTGGGATCATATGGAGTTGTTGGGGCAGGGGAGGGGGCTTTAATGCATTGAACCCCTTGACAGTTTAAACTAGGTTGATTAAGAATCACATTACTCATCTCATTATCATTGCACGGACCTTATTATTGCTGATGGCTTATGAACCCTTTAAGAAGAAGAATAAAAGATGCTGGTTTTCTTTCTTTACTAATTGGTTCAAATGATTTTAAATTCTCCTTTTGATACCTTCTATAAATCTATAGGATATGAAGGCCTGTAGTTTATCTTTGTTTGTGACCCATAACTTTTCAACTTAAACAAGTCATTGGCTTCGGGTTTATTATTTCTCAAATATTTTGTCCCGCTCTATTCATTAGCATATTATCTGAACTACATGGATGTTGTATCAACCAAAATAGCAGGTGAGACAGAGGAAGGAGAGTTGATTGAGGATTGGGAAGAGGAAGAGGAAAATGTGGAGCCAAAGGTAATATATATATATATATATTTATATTTTTATAACTATGAGTAGGTTGCTGCATTCTAGTTGACATTGGCTTTGCTAATGTTTAGATTGGTGATGGAGGTGATGGAGGAGGAGTTGTGTTACAAGGTGTTCCTTGGGGCAAAACAGCACTTTCAATTGCTAATGAGGTCTTGCAGCAATTATTTGGCGATGACATGAAACTCTATGCTTTCAAGACTTCTCCACGAGGATACATTTATGTGAGGCTAGACAAACTTTCAGCTGAGTGAGTTCTTTTCCCTTTTTATTCCTTATTAAAATGTTACCCTGTGCAGAAAAGAGTCTTTGATGTGCAAGTGCTCCTACCTTTTCCTTCTGTAATTTGTTCTACGGCACTGCTTGAGAAATAGAAAGCTTCATTGCTTTGTTACTTCTGCTTATAGTCATCTATTAATAAAGTAAGGTGTTATCTTATATGGTTTGATGCCCTATGCAATTGCACTTGACTTGGAACAACTATGATTGTCCTTCATTATGTGAATGTTTACTGAAAAATAAACTTACATATGTCTGTCTGTATTGTTCCTATTCTGAATTTTTATTTGTTCGTTCAATAACTTAGTTCTGATATTATTTTGTAGATATGGGTGTCCCAGCGTGGAGGAACTTGAAGGCTATAGTCGTGAATACAAGAAAAGATTAGACGAAATGGGAGCAAAGGGAGACATACCTGAAGATTTAGCTCTTGAGGTAACGAATATATACTTTCTTTTGCTTTTCTTCTTTTCTATTTAAAGAAGTAATTTCTTTTGAAAAATGCTGGTCAGACATTTGGCAATTAGACAATATCCTTTTTTTTTTTTACCTTTTTTTAATGAGCCAAGATTCTTTTCTCACCAATTAATAAAGCATGGAATGGTTCTCATGAAGGTGTCGTCACCAGGTGCTGAACGTATATTAAGAGTACCAGAAGACTTGCTTCGATTCAAAGAGATGCCCATGAGAGTATGCTATGCAGAAAAAGAGACATCTAAATGTCTTGAAAAGAATGGAATCTTTTTGCTCGAGTCCCTTGAGAAGGAATCTGAGACTTGTGTTTGGAAGTTGGCTGATGTGAAGGAAAATAGAGAGCTTGTTGGCAAAGGAAGACGTTTAGGTCGCAAACAGAAGGATTGGAGATTAAATCTGCCATTTGGGATGTGTAAAAGGGTAACGCTATACCTTGATCTATAAATAAACAACACTTTGGTCGGCAGTCCATGTCAAGCCAATTTCATGGAAAAGGTTTTATTCTAAACTACCTGAGCTAAACTTCAGTTTTGATAAAGGATTGAACTTTTCTTCTCTTTCCATCTGCTTTGTTCTTGGTTCTTGCTAAGTCCTGACAGCAATGTGTAATTGCCTTTCATGTTATATTCTGCCAAACTTGAAGCTTTGGAAGAAAGTGATTTTGAGCTAGATGTCCAAGTTGTCAAAACTTCTCATCAGCATACAAATTATGTTTCCTTTGACATTTCTTTTTTCTTCTCGGTGCGTCTCAGCTAGTGAATTGCATCATATTTTTTTATGACATTGAAAACTGGCTGTGACCTTTACTGCTGTCTGCTGTTTGAATCTTGTTACTTGTGCATCTTGTCATCCCCTTCAAACAATGTAAAAATGATATTGTTTTTGTTCTCTACAAGACTATAATTTGTCAGTTATTGAGGATTCTGCATTTTTCCATAGGAAAATTATCATAATGGAAACACTAATGAGAAGAATTAACCCGCCAAAAGGGATAAAACTATGCAAGACCAAATTCTCTTTAAGATGCAGAAACAATCGTGTTCTCCATGGCCATTGAGTCCCTCCGTGGCTTATCTGGCATAGAAGCATCAATGCAGTTGCGGGCACCTAATAATTAATCTTGTGGTGCAAAATGGCCACGGAACATTGCAGTTTGTAAGGTGTAGGAATGCATGAGAGAAGATAAAGAAAAGAACTCCTAATTTGCTGCCTCTTATGTGCCCTTCCATTTCCTAAATATAAACTCCAATTCTGGCATAGACACCCCTGGGTTGCATCACTTGAAGTAGAAAACTAGTTGAGTAGAACTGAACATTTGCCATAGTGTCTGGATTAGGAAAGAGTACAGCATAATGCAAGTTACTGGCATTCTTGTTTCTTCATTCTAGACACGATATGATGAGAGAATGCATGAAAGATGAGAAAAAATAACTCATAATTTGCTGCCTCTTGTGTGACCTCTCATTTCATTCATATAAACTCTTATTTTGGTATAGACACTCATTGGATGCATCACTTGTAGAAAACTAATACAGGGGAGCTGAATCTTTTTCATAGTGTCTGGAGTAGGAAAGAGTTCAGCATAATGCAAGAGTTCAGCATAATGCAAGTAACTAGCGTGCTTGCTTCATTATTCTAGATATGCATTTAAATTTTATGTGAACACTAGTGTATCAAAACCTAATTTTTCCATTTGATTGATCTGAAATAAGAAAGGAGAAAGCAGCATCCTAATTATGAGGAACTGCATCCTTGTTTCTTTAATCTAGTATGCATTTTTTTAAACCTTCTTGTAGTCCACGAGCAGTGCTTTCGTTACCAGAAAGACATAGACGTTTAAAGATGGTCATTGCTGTGTTAGCATTGAAAAATAGATAACCTTAGCATGTGCCATTTTTTTCATTTCTGCTTGATAAATTTGGGGTCGGGGTTCTTCAACCCTGTGTGGGCTGATATTTGATGCTCTTTCTAGGATTGTCAAATTGTTTATATTTGAAAATATTTTAGTCAGCTGATGTCTGCTAATGACCTTTTCCTTCTAAGAAGTGAATAAAGTGGAAATTTTTTCATGATTAGGATCTACTATAAATTTATATTCTACTTTCTCATTCTAATTTGAGTGTAGATGGTAGACTTAATTATGCATTCCTAATCTAGGGATGAAATTCCTACCTGGTTGCAAGGATGTAAGTTTGAATATTCGGATGTACTAATAAATTAAATGATGTCCATTAGACAAGTGTGCCAAGATCAAAGAAGAAGACCTTTTCAGACCTTGACATGTTTCCTATAGTACAGTGGTTGAAGATGTAGCTTGAAGCAGAGCTGCAGATACGCGTTTTGGAAGTCATTCCTATAATATTTTTGTGCCTGCTTTGTTCTTCTACAAACAAAGACTACGCATTTTGGAAATCATTCCTCTGGTGGAGGGTGTGCTGATAATGCATATTGTGTGGTGAGTGGAAGTCATTCTAATTTGACTGTAGTAGGTAGACTTAATTATGCATTCCTAATCTAGGGATGAAATTCCTTCCTAGTTGCAAGGATGTAAGTTTGAATATTCGGATGTGCTAATAAATTAAATAATGTCCATTAGACGAGTTTGCCAAGGTCAAAGAAGAAGACCTTTTCAGACCTTGACTGATGTTTCCTATAGTACAGTGGTTTGTAGCTTGAAGCAGAGCTGCAGATACGCATCTTGGAAGTCATTCCTATAATATTTTTGTGCCTGCTTTGTTCTTTTACAAATAAAGACTACGCGTTTTGGAAGTCTTTTCTTTGGTGGGAGGTGGTGGAGGGTGTGCTGAACCATGATTACCCATTTTTGTAGTTGTTGGTAGTGCTTTCCCTGCTGCTATCAAGTGCCCCATGAGTCCCATGAGCTGGGTGGAGTTAGGCACATAGTTGGAATTTAGGTAATGGACCATTAGTGATAAAGCCATCGTTTCTGACATGTTGGCTGTCGTAGTAGATGCATTAACTCTGATTTACTATTGATTCCTGGAAGGCTGTAATGATTCATGTTAGGTTATGACATATTCTTTGTCCCTTCTTCAATCCGTCATCCTTAGATTTTCCCCCTTTTTTTTGGGGGGGGTGATTTCATTTTATGATGCAAGTAGATAGTGCTAACAAACATGGAATTCTCCTTAAATTTGTACACTTGCTTGCTGATCTTGACCTTATAATTACTGAAGCTTACATATCCTCAGATGGTATTTAATCTCAGAGAGGTTCATTTGGTTACTTAAATGAATTCCCCCCCCCCCAAGCCTATCAAATCAAAATCTAATACTTTGTTATATTTCATTAGTTTTTAATGTTACTGATCAAGATGGAAACTAGATTAGTGATGAACAAATGCTTGGTTGTATTCAGAGGGTTGGTGTCTTGATTGATACTTGTTTTGCTGATTCGCTTATTTTTGCATAATGTATAATTAACCCACCTGATTTATGCCTACGAACTTTACATCTTACTTGAGGAGATTTGTGGGGGTTAAGCCTTAAATGGTTTACACTTAAATTAACAGGTGGTGATGGACCAGGGTTACCTTCAGTGGTGAGTGCACTACTTACTCAAATGCAATGTAGTGATCGATGCTGTGGTTTGGACCCACAACACCTAGGCTGCAGCTGTATTGTATTGCATGTAACAGCTCTTCTTGTGGAATTACTGACCCAGATAGGCTTCTCTAGAATTAGGGAACTTCTCTTCATTGTACAAGGTGGAAGGAACAAGTCTAGGGGATCTACCCCCAAAGTAAAAATAGGAAGCGTATATTGTATTTGATGGTCGAAATTGCAAATCATAAGATGAAGTATTAGTCAGGGTTGACTTGGGATCTGCATCTACAAAATGGTTAGACGCGTCCCTGTACGCCACATGACTAAGGAAACTCGCTTTGCATGACCATTTCCAATTTGGGTCGTTGTGCGATGGGCATTGGCCATCGGGGCCCGCCCTTCCAAATCCCTCCACCGAGTCATGTACCAAAATAACCCAAAAAAAAAAAAATTTTTAAAACAATCACACCTAAAAAATATTTCCCCAAATAACCCAAATTTGTTGGGAGTTAGAGACGCGACACACTGTGTCGCGTCTTCAACCCGCGACAACCGAGAGAGAGAGAGAGAGAAGAGAGAGAGAGAGGAGTTCGCGGGGGGAGGGAGAGAGGGGAGGAGAGCGGCGGGGGGTCCGTCGGGGGAGGGGGCTGGCGGCGGGCGGCGGAGGGGGGAAGGAGAGAGAGAGGGAGGGCCCCGGGGGGGGCAGAGGGGGGAGGGGGGTTGATGGCGGGCGGCGGGCGGGGGAAGGAGAGAGAGAGGGAGGGCCGCGGGGGGAGGAGAGCCGCTGTGTCTCTCTCCTCCCCCCTCCGCCCCCCGCGGCCCTCCCTCTCTCTCTCCCTCCCCCCTCCGCCCCCCGCTGCCCTCCCTCTCTCTCTTCTTTCCCCCTCCCCCTCTCTCTCCTTCCCCCCGGCCTCCCTCTCTCTCTCCCTCCCCCCTCCGCCCCCCGCTACCCTCCCTCCCTCCCTCTCTTCTTCCCCCCTCCCCCCTCTCTCTCTCCTTCCCCCCTCCGCCCCCCGGGGCCTCCCTCTCTCTCTCCCTCCCCCTCCGCCTCCGCCCCCCCCCCCCCCCCCCGCGGCCCTCCCTCTCTCTCTCTCTCCTTCCCCCCTCCCTCCGCCGCCCGCCGCCCGCCCTCTGCCCCCCGTCGCCAGCCCCCTCCCCCCGGCGGACGCCCCGCTGCTCTCCTCCCCTCTCTCCCTCCCCCCGTGGACTCCTCTCTCTCTCTCTCTCTTCTCTCTCTCTCCCTCTCCTCTCTCTGGGTTGTCGCGGGTTGAAGACGCGACACACGTGTCGCGTCTTCAACTCCCGATAAATTTAGGTTATTTGGGGAAATATTTTTCCGGTGGGGTTGTTTTAAAATATATATATATATTTTTTTAGGTTATTTTGGTACATGACACTCCCTCCACCCCATTGAGATTTTTTTTTTTTTTAAATTTATATGCTATCAATCGATATCCGGAGTCTTATTTTGACTAATCTGATTCGGGACTTACAGTGGTTCATTAAACGGTTATTTTCTCAACATAGTTTTTTTATACCCAAATTACGAGTCGAACTCGAAAATTTGGTTAAGAGATTTAGTGTCATATTTCATTAGAGCAATTATCTGTTAGTCCTTTACTCCATTGAGATAAAACTTGTGAAGAACCGATTTTGGTGTAGTCGTTGGTTATTAAAATTCCTTAATTATTATTTTGAATTCAAAATTTGAAAATAAAAAAATAAATATTAAAAAATTAATTCTTAAATGAGTTTTACGGTATTCAAATTAGAGTAATCAGATAATTTAGATATCGATAGTCGTAAGACAGACACCTGCACCGAAAAACAAAAAAAAATGATAAACTAGTGAAGAGTGATGCGGCCCAATAACCCAAGCCTATGACTTGCAGACCTACCCACCAACTTATAGTAGTCTTGTCCTGTAAAATATATAACAATGGACTTTGTTTAATCGTAATATATACATCATGATTAATTGTAATATAAGAAAAAAAAATGTGAAAAGATTGAGGAAAAGCTTAACAGGAGAGAACATTGTTACCCTAATACATTCTTGACTGTTCCTTCTGCTCGTCTTCCTTCCACGAATTTATGGCTAAGCAAAGAAGCAACAAGCATCAACACACGGGGTTGAAGCAATTGAAGTCATCTTTGGTTTTTGGAGAAATATTTTATGAGTACCAAAATTACATTAAAGTCTGATAAAGCACTGATGAGAAAAAAACGGTGGTTGGTAGAAGATGAAAATGGTCTTCTAATTTATTTTAATAGGAAATAAAAAAATAAGTGATCGAGATTGCATCTAATGTGAAGAAAAATATCTTCTAATTTTATTTCAAAAGAAATAAATAATGCGTAATTGAGATTATGTTATATAGATCAAATAAATTTTAATTAAATGACTAAATATTTATGTGACAGTATATTTTTTGATCAATTTAATAGAACCAAACTTAGATCAATCAAATCGAACTAAATCAATTCATATTATGAAGTTATCTTCTAAGAATCAGTCCAACGTGTAAATCTTGCATGAGCATGTGCTTATATTTAAGGACATCCATATGATTTTAAATTTAGTTTACCTGATATGACAAAACTAATTGTCTTGACCCTAAAACAAGTATGCCTGATAGATCAGCCATCTGCAAGAGAACATCCTTTAAAGGATGGTCACATGTTTTTCTTTAGAGAAATATTTGTGATTTTCACTTCATATTATTGGTATATAAACTCATCAAAATCTACGAAAGTTAGTACCAGAAGGGAAATGGGAGTAGATTACTGTCGTTTTCATTTGGAATCCTTTCATCAACACAACCAGCTTCCACTCACCCGCCCCCTTCCCAGGTCTTCCCAAACCCACCACACACCCCAACCTCCCACCCTCCCCCGGCCAAGAAATGGGAAAGAAAGAAAAGCAAACATCGTGGGATACGGCATTCGGGTATAGGACAGTGGAGATAGCCTGCAGCCCACAATTTTGATTCCTCATCGAAATGGAAGTATAAAAGGCATTCACATAATTGACCTTGGGATCGCAGATTAAGGCGCATCCTGCGGCAATATTTCTGCTTGAGTTTGTGTTGAAGAATTATATGTCTAATGGTATCTGGTTCCAATATCTAGGTTTCACCAATTCAGGAATCATGTTCCCACTTTTAAATATGGTTATACATCTAAAATTGGCTTAAATATTCAAAAAGTGAACTGACAAAGTAAGAGGACAGGATCTTGCACTTGTACGTGGGAAAGTTATTTATCATCATGGGAATACTTATGAGAGGAATTAGACCCCCCCCCCCAACTAAGCAAGACCAAAATTCTCTTTAAGATGCAGAAACATTTGTCTTCTCCATGAACATGGAAAAAAGGGCCGTGGAGCATTGCAGTTTGTAAGACATAATGGGAAAGAACATGAGAGAAGGGGAAGAAAGGGGACTCCTAATATTTGTTGCCTCTTGTATGACATTTCATCAAACTCTAATTTTGGCAAGGACATCCATTGGTTGCATCACTTGTGGTAGGAAACTAGTACACTGGAGCTGAATATTTCCTTGGTTTCTGGACTCGGAAAGAGTACAGCATAATGCAAGTTACTGGTGCTTGTTTCTTTACTCTAGATAAGCAAATAATTTTTACATGTGAACGCTGGTGTATTGAACCTAATCTATTCCATTTTATAGTATCTGACATATTCTTGTAGTCCACTGGCAGTGATTTCATTACTGAAAATACAGTCATTTAAAGACTTTCACTGTCGTGTTAGCATTGAGAAATAGAATGAGCCCTTTTTGTTTTCCTATTCATTTCTGCCTGATAAATTTCGGGGTGGGGAATCTTGAACCCTGTGTGGGCTGATATTTCATGCTATTTTCTTGGGTTGTCAAATTGTTCATATTTGAAAATATTTTAACTAGCTGATAGTTGCTAATGACCTTTTCCTTCTAAGAAGTGAATAAAATGGAAATTCTTTCATCACTAGGACCAACCATAAATTTCTATTCTGCGTTCTCATTCTAATTTGATTGTAGAAGGTAGACCGAATTATGCAGTCCTAATCTGGGGATAAAATTCTTTTCCTGGTTGCAAGGTTGTAATTTTTGAAAACGCAGATATGCTAACAAATTGACTGATGCCCATCAGACAAGTTAGCCGAGACCAAGGATGAAAACCTTTTTCAGACCTTGACTGATGCATCGTATGGTACCACAGTTGAAGCTGAAGCTTGAACCAGAGCTACAGATACCCTTTTTGGAAATCGTACTTATAATTCCCGTGTGCCTGCCATGTTCTTCTTCAAATGTAGACGACTGAGCTGTACTGCAATATCACCTCTTGTAGTGGAGGGTGTGCTGATAATGAGTGTTGCGTGATGAGTGGAACGATGACTACCCAGTGCTTGTAGTTGTTGCTAGTGCTTTCCCCACTGCCTTCAAGTGCCCCAGGAGTCCCACGAAGAGGGTGGAATTAGGAACATGGTTGGAATTTTGGTGATGGACCATTAGTGATAAAGACATTGGTTTCTGACCTGTTGGCTGTCGTATTGGAGGCATTCACTCTGCTTTACTATTGGTTACTGGATGGCTGTAATGATTTATGTTAAGAAAGGTGAATAGATCTCATTTTTTACTTTAAAGAGTGGCTTAAGGGCATAATATTGCATTGACTCGGGAGTATTACACTTGGCTTGAACGAGGAGAACTGGTAGAAATCTTTATGCATTCCACAACTGTGGAAGATCTCCCTGTGGGAGATCTCGTGTTCTCAGGATATTATTCTATTATCTAGATATGATCCAGACTGATTTTCTCAATGATAATTTTATCTGATAATTGTGGAGTCTCCATATAACCACAAGGTGCTTGACATTAACCTATTGTGATTTACTTATGTTGAGTGCTATTTACCTCATCAGCATGTGTCATTTTCTGCTGTCAGCTCTTGTAAAATTAATAACATGATGTACCTAATGACTCATACGCTGATTTCTCGACTTAGGAGAGGTTAATTTGTGCAGTGAATAAGAAGCGCAATATAGGATATAACCTTTTACATTTGTATTGCTTTACTCTCTGGAGTGCAGAATACACAGATTGTAAGCTTTTTAGTGGGGCCTCTTCCACCATTACTCTGGCTCATATATATGACCCAAATGAAAGGTACAGAATCCACTAGTTCCTTGCCCAAGTGAAGGAAGAACATGGGAATTGAGGTGAAGCAGGGAAGCTGCTTCTTTCTCTTGACTGCGACCTTTGTGATCGTTACTGCAAGCCTTCAAGAAGCTGCTTCTCAGAATCTCTGGAGAAACTATCAATGCAATGGCACAATTGCCGAATGTGACATCAGAGATGTGAAATTCCCTATGCAGTCTGAAATGAATCGAAGGGTTCTAACAGGATATCCAGACTATACAGTATATAACACTCTTCTGGCTACAAAGCCAATTTGTGATCAAACTATATCGTATCGTGGATGCTTGCCACAACCTAAGGGTGGGAATCCCTGCACAAAGGCCAACCGCTGTGACCGGCCAAGCCACCCAAACCAAGCAGCAAGCGTTTATTTTTTATCCAGAATGTACTCGTAAAAGGAGAAACAGATATAATGCGTAGTTGGCTTCCACCAAAATGGGCAAGTCCGAAGCTTATTAAGCTAGAAAGTATGGAATGTCTCTCTCTTTCCCATCCATTTCTTCTTCTTCTTCTTCTTCTTCTTCTTCTTCTTCTTCTTCTTCTGTATTTCGCAAGTGACTCTGATGAAATATTATCTCCTTTTCAAGTGCAAAGAGGCACTAATGATCTCTTATATAGCATCGAAAGTTTGATCTTTTGAAACCCATAGCACATTATTGCTCGGCATTTACAGGATAAAACTATTGAAAGGTACTAAATTTTGGAATGCTACACCTACAATTCCGGCGTGCCTTTTATTTATTTATTTTTGCTTGGCATAAAATGGTGTAGATGGGCTATCTGCATTTGTTTTGCTGGAGATGATTACCATGAGAGCGACCACCTGTCATTGTCATGTTTCTCAAGCAATGGCACAGTGTTAATTTGTATTGCGATCTCACTCTTTTGGCGAAGGGTGTGCTGATTATGGTCATTGCGCAGAGTAGGGCGAGGATCGCTGGCTTCAAGTGCTTGTAGTTGTTGGGGATGCTTTGCCCACTGCCTAAAAGCGCCCCACATTTAGAGATAAGAGTGGAGTTAGGCGTATAGTTGGAATGTTTTGGTCATGGACCATTACTGATAGGACATCTATTTCCTTTGGCTTTGATGGAGTTTGAGGAGCAAGATAGAATCTCCTCCGATGAAGACATTCTAGTGATCAAAATCACTCATTTATTTCTTAATTTGGAATTCAAATATCGTTATAATTAAAAAAAAACTTATCGGTATTAAAGATATATATATTTATATATTTATGTACTCCATTGGTCTTTAGTTGCATTCGAGGGATTCACAACTAAGCCTGTAAAGATTTGTGAAAGAAAATGACGGTCATCATATTGCGCATTGCATCAGAAGTATTTCATTTAATTTGAGCCAAAATATGGGAGGGAAACAAAATAAAATAAAAAGTTTGTGTTCATGACTTCTAGAAATCTTCTATGTACAAACTTTTTTTGGGGGGGGGGGGGGGGTGGCGGGGTCTTCCTCTTGCTCCCCAAGCACTGGTTGATAGTTCACCTATTGTAACATAACCTTGACAGCATCTTCATTTCCACATGTTAGCTCTCAACCATAAACAATGTAATCCTACAGTAGATGATAAGAAGCATAAACATATGTAGCATAGGATTTTTGTATTAGTACAGCTTTACAGGGGAGTTTCCCGCCAGAGACATCACTTGCAGTCCTACAAAAGTACTCCAACAAAGTAGTAAAAGTCAGTGGTTTATAAGAGAACCACAAAAACAATCTGGCAAGGCCTTTTCCGCTACAATGCTAGCTTTATATATCAGCCAAAGTGAAAGTTCCATTATCCAAGTGAAGGAAAGAATTATGGCAATTGAGATCAAGCTGGGCAGCTACTACTTTCTCCTAGGTGTAGTCAAGGTGATCCTCAGTGCAGCCTTCAAGAGATTTCTTCTCAGAATCTCTTGAGAAACTGTAACTGCAGTGGCCCGATAGTTGAGTGTGTCATCAAAGACGAAGAGTTTCTCATGCAGTCCAACACAAGTCAAAGGCTGCTTCTATCAGCAAATTGTGAGTCCATAATAGGAGGCTTTTATTCGTGATAAGCCGATTTGTCAAGTACAGGGTAAACTGTACCGTGAATGTTTGCCGCCGCTGCCGCCGCTGCCGCCACCACCCTCAACCCACCATGTACAAAGGTCTACAATTGCAGCACGGAGACAAGGTCTCCACCAGGCAATAATTTTCTTTTTTTTTTTTTAATCAAAATGTAACTTTTTTAGGGAAAACAGGTGCACTGTGCAATGGAAAGCATGGAATGTTGTCACTTACCTTTGCATCTCTTCTCCTGCAGTGAGGAGCTGAGTCTGATTAAATGCATCACTTTTCAGTAGAGAGGCACTGAATCGAATGATATCCTGTCATAAATCTAAATGTTGCATGGGGAGCTAATGACCGGGGGACGTATGAGAACTCGGTGGGGAAGTCATAAAGCAAATTAAGAGCCTTTACTTCAAACCCAAAAAATATAAAAGATAATAATAATTTTATATTTTTATGGGAAATTTTCCATATAAAAAAATTACAATCTTAATAAATTGTTCGGCATTTTACAAAATAGAAATATTGAAGAGAACCAAGTAAAAGTAGTGTAGAAACTTCATTTTAAAATATAACCTACCTGAACATGTTCCATTAGAAAGTACTTAGGATTCAACTCCAAGATTGCAACCAGCAAAATTGCCTAACAAAGTATCAAAACCAAATTTTAAGTGAGCTTACAAATTCTGTCACATCACCTTTTTCTGGATGGTCCTAAGGAAGATCCGCACATTAATTTTATTTATGTTAAGCCAACTAGAGCTTGGGATATACCAGGAGTCGCATGGATGGGACCATGGAACAAAATCTGTCATCATTAATAGGAGCAAAAAATAATATCCAAGGAAAAACATTCACATTACAGTATTGTATGGTCATGTAGTGGGTTGGTAATCATTGGGCATGGAAAATGCACAAGCCAGCCACAAGGTAAATAGGGTCTCTTCCAGCTTTCACACTTACATCCTATCTTCATTGCTATCTTTTTGCACCAATTAATACCAATAAAACTAACAAGAAAAACAAGAAAAAGAGAAGAAAAAGCACATTCACCATTTAACAATGCTCATTCAGACATACCTCTTCTTCTATCTTGCCATCTCCGTCGCCGTTCAATCCTACTCTCCAGATGAAAACATAGCTCTTAACTGTGGTTCTTCTGGGAACTCTTCAGACCAAGATCTCCGTATCTGGATTGGAGACATATCTTCAATCTACATAAAATCTTCACAACAAAATACATCCTCGACCACCGCTATGGCATCATCCCTGGACGCAGCCCCACAAGTCCCTTATGCGACTGCCCGCATCTTCCACTCTTTATTTACATACTCCTTCCAGGTCTCTCCAGGACCCAAAATCATTCGTCTCCATTTCCACCCATCTTCATATCCAGGCCTTGACATCTCCAGTGCTTTCTTCTCTGTGATCGTCAATAATAATGCTTACACTCTACTACATAATTTCAGTGCCTTGCTCACTTCCCGCTTTCTTAAACAACACTATTTTGAGAAAGAATTCTGTGTAATTGTGCCTGCACAGGAACAAGAACTTCGAATAACATTCATCCCTTCTCCTGAATCCAAGTCTTTTTTTGCTTTCATTAATGGGATTGAGATTGTTTCCATGCCCCCAGATCTTTACTTCAAACCTAGAGAGGCTCCCATAGTTGGGCAGTCCCAACCATTCTTCTTGGATAATCAAACAAACGCCCTTGAGACAGTTTACCGATTAAAAGTTAGTGGCCAAGCTATTTCACCCAGTGGAGACAGCGGAATTTTCAGGAGTTGGTCACAAGATATAAGTTTCATATTTGGCGACTTTACAGGAAATGATCCCTATCATTTCACACTGCCCATAAAGCACACTAAAGTTCCTCCTTACACCGCACCAGATACACTGTATTTCACAGCTCGTGATATGGGTCCTGATGGGACGTGGAATGAGAACAACAACCTGACATGGCTGTTCCCGGTTGATACAGGGTTTTATTATTTGGCAAGACTCCATTTCTGCGAGATTGATCCAAATATAACAAGGACCGGTATGAGGTTGTTTGAGATTTTTTTGAACAACGAGACAGCCGATGAGGAAATGGATATCATATATTTTGCTGGTGGCATAGGTGTACCTATTTATAAAGAGTTTATTGTCCTGGTGCCACCAACAAGAGTAATCGAAAGCAAGCAAAATCTTTCGCTTGCTTTGCACCCCAACACAAAATCTATGTACAGTGATGTGCTCTTGAGCGGGATTGAGATCTTCAAGTTAAATGATAGTTCTGGCAACCTTGCAGGGCCTAATCCAAATGCCGCAGATGATAACCCAGAATCAAATTCAGACTTGCCAGCAAGCCAGAGACCAAAGCATCCAAATAAGAATCACAGAGCGGTCATTGTTGTTCCAGTCATAGCAGGGAGTATAGTTATGTTTATAGCATGTGCATTGGCTCTCCTTGCCATGTGGCGATCCCAATGGAAAAAACCTGGGAAGAGAGTCAAAACATGGGCGTGGAGTCCAAGTTCGAAATCGAGCTTATTAAGTTCAGCCAAGGCAAGTTCTCTACCAACAGGGCTTTGCCGGCACTTCTCCCTGGCAGAGATTAAGTTGGCCACAGACAACTTTAGCATTTCTTTGCTGGTTGGTGTTGGTGGCTTTGGGAATGTGTACAAGGGCTATATTGATGATGGAACAAACACTGTAGCAATCAAGCGGCTGAATCCCTCATCCCAGCAAGGTGTTCACGAATTCCTAACTGAGATTGAAATGCTCTCGCAACTTCGCCATGTACACTTGGTGTCCTTGATTGGATACTGCGGGGAAAACCATGAAATGATCTTGGTTTATGATTATATGGCCCGAGGCACGCTTCGTGATCATCTCTACAACACTGAGAATCCACCTCTTCCTTGGAAGCTCAGGCTCCAAATCTGTATTGGTGCAGCCCGTGGATTACAATATCTCCACAGTGGTGCAAAGCACATGATCATCCACAGAGACGTTAAGACCACCAACATATTGCTTGATGAGAAATGGGCAGCCAAGGTTTCTGATTTCGGATTGTCAAGAATGGGCCCAACCGATGTTTCCCGTACCCATGTCAGCACTGTTGTAAAGGGCACTTTTGGGTACCTGGACCCTGAGTACTACCGGCGCCAGCAACTGACTGAGAAGTCCGATGTCTATTCATTTGGTGTAGTGTTGTTTGAAGTTCTCTGTGCCAGACCACCTCTGGATAAAAGTTTGGTAAGACATGAAATGTGCTTGTCTGAGTGGGCTAAGTCTTCTTATCGTAATGGGATCCTTGACCAGATAATCGATCCATTCCTTGTGGGAAAGATTGCACCAGAGTGTCTGAAAAAGTATGGTGAGATAGCTGATAGGTGCCTCCATGACAAGGGAATCGAAAGGCCATCCATGGCTGATGTGGTATGGACACTTGAGTTTGCACTGCAACTGCAGGAGAAGGCAGAGGAAAGCAAGACCCACTTCGAGATGGGTGGTAAAGAGACAGCCTTCTGTGGGTCCTGGGTTTGTGAAAAATCTGGAAGTGATGAGATTCCATCCCGTTCCACTGATGATTCAGCTCAAGTGATGTCTCAGGCTGTTTTCTCTGAGCTTGTCATGCCACCCAACGCAGAAGGAAGGTAAAATACACCTACACTAGAGAAAACTACGATAACGAAGGCTGCATCAGCATCATCTACAGGCAAGACAAATATAAATTGTAATCATAAGCAAGGTGGAACAGGTAACAATAAATTCAGTTCTCTAATTTTCTTACTCAGTTTTGAGTTTCTTGGTAGCTCCTGATGGTTGAAACCTTTTATACAAGATGCATATGTATAGGCCTAAAAGTTGACATGTTACATTCAAGTAAGTTGTTTAGTGCAGGTGCCACTTAAACAAGTTGCCAGTATCGAACAATGACAATTGCATGATAATTTTGCCTTTGGCTGGGGTAATACCATCACCATGAATTGCCATATTCTTCATGTTCACAGGAAGAAGTCAACTTATCCACCTAATAATTCATTACTGAGCAAACTGACTGTGTTTCTTTCATCTGCATCAAACTGCAGGTCGATTAGAAAAGGGATTTGGTCCTTTAATCGTTGCATATTAAAAGAGAATAGGAGTCTGGACATGTACTCAAAGCAGATAAAATTACCACAATCTCATGCAGAAATCTTCCCATAATCATTCTGATAAGAATGACTGAACTGAAAGCTATGATTAAAGTGATGACTAGATAAACTGTACAACCAGAACTTGAAGAATTGGTTGAGCATGATTTATTAAATTGACCTCAGGTTTCCATCAAGATTCAGTATCAACAGTGGTAAATTTTGGATTACTTGGTCCCATAGCATTTCATTTTATGGGGGGACAACTTTCAATTGCATAAACAATAATAATATGTTTATCAACTAGTTATAGCCTAATAATTAATTAGTTCCCATATTGATTCAATACTATATTTTACACATCGACATTTCAATGTGTTTTGTCACGTTGTGTCCTATATTTATCTCCATGCTTCTCAGCTTTGATCCCTATGTCATACAAACAGCTTCTTTGCACAAATATTCAAGACAAGACTAGTCTCCACAAGAAATCCAAAACAAATCCTGAAATATGAACCATCATTTCCACAGTAATGTATATCTCCAAGTAGTTTAAATGATGCCGATGTTAGCATATGCAACTACAGCTCTTGAAATATAACTCTTAGTAGACTTTGAAAGCACAATATACCATTGAGATCTCCCTCTCCCTTCCAGTCTTGTGAACCCAATTGTGCAAAGCAGAGAAATTTAGGTCTCAAAATTTTTCCCCTTTATTCAATTTTTAAGCCAAAGAATTTTACTTTCACTTTTCAGAAACCACACCATTTGGGGCTTAACCAATTCTTTGCAAAGCATCTTATCTGTCAAAGGGTCAGCATTTCCCATAACATTTATACCACAGGAGTCATAAAAGAGCAGCAAACAAACATAAATTTGTCTTTATGATCGTGTGACAGCAACATTGCAAAATTGATTCACATAAATTTGTATAATTCTCAGCAACCATTCATGAGCCCAAAATTAGTAGGTTTAATCACCTGATATAACCAAACAGCTTCTCCACTAAAAGAAGAAAATAATCTTCTCCATGTATGTTTTCATGTTAGAATTTGCATTTTACCTGTATTTGGATTTTTAATTCACACCTGAAAACATCTCCAGTGTCACTCTTAAAAGTTTGCTACTAGTTAGAAATCTTCAAATAAAAAGGCAAACCTACATGATGTACCTGCCTTAACACCACAAGGAAATTACATGAAGCCAGGCTAACTGTGGCTCCCAGAATTTCAATAACATTCAGTTCATATGCAAAGTCATAGCTATGAAAATCCTTACTCAAACTGCAGGCCTGAACAATCGTATAGATGCACAGGTTCAAAACTTTTATGGATTCCCAATCGATGAACCATCAATTCTGTCCAGCAGTACGGTTTCAGTTATCTTGAAGCCAAAAAAATGGCTCACCCATTGCACAAAGTGTTCCCCGGCTTAGTGCAGGGGTAGGGGGAGGGTGGACATATATATACGTAGTCTTTCCCTTGCATTTCGCAAAGAGACTGTTTTCACGCCTCAAACCTGTAACCTCGAAGTCACCAAATGAGCAACTCAACTGTTGTGCCATGGTTCGCCCTCAATTTCAGTTATCTTTAAGCAGAAAACAAAAATTTAGTTGGATACATAAAGCAAGGGACCTCCTTAAAATCTTTTAATTTCAATTTTCTTTAAGCAATTTAAAAGTTGCATGATGGTTAATAACAGATGCTTATACGGGAATTGACAAAGACAAATATCATTTTTTGTGGAGTAAATGAATTTAGCTTTCTATCTCAAACCAAAATTGAATCAAGAGGGATCTACACGTATCACAAGTGAATCGTTACAAGAGAACTGCTGCCAACATCATTATCCAGCAGCGTGAGAATCCTGCAAAAAGAAAGAAGATTGCAGAATCAAGGTCCCTAATACAGGAGTATTTCAAACTCTTTCAGCATTCATGCTGCATGAACCAGTATCAAACAAAAAGCACTATTAGCAAATGGAAACAATTATTGAAGAATTATATACAAACCATATGTCTATCCACACCCATGCACGCTTACCAAACAGGGAGATCAGCGAGTAGCATTCTTAGATGCATAACATGTTACTTGTGCATTATAAGAAATATACTCATACCCTTCAAAATTTACCACAATGAAGATTCTTGTAAGGTGCTAATACTATTATAATATTGTGCTAGACGTTCAAAAGTGATAAGCCATCTTGACACATGCATAAAATACTTGTTGCTTGCCAAGAAATATCATTTCCAGAACTTCAGCATCGAAGAAGAGACCTTGTTTAACAAGCATCAATAATTTCATATAACTTTATAAGAAGGAATCCAAAGAACAGATGTGCTAAATTTTCCGTGTGTAAAGGTCCTGCCTTGATGCAGCTGTAATGCTTGCTATATGTGTATATAGATCAAAGATACAGAAAGTCAAGTAACATGAAGCAAAGAACTCAGTGACGTACTATCCTAAAATAGTGACAACATTCAGGAATCAGAATACGGTAAAGCGCATCCTTCTTCATCCCTAGGTGAAGGTCTCACATGGAGTACCAAAAACCTAAGGTTCAATCTTTGGAAATTGCACTGGGGAGGTGAGCCCACACACAAGGTTTGTGGGCTATTGTGCGTGCCCATTGGAATTACTAGTGCACACCTGGAGAGTAGTGGCTAAGGTTCCTATTGGTATCAAATAAAACAAAAGAAAAGAGGAATAACTTTCAAGTGATTTGTCACCCATAAGACCCTGTAGACCATTAGTTATTGCTAGCTCTTTTGGAAGCATGCTAAAAAGGTTTAAACTTTAGAGAGTAGAAACAAAGTTCAGGAAGGTGATTTTGAAATAAAGAGGCAACTCCTTGAATGCTGTCAAAATCAAACATATCACACTGGATTCCTCTCAAAGCTTGGAACCTGGAACAAATACCCGCACGTCTACCCATAGGAATTCTTGTGATGAATTGGCCACCATATTAGCTGAATCAACTAGAGTATGTCTACTATTGAAAAACTAATCGTTTATAGGGAGGCCTCATATACCCATGAATGCTATGAAATTTTCCTCCACTTCACGCAAGATCACCATAAAAGGCCATCACAATAACCAGGATCTCAGTAACCCCTAATAGGACCCCAAGAAAGGTGAATTTGAACACTTTATCGCCCATTTTTATTTTTGCAAGATGCGGCAGCATTGCCAAGCCATGACCCCATCTACAAGATTCATTCACATATTATCATACCCAACACCAGTGGAAAATCCCGAAAGGTTTCAGATGTCAAAAAATAATTAGATGGTTAGACTAAGCCATGTTAGGTGAGTTCTTCCCGCCAATGGAAATGTCCATATGTCAAGTATGAAAATCTAAGATGGTGTGAGCTATTTCAACTTGTAAAGACCTATATATGATAGAATAGAACTAAGAAATTTGACATCAAATCCAGCGTGTACCAAGACAGGGAGAGTTACCCCCTTTGAATAGCTCAAACACCATTGGACCGCAACAAAAGAGAACCAAAATTTAGATTTAACTAAAGACACCATATAGAACCTCCAACAGAGAGCAGTCTTATGCAAAAAATAATGCTACTTATGGGGATAATCTGGTTTTTTAATAAGAAAGAGAACACCTAAATTGTATTCCACAAGTGTGTCCCAAAATTGCACCAAGTTGACTTTCCCAGCAAACGCAACAAAGCCATTCTTTCTTATTACGCACTATTATAACAGAAGATTATGCATTTAATACCCATAAGTTTTACCAGTTTACCATGGGAGATATTTTGTGAAAAGTAGTAGGCAAGTGTTTTGTTTGACAACAACCACAGCCTTTGAAATGTTTTGTTTGGCAACAACAGCAACCTTTGAAATCCACCAGGTATTTACATGAGCTCATCCACAAGCATAGTCTCTAGAGGCAGCCAACAGGTGAAGCTTGCACAAGGTAAGTATGAGACTAAGCAAAATGTAAAAGAAAGAAATTAGTCCCGGACTATGAGTACCCTAAGAATAAGAAACATCTATCGTTCCTCAAGGGTTGATGGACACTTTATGGTATTTCTTATGCAGTACAGTATATCATTTCTAAAACTTTTTGCATCTCATTAATGTTGATGCCAGGAGTGCTAATAGCTGAAGAAATGAATGAAGCAGGAAAAGTAAGTTATGGCAAGCCAAAGAGAAGAGAGAAATTATGCCTGCAAGATAGTAATGCAAATAGAAAAGAAAATCACCCAACTCCTCAGCATTAGCCTATTTCCTAAATTGACTTCAAACGCTTAACAAAGGATTATGGCATTATTATCCATTCTAATGTTATTGGATGGGCTAATTCATATTAATATAATGATAAAAGCCATAGTCTTCCTAAAACATATAACCATTTTTTTGAATTTCCAGCAAAAAGAAAATCAGTATATCGACACCCTAAAATTCTGACAAGCATAAAACATTTAAAGCAACATGAAGGCTTACATCAAAAGAAAAGACAGCATGGCCCCCTTTGCTAGGCCCCTCAGTCATGGAGGAGAGTTTGTATGGATAATATGGGCCTGTACAAAACAAGATGGTGCTTTCATCCTATAATGCGATTTGGACATCTCATTACTCAATAATTGAGTTGAGATGAGCAAAAATAGGCGCTACAACCCATTAGTTGAGTAGGCTATTTCAAGCTTTTTTCTGTGCAATCAAGTCTCTTTCAGGAATCTGAAATCTTATATATATATTCCTCTTATTAACTTTTAATTCATAAAAAGATCATTGCAAAATCTATATATAAGAAAACTTAAAAATCAATCAAAACAACCTTATCAGAAGCAACAAACAGCACTATGTCATATTGAACACGTCCACAGGTAGAGAACCCTACCCCATAAAAGAAAGAAAACAAAAATTCCCTCTTTCTTGCCATTTTCTATGATACCTCTGCATCTTCATAGTATGCACAAATACTGAATTACATTAAAACCCAATTCTGACACAAAGAAATAAACCCATTTGAGATTGTCGAAAAACAAAAATAACCACCATCCTTAATTGTCTGTACAAGCGAAGGATTAGCTAAAAATGGTGAGGGGGCAAAAGAGCAATGCCCTCGAAGCAATCATGTTCAGGGGCTTCGGGTAAGAAAAAGAGAGGTGCCCAACCCAACAACTGAAGTCCCTGTGAAGGCCCATCCACCGGAACCCGTCCGTATATATATATATATATAACCAACGTTCAGACGTTAGATTAAGTATTCTTAAATGTGACTGAAATTCAATTTTCATAGAAAGCATCATGCCTTCATGTGTATGGAGCATTCTCCGTTGGGAGACCCGCCCTTCGAAAGGAGTCATTGCAGCGATCTGTCTAGATTAGTCGGGACGAAATTCCAGGTAACGAATGGTATCCAAAACATGGTATAAAAAAAAAAAAATATATATATATATATATATATTAATAATAAATCAAAATTATATCGATTCCGATTACCTTCTATTCAAATTGAGTTAACTCTTTAAAATTTTGAAATTAAAATTATGACAAAAGACTTTCAATTCTACAAAAATCAATTATCTATTTTTCATTCTAACAGAAACGAAAGACCTTTGCTCCTACTTAAAGCATTTGAAGAAATGCATAGCAACTACATGGATAGTCTTATATTTTTTTGCCTTTTTTTGTTTTTAATTAGGAGGACTGCACCCTTTTCTACAATCAGGGGGAGAAGGGTGTACTGGGTTTCCAACACTTACCACACTGAGGGCAAGAAATTTTCAAATGAGGAGCTGTGATAATGCTATATTTCGATGGTAATGATATTGATATTTTTTAAGTTTATAAACTATGAATTAAAGTTAATATAAAATATTAGTTTTTGAATAGATATTCTTTGAATATTTTTGAGACCATTCATCCATTCATCTATTCAGCTATAGGTAACGCGTAATTAGGATTTGTAAATAGCTAAATTGAATTATTAGGACTAAACTCAACTATAATCGCACATTGTTTTAGTCATAATTAAAGGGAGACTAACACCTACAAATTTTGACAAATAGAAGGAATTCGATCTTACCCAATGACCTAATGAAATTAAAAATTAAAATAATTGAAAAAAGCAAGGATGATTGAAAGAATGTTTGCCACTACTTTCACATGTGATGAGAACGAGATTGAATTGAATGATCAGTCAAAATGAAAAATTGCATCGACAGTGGTTCTGAAGAATTTAATGATAAGAAGAAACTAGTTAAAAATAAATAAATAATTAATTAATGTCTTTGTGGTAATTAATTATAAAGAAACTAATTAATTTATTAACAAAATATGAAGAAAAATAATTAATATCCTTATAGAGACATGCGAGTGATAAAAACACTCTTACTCGAGTGTTTTTCTTAGATTATTATGTATAAATTTTTATAAATATACGTATTTTTATAATTATTAAGAGTCCTATCTATTAAAAAAATAAATAAAAATTAAAACTCTAGTCAAAGATAGAAGCGAAAGTGAGACTGACGTCTTGAACATGCTTCTTCTTTATTTGTGCTCATTTTCTCTCTTCCCATAAATGGTAAATGATAACAAAGCAAGACCCACTCAACATCTCAGCCTCCCATATTGCTAAGATTCCTCAGCCTGTGGGCTTGAGTATTCTTTGATTTGCCATGGTGTGGGGGCTTTGATTAATCGGGTTTATCCTTTTTCTTTATACAAAAATAGCTCTGGGATTATTTTTGAATTAATTTTTGTTAAAGGGGTTCGACTATTCGATATAATCGGTTAAATTCTTTTGATTAAAAATATTTTAGAGATAAACCCATAATAAGAATCATTGATATTTTTAATTTTATAATTAAGATTTTATTGTTTTATTTAAGATATTAATACTATTATCCTAGACAGAGAGTATCTTTAGGTTGAAAACTCTTTTTTCTTTTTTCATTTGCCTACTACTCCTTGATATTGATTGATTGCCACAGATTCCAAATTACTCTTTATAGTATTATCATCATTTTCCTCTCTGGTCTGGTGGTGGAGGTTGAAGAAACCAAAGAAAATGATGGGATGAAGATGATATGATGGGTGAGGAGAGATGATAGGATACAAACTTGCTTTCATTTTTGTATATTCAAATCAAAACAAGTGCTTCCAATCCAAAGATTGAAATGGCATAAACAAATGCACCTTCATGTTTCACCTACCAAAGTGAACTATTTTGAAAATTGAATAAAGCTACCAATAGTCTTCAAATTGAATTCATACCTCTAAATGGGAATACCTAATTTTTCTCAAAAAGTGTTATCATCACAAATACCAATGATCAGTCCCACATGTGTGAACTTCACTACCTACGTCATGTTACAAAACTTCAATATTATAATATATTAATATGCTATGCTGTTAGAAATATCTTACCGTAAAATTCTTTTTATGAATAAAAATTCAAAATTCATTGATCATAAGATATACTAATTTTTTGCATGAGAAATCTAAGCCTTAATATTACTTTTTGGGTATGAATGAGAAATTTTATAAATATGGAAAAAAAAAGAATAAATCACTTAAAAGATATATTTTAATAATTGTGTATTTAATAATTTTTTAATAAATCTGATTTATTTAATGATTGTATGAGAGGGAGTAAACCCCTTATGTAATTAGAAATTATGAATCTTCTTATCAAAGAAAAGGATTGATTTTGGAAGGGATAAAAAGACCAATTGATCATGCTCATAATATTTATATCAACTCAAAAACATGTAGATGCACAGTATGCTTGATGTACTAGCAAGCACATGAGCAAACTCAATAGTTGGAGAAGAGAATCAGTTGGGATCAAAAAGGAGGATTGGGTAAAGTGCAAGTCCTAAAAGACAGAGAGAAACACATGACAAGTGTACATTTAGCTGGTTTTGGGGAGACAGCCAAAATATAAAATTAAAGACAAATTATAATAATGCAAAGGAAAAGGAAAAGAAAAAGGAAAAGGAACATTTTCTCAAACAAGGGAAAAAAAATATATATATGTGGGAAGGTGAAGATTAGTTGGGAAAAAAAAAAGCTCTTGTCTTTTATATTAATAAATCACAAATTTTCCCTAATCAAGTTTGCATCCAATCCCCAAATCCAAATGTTATTTCTAATTAGACTTTTCATATTAACATTTTCCTAAATTACACATCTTTTCAAAAGTTAATGCTTTTGATTTAAGCTAATATGGTATTTTTTCTACTAATTTTAAATTTTAATATGAAATTAAAAATAAATCAGAATATAATAAATTATCGTATAAATATTTTAATATTTATTATTTTGATGAAGTGTATCACATCAGGGTGCCATTAAATTTTGGTTAAAATATTATTATTTTTAATAACTTATTTATATAAAAATATAATAAAGTCAATTTATAATAAATTATTGTAAATAAAATAATCCCAAACAAATAATAATAATAAGACAAAGGTATGGTGTTTTTAAGATTACAAGACAGAAAGGACAATCGTTCCATTTGTCAGCTTCATATTGGGACATCTGTCCGAAAACTAAATAAAAAATAAAAAACTTTATGCAACCCATATATTTTCTGTAATTACATTAATTGCTTGTTTCTCTATGATTGCTATATCTAGTTGAGAGAAGTAATAGCAGGGTATCTAGGGGCGTTTTCCTTTTTTTCTTCCCTCTGTCATCTCAAATTTAGCCGTTTACTTTGAAGAGAGAGATAGAGAGAGTTGTTCTCTTCTCTTCTGTGTTTTGTTGAGATCATCGGATGCACGTGGAAGCGTGAGAGGTAAAAATTCTCTCTTCTTCTCTTCCTCATGGTTTATAATTTTATAAACGTTTTATTAATTGATTTCTTCTTCCTCTTCTATGCATAAAATAATATCATTTTTGTTGATACCCATCTTCTAACTTCGTCTGTTTCGGCTTTCTCTGCCACCAACATCTCTTCTTCTTCTTCGCTGTAAGCTTTTTCTTTCCTTTTTCATTTTGGGGGGATGTTCTTAAATTCTTTATTCTCTTTTTTCTGGTCTCAATTGCATTTGCTAGAATCTCAGTCTTTAATACAGATTTTTCTTTTCTTTTCTTTGCTTTTCATTGTCATTGTAGACCCTTTTGCCTTTTTGTTTAATGGAATGCAAATTGAGGTTGTTTTATGATCTGGGGTTTGATTATTTTTTGAGGAGAATCTTTACCTTTTAACGGCTTGAATTGATCTTTTTGAGTAGTTTCATTTTCTTTTGAGACCCTTTTTATTTTGTGTGTAATGTAATGCCAATTGAGGTTGTTTTATGATATGGGGTTTGATTATTTTGGCAGGATAATCTATTATCTGTAATGGGTTTGAATTGATTTAGGTTTTTCTTTCTTGATCTCTAGTTTCTCAGCTAAATTTATCCTATAGTTGGATTCACTTGTTTTTGTTAATTTTAGTTGCATCTCTACATTGATTTATTCATTGATATTATTTGGCTTGGTTACCGTAAATGATCTTTCCTTTGTTTAATTTGCGGAACTTCTACACGTTTATATAATCTGGACTCCATATACCATCCTCTTTCCTGTTCATGGGTGGAGAATTGTTAGATTCTTTTATGTAAATCATAGACGGTCAAATGTGTGTAAATTTCTTGCATTCACCAAAAAAAATTTTTACAGTACTGCTAATTCTTGATACCCCATTTGACTAATTTTTGTTTTGTTTCTTCAATAGAAAGATTACGTCATCTCTTAAAGGTATGGCTCATTCTGAGGTTCATAACGATAGAGGAGAATTGAGGATTTATGAAAGTGTGGATGAACTTGGTACTGATTTGGCCGACTATGTTGCTGAATTATCAGAACTTTCGGTTAAAGAGCGTGGTGTCTTTGCAATTGCTTTATCTGGTGGTTCTCTCATTGGTTTGTTGGGGTATCTTCTTTCTTTTCTCCCATACGCTTGTCAATTTGCAATTCTACCGAAATTTGGTTTAATTCATAGGTTATAAACAGGAAACTCTGCAAGGCTCCTTATAACAGAACTATTGACTGGGCCAAGTGGTACATATTCTGGGCTGATGAGCGTGTAGTTGCAAAAAACCATGTTGATAGCAATTATAAACTGGCGAAGGATGGCCTTCTATCCAAGGTTTTTATTCTGACACTGCTTTTGTGCTTTGTGTATCATTACCAGTGACTGTTTGTATGTTTGCTTCAAACAGTCCACCTCTGTCATGTTTAAGTCCCATTTACTAGCAAAGAATTTGCATAGGAGGAATTACAACGGTCCCCCTCTGTCATGATTTCACAGAATTTTTGGGAAATCACCTCCTCTATGCAGTTAGCTTTTGTACAAATTGCAGGTAGAAAGATCCAAATCTCATATAATTTTCGTGAATGTTTGTGCCATGGTGATTAGTTCTAGGGGTCGTGGTGTTCATAAAATTAATGGATCTGCAAATTAGCTTCATTGACTCTCAGACTTGAGGAAAAAATATACTGATTCAGTGTTCCCTTGGTGATATTTCTGGAGTCATTTTTAGGATTGGCTTGCAGATTTTATGTTTCGATCATGGCTACCAATCAAGATCTTCTAGATTGAGCATATAGAGCACTCTGAAGTTTCCTGACAAAAAATAGGATTGCTTCCCGATCATTTCCTTTTACAAATTTCTTTTGGTACATGTATCACTTTTTAAAATCATAACTGACCATCATCCTTTAAAACACATGCAAGCTTAAGCTGGTTGTCTTGTGCTTTGAAACATGCAACCTTCCTTGCTTATTTTCTTCTTGCACTACAATCATTCAGACCTGGTTGGAAATACTCCTCTCACTAGATTAGGAGTTCCTTTTGTCATGATATCGCATATCAAATGGAACTGATGGCATGCTTTTTATTTATTTCTTAATCTTTTTAAATTTTATTGTATTTGTGGGGGATGCTGATTTATTGGTTTTTAATTTGTTTGTTTTTCCCCGTGTCAATTGTGCTACCATGGTATTCTGTTACTAAACCATTGATTTATATGCTTATTGCATATCCAGAAAAGGGGGTGGTTGTTTTCATATTCTTTACTGGTATGTAGTTTTGCTAGTCACCTATAATAGTTTTTAGATTTCGGCATGATGTTCATATGGTAATGACTGCTGTTTGGTTTAAAAATGATATTTCATGCCCTTAGTACTTCCCTGCAAAAATCCCAACCAGTATGGTTAATGCTGCAGATACCAGATGCTGTCATAAACCTGCTAGAGGAACTCCTTTAGAGTCTCTAGGTGTCAAATCATTGACAGATATTATGGTTTCCATTAAACTACAGACTGGTTATTAAAAATTTTCAGTTCATTAAGAAAGAATTGGAATCTTCCTATGCTAGAAAGGCAGGCACAGACTAGACCTTTGGAGAAATGTGATAACCAACCAGAGGTATTCTGTTGCTTTACTAAGTCCTAAAATGCAGAAGGATGAGAAAGAATATTAACATTATAGGGTTTTCTGTAGTGTCTGGATAAGTGAGAGTCTTCACTGAGCGTTGAACTCCATCAAGCTATCCCCAGCTACTACCTGCTCCCAATGTTTAGAAACCTTCTGGATAACTCGTGAACAGCAACGAATCTAATTTGCCTGCAAAATAGGCAAGTTCTTCCTTATGATAACACACCATGAGTATTGTTGAGAACTAGGAAATGTGGAAGGACTTAAATTGAAAGTAACAGACCCAATTTTTATCTCTACCTTAATTACAGTGTTTGAACTTCCGCTGTTGAATTAAAACAGTGTCTGAAACCCTTATTATAGTATTTTAAATGTGTAGGTTCCAATTGTTCCCAGTCATGTCCACTCTATCAATGATTCAGTTTCAGCTGAAGCTGCTGCTGATGATTACGAGTTTGCCATCCGACAGATGGTGAGAACCCGCATGATCAGTGTTTCTGATATCAGTGACTGCCCCAAATTTGATCTCATTCTTCTGGGAATGGGATCAGATGGGCACATAGCCTCACTATTTCCCAATCACTTGGTGCTCGATGAAAAAGATCAATGGGTAACTTACATCACTGATTCCCCTAAACCGCCACCAGAGAGGATCACCTTCACTTTGCCTGTTATCAACTCGGCATCCAATGTGGCCTTGGTCGTGACAGGAGGAAACAAAGCAGAAGCTGTCCGCTTGGCAGTTGATGCAGTTGAACCTGACAGTCAATCAATTCCTGCAAGGATGGTTCAGCCAACCAAGGGGAAGTTGGTGTGGTTTTTGGATAGGCCAGCTG
Organism: Dillenia suffruticosa; assembly: GCA_033439265.1. Taxonomy (NCBI): domain Eukaryota; kingdom Viridiplantae; phylum Streptophyta; class Magnoliopsida; order Dilleniales; family Dilleniaceae; genus Dillenia; species Dillenia suffruticosa. Next base: position 5,286,161 of record JAVTVX010000024.1, read on the forward strand.
CCTCAATGCTCAACAACTCCCAATTCCCCGATCAGGGTTGAGCTCTTTTTGGCACCAATTATATGTAGTGGGGGGGGGGGGAGGGGTTGGTTGTTTTCTGGTCCATGTCTCTTCAATTAGTTTCTTTTCTTTTTTGGTGTTGGGTCTACCCCTTCTTTTGCTTTCCTTGCCATTTTATTTTTCCAAGGGGGTTAGGCAAGTGTTCGTATCTTTTTGTCCAGAAGAGGCTAATAAGTTGAGGCCTTGAAGAGAAAAACCCTTTTTCTGATTCTGGGCTACATACAGGAGTGGAGGGTAGGATGTCAATCTCATAGGAAAACAAGTTGATGGAGATGCGGAAAAACAGGCATTTGTTGTCCATAATCAGCGAAATTGCTTCCATAAATATCAATACAAGTCTTCTTCAGAATTTTGTTGTTTTTAATTTCATGGACGATTGTACATTTTGCAAATTGACAAAATAGAAAGTTGACATTTAAGATGGTTTCTTGCTCAACTTTCATTGCTGATCATTCAAGTGTTGACATTCATCAAACACAAGCACCAAATGTATTAATTTCACACCCTCTGATGGTGATGTTTAGTCATTTTATAGAGGCTGAACACGAACATCAGGTTGATTCTTCAGTTTTTGACACGAGTGACCGTTCAGGCGTTGAAGGAGCAGCAAAAGGAGCATATTGAGGATTCTATGGTAAAATAAAGATATATATTATTATTTTTTTCAAGAGTTAGTTGATTTTAAAAATGTATCGAGTTTCTATGAGTGTTCTTTGAAAATTTACCATAAATCCTGATATACAAATTTTAAATGATAACATATCTCATATAAAAACATCGGAGTCATTTACAAATATGTACATTATTATGAGTCATTTACAAATATGTGCATTATTATTTTTTGGTGCACACTACTGGGATCCGGAATTATATTTCGATTAATCCAATGCGAGATTTACAATGATCCATTTCAGATGCTATCCTTCCGATATAGTCTTTTTTATTTTCAAGACTAACCTAAAACCTTGGTTAAACGAGCTAGCGTCCCAACCCACTAAACCGAGTGTTTGGTTTTACATATATGTGCATGCATATCTCCCTGGAAGTCCTGCCTTGGGTGTTATCCATATCATATGCCAAATGATTCTCTATGAATAAAAAAATTCAATGCAATAGGAAGTGCACGTTAGGTGCAGCAACTTTGGTGATTAACATCATAATCCCAATATTTTATAACTTGCATCATCCCTCTTCCTATGTAATTGACAATGGCCTAAAAAGAATAGGTGACCACTTTTATAGACCTGCATTAGCTGTTACTGTCTTAAACCTAACAAGTGGATGCTTACAACTAGTGGTTTGGGAATTTTCAATTAACTATATCTTGAACTTGACATCGTTCCACTGAAAACAACGATTAGCCTTCTTACCCAACTCTTAATATCCTAATTAATTAATGATAGTCATATAATATAGCATCCTTTTGAGGAAAATGATTGCGCTCCTTAGCATCTCCGGCAGTCTCAAATGGATGGGATCAACAAAAATGTATTACGATAAACAAAAAATATTCATACAAATATGCACAGCAAACATAGTTTTCTAACAGGCGTTTGAGAAAGAGAAAAAGCCCTGCACTTTGTTGATTTCTTATGCTTAAAATATATAATATTATATCCCAAAATTGGTGTCATGCAGGTGAAAGCTACCTTTTTTGATTCCCCAAGCTAAAAGAGAAGCAAAAAAATGGAAGACAGGGAGGGCAAAGACCAAAACAACAAATCCTTTTGCTTTGCTTGGTTTAAAAACCTAAAGCAGCTCTAGGCTTGTTTATGCCATATACTTACAAAAAGCTAATTGAATTGGTGCAACCACCTTAGTCAAGTACAGGTGCTAAAGTTCGGCACTCCACTTCTGTTATTGATCTTATTCCATTTTGATTCAGGGACCACTTCATCTTCCACATCATCCTTAGGAGGGAAGCCACGAGTCCATTCAAGCGTCCATTGGTCCATGATTCCAGAGTCGATAGCATACTTAATTGTATGCTCCAAGTACCCTTTATCAGTTATGAGATGTGGTTGGACCATCAACATTTTTATTAGAGCTGAAAAAGATGTTACAAATTATAATAAGAACAAGAATTAACAGATTTGGGAAACAAATCCATGCATAAACCAGTAGGATTGATCCGTTAAAATTCATCTCTACCTATTTGATGAAAACTGAACAAATAACAGCCTAGTTGATTTATTTTCAACATTCTAAGAGAAATTTTTTATGTAAGCCTCCCAGTGAGCATCCTAAAGTATTGCAAAATTAAATTAAACACTAATTTCCAGATAATGAAAATAACTGTCTTTATTCCAGACTTGCAGGAGATCTGCAGAAAGACTTACTAAGACATGGTTTAACTTAATTGGGACACTCTTTGAAAATTAAATTACTGGTGACAACATTGTTCTGAGAATAGAATCCTAAAACACTTCCTTTTCTCTGATCAAACTAGGGTTTGAGCATCTCATGCACTACTGTTGTCGTTGTTGCTTAGAAACAGCACCAAAAGAAACTGCATTTAAATTGTTCAAATAGCACAGATACATTTTAGTCAGATGGGTTCCTTCTTGGACAACCAATTTAAGATGATCTCTTATCATTTATTATCGGCCTAAATTTAACCAAATTCCAATTTACCATAGTTATTTACATTTTTCTGCAATTGATAGGTGAAGAATTCCTCCTCATAGATCAACAAGTGCTAACACTGCAGAAAGAAAAAAACTAAAGAATTGAAAATGAAATCTTGTGTCTCTGAGTTGAAGGAAAGGAAAGAGGCAAACAGCTCTCTGAGTGGCATTTATGGAGGTCATGGGGATGGGGGAGGGTCTGTAAAGAAGCAAGCATGATTGCATGAGATAAACAAACAAATCTTATGTCAGAAATCAGCTCTCTTATCCATAGCCACCTAAAACAACAGTTTCAGTAGGCAATGGCTTATTTCTGTATGAAGATCATCAACTGATTTCCTTTCAACTTGTTATGTGAAATTTATGCTTAGGTAGTTCAAATGGGTAAGTTTGTGATTCTCTGATCCTAAGTACAAAAGGACATGTTATAGAAGGTTGAAGTAGCAAGCTAGTGCAACAGAGTAAACAGCCCCAGAAATGTTTGTCCAAGGTTGAGGTCGAGGTCGTAAGCTAGCATGACAATCACAAGCACAAAAAATAACCAGAATATGAGATTGTACTTGCAACCGTGGCATCTCCTGATGCTGACATGTCACAAGCGAAAGGAGTCAAGGGTGCATCTTCAGTCCCCACAACAGCACCATTATGGTCGTTAGTATAGTAATGTACTCTAGAAGTTCCAATTGTCACAAATTGGACCTTGAGATTGTCATGCCAAGGTGGTGTAATCACTTCTGGTTCATGGCGGATGAACTTAGATTTATCATTATTTCTAGTATTGAACTCTTCAGAGGGCTTGATCCCACATAGGAACTCAAGTTCTTGCTTGGTAATCTGATAACATCTGAAAGATTCCATACCTGCCGTATGAACATTTTTGTTTTGTCACCGGACTGCCACGGGCAAGGGGAGGTTGACATCATAAAAAACACCTCCTAGGAATGCTGGTTGGGCCAGACTAGTGATAACAGTAGTTCAAACCATCATGAACACAACCCAAGAAAAAAATTGTGTTCAGCTATTAGAGTAAAGAGACTTCCTTTTCAGGAAGGCCGTAAGCATTACCTATTCATAATTTTGCTCCTATTATGCCTATACACAAGATTGAACAAAAACTTAAACCTCTCACCAGAGTTCTTTAGGTTTTTGCTTTCTCATTAGTTTCTGATTATGGAATCTTTCTGATCATGGAGTCAAATTCCCTTTTCAATGGTGGGATGCATTATTGTATATGACCATGTATGTATAAACATATAAATGCAGTTGAAAAGATGTGAGATGTCTTTTAACAGCTTAGGAACCTAGGCACCAAAATAGTTCTATCCATTGGAGTACGAACAAATTTGTAAAAAATTCCTCATCGTCTGGTTGTCCAAAGTTATCTGTACTGGTTTGGATAGTTTTGCCTTCCTTGTAAAGCTTGGACGGCAATACTCATCTTCAAAAAGGAGGGGAAAAAGGAAAACTGAAATGCCTTGAAATTTGTGCAAAAGAACTGGATTCTCTGAACCTAGAATTTAAAGAACGTGCTGCATGCATGCATTAATATCCCCTAATCTTAGTGATTAACCGGGTCTTTACAACAACATGATGCAATTATTTCTGCATTTTCTTGAAAATAAGTACTATTTACTACAGGTTTTGTATCATTATTTTCTTCTAATTCTCCATTTGATCCTAGCCCATCCAATCATGTCCATGGGGTGTAAAATCAAGTGTCTTAACTCCCTCAGCACGTTGATGTTGATCTCTGACTTTGTCAGTGAATCTTCTGCACATGTTCTTAAGCATGTCATCCTTAAGCCAGCCCGCTTACTCATCTTCATTTGTGTCACTGCTGTGGTCGTTTTACCATCAATGAAAGCTCCTCTAGTTTGAACTCTAGTTGTATTGAAGTAACATACCATAGCCTGCCCATAATCATCGTTGCTAACTTTGCCCATGAATGCGACCCGACCTCCCAAGTTTGCTAGTGCAATTGCAATATTACTAGAACATCCCCCAGGAGCCCTCACAAAATTTTAGGGTTCCCATAATTCATCTCTCAACCTGTCATGAATTTCATAGTTTATGAGTCTGTTCGCTGGCCTTCCTGAGGGCACAAAAGCATCTTGAGCAGCTCCAAAGCAACAAACAAGTGGAGTCCAGCTATATGTGTCGCTAATATCATCATCACTGTCTTTCCCAATTCAATCTCTCCATCATTTCATCATCCAAATCAGCAACATACTTGACTCCCTCATTGTTGCTAACTTCTGTGTTGCTAACTTGATCCACCACATCATCAACCTTCTTTCTAGCTCTCCTCCATCTCCCCCCACCCCCACTAACTTCTCCCTCACTTAACTTGATCCACAACATCATCAGCATTCTTCTTACTTCTCCATCTACTCACCACCTCACCATCACTAATTTCAGCATCACTAACTTCATCTCCAAAATCATCAACCTTCTTACTCCTCCCCCTCCGTCTACTTACCCCATTACTCTCACTAATTTCTGCTTCAACCACATTATCAACTTTCCACTTAGCCCATCTTTCTGGGCTAACCTTCTTCTCCATGATCTCCTCCCCTGTACTGTCATTAGAAACTGCTGTCCATTTCAAGACGACAAAAACATTAAGCACTTGTTAGCATAAAAATTTGTCAAACACACTAAATTATCCAAAAGGGTCAGCCAAATAAAGGTAATCAATACCTTTTCTTCGGGTTCTTCGAGGGGACTCTTCGGATTCTTCGACTGAAGAAGACATGCTAGTAGTGTCTTCCTCCTGAAAAATAATATCATTGGCAGTAGATTCCAAATTATCCCGCGGAGTCTCGGGCATTGGCTTTTTTCTACCTCTGGAAGAAGCTTTTTTGGATGTCCTAGATGTTTGCTTAACAAACCCATCTTCATTTGACGGTTCTTGAGCTAACAAGTCTACACTGTTGTTTTTAGAAACAGTTTTAAGACTCCAATTTCGTTCTAATCTTAGGTTCCGAATGATTACAACGTTTGGCGACACGAAAAATGGCCAATTAGAATGCCGCCCGTACAAGGAATGAGATGAGAAGAATTCACAAACGAGGCCCCGTTTTATGGGTTAAACAATAATTAGCTCATTGGCCCACCGGTACATAAAGTGCTCCCGACTTAGTGGGGGATAGGGGAGGGTGAACGTATAGAGATTGCTTACGTTTTTGCAAAGAGATTGCTCCTATGCCTTGATTCACGGTCTTGAAGTCACCAAATAAGCAACTCATTGCACCAAGGTTCACCCTCTTAAACAATAATCAGCTCATTCTGAATTTTAAAATCTGACATTTATTCTCCTAAGTTCCATATTTCAAAAATTCTAGCAAAACATACACAAATGGAGAGAGAGAACCTGGGTACTGATAGAAACTGTGTGAAGGAGACAGACGCCATTGAATCAACTTCAAGAGCTCCCCAGCCTGTCTAAACAGAAAGAAGAAGAAGAAGAAGAAGAAGAGGGCTTTGGTGAATAGACTAAAACCCAGAGAAGTACCCAAACTCTCTCTCTCAGACATTGATGGACACAAATGCCACTTGATTGTCGCTGAAATGACCAAAGTGCGTATAATCCGGCGATATTAGACAGCGCTAGTGAATTGAACTGAGATAATTCGCCTCCTCCGCACCATTAAAACGTTACCACGTGAGATCAAATGAGTCCTTCAAGAATAGCGGGATGACGTGGTAAACTTCTATTGGTTGAGACTAAACGGGTTTCGCATGTCCAATTCAGTCCGAGAGGTTTTCTTGCTCGATAGACAACCTCGGGGGAAGCAAAGGTACGAGAGCGTCAAATCGAAACGGCTACATAGGACAACAACACTGGTAAGACCTTCAAATTTTAAATCTATTTATTCTCTCTCTCTCTCTCTCCGGTGTCTTATCTGTTCATAGATTGTATTGTCGACACTTCAAACATTGGAAGCAGAGAAGGTGTTTGTATGAATGGCTTTGTGAGATGATGATATTCAAGAAGCTATTGCCCGCGAAACGTGGGTTTAGCAAGCTCACTTGGTCTTGCTGAGGTAAATTGTGACCTTTCTTTTTGCTGTTTAAGTGTATACACATGTTCATCCGAGTCACTACTGACTGTGAGTCTGATAAATGTCATGACCCCACATGAAGGATAGAGAGAATCTATGCGTCTGTTGTTTGCATAGGCATTTTACCTAATTGATTAGGTCTGTTACCTTTATAAGTGTTGGAAAGTTCCTTAGGTTACTAACAAAATCATCGTTTTAGTAACACACATTGATCACTGAGTTCACCGCAAATATGATTAGGGTTTATGTAATGAGTCCGTGCCATGGTTTGAGAGGTAGCTATTAGGTTATTGCTGGAAGTCCAAAACCTAATAAGTTCTGATAAATTCTGATAGTGTTCTTTTACCGGACACACATGTGAGATATATAATATACTCCAAGGCAGAAAAACAAAATTATATGGGGTATTTGGTAATACTCATTTATTGTTTATTTTGGTCTTCCCTGCAGTTGCTTGTCTTTCATATGACCATTCAAAACCAAATATACCTGTGGAACTTAATTCTCCAGAGAATGAGATTGTTATTGCTTTGGGAAGCAATGTGGGCAACAGACCTGATAACTTTAATAAGGCTCTGCAGTTAATGAAGAAATCAGGCATCCAAATTGTCAGACATGGTTGTTTATATGAGACAGCACCAGCCTACGTGATTGATCAGCCTCACTTTCTCAATTCTGCAGTTAGAGGTTCCACAAAACTTCTGCCCCACGAACCACTAGCAGCACTTAAGAAGATAGAGAAGGACATGGATCGAACTGATGGGATAAGGTATGGACCAAGACCAATTGATTTACATGTTTCATTCTATGGAAAGTTCAAGATCAGCTCTGAGATCCTTACTGTCCCTCATGAAAGAATTTGGGAGAGGCCATTTGTGATTGCCCCATTGCTAGATTTTTTAGGATCTGATGTCGAAAGTGACACGGTTGCAAGCTGGCATACATTTTCACCACACTGCTGGAATATTTGAATCATGGGAGAAGCTTGGAGGCTGAGTCCCTCATTGGTAAGGATGGGATGAAAAGAGTTTTACCAATACGAAATCATTTGTGGGATTGGCCCCAAGGAACTAGTGTTATGGCTATCCTGAATCTGACCCCAGATAGTTTTAGCGATGGTGGGAAATTCCAGTCTGTAGAAAATGTGGTATCTCAAGTTCGAAAAATGATCTCAGAAGGTGCTGATATGATTGATTTTGGTGCACAGTCCACCTATCCAATGGCAACTAGGATTTCTCCTGAGGAAGAACTGGAAAGACTCATACCTGTCTTGGAAGCTGTCCTAGAGATGCCAGAGGCAGAAGGGAAACTCTTGTCTGTGGATACTTTCGATTCAGAAGTTGCTTCAGAAGCAGTCAGCAAAGGTATCCATATCGTAAACGATGTATCTGGTGGACAGTTATACTTCAACATGTTCAGTGTCATTGCAGGCCTAAAAGTTCCTTACATTGTAACGCACATGAGAGGAGAACCCACTACAATGCAGAACAATGAAAATGTGCAATACAAAAACGTTTGTGAAGAAGTTGCCTCTGAATTGTATGCAAGGGTGAGTGAAGCTGAATTATCTGGTATCCCAGCTTGGAGGATAATTGTTGACCCTGGACTTGGTTTCTCAAAGAAAACTGAACACAATTTGGACTTATTGATGGGTTTACCATCTATTCGAGAAGAGATTGCTAGGAAAAGTTTTGCTGCATCCCATGCTCCTCTATTAGTAGGACCTTCCCGAAAAAGATTCTTGGGTGATATCTGCTATCGTCCCAGCGCAATTGAAAGGTGTCCTGCGACTGTTGCATCTGTCACTGCTTCAGTTTTAGGTGGTGCTAACATTGTAAGAGTTCATAATGTAGGGATCACCGTGATGCTGTCAAGCTTTGTGATGCAATGATGAACCGGATATCTTAGTAAATGTGAACCATTTTTCTTCAGTTTGCTTTCGCACAACTACACTTCGAGTCCTCACGGTGCTTGCCAGGGAAATTAAGAAGTAAATTCGCTTAGAACTTCATGCTAAGGTGTTTGAACCGGCTGCTGCAAATACTTATTTAAAAAACACACAACAACAACAACAACAACAACAACATAATGGCAATAGTTTTTTTTTTTTTTGGAGCATATGAACCAGGAGGTGCTTTAACAGGAAGACAGAGAAGAAGCCAAAAGGGGACACTTGAGAAAGACATCAGGGTACTGAGTTTTTGTATTTAGCATGCTTATCATTCATCCCTTTCATTTTCTCCGCTACATTATTTATTTGATGAATTCAATGTTGGTTTGGTGAAATGCTATAATTGTCTTTCAGAGCATACTTTTCTAGCCTATAACAGTTGCATGTCGATGTGAACTTTAGTTGATTTAACAATCGGTGAGGTCTGGCTGTGGCCGAGGGTGACTATTCTCAAATATGTCTAAGAAGCATTTAAGCAAACAAGCATGTACTGTACAAAATCAATATGGATAATGATTTAGCATCCTGTCATCAAAGATCTCATATAATTCATTTCCCTTTGCATCTGTTGTTTCACATTCTATATATTGTACCTGTCAAATCCTCCATCATCAGAGGATCATCTGACCAGAAAAACAGGAATGCTTTATGTACCCCTTCAATCATTTAGGTACTAACAGTCGTAGCATTCTTGTATCATTTAGGCACTACCACCCAATAAATGTTTGGGTATACAAGTGATCTCAAGCCATGAAAAACAACATAGGTTATTGAACAGTTAAAACCACAGCCATAAAGGGGCTCCTATTTACACAAAACCAAGCACTCGTTGCACAAATGACTCACAGAAACAAGGAGAGACTGGTACAAGATTAGAACCAAAAAATACAAAGAAAACAAAAATTAGAGACCTTTTCCCTCTGTTCAGTGCGCGCTCAAGAATGGCAGAAATTTAGCTTGTCTGTTGTATGGCTTCTGCTTCAGCTCTTGCCATGGGATCGTCCTTAGCATCCACATCTTCTTCCTTCTCCCCTTCTCTCTCTTCTGCCATTTTCTTCCTATGCAACTCCTCCGCTTCTTTCATGGCAGCACGATTCTCCTCCTGCAAACGCCGCATTTCCTCTTCTTGCTGCTGCCGCTCAAACCAAGTATCTGCATCCTCCCAAACTAACAGAAGAACAAAAAACAAAATCAGACACCTAATTGATCCATAATTGCAAAAACTAATGCAGAGAGAGCCCCAAAAAAAATATTGAGCCAGACTTATGATGAATCATGGTAAGCAATGAGAAGGGAAACATCCTAAACGCAGAAGTGGCCAAGAACTTTAATTGGAGGCACGGCGAGGTTTCTAACCATAACTGACCTTAGAAATACAAGTGACATCAAACAGTGTATCAAGAATATCATACGATGAATAACTTACACGGTATATGCCATACAAGAAATTATGGATGAAAAAATTAAAACCCACAATCTCAAATCTTGCAAAGAGGAAAAATTAGGGTTTAGGGTTACGGTATAGAGACACTTACTGGGCTTGGCGGCCCAACCCTGTTCACCACCCTTAATGCGTTCGGGAAGGGCATGATTGACCGTGAGAACACGGCCGTAGAGCTCGGCGCCGTCCATGTTGTCCATGGCGGCAAGTGCGTCTTCCTTCTCCAAGAAGGTGACGAAGCCAAAGGAGCGATGCTTCTGAGTAGCTTGATCAAGTGGGGTCTTGACGTCCTTGATTTCTCCGAAGGGTATGAATGCTGCGTGGAGTATGGATTCGTTGACTTCCTCTGCTAAGCCTCCTACGTACAGCGTGTTCTTCTGCACTTGGTTATACGCCATCGCCATTGATACTTGAAAACCCCGCAACTCCTTGTTTCTTCACCGGGGGCACGGGGCTGTGTTTTTAAAACCCTTGTCTCTGGATTTTGACAATCGGATCTTTTTTGGGCTTTGGACCTTTTTCTTCATGGGCTCCAGGCTTTGGTTTTGGACGGTTTCCATTTTTCTTTTTTTTTTCTTCCTTCTTTTTTTCTGAACTGATCCGTATTTAAAATTATATTTCGAATAATTTGATTCAAACTGATGTCAAATTTTCTATAGGAAAACTCTTCTAATATAATTTTTTTTTATTTTTAAGATTTAAATCCGAGTATTGATTAAAAGCTTTAACATTTTTTCTATCAAACCAACGTGCCAGTTTTAACTTTTTTCGGAGTTGCCACCCTTTTGGGCTCACAATTAGGACTTCTCTTTTTGGCTGATCAGAGTTAGAATTTTGAAGGTGATTAGGGTTATATGAGTAATTGTCACTTTGGTCTGATGCTGCCATGAATTGAACCTTAGCCCAGTCTCTTAACTTGCCGAGAGGCGTCAAACAGTTGCATGGTGGTGGTTTAGCAGTGGTCGGCTTTGCTCTAGTTACAACAGGTGAGCTTAGAATTGTTGAAAATGAATCTGACGATTCAATTCTCTTATGAAATATAAATAAGGTCTAAGCTAATTCCAATCAACTACCAATTTTGCATCAATCGCAGAAGTTCGATCTTGAGTCAACCCAATGATGATAGTTGAAAGGGACTGAAAATAAATGGGAAAATTGCCAGGCAGGCTTTTTTCAACATCGCCCTACAATTCAAGGGTGACAGTCAATATGGGAGTGGGTCAATTGAGAAAAGGAGGGAGCCTGGACACAAAAAAAAAAAGGGAATCAACGGATACCATCGACTGAGACCCCAAAAATCTCCATTAAGCTAACTTGATGCGGGGCATAGAGTTTTTTATGACATACTAACATCAGGAAAGCTTACAACATTACAACATTCTCACCGCAAGATTGCGCAAGCATTGCACCGATTTGTCCAGGAAAAAAATTCCGGGAATTAATCTCTAGCCAGAGTTCGTATAATCCCTAAAAACAATACTGCACATCCACTAGACTGCTGCCATTATCCAAAATTTTTGCCAAGTTGTTCAACCCGGCATCCAGAAAAATATAATGATTTATTTCTTACGAAGGTAGAAGAAGCCAATGATCATAGACACACCCACAACAGCCAAAGGAACAGCCCAGTATTGCACTGGTATGTCCTTCAGCCTCTGACCAAGGTTAGCAGGTTCCTTCTTGGTGGAAATCTTTACTTCCTGGAGTTCTGGCATGGATGGGTCAAGCTCACCAATGCAAAACGTCTCCATAAGCTCCCTGGCATCTTGGCTATGCCCAGCATCTTCAAATGCTTCTTTAGCATCTTTCCCTGAAAGAAGTGTAAAAATACAAATTCATGTCTAGCATTCATAAGAAACATTATTTTGGGAGGTATATTTCCAGGTTCAACACTAACAAAGAAAACCTTTGAACATTACCAGTTACTTCAAGAACAACATCATCTCCACCAGGGTGGTCGTCCAAGTACGTTGACACATCATACACCTGAAACAATACCAGAAGATGTGGGAGATAAGCACATGAGACCTGTAGACAACTATAGTAAAACAAGTCTTTAAAAGGGATGCAATAGAAAGATTGTCCAATGATTATTTAATTTCTCAAAAACCTTGTTAAATGCATAAGTTAAATCATATTTGATTCACCTTAATGCAACAGTGTCATGGGCCATATTTCCTTTTTATATTTGTGACTAGGTTGGCTTAAAAAATAGAGGCCAGGATTGGGTAACAAGCACTAATTCATATTGGTTGCCCAGTCTAAATCACCATTAAGTACATTGTGAGAAAGTACAGTTCATCAAAAAAAGCTAGCAGCTGCATCCCTAGATATTCAAGCAAAAGACACTCCCGTTCACATCCTATGCTAGAAGCCTAGAACTAAAATGGTCTTTATTGTACTCCTAATTTGGACAAGATCATCTATATATCGGGATGACTACAGCCTATTAAAAATGAGTTTGAATCTTAATTAATAAACCTTTAAAATGCAAACAGGGTTTAAACATAGCCTAAAAAGAAAGACAATCCTCTGGAATGAAAAAGACTCCATCTAAGGCCCCAGTTGCCTTCACTCATTTTGCCAGAAGTCAGTGCCACAGTGAAGGCTGAACAGATTTTCCCATTAATTGTCATCATCTAGCACCATGTAGCTTGGATAAACTAACCCATAGGCATTCCTAATCCACCAAGAAGATATCAGAGTGAAGTTTTACATAAAAAATTAGCAGATTTTGCTAATTTATCTTTGTCCACCATATACGTTAATCAATAACAATGAAACCTTAGGAATTACAAATTTTTCAGTAACTCTAATATTGAAAGCAGCTTATTGCATGGCAGCATTCTCATTGACAAACAAATATGCTACTCATTGAGCTTCTTTTGTAAGAATGCAACATTTGCTAAGGATGATTGTTGCTAATAAAAGGAGGCTGTAACAGGCTCCAAGGTACCCAGCAGAAAGAAACACAGACATGGGAGCATATTGTAATTCCCCTCAAGCAAGGCGAGTTTGTTATACAAACATCAAACAGTAGTGGTGCTTGTCAATTGCTTTACATATTTTTTCAGCAACCTCAGAACAGAATAACTCCTTTAAGAGTTTTGGTCGTATGACATATATATAGCTAGATTTGCTTGTCCCAAGAACTCCCATTAACCAAACTCCCAAATATCACAAACATGTGCTTCACCAAGCTGGAACATTAGAATTCTTTTTCTCTATCTACATTGGGAACAGATAAAAAGCTTAACCCACAAAACTTTTCCACATCACTCATTGGGGATTCTAATCTACCCGAAACCAACAAAATCTCCCAATGCCCTCTCTCATCTTCATTGTGTCCCTAACAAACATAGCACAGCACCACATCAAGCAACCACAGATAACTCTGATACAATGCTTTTACAGAAAGAGAGACCCACGTGGGAATGTCGATAAAAAGAATATTCAAAAATGCTAACAAGATAGGTTTATCTGCACGGAAATTACAGTCAAAGAAGGATTATCAACCACAGGAGGCACAATTCTGAGTACTAAAAGAAGAAAAGTAAAATCATGATATGAAAGCAATATATGTTGAAAACAAGCAATCTATGGCGGTAGAGACTAGCAATCAACAATTTATAGTAACAAATAAAACGAACTCTCAAACGTAAATAAAACAGGACCCAGGTAATAAATATTACTTCATAAGATCCAAAGATTAATGTAGTTGAATCACACCCAAATAGGCTAATAACATGCAGAGACTAAACTCCAAAATTTAAACAAACCAGAAAATATTAGTGGTCACATATCACAATAAAAAAGAAAGATCAAGATATATGATATAAAAAATGAAACCCTATATTCAAAATAAATCAACACACGAGCAAAAAGGAGCAAAACCCACAAAAATTAATCCAACACCAGTACATATCAAAGTCAAAAATCAAAAGGGGGAACACAAACAGAGAAGAAAAAAACCTTGCCGTCGATGACAACCCAGCAGTCATTCTTGGTACTGTGCTGTGAAGTTTCTTGCATTGAGTACAGCTTCGTCAATGTCGGCATTCTCTCTCCCTCTCTCTCTCTCTCTCCCTCCCGCCCCAGACTTTCTTGGGTCTTCTATTCTGTCTCTCCCTCTATTTTCTGGCCCGTCTTCCTTAGTCGTACGAGTTTGTTTGTGCTGCTCTCAAAGGGAGAGCCCAACATACCCTAACCTAGCAATTGGCGTGCGGAGGGGGTAAGGCTTGGACTTGATAAAATTACTTTTTTATCCCTAGAATTGGATCAAAGGATCGCCCAATAACAAAAATCACGAAAATATAAATTTTACAAAAATTCCAATGCTCAATTTCTCAAAAAACACTTAGCTAGAAATTTTTTTATCATCTTAAGTATCCTAGAAGAGATATTTAATCCAAGATGTGCACAACAAGGGCAAATATAAGGTCAAAATCAGAAATTGAATTATTAGAGTTTAAGAGTCAAATTAATTAGTATACTAGTGTCTGGAATTTTCTTTATTTTGTGTAGTTTTCACAAGATTTAATAAGAAAGGGTTCATTAAAAGTATATATTATTTTTTTATTTGGTATATTAATTCTATTTCCCGATCAAATCTCATAAAATCCCTATAGAATCATTAAAACTAATACTCATGCAATGAATACAAAGGATATGAGGGGCTAAAGATAATGATTTGCTAACATTGAACACAATTCTAAGAATAATGCAAAGAGATTAAATGAATGAAAGACCATATGCATTGAATCCTATATAATAGTATTTCTTAATATGTTCTTAAATTTTTTACTTAATTTAAATATATATATATATATATATATATATTAATTAATTTCAATTTATTAAAGTTTGGATAGATTGTCATTTAGAATTTGATTCATTGGTATTGACTCATTTGGTGTATGTAATATTATTTAAATATAAAAAGGATTCTGTTTAATGTTATTTTTAAATAAATATATATATATACTCCAAGAGCCTCAAATATATTCTCCAAAGAAGTGTTCAAGCTCTGAGAGCATCAATGGAACTTTCTACAGTGGTTTGTGGGTTGGCTTTTGTTCTTTGCTTCACCTTAGTACTGACCAGATGGAATGATTTAAGATACAGGAGGAAAGGCTTGCCTCCAGGGACAATGGGTTGGCCAATTTTTGGTGAGACCTCAGAGTTTCTTAAACGGGGACCAGATTTCATGAAAAGACAAGGAGCAAAGTGAGTGATTTTCATTACACTACACTTTCTGCTAACATCAATGTACTAATCCTCGTCATGTTTCTGCTGTTTCATATTCATCGTACTTCTGCTTTAAATCATGACAGGCATGGAAATCTCTTCAAAACACACATATTAGGATGTCCCGCAGTTATATGCATGGATGCAGATTTGAACAGATATATTCTCCTAAATGAAGCAAAAGGACTCGTTGCTGGCTATCCACGTTGCTGGCTTGACATACTGGGTAAATGCAACATTGCCGCAGTCCACGGAGCAGCCCACAAGCATATTAGAGGATCATTGTTATCCATAGTAAATCCTAGCATGATTAAAGACAGACTTTTCACTAAGATTGACAAAGCTGTGAGACCCTTCCTTGCCAATTGGGATGGCAAAATAGTTGATATCCAAGAAAAAATGATTGAGGTATGTTCAATTACACAATCAGTCATACATTATGTTAAACTACATGAACTGAAATTTACCTCTTTTCTTTTCCTTAAATTTCAGATGGCAGTCCTCCTATCCTTTGAGCAACTTCTGGATAACGAAGCACATTCAGTTTGTCAGGCTCTCAGACATGAGTTTAATAACCTGGTGCTAGGAACTGTTTCGTTGCCTATTAATTTTCCAGGCACAAATTATTATAAAGGATTCCAGGTATGTTTTTGGAGATTTCACGGGATCTTGTTCAGGAGTTTTTTTTTTTTTTTTTTTTTTTTTCCTCCTTTTGACATGTAATCTGCTTATGTCAGGCAAGGAAAAATATTATCAAAATCTTGAGAAAAATCATAGATCGAAGAAGAGCCGCTTCAGAGACTTGTAATGACTTGCTAGACTGCCTGCTGAATGAGAAAGACCCCAAATATAGCCTTAATGATGAGGAAATAGTTGATCAAGTGATTGCATTTTTCAATTCGGGCTATGAAACTATTTCTACTACTTCAATGATGGCCCTTAAGCATCTTCATGATCACCCCAAAGTTCTTCAGGAACTTCGAGTAAGTCACAGCAGTTAGATTTAAACTATAAATATTTTCTGTCAACAATCAATTGTGTCATGATCAATTCCTCAAATTCGGGTTAACCGTTCAGGAAGAGCATTTAGCAATTCAAGAAAGGAAAAGGCAGGGTGAACTGCTAGACTCTAATGACTGCAAGTCCATGACTTTCACTCGTGGGGTATGAACGATCTTGGAATGCTTTTGAGTTGTTTTCTTATACGTAGTGAATCTAGTCAGACAGTTTTTCTTTTGCTGAATTGCAGGTTATCTTGGAAACAATGAGATTGACTACGATTGTAAATGGGGTAATGAGGAAGACAACAGATGATATAGAGATCAATGGTTTGTCGATTGAGGCCTCCATCAAACATGTTAAAGCAACTTTCTGGAACAGAATTTGTTTATGTCTTTGTTACTTTCTGCAGGATATATTATACCAAAAGGATGGAGAATTTATGTCTATTTTAGAGAGAGCAACTACAATCCTTTTCTCTATCCAGAACCTTTTGACTTTAATCCATGGAGATGGCTGGTCAGTTGGGCAATCATGAAATCCAATTTTATTTGGCGAATATCTGTGATGTTAATTTCACTAAGGATGAAACTAAAAGTTTACCAAATGTTAACTGGAATGCAGGATAAGAAGCTAGAGTCACACAACCATTTCCTTTTATTTGGAGGAGGAAGCAGACTGTGTGTTGGAAAAGAATTGGGAATTGCTGAAATATCTGTTTTCCTTCATTACTTTGTTACAAAATACAGGTAAACTACCTGCCTATCCATCAGCTCGGCAAGCTTATTCCCCAGGATCATCTCCCTAAATTGAAATAGCCTTTCCTCATGTATCTCTTGTTATCCATATTATTGTCCATAACATGCGATTTCTTTCTTTCTTTCTTTCTTTCTTTCTTTTTCACAGATGGGAAGAAGTCGGGGAAAACAAAATTCTGAAGTTCCCTAGAGTGAAAGCACCAAATGGACTGCATATGGCTATATTCACTAATGTTGTCTAGTCTAAACATCAGAATATAAGTGCAGCATAACCAAGATTTGCTAGTGCATTTGAAAATCATTTATCAATCTTCATTGTCACATCAATACACATCAAACATTCATCGCAACATGAATGAATTTGTTCAATAAAGTTATCATTTATTTGAATAGCATTGCTAAATAGACAATCCTGATACATTTCTTAAAATAAAACACCATGATTGGGCACTATCTGCACTTTTATGGAGGCATCCAAATGTATGCCTACTTTCTTTTTTTCTGAGTCAGCTCGACTAATGTTCCTTCCGCATTCAATTCTGGGTGCCGTCTCTGAAATTGGTCAAGAATATCTCACCCACCCCCCTTTTTTTTATGGAAATATCCCTTACAGAAACATGGTAAATTATATCTTACTCTGCAATCCTTCCATTTGAAAGTATCTCTTTGTTTTCGGGATAATATTGCCTTCACACCAATTTGACCAAACAAATGGGACATTTGGGACAGAAAGACCGTAACGTATACTGAACAAAGCATATGGTAGCCATCACATTTTTTGAATTTACAATATGGGATATTTGTTTACATGTTAAATTTCCCATCCACTAATTCAGTGTCTAGGCATGATATATAAATACAAGAACTATCCACCTTAATAGTTAATTTTTAAAGTAAAATAAGTTATTCACTTTTTTTGTTTTTATAAATTATTGGTATATAACAATCATGTTAGATTCAACTAAATCTAATTCAAAATTGGATGGGTTTGACCCTTAATAGATAAATCTTTTCTGACACTTATTTTTGTCATACATAAGATTGTTGTTTAAGAAATACCAATACTTGACTATCGGATCAACAAACATCGGTAAAGTAAGTTGTTTTCTAAAATTTCATCGTTTTTTTTTTGGTACAGAAATTTCATCATCATGACTTGAGCACAAGGTGGAGCCCTCATCCACTTTATCAAAGAAAATTGACCGTTAATTTGCTTCATATCCAAGGTGACAAATTTTAAATTCTTGAAGTTTCTATTACACCTCATCATCCATAACTCCAAAAAGACAAAAATAAAACAGTTTTATAGTACATTTCTTTGGGCAAAATCTGGCAAAGTATTGAATTGGCCGAGTTATTAAGTGATAGAATTGTGATTGCATTTGTAACTTTGAGATTTTGATTAGAGACATAATTTGGGCATTCTGAATTATATTTGTTTACATTTCTGCGATGTATGAATCTAATTAATTAGTTGGGTTGTATTTTTTTCTTCATCTCCAAAAGCAATGTCATTCCTCCATCTCTGAGAAATAATGAAATGTGCATTCCCTCTGGGGTAACATGAAAAATGGAATTCCCAAAAACCATACACAAAAATAGATATGCACTAGAAGACCCTGCCACTACTAACAACAGGGAAGCTAAGAAAACGTTCTCACAAATTAAGTAGGAGGGAGGGCAAGCTAGTACAAATTTTCAGGGTCATCAGTACGAACAAAAGTGAGGGACAAGAAATATGAGCACTTTACCAAATTCAGCAACATACCCAAAAGATGTCTACCTGTATCTCTTGAAACAGCTCTACACTGGCTTCTTTTCCAGCCTCATGAGAAGGAACAAATACCGGCATATCTCTTCAATTTATCCCTTCTAATTTGCAAAAGCTTTTTGACTGCGCAAATAGATCAGCAATTGCTCATCACCACCAACAGCCAGAACACCTGAAATTGAATTTTCTGAAGCTATACATGGAATGCCATCTGAAACAAATCAACATCCAAAAACAAAGACAATATTGATAAACCCTTCAGAGTGATACGGATTCACCAATTTCATGCTATTTATGAACATGGACTAAGCCTACAAACTCAAAGTTGACGCTATATCAAGAGCATTCCAAGCCGTAATAACCCTGAGAACACCTTTGAAGATGTTACTTAAAAGGTAGGTAATCATTCTCAGAGATCTCAAATATATCATGATAAAGAGAAACACGATCCTGAATAAGGTCAGGGAACACAATATTTAGGAGGCAAGCCAACTAAAGCAGAGTGAAGCATACCTTTGAAATGATGTACGGTCCCCAGCTTCCTTCCTGAGGACAGGTCCCAGATGTAAACATATCCATCATCATTGCCAATAATCCCTTGACCAGCTAGTGAGCAAATAGTAGCAGCCCTGCCAGAGAATTTAACAATTAAAAATTTGGTGGTAACAAATATTTATGTTCTGCACCTGTTTATTAAAAAAAAAAAAAAAACCAACTAATCAGTTGGGCTTAGGAATTATTGATTCAAAAGATAAAGTTTTGATGAATTGTTTCCACTTTCTAAAGCTTCAGGTTCCTGAAGCATGACACTTATCTTGTTGAAGGCTTTCTTATCCTATGAATCGTTTTCTTACAATGATTATATTTGCCTCATTTTCCAATCACACATTGTGATGGTTGAGTATTGAAGTTTAGTGGCTAAGCAGATGTTAATGAAATTATGAAGTATGGAGCATCAACTGCATTTCCTTCATAAACATCACAACCACCAACAGTTAATATGAATGTTATTTCATAAATTATTTGCTGTGATACATCACATGCAGCCCAGTTAAACACATTTCAGATGCAAAACAGTCAGGATCGAGCTCAGTTCCATGGGACAATATAAAACCCTATGTATGTTCTGACGTTCAACATTCATAACATGATGCTTATGAAGGCATAATAAATGGCGTGGAACTCTTCCTTTTATGCTTTAAAATAATTTTTCCCCTAGAAAAAGAAATGAAGGCCATAAAAATATTTATATCAGTGAGGATGCTAAAATTATGCACCTTGGATCCAATGAACTTCCAAAGATCGCCATGTCTTTTACCAGCAACGCTAACCTCCAACATCCAACAGGATATGCTTTCCCATCACTTGATTGACAATCATGTTGAGCATTGGAGTCATTAACTGAGACAAGAAGCCATACAGCGATATTCTTCCCTTCTAGTGACATAAAAATTATTAATTATTTTATATAATGATTTTTATATAAATATTATTTATTTTCCAAACATAATAGAATAATCATATTTTATAATAAAAATAAAAAATAATAAAATATATAATTATTAAACATAAGATAAATAATATAAAAAATAAAAATTATGATTAAATAAATAAATAATTCATTAAATATGAAAAAATATATAAATATAAAAAATATAAAGATTTTTATATAAATATTAATTAATTCAACGTGTGAAAATGTTTTGAAGATCGGAAACGTTTTGAAAACGAGGAAACGCTAGTATTCAGAAGTTTTCGTGCTTCATAGACTAGAGTAACAATAGGTACCACTAGACATGAGCAAGGTTCTGATTTAAACCTTAATTGAATCGAAAGCAAACCTTATAAAACTAAATCAGAATTTTAAAAATGGTTTTGATCAGACTTTCGAACTAAAATCGCTAAGCCACCAACTTGGTTTTAATTTTGAATTAGAATCATGAAAATTATTAAAAAAAAATTATGAGAACTATAAAAAAATAATACAAAAATCATAAAAATTATAGAATTGGGAGTATAAAAATTTTCTAATTTTAAAACTAAATCCAAAACTATCATTTGGTTCTTGTTTCAATTTTTTTATCTACCAACCAAAATTATAAGTTCCAATCCTATTCCGAGCCTTTGGCAATGTCAAGCAACTACATTCTTTGAGCACTACAAAAATTCCACGTCATTGGCCCCTCATTTCTTTTCTTTTTTTTTTTCCTTCTTCTCTCGGATTTATTT
Organism: Dillenia suffruticosa; assembly: GCA_033439265.1. Lineage (NCBI taxonomy): Eukaryota > Viridiplantae > Streptophyta > Magnoliopsida > Dilleniales > Dilleniaceae > Dillenia > Dillenia suffruticosa. The sequence continues at coordinate 5,307,308 of JAVTVX010000024.1, forward strand.
GTCTTGCATTCAAAATTCAAATAATAGACCTTTTTCTCCGATGTGACAGCCTAATGGTCACAGTTCTCCTCCCTCAATCCGATGATTTCAAGTTCAAATCTCAATATAACAAAAAAAAAAGACCTTTTTGTATTTAAGAGACAGTATTATATTTTTTTTATTTTGGTTTTTGGTTTTTACCAAGGTGCTCTAAGTGAAATTTTTCTTTTATTTTTTTTATACAAAATAGTACATTTAAAGAGAAATATAAGGCAACAAATTTGAAAATCGACTTTTATATTACAAAGAAACTCATAAGTCACCTATTTTTAATTTTCGACTTGAAAAGGTAATTTGTTGCTCTTAGGATTTTTCTATCTCTTTCTATATAATTTTTTATTTATTTACTTATTTATAACTGTGGCTATAACAATGCAAAATCTGATTTCTTTCTAATGGTCTCAGGTTATTCAAATTTAAAAATTCAATTTGGCATTTTTTTTTTTTTTTTTTTTTTTACCTCCTTTCTAGTTAGTCCAAACCTTGAATGGTCAGCCATATCCTCCTTGGTCGTACGAGTTTGTTTGTGCTGCTTTCAAAAGAAGAGCCCAACATACCCTAACCGTGAGGCGGGGGGGGGGGGGTAACGCTGGGACTTGATAAAATTACCATTTTGTCCCTCAAATTAGGTTAAAGAGATTGTTCTTTTGTTACATAGCAAATCACAAATATTTAAGTTTTACGAGAATTTCAACACTTAATCCAAAAAAAAAAAACACTTATTAAGAATTTTTTATCAGTTGAATATTTAGAGATATTTAATCCAAAATAAAAACAACAAGAGTAAATATAAGATTAAAATCAGAAATTCAATTATTAGAGTCTAAGAGTCAAATTAATTAATATCTTAATACTTGAAATTTTCTTTATCTTGTGTGATTTTCATGAGATTTAATAAGAAAGAGTTCATAACAAGTTATATTTCTCTTGTATTTGGCATCTTCATTTTTTTCCCCCAATCAATTCTCATAAAATCTCTGTAAAATCATTAACACCGATACTCATCCAACAAATACAAAGGATATGGGGGGCTAAAGATACTTATTTGCCAACATTGAACACAGTTCTAAGAATAATGCAAAGAGATTAAATGAATGAAAGACCATATGCATTGAATCCTATAAAATAGTATTTCTTACTATGTTCTTAAATTTTTTACTTAATTTAAAAAAATATATTTTAATCAATTTCAATTTATTAAAGTTTTGATAGATTGTCATTTAGAATTTGATTCATTGGTATTGACTCATTAGGTGTATGTAATATTATTTTAATATAAAAAAGATTCTGTTTAATGTTATTTTTTAAAAAAAATATATGCTCCCAGAGCCTCAAATATATACTACAAAGAAGTGTTCAAGCTCGGAGAGCATCAATGGAACTTTCTATAGTGGTTTGTGGGTTGGCTTTTGTTCTTTGCTTCACCTTAGTACTGACCAGATGGAATGATTTAAGATATAGGAGGAAAGGCCTGCCTCCAGGGACAATGGGTTGGCCAATTTTTGGTGAGACCACAGAGTTTCTTAAACTGGGACCAGATTTCATGAAAAGACAAGGAGCAAAGTGAGTGATTTTCATTACACTACACTTTCTGCTAACATCAATGTACTAATCCTCGTCATGTTTCTGCTGTTTCATATTCATCGTACTTCTGCTTTAAATCATGACAGGCATGGAAATCTCTTCAAAACACACATATTCGGATGTCCCGCAGTTATATGCATGGATGCAGATTTGAACAGATATATTCTCCTAAATGAAGCAAAAGGACTTGTTGCTGGCTATCCACAATCCTCGCTTGACATACTGGGTAAATGCAATGTTGCCGCAGTCCACGGAGCAGCCCACAAGCATATTAGAGGATCATTGTTATCCATAGTAAATCCTAGCATGATTAAAGACAGACTTTTCACTAAGATTGACAAAGCTGTGAGACCCTTCCTAGCCAATTGGGATGGCAAAATAGTTGATATCCAAGAAAAAATGATTGAGGCATGTTCAATTACACAATCAGTCATACATTATGTTAAACTACATGAACTGAAATTTAACTCTTTTCATTTCCTTAAATTTCAGATGGCAGTCCTTCTATCCTTCAAGCAACTTCTGGATAACGAAGCACATTCAGTTTGCCAGGCTCTCAGACATGAGTTTAATAACCTGGTGCTAGGAACTTTTTCGTTGCCTATTAATTTTCCAGGCACAAATTATTATAAAGGATTCCAGGTATATTTTTGGAGATTTCACGGGATCTTGTTCAGGAGTTCCTTTTATTTATTTATTATTTTTTTTTCCTTTTGATATGTTATCTGCTTATGTCAGGCAAGGAAAAATATTATCAAAATCTTGAGAAAAATCATAGATAGAAGAAGAGCTTCTTCAGAGACTTGTGACGACATGCTAGACTGCCTGCTGAATGAGAAAGATCCCAAATATAGCCTTAATGATGAGGAAATAATTGATCAAGTGATTACATTTTTCAATTCGGGCTATGAAACTTTTTCTACTACTTCAATGATGGCCCTTAAGCATCTTCATGATCACCCCAAAGTTCTTCAGGAACTTCGAGTAAGTCACAGCACTTAGATTTAAACTATAAACATTTTCTGTCAACAATCAATTGTGTCATGATCAATTCCTCAAATTCGGGTTAACTGTTCAGGAAGAGCATTTAGCTATTCAAGAAAGGAAAAGGCAGGGTGAACTGCTAGACTCTAATGACTACAAGTCCATGACTTTCACTCGTGGGGTATGGACGATCTCGGAATGCTTTTCAGTTGTTTTCTTATAGGTAGTGAGTCTAGTCAGACAGTTTTTCTTTTGCTGAATTGCAGGTTATCTTGGAAACATTGAGATTGACTACGATTGTAAATGGGGTAATGAGGAAGACAACAGATGATATAGAGATCAATGGTTTGTCGATAGAGGCCTCTATCAAACATGTTAAAGCAACTTTCTGGAACAGAATTTGTTTATGTTTTTGTTACTTTCTGCAGGATATATTATACCAAAAGGATGGAGAATATATGTCTATTTCAGAGAGAGCAACTACAATCCTTTTCTCTATCCAGAACCTTTTGACTTTAATCCATGGAGATGGCTGGTCAGTTGGGCAATCATGAAATCCAATTTTATTTGGCGAATGTCTGCGATGTTAATTTCACTAGGGATGAAACTAAAAGTTTACCAAATGTTAACTGGAACGCAGGATAAGAAGCTAGAGTCACACAACCATTTCCTCTTATTTGGAGGAGGAAGCAGACTGTGTGTTGGAAAGGAATTGGGAATTGCTGAAATATCTGTTTTCCTTCATTACTTTGTTACAAAATACAGGTATACTACCTGCTTATCCATCAGCTCGGCAAGCTTATTCCCCAAGATCATCTCCCTAAATTGATATAGCCTTTCCTCATGTATCTCTCGTTATGCATATTATTGTCCTTAACATGCGATTTCTTTCTTTCTTTCTTTTTCACAGATGGGAAGAAGTCGGGGAAAACAAAATTCTTAAGTTCCCTAGAGTGAAAACACCAAATGGACTGCATGTGGCTATATTCACTAATGTTGTCAAGTCTAAACATCAGAATATAAGTGCAGCATAACCAAAATTTGCCAGTGCATTTGAAAATCATTTATCAATCTTCATTGTCACATCAATGCACATCAAAAATTCATCGCAACATGAATGAATTTGTTCAATAAATTGATCATTTATTTGAAAAGCATGGCTAAATAGACAATCCTCATACATTTCTTAAAATAAAACACCATCCATTAATTTAATGTTCACGCATGATGTATAAATACAAGAATTATCCACCTCAATAGTTAATTTCTAAAGTAAAAAAAGTTATTGTTTTTAATAAATTATTGATATTCGATAATCATGATAAATTCGAATAAATTCGATTCAAAATCAGATTTGATCCTTAATGAGTAAATTTTTTTTTATATTTATTTTTATCGTATACAAAATCATTGTTTAAAAAATATCAATATTCAACTACTGAATCAACTGATAAGTTGTTTCATAAAATTACATTGTTATGACTTGAGCACGAGGTGGAGCCCTCATCCACTTTAATTGACCGTTAGTTTGTTAGTTTGCTTCGTATCCAAGACGACAAATTTTAAATTCTTGAAGTTTCTATTGCACCTCATCATCCATAACTCCAAAAAGACAAAAAACAGTTTTATAGTACATTTCTTTGGGCAAAATCAGGCAAAGTATTGAATTGGCCGAGTTATTAAGTGATAGAATTGTGATTGTATTTGTAACTTTGAGATTTTGATTAGAGACATAATTTGGGCATTCTGAATTATATTTGTTTACATTTCTGCGATGTATGAATCTAATTAATTAGTTGGGTTGTATTTTTTTCTTCATCTCCAAAAGCAATGTCATTCCTCCATCTCTGAGAAATAATGAAATGTGCATTCCCTCTGGGGTAACAGGAAAAATGGAATTCCCAAAACCATACACAAAAATAGATATACACTAGAAGGCCCTGCCACTACTAACAACAGGGAAGCTAAGAAAATGTTCTCACAAATTAAGTAGGTGGGAGGGCAAGCTAGTACAAATTTTCAGGGTCATCAGTACGAACAAAAGTGAGGGACAAGAAATATGAACACTTTACCAAATTCAGCAACATACCCAAAAGATGTCTACCTGTATCTCTTGAAACTGCTCTACACTGGCTTCTTTTCCAGCCTCATGAGAAGGAACAAATACCGGCATATCTCTTCAATTTATCCCTTCTAATTTGCTAAAGCTTTTTGACTGCGCAAATAGATCAGCAATTGCTCATCACCACCAACAGCCAGAACACCTGAAATTGAATTTTCTGAAGCTATACATGGAATGCCACCTGAAATAAATCAACATCCAAAAACAAAGACAATATTGAGAAACCCTTCAGAGTGATACAGATGTCACCAATTTCATGCTATTTATGAACATGGACTCAGCCTACGAACTCAAAGTTGATGCTATATCAAGAGCATTCCAAGCCGTAATAAGCCAGAGCACGCCTTTGATTAAAAGGTAGGTAATCATTCTAAGAGATCTCAAATATATCATGATAAAGAGAATCATGGTCCTGAATAAGGTCAGGGAACACAATATTTAGGAGGCAAGCCAACTAAAGCAGAGTGAAGCATACCTTTGAAATGATGTACGGTCCCCAGCTTCCTTCCTGAGGACAGGTCCCAGATGTAAACACGTCCATCAGCAGTGCCAATAATCCCTTGACCGGCTAGTGAGCCAATAGTAGCAGCCCTGCCAGAGAATTTAACAATTAAAATTTTGGTAGTAACAAACATATACGTTCGGCATCTGTTTATTAAAAAAAATAAAACAACTAATCAGTTGGGCTTAGGAATTATTGATTCAAAAGATAAAGTTTTGATGAATTGTTTCCACTTTCTAAAGCTTCTGGTTCCTGAGGCATGACACTTATCTTGTTGAAGGCTTTCTTATGAAACGTTTTCTTACAATCATTATATTTGCCTCATTTTTCAATCACACATTGTGATGGGTGAGTATTGAAGTTTAGTGGCTTAGCAGATGTTAATGATATTATGAAGTATGGAGCATCAACTGCATTTCCTTCATAAACATCGCAACCACCAACAGTTAATATGAATGTTATTTCATAAATTATTTGCTGTGATACATCACATGCAGCCCAGTTAAACACATTTCAGATGCAAAACAGTCAGGATCGAGCTCAGTTCCATGGGACAATATAAAACCCTATGTATGTTCTGACGTTCAACATTCATAACATAATGCTTATGAAGGCATAATAAATGGCGTGGAACTCTTCCTTTTATGCTTTAAAATAATTTTTCCCCTAGAAAAAGAAATGAAGGCCATAAAAATATTTATATCAGTGAGGATGCTAAAATTATGCACCTTGGATCCAATGAACTTCCAAAGATCACCATGTCTTTTACCAGCAACGCTAACCTCCAACATCCAACAGGATATGCTTTCCCATCACTTGATTGACAATCATGTTGAGCATTGGAGTCATTAACTGAGACAAGAAGCCATACAGCGATATCCTTCCCCTCTAATGACATAAAACAATTGTTTTCCCCGGTCCCTGGGAGCCACATTTTTGCAGCAGTCAAGATTCTTTTGCTGCATTCCCCCACATCTGGATTCATAGTAGTAGGGTCTGCCATAGGCCACGCAAACAAACCTACAGGGAGAAATTGAAGAACTGGCATGCTTGGAGCAGAAAACCTGGAGAGGAGACAGCGCTTCGGGATATCCCTGAAAGATACAAGGACCGCAGCATATTACACTAAACCTTCTAAAATGTGACTAATTTTACTGACTAGATAAAAAATGAGCCGCACAGAATCCAAAAGGAAAAACAGAAGAAGTCAAAACTTATTCAGGGTACAGAAATATAAAATTTCTGCTCATAAGATCAGAAGGATCATTGAAAAATATGGATAGAATCAGTCTGGCCAGAAATAACCAAAGTGATAGTCAAATTAAAATATAAGAGACTGCAATGAAATGAATTAGTTTTGCAAGAAGAAAACAGTGTTACCCAACGGTATAAACGAATATCGCTTGTAATGAGAAAAACAACATACCACAAAGTGAACTCGCCAAAGCCATCATGGCCAACAACTAGATTAGCAGAGTTTGGAATTCTTTTCAGATCCACAATATGAGATGAACCATAATTTGGTATAAGACAATCTTCCAAAGGTGTGCTGCAGGGCAAGTAAAAGGAAAACAACAACAATAATGAAAAAACTGAAATTTGATCTAAATTATTATTTCTGGTGAAACAAGGAAAGAGGCGTAAATCCTCAATTTGATGATACCATAACATTAGCTTGCCTATCATCAAATTGAGGATTTATCCTCAATTTAATGCAACAACAATGTTGTGTATTTCTTCCCAGAAAGACTACCTCCATGTAGTGTTCATAAACCACAGGTGCATTCTCCCACCCTCAACAGCAACTAGATGGTTGGGTTCACAAACTAATATGCATCGAACACTATCAATTGTTTTCAACTTGTTGATGACCGAAACATAACCTAATTTGACTTGCACAATTTTTAATTGGGCATCTGTGTAACGGTCTCGAGCACATGCTGAGCATGGACAATTGATCTTCTGCTCTCTGAGAAATTACATGTACAAATCAGTTTGTTTTGGTGGTACGTAAAAAAATTTCACAAATAAAATCCATAAATCAAATCAACCTGCAATAGGGGGCTTTAATGCTATCAAGTAACACAAGGTACTTCCCATTCGGAGTAAATTGCAAACCAGATCCATCGAATGGAACCTATAAGGTGGAAAGAAAGATGGAAAGCCAAATATCCCAACATAAGAAACATTTATACATACAAGAACACAAATATAGCTTACTTCTTGGCCAAAAGCATCTTTTGAAGTCGGCAACCTGATCAATGTGTGACCAACAAAATTAGGGCAACCCATGCTTGGCCCGTTAATTGGTATTCTGTGGATGAAAAGAGTTCTGTCTTTATCCACAAAATGGCAGCATATAACACAAACATGAGCTTCATCTTCATTGGTTTGCAACAGTATCAGCGAAACAGGCAGAGGATGAACATATTGGCCCACAATTTCAATAATCCCATGAAGGTCACCTTCAATCTCTATGCTCTTATCTACCAGTGTAACAGGTTGCTGTTCCACACCAACAGATTCCCCTTTGCACCAAGAACTTCTCTCCTCTTTTTGGAAATGTGCTTGCCTATTTTCAAATTCTGCAATGTTGCAGTTCCCTGCCAAATCATTATTAGCTTTCTCAACATGTTTCCCAGGATATGAAATGGAGTAGGTCAACATGAAGTACATGTGGCCCACATCAAAGAATTTCTCAGGATCATATAGGATATTTTACCTGGACGGTAAGAGTGAGGGTGTCCAGTTGTTGTGGCAACAGCACCACCACAAGGAACCTGTTCACTGGGAGTGTCGTTTATCCTATGAGCACAGCTAAGAAATGCTCCCACAGTTGGGCATGCCTTGGGGACAGGATTATCTACAAAGTTCCTGCAAAGTATACTTTCTGAGAGAGGACAACTAGAAGATTCTAATGAGGGAGATCCATCTGAAAGTTGAATAGAACTTTTGGCATCCATGCTTGTTTTATTGGCTTCCTTCAGTAAATTTTGTGCAGAACTTGATGTGCATATTACGCCTGCATCTTTTTCACCTGTCATTCAAGGTGCAAGTGCAGTAAAATTGGTTAGCACTTGGAAAAAAACTGAAACCAATCACATGGTCCAAAGTTTAACAAGCTATTGATGGTTCCTAAATTCTTCTACACAAACTAGGAGATTAGAGACTTCCAAGTGATGCCTTTTTAAAAGAAATGAATGGTCTTGGACCTGATAAAAGCTATCTTTGATTCCATAGAGAGAATATGGTATATCTTGGATGATATGACATATCACGTCATTAGAAGAGTGACAGCAACTATAAGATCAGAAATATGACTTTGCTGTTTTTTTTTTTCTTTTGATATTAAATTAAGAGCTTACCCATATGGTTGGCAGCACTGCTGGGGTGGATCTCAAGGCCCTTAGAATTTTGACATGCAGTTCTGAAATAATTCTTGGATCTCTTTGATAGTTGCGAAGAGGCATTCTTGTCAGGAGAAGCAGGGACTAAAGAAGACTTGGATTCATTAAGGTCACCCTGCTGAGTCCTTGCAGCTGAAGCTTTGTATGGTGCATCACAATCAGAAGCTTCTTTGCAACCATCAGAATCAACATGGTAAATGAAAGAGTTACCCTGGGCATCAATGCTACCAAGAGTTTCAAAAGGACCAGGCTTATGGCTTCCTGTGTCATTAGTTAAAGCAACATCATGACAGACTGAAATTTGGTGAATTTCTTGACTTTGACATTGACCACCCTCAATGCTGTCAGGAATAAAAGACTTCGCACACTCTGAACTTGGTTCAAGAGAGCTGAAACATGTGCTTGGAATACAAATTGTTTCCTTCTGCTCAACATGGAAGCCTTCAGCAAGAATTTCAACTACAAGTTCAGTGCAAGAATATTAAGGCCCAAATATAGAAATTCAATAAACACAGTGCAATTCTGCGTGGTAATTAAATGATAAAGATATTCTAAGAGATACTGCCAACAGAACCCAATTCTGCATGGTAATGAAATGATAAAGATATTCTAAGAGATACTGCCAACAGAACCCTCAAAAAACTTTAAAATAAGTACCAGGAGTGGCAACATTTGCTGCACCAGCTTCATGATTATCCTTTTGAGAATTTGTGCCAGGCAACCCCCTGCTAAATTCATCCTGACATGGAGAAACACCACCAGATGCCTTAATGGATGCCTTCTTCTCATTCTTCTTCTTCTTCTTCCTTGCGGCCCTCTTTAATAGAGGAAGAGCTTGTGGAAGCAAAACTGTCATCATTGACTTGGCTATGTCATGACCAATTGAGTCAGCATCACTTTTCTCAGTGCTTGTATTTGAGTTTGGTAGGTCTCTCTCTCCTTCTTGATGAACTTCAGTCACTAAATCCTCAAATATGAGCATCTCCTTAGGGGTTAAATCATCCAAAACATTGAAAGGATTCTTCTTCTGGCTATCTGCACTTCCAAATTATATCAGCATTCAACCACACCGTCTAACAAAAGAACCTGGGGGATTGGGGCATATGCACTTGAAGTGCTGGTTCTAGGAGTAGATAAAAAGGCAAGGAGAGACATTTAAGGCAACCATGAAAAATAAAGTAGCAGTTGAGTATTACCATGGAGAGGATCAACAGAATTGGGCACAAAAAGTTCCATGTCATTACAGAGAGCTGACTTTTCTAAAGGTTGTATTTCATTGTTATCTTCGACTGCTGTCGAGGATTTGAACAATTGGACTGCATCGTTTGCAGACCTGTCAAGCTGTAAAAAATTAAGAATTTCTCTTGCCAAAAGCATGCAAAATATAACTACACTCCATTACCAAATTTTGATCCTCATAAATTAACATTAAACTCTCAACACACTCAGGAAAAAATAGCTCCAAATGTATGTTTTCAACATGGGCTTCTATACCATACCCAGTATCAGACAAGGGAAAATCACATGGAAACTGCCCATCAACAATTGAAATGAGTAATTTGAAGTCCTAGGGGAAAATGTTACTGGTGACGGCAAGATACACTTACAGGTTTGCCTTCCTTGATTAGGTAGGAATCTTCTTGTAGAACGCAGGCTTTCTCTGTGATGTGACCAGACAGCTGGACCGCAGGTAAACTATCTTCTTGTCGAAAGGAACACTCGTTGGTCACATTTTCCAAGTTTTTTGGTGATTGCCTGTCATAATCTTTGATTGACATCTTGATATCATTTGAAATCATATGAGATTGGAATCTTTTAGAGCTAGTTCCACTCAGCAACTTATTGTTAAGGACATTGCGTCTTTTACTTCTTTTCTTAGTAACATGATGCTTTTCCAAGACTTCAAGTAATTCAGAATTTGTGCTTGGACGTTCAAGCTGACTATTATGCACAATGCCAGAAGAACCATCTCTTACGCTAGAAGATAATAGGTTCTGCTCTGCAGTCCCATTGATGTTTGCCACCAATTCTCTAAGCAACCTCTGGACCAAAGGATTTTTGAATCCAAAAAGCTGTGTATGTATGACAATACATAGTCACGACAAAATGATTTCATCAATTAGAGGTACTAACAAAAGGAAGATCTAGGTAGACATAATATAAAGTAGTACACAAGGACATGACAGCTTAAACCTTCTTCAGGGCACAACCTTTCACTGATTCAAAATAAAAAGTAAGACAATTGAGTTTTTATATGCTGATATAATACTTCAATTAGTTGAAATTGAGACAATAAAAGGATTTGACATACAAAAATGAACATTCTAGTGAGGAAGTGACCTTTTAGCTTGATTTAGCAGTATATAAAAGTACTATTACACAATCTTCGCTTCCCCCTGTAAGCCTCATTAATATAGATTATTCAGTTGGAGTAGTCTATGACCTTAACTGATATACGAGTATGTTTCATACCTACGGAGAAATTAAAAAAAAAAGGATGGTAAAAGGAGCAATATCATGGTAAGTCCAAACTGATGCTCAAAATGTAACAAGACCAACCTCCACTCCATCTATCTTGCCTGAAAGTCTCTTTCCATGTAACATCTTGGACCGAGGATAACCTTTCTTTTGGAAACCCTCCCATGCAATATCTGGAGTTTGACCTTTACATGATTGTCCATCTTTAGCAGTGATCTACACCCCAAAAAATAAAAATGTCAATTTCATAACATTCTTTTTTCATTATAGGACCAAAAATCTAAAACTAATACATGAGACTGCAATGACTTGGTTACCCACCACAAACAAAGGTCCCTTGAGGCCTTCATGAATCTCCATGTTGTAAGTGCTCCCATTGTAAGTTCTCAAAGCACAGTAGCCAACTGGATAAGGATACCTATCTTTACCCTAAAAAGGCATTTGCTTTTATCAAGAAGTAATAAAAATCTTTAAAAAATTAACAAAGTGTCAGCTGTATATCACTGGTTGGTCCCAAATTATAAAAATTGCAGCACATTAGACACAAAATTACAATGCATCCAGAATGCAGAACTCAAATGCACCATGTTGACCCTCAGTGAAGATAGCTCCCGTTCACCATCCAATCCAAAATCAGCATACTTAAAGCATCTCTTCCGAACAAATACTTACAACAAAACATCTCCGGTAAAATGGACCCAGATATACACTTGAACCCCATCCAATCCAAAATCTTAAAGTATTAGGAATAAGAACAACTTGAGCCGATTGTTAGAGTGCATATTTCAGATAAAATTCGCGGTGTTGAATTTTGGGCTCACACATGTAATTCAACTTAAGTAAACAGAATCCATTTTTATCCACAAGATACATTTATTAGCAGAATCACAGGTTTTACCTAAATTATCAACTATTTCAGAAATCTATTACCCCATGTACTCCGCCCCTGCACTCATATCTTCTATTCTGAATTTGCTTTATGTTGTTACACTACCATGTCTTTCAATGACTCGGTAATTTTAGGTCGAGTTCTGCCTAAATTTTGATTATACGGCAAATTGAAAATTCATCATCCGGTGCTTTTGGTTTTGCCTAACAATCGAGGATGCAAGTAATGAAAAGTAAATACTAAACTTGCGAAATCACACACATGCATAATTGCAAGAACGAGAGAGAGAGAGAAGCAAACCCTAGAGGAGCTCCAGTACTTCTTGTCCCAAGTTCCTTTATAGAGGTTTCCTATGGAAATGATTTCCAGACCATCATTTTTCGACTCGTTCAATTTCTTCATCGACGAACAGTGCGATTCGACCAGAACTTCCGATTCGAAACCCTAAACCCAAGTTTCTAGAGAGAGAGAGAGAAAGAGAGAATGGGCGGGAAAGAGAACCGATTGGCCTGGAATGAATTCAGTCCGATTCTCTTCCCTCCGTAGAGGGGTTTTTATCCGCCGTGCGCGTGCCAAAGCTACGTTCAAAATCGTTCGACCAGATTGGACATCAACAAAAATATAAAAAAAATGATGTGGAAAAAAATTTCAACGCCGTTGCCGGGGATCGAACCCGGGTCACCCGCGTGACAGGCGGGAATACTCACCACTATACTACAACGACTCGTTGTGTTTCTATTTTTATATTTTTTTATAAATTTGATTTAATCAATTTTCCCCCCGATGGCCTGACTTGGTCCAATCAAATGCACGATGACGATAGCAGACAATAGAAATTTTATTTTCTTTTTCCTTTTGTTCGACACAATATAAAATTTGGCCTTCCCTTGTGTTGTATTGTATATATACACTCCACATATCCTAATAGCAGACAAATAAAATACTTTTCTTTTTTTTTATTATACAACGATTTAAACTTAAAATCATCGTATTGAAAAAAAAAATTATACCACTAAACTGATATAAAATACTTTTCCGTGGCACAACAATTTAATTTTTCCCTTTTTTGAGCCATAAAACTACAACTAACACAAAAAATTAACTCAATTCAATTAAATTTTTTTCGATACATTTTTCTAGTGTCTGTTTTTTCTTAACTCCAGTTTGGCCCATACTAGACAATTTGATTTTGCTCAAGAATTTACATAAATCAATTTAGTTAAAATTTTTAAATTAATTATCTAAAATATTAAATAAAACTATAATAACTATTCAGTATTGAAAAACAATCATAAGCGTTCGATAATATCTATAAATTGTTCAATATCACAAGAGAGGGCTTTCAAAATTACAAAAAAAAAATAATTAATATGTTCAGTTTTGTACTTTTTTTTCGTATGTGTTATAAATCATAAATCTAAAATAAACTTAATTAATTTTAATATATATTACACATGAAGTTATAATATTAAACTTGATCATGAACCTCAAACATCATTTTAACTCGTCCCAAGGGAATAATCTAGTGGTCATAATCCCCCTTCCCGACCTGAAGATTCTAGGTTTGAATTTCTATACAACTAAAAAAAAAAAACATCCTTTTAACTCAGGTTCAATTCATATTTTATGTAAGCTAAAAATTCTAACTCACATATTATTCATTAGTTTGAACTATCAAGTCAATTATCGAATCAAATAATAAACCATTAATGAATTAACTCTAATAATTTTTCAATACCCTTTTCTCTTTTTTGTCGTAAAGAAAAGTACATTTAACATTAAAAAAAATTACTATTTGATATACATACATACATACATAAATACATACATACATACATACATACATATATATATATATATATATATATATATATATATATATATATATATATTAAAGACATGAAAGAAGGAAGAGTCATGGGTAACTTGCTCCAAATAATGCATGTTCTCGTGATCAAAATATGGTTTTATGGCTTTCTTTCAATATGCAAACCCCACTGGCCTAAAGTTCTCTTGCATTTGAAATGACTCAATCCAACCCTATCTACTGAAAGTAAAGTTTGGATCTCAAGTCTTAAGAATTCTATTATTAACAAATTTCTACTCAAAAGTATATTTTTTTCCTTACATATTGATAATGGTTTTTTTTTTTTTTTGCTTTTTCTTTGATAATTGTGTTTTACATTTCAATAATGCTCAAATGAATTGGTTGAAATATTATAAGAGTTTTTTCTAAATTGAAACGGATAATGCTTGAATGAATTGATTGAAATATTATTCCGAATATCGTTCGGTTATTTAAAAAAGAAAAATGGATTTGAAGGAAACTTGAGCAGAATCAAACACTAAGTTGAGCAATTCGCAGAGGTCACATTATTCTTTCTAGGAAACCAACTTATAGAAAAACCACAAACAACCTGGGCCTATGTTGAGATCGGGCAAAGACAGTTATGGCCCAAACATAAAAGAAAAATAAATTGGCGAAGAGGGGCAAAAGCCTCCGAGTCAAGGGAGATACGTCAAATCCAGAAGCTTGAATCATAGATGTAGGTAGATGCAGAGAGTTGATCATAGATGGACACTCGGTCACCAAATCCGTTAACAATCACATTGAATTTAAACAACGAGAGAGAGGGAGAGCGAGAGGGAGAGAGAGGGAGAGGGGGGGGATCTTGGGAAATTCGTTTTTCACAGGCAGACAGATGGAGAAAAAGAGAAAATAGCCTGGTACCCAAGTTTGGCAAACGAGGAATCGTCACATCACAAAAAAGACACTGACCCTACAATCCTAAGAATCACTGTGACAGTGACTGATTTTAGCACTATAATCCTAGTTTCACTATATAAATAATTTAAATAATCATTAAAAATTTCATCTAATCAAAATTAATTCTAGTTTTGATTTTCTAAAATGGGCCCTCATTCAAATGATATACAAAAGCCTCTGGAGGCAAAATAAGCAGAAGAAAACGATTTAAACCGGTTTAAATCAGGCAATCCTGTAGCAAGCCTCTCTTTCTCGGTCTACAAAAATTAACCCTTCTCTTTCACTTCATTTGCTTCTATATTTGGGGAAATTTCTATTATGGATGAGGGTTGGAAAATCTCCCCGATTGTGGAAAAAATTTGTATTTCAATTTCCGATGCTTTCTCAAAATTATCTTCAGATTATTATTTTGTCTCCTCAGTGTGTTACTTGACCCACCCCCCCCGGTCTCTCTCTCTCTCTCTCTCTCTCTCATTATCAAAGAGATAGAAACGAGACAAAAGAAGAGAGAAAGAGAGAGAGAGAGAGAGAGAGAGAGAGAGAGAGAGATAGGAGAGACGGATAATGACGAGAGGAGACAGTGGCATCCGCCGGTAGAGAGAGAAAAGAGAGAAGGCAAAAGAGAGGAGAGAATGAGGGTGAAACAGCTGCGAAGACGAGAGAAAAGAGAAAAAATAAATTAAGAGGGAAAGAAGGGAGTCGATGCATGAGACACTAGGTGGTGGTCCGAAGCGGCCCGGGGGGGGGGGGGGGAGAGAATAATCGGGTGTACACATCCAATCAAAAGAGAGAAAGGGGTAAAATGATATTTTCCTAATCAACGAACAGAAAAGTTTACCATCCACAAATAAAAATATTTTCCAACCCGTCCATAATCTAAATTTTCCCTTACATATTCCTGTAGAGAGATGTTGCTCGACTCAAACTGCAGTAAAACATGCACCGGCTCAAGGTCTAAGAAATTTAGAAACAGTCAAGGCACTGTCCCCCTCGAGGGAACCGAAATAACAATAAACTTGAAAAAAGGGAGGATCAAGGTTTTTGCACTTTGAACATTGTCAGTCATTTCCATCTTCTGATACAAGTTTATTCACAGAATGTTACATCAGTGTCACAAAGGCGTTTACCGCACACGATCTTCTCTTCATTGTTCCGCAGTTCCAATTGTACCTTTGATATATGCATCTTCCCTGAAGTCTGCGAACAGATTGATGAGAACCGGAGTTTCATGATGGGTAACGCATGTTTTCAGCAATGGAAATGGGGTTGGAACTGTGTAATTCTCAGAACCATTGTTTGCAGCCAAATAATTGAATTGGAGGACAGGACATAGACGTTGCATATGAAAAGTAAAGCCAACAGGCCTGAGGAATAAATCACATCAATTTCACGGTACTAATACTACCAAATTCGTTACCCATTTCACCAGAAAAATTGAATACTATGACAAAGCAGAGCTCGACTTTCCAAACTCATTCAAAAGTTCATCGCTCAACCAAAAATCGGAGGAGGTGCTTTCTTTAGTTCACCCTTCAGCCTGTACATGCACCAATATTTTGTTATAATAACTAAAGCAGCAAGTTAAGTTGACTCCAAGATTATAAAACCAGATATCCAAGACAGGAGTGCTTTCCTTCATTCCTGAGCTTGATTCAGCACTTTAGGATAAATTTCTTTAAAAAAGAGATTGACATTAGTGCTTTAAAAGGCCATTAAAGTCATGTCCACCACAAGTTCCTAATCCCGTCTTTCATTGCATAATTTCAAAGAATCTACTAATCACATATGCTTCTAACATGGTTTTGATCCCTCATCCATTACACTAGATTAACACATCCACCACAACATGCTTATGGCTGATCAGGCTGTGATCCATGTCAATGTAAAGAATGCAGATGAATATCTAATATAATCTACAAACCGAAAAAGAGGCAGTGAAGATATGGAAGCATTTAAAAACTTTGTTACCATCTAAGTCGCTGGGAAACAATAGTTAATATCATTTTCCTGCATCACTTGCATGGCATTCCTCTCTCGTTCTACTCTTTGCAGATGCGACGACAATTGGAACAGATCAACTCTGAGTCCATGCTCAGGCGAAAGACAATACTCACCATCTGCAAAATCAGAACCTTTGAAAACATCATTGCAATCGACTTCAAAGTCAACAGCATCATTGGTTTCAGGAAGCTTTGAGGACACAATGTGGTCACTTTCTGCCAAGTTTATCCCAGATAGAAAAGTTCTCCTCCGAGAAGGATTTTCGGAAGACCTTAACTCAAAGGGCATGCCAGAATTTGGCCCCATCTTGTATACGTGGTCACTTTGAATGATAACTGGGCTATCTGCTGATGTTCCCTCCAAATGGCATGACAAACTCTGTGATTGAGCTGACAGAAGAGAGAGAGCACAACTGGAGTTTGATACTCCAGAGAGTCCTTGAATATTAGGTGCAGCATTCATGATAACACGGTCTTCCTCTAGAGATGGAAGCATTTCTGAAGGATGTCTTCCAACTCCATGCAGATAAGGAATGGATTTTGGAAGCGGCTGCCCATTTCTGAAGGGGACTACAGATTGACTACTTTCATCATGCTCCTGTTTTAGTTTTATATGCTTGCAGTAGTTGCCTGGTCCATACTTGTTGTGACAAAGGACACCAGCAGGAAGTATGCCTGAGAAAACCAAGGATTGGCTTTGGCTAAAGGATGTTCCCAAAACACTTGTTTCTGTCATAGACAAATTCTCAGTCACAAAGTGCAAAAAATGAGAAAAGACGCCAATTTATCTCACCGAAAAAGACACAAATATAAGGAAAAGTTCAAATATACGAGTTTTATGAGGTCCGAGGTGCAGATAGACACATATTTAGGAGTCTCTGCAAGCAACTCCGAGCTTAGCACCAAAATGAAAGAAAAAAAAATGTGGAGTAAATAACTCATTTCCTCAAGTTGATGATAAAAGGCACTACAATTTGCATAAAATATTGGAAGAGCAGTAGCCTTATTAGGGATTATCTTGATACTAGATAAGGAATCAGTGAACAGGCACTAAAAATTAAGTGGGACTCAAAACTTCATTTCAGTGTAAAACACTTCTATCCAGTAATGCTTTCAACCCCTCCACTTGGTCATTAAAAACCTTTATAGGCAACGCTCTATAAGCAAGAAATGTCAACAGCTCTAAAAGTTAAGAAAACAATACCAAGAGTCCACCAGAAAATAGCTAAATACCATATTGTATGCATTATAAACTAGTGTTTTTGTTCTTTTTCACAGGATAAGAACTTTTATATGGATAACATTTATGATTTTTAGCAATAGAAACAGCTCTAATCATAATATTGGTCAAAGATGAATAACTGGAAGTTGTCAAACAATTTAGCTAATAAAAACACTTGAGACAATTACAATCACCTCAAATCAGATCCCATGTGAAAAAAGAAAACAATTAATCAATTAAGACTCTTCAATGTTGGAAGGGAACAGTAGATAGCATAACATAAAAGGAGACACGTATTTAAAAGCCACTTGTACAAAAATGCCAATTGAATAGGTGAACTAAATGGCTTCCTTTTCTACAACTTTAGTGCCCTTTGCTTTTCTTAATATATGGATGGAAAGCAATGAAAAGATAGTGATAGGTTGATAAAAGGAATACCCTCAATAAAAGACTTTCTTTATGGAGCAACTTTGGGTCTCGCCTTAGTCAAAAAGCTAAAATTTTGGTTAATTCAAACATAGGTAATGCTACCCATGTATTCAAGAATATTATCTTGCTTCTAAACTCAAATTCTGTTGAGACAACTGTCATGCTACAGGATTCTATGATAAAAACACACGATCAGAAGCATTCATATTTCTTTATGCAGTTCCATCTTTCAAAGTTCAGCCACTTCTCTTTCTTTCCTCATGGTAAACCAATTCTAGAAGAGAGAAGAGGACTGTGAAATGCACTTTAACAACCGAAAGAGGCTTGTTGTGCATGCTTTTGGGTAAAATGCAGTTTGCTCTACCTGTATGATGTGTCTTGCAAAGACAATCCAAGTGAAGCATTTCTATCTCTCTCAAGTGTCAACCGCCTAAATACCTCAAGGAGATGACACAAATTTTAAGGAGCAGGACAATTTATACCTTGATATGGTTGAAAGAATCTTTGCACTTTGCTAGCTTGAATGTCTAATTGAGGCTTCCTCCTACGCTCATTATGGCCTGCAAGCCGTTTACGGCAACTGCGCTTACCATCATCAAATTCATCCAACAGATGAAACCTGAAAAGGAACAAAGTAAAAGAAAAAAGGAGACATTAACTATCTAGATGGGCTAGAAAATGTGCATGTTGATGACAACCATTATACTGATAAATTAACAAGGAAGTGGATTTCTAAAATTAAGCATTTGAGTGTACTTTTATAAAAATTCTGAATACACTGTGGAGTTGTTTTGTGAAACAACTCCAAATCAGTAGAAAATGTGGTGTACTGCAACCAGACCTATAATCCAAAATGCACCCAAAGTTAAAGTACACTCTAACTCCATTACAACATCACATTTCAAACTAGGTTTAGCAAATTAGCTCATCTGCAGGGCGGAGAAAACTAAAGAATCATAAGCATTATTAAGGTTGAAAGGCTATTTGATGGAGCTAATCGAAGTTCTTCTCATCCTTAAAAACCAGATCAAGCATGCTGGGATAACTAAACCATTTTATTGATAATCCTTGTGGGTGCATTAATGGAAAATTTCCCATTAACTTTATAGATCTTGAAAACAAATGCAAAACTTAACTATTCACAAGTAAAGATCGCAACATGGTAACGGAAAAAATAACTAGCAAGCACAAAAACATGTATGATATAGCAACGTGAAGTCTACCTGCTACACTGCTGACAAAACCTCTGCTCAATGCCATTAACAATGACTTTAGCAGTCTTTGAGTGAAGATCGCAAACTTTATGCCTCTTGTGGTAGTCCTTTGAGGAACTGAGATCCTTTTTACAACCATAAACTTGGCAAAAGGGTGTCTGAGTACACAAACTTGTTGCCCGAGTTCGCTTTGCAGGCAAAGGTGTCACTGCCAAAGATAAGGTTCTTTCCTCTCTTGAATCTTTCTTAGTACTATCCTTTCTTTGATCAGCCAATCTCCCAAGTTTCAAATCAATAAGTGGCACATGTTGAGTAAATTCCATGATGGAGTTTGAAACCCTAGGACGAGATTCTTCATTCCCCAATTCTGAACTCGCGGCACCCATACAAAGTGGAGATGTGATTATTTCGCTAGAGTCACTTCCAGTGCCAACCTCACAGCTCAAATGCCCTAAACTTGAGTTTCTTGGAATTACTTTTCGTATGATGTTGACAGAACTCAAATCCACGATTTCCGAGTTCTGAAATTCTTGTTTCTCCGGGACAAGGACACCGATGTCATAATCTAGAGATGGTTTCAAACCCCAACCCCCACAAAATTTCCTAGTTCTTGGAAGACCATCAACGGCCACATCGATTTCATCGGAAAGCAAAAGACCCATTGGCTCCGAAAAATAGTTACAGGACTCCATTTATGTCCCAATCTAAAATCATGTAAAACCTCACCAAGAACTAAATCCCACTACTGCAGCTCACAGCAGGAGGCCAAGATCAAGGAAAGATCTGAAATTTGCATATAACATCATAATGTCACAAAAAGCCAAAAAGGTAAAATGACCATTCTCAAAGAATCCTAAAATCAACAGTAACATTAGCAATCTCCAAAAACTAAAGATGTAAAGTAAGTGATCACATTCATATGTACAAAACTCCTAATCCGAACTTCCAACTGTCAGTACAAAGATTCCCTTCCGTAGACAAAGCACAAAGATTTCTCTATCTTTTTCTCTCTCTCCCTCAACATACACATATGGCATACCCATAACAATTTGTACTTGCAAACAGCATAAATTGGTCAGTTAAACAATAACAAATAAATAATCTCCAGAAATAAACTTAAAATTTCAAATTAAGTTCGACCCATGTTCTAAAATCTGATGGTTACCTATTTTCAATCTTCGTAAGCAGTAATTAATTGCTCAACCTAAAATTTGCACCCATTAATGAATAAGATACGAACTCACAAATACAAGATTCTCCATTTCCAGATAAATAAAAATGAAGACATCCCAGAAAAATAAACAGTAACAAAAAACAACCCTTAAACATGAGGAGAGGGAGAGAGATATTACCAGAGGGTTGCTGGGTCGGGAGAAGTAGGAGGAGAGTGGTATGGTAGGATGGAGTCACTAGTCAACATTATTTTCTATTTCATCCAGCATGCGGAAGGGCAAGTCGACGTCTTCGGTAGCTTTGGAGAGATGTGAAATTCCAAAAAAGTACATGCCCATTATTAAAAATTCATGTTATAAAATTAGAATTGAATAATCTTACTTGCACTTCTAAACCTTTCATCATCTTTTCCATTTATTTTTTTTTTCTAAAAAAAATCTTATTAAGTTCTAAAATACAATATTAATTACAATTCTAATTTTATAACATAATTAATGATTATTGTTAAATATATCAAGTGATTTTCTATGTAGTACCTAACAAATACAAACTGAAAAATATAAATAAAATATGAAAAATAATTTTAAAAAAATAATAAGTAATTTTATAAAATTATATATATATTAAATAAAAAATGTCTTTGTAATTTTTTTCACTTCTTAGTTTCTCCCTCGTAGAGATTTTTTTTTTTATTAATATAAAAATTCGAACCTGAAATAATCAAACTGAGAGAATGAGTTTTTGACCGTCAAACCGTTATCTCGCACAACAGGCTTCCGTTACATTTTGATTTGTTAGTTCAGTCATCGCATCTTCGAGAGAAAATACACTGTGGAGGACACAGAGAGAGCGCTGGGAGGGGGAAAATACGTTAAAAGTTCATGAAAAATAAACAAAAGATTTGGCTAAAAGCATTGGACACTCTAGAAGAAGCCATTCCCATGGCCAATGACAGGAGCAAGATGCGCCAACTGGCTTTTGAATTGGGGTAGGAGAGAAAAGGGACAAAATAATAAAAATAAAATAAAAGGATGCGATGAAAATGTTAAAAATATGTAAGGGTAAAGTTAATATATATATATTAAATCGTTCATATTTATCTCTATCCCCATATCCCATGTTAAAAGAGATAGATTAGGTTTGTTGCACTCTAAAATATATCTCATTCGCTAGGTGGGATGAATATATTCGTCCCTTAATCAAGTCGGGAGTTCAAATCCGCTTGAGTATAAAAAAAATAATATTAAAAGATCTGTCCCCATAAAGTGGACACTACAATGATTCAGATTAGTCGAGATAAAAATTTGAATATTAGGTAGTGATCAAACTAAAATATCAAAAAAAAAAAAGAAATATATATCGGTCTTCGCAAATCAAAATCTGTGTTGCATAACATTGGTATATAAAAATATGACTAATTTGATTCGAGTAGTTATGAGATACAATTAAAAATCAACTATTTTGATATCTGTTTTTTTATTCTCATAACTTAAATTCGAGATATTGATTAAAAAATTTTAGTATTCTATTCCTAAATACTAATATCTTTATTCCTGAATACCATTGGCTTGAAAAAATAGAAAAACCTTGGGTGCAGGTTAATGATGATACCGGTAATTGAGGGGACCTTAGCATATTTGACACCGAAACTAAGATTGTAACTAAAAACTGTATCTGAGGACTCAATAAAATTTTTTTTCGTATGTGTGCAAGATGAAATTAAAAAAAAAAAACAAGATTTAGGACTATGTAATTTATTTGGTCTCTTATTTTAATACCGATAACAATTTTACACCGACTATTAACTTATCACAACTCTTATTCTTTATTTGAATTGGGGATGACGGCGTTAAAAAACAACAAACGGAGTTAGGATTATGTAATTTATCAATTAAAAAATGAATCTATTGCTTAGGTAGGTGCTCTTAATTTTTTTTCACTTTTTTAATTTGGATCTATTTAAAAAAGTTGAGGTATGATAAATTTGAGGTTAAATAAAATTTTCAATAAAAAAATTATTGAGAAAAATAAAAATTTTAACCTTTTCTATAACGATTGTTATCGTTAAAATTTTGTTCTTTTATTTTGATCAAGAAATATTAAAATAAAAATATGTTGAAATAAATTATAAATACATAAAACAACTATGGTTGATCTCTCAAAATTGAGAAAATATCTACTCCATGTTTGGTATCTAAATTATGGCCCATTTTTTCTCCAAAAGTCTCTCTCTCTCTGTCTCTCTCTCTCTCTCTCACTATGACGAATGAAGTGTGGTATATGAGCAAATAATAATAATAATAATAATAATAATAATAATAATAATAATAATAATAATAATAATTCAGTAGCTTGGTTCTAAAATCTACCCCAATAAAGCATTTTAGGGTGTTTCATGACTTCCTTATTACTAAATTTTAAATGGGCAGAAATTCGTATCAATACCCACAAAATTCTTAATAAAGTAATTGTTAACCATATGCGAATACACAATCATGATTAAAATCCTTAATAAATGATTCTTAATATTTCTCATTCAGATTCGGAGTTTTTGATGATAACAAACAATGAAAATGATTAAATTTTTAATATTTACTAAGTACAGAGGGGGAAAATTAAGTGAGAAAGCATTTTTAGCTTGATGGGTATTATTTGTTAGTACTTTAATTAAAAATTTTTTAGAATATTGAATAAAATGTAGAGAGATGCTATTTGGTTTGGATTGTAATGTCATGTGACTCAATTTCTCTTTAATCAAAATTTTAATTTTAATTTTAAAAATAAAATAAAATTATATTTAAAAATTTTTATCTAAAAAAGGGTTTAGTAATAGATTATAATAAATTAATCGTGAATTGGTGAAGCTGGTCAGACCAAAGCCAAATCCCACTCGACCTATCTTGGATTTCACTGTATTTCTAGTCGTGAATGAGTATGAAAAGGAAGTTTGTTTCACACGACCCTTTGGCCAGTGGAATCAAATTCTTACAAGAAAATATCTGATAATTAAACAATTCAATCTGCAAGTCATCTGGTCAAATATTCTTGGGTCCCCCTAGCATTAATGTTGCAGAGATACGAGAGAGAGAGAGAGAAAGAGAGAAAGAGAGAGAGAGAGAGAGAGAGTCCCCAATTGGCCTTGGAGTGCACGTCACCCGTTGGTCCCTCCCTCCAATGATCAATCTTGATAGGGGACATAAGATGATAAAATTATTCTACGAATTGTTTATTCTTAATGTAAACATCAGTACTGCTTTGCCAAATTAGATTCATCCAAAATTGGAAATTCTTTTATCAATCCTCTTGACAAATTAGGACGAGACCTCAACCACTCATTCCTAATCTTGGCTGGTACTTCATGTTTTGTTAACTATAGATTCCCCAAATATTAGCTAACAAAAAAAAAATAGTAAATTTTCTAATACTAGGACCCAACCATATGTTGGCTTACTGAATCCATTGACATGAGCAGGGGAAAAATGAAAATCAATTTGGTGCCTACCAACCTGACACAAATTAGGAAAAATTATAAATTTCATGGACCCATTTCACATTTTGACAGAAATTTTAGTAGATTTTAGAGTTCATTTTTGTTTCTACTTGGCCAAAAAATAATACCCCTTGATGGACCTAAACGAAAATAAGTATTTTCGGAGGGGCCAATGTGAGTATTTAATTTCTTTAATAACATGACTTGAATTTTGAATTTTTTGAGTCGATATATTTTAAATTATGAAAATTTCAAAATTGTAAGGCCACGGTGTTTTTTTCTAGATAATGGAGATAAAATATTAAAATGATTATGTCGATAACAAGCATAAGTTAATTTAATGTTTTGGATAGAGAATATAAATAACAAAATTATTTATCTTAACAACTTGATTTAAAGTACGAAAAGTTTATTCTAATATTGTATTAGGATATTCGAGGTTAGGGGGACGTGAGCCCTTGGTACCCATATGATTTATAAAATATAACATAAGAAAAATTCTTGGGATAAATAGAATTTTCGAGGTTAAGGGATGTGAGCCCTCAATACTCATTTTCATTTTGGATTTTACTTGCGGGAGCTATTTTAAATTTTTATTGTACGACCATTGCAAGAGATGAAATCATTGTACCCTATTTCTCGGTAAATGCTTGTAACAATTTTTTTTTTATTTTAATATATATATAAAATCGTAAAAATTATAAAAATATACGTGTATAAAAAATTTTCTAATATTAGATTTAATGAATAATATTTGAATAAGAGTTTTTTAATATTCAGATTCGAAATATGACGACAACTATTCATTGTCACCCCTATGGTTGTCTACTTTAATGGGTTTGTGGTGCTTTAAAAGTTTTAAAGTAAGGCCTTCCACCTTGGTTGCATTTACAATAGGAGTTTAGGGATGATTTCCAAACTTTTTAATGTGAATGGGGTTGTTGTTCCGTGCTCACTGAAAAAGGGATAAACATTGTTATCAGATCTCAAAATGATGGAAAATTGAATTGAGAAGGAAAATGAAATGCAAAAGAAGTGGATGGGGGAGGAGGAAACAAAAACAAGAGTGGGGGCGGGCGGGGGAAGCAAACAAGAGAGATCAGAGATGTAGGGAAGGAGTAGAGTAGCCATGATATTGACAAGGGACTCACAAGTGGTGTGTCTATCCCCACCACCGAAGGTGCATGCATCCTTGTCAATACTTTTTGAAATATCCTATTGGGGGGAAGCTGTCCTTCATTTATTGTTTTTGGGGTGCTAGACCCACTTTCTGAAAATGCATTTACATGAGAGAGAGAGAGAGAGAGAGAGAGAGAGAGAGAGAGAGAGAGAGAGAGATTTTTCTTATCTCTTTCATGGCTGACATGCCTAACACATGTTGTACAATGGCTACTCTCTTTCTTCATTTTTGTCCCTTTTTTTTTCCATGTTGAGCTATGTCTGCAATGCAATGATACTTGGGTTGAATTGGTAACACGCCTAACATATGCAAGATATAAAATTCGTTTACCACAATTTAAGGCCACATTTGTTTGCACTAATCCCAAAAGAAGCTTAAGTCTTCAAAACCCAAAGAAAAGAAGAAAAAAAGAAGGCTTTTGACAATTTGGGACGACCCATATGTAACGCATGCCAAACAAAGCCATCAATCAGACTCAGACCCCACAAAGACCAAAAAAAATGGTCACTGGGGTGGGTGGGGTTCAAAATTTCCTAAAATTGGGTGGTAGAGATTGCCGACTAAGAGTGCTAAATCCAATGCTCGTCCATATCAATCCGAGTCATCTACTAGACCGCCACAACACTCGCTTCCAACTTTGGTTGCAATAATTTTGCATTTTTTGAGCACGTGAATCAAGGCCGGGCGTGTATCACTTGCCCGCTGCTATGCAATGTTTTGAAAATGGAATCTTATTATTATTATTATTTTTTAAATATCAACTAATTTATTGATTTATTGATTAAATTGATCAAAACTTTTACCGATCAAATGATATAACCATAATATTATATATATATATATATAAATAATTTATATATTATATATTTTAAAATAAAATAAAATAAAATTTAAAATTTTTTAAATCGATTTGAATGATTCAATAATTTTATCAGTTTTGATTTATTCTAAATAATTTTATCATATTTGATTTCATTCAATTTAATAATAAAAATAAAACCAAACTATAAAATGATTTTCGGTCAAACCGTCCGATTGGATCCAATTTTAAAAATACTGTTTCTGTGTTGACCGAAGGTGAGAGTTGTTTTCATGACCTTCCTCTTGGTCAAAGAAAAGTTTGACATTTGCAACTCAACCATCGCCATGGTCTCATTATTCCCCAAACAAATGCCCTCTTCAAAAAAAAAATATATATATAGCAAGTCAATCGGGAATCAAATAAATTAAATTTAGTGTAACAATTCACATTAATATATATATATTTATCAATTATTAATTAAATTATTAATATATTTTAACACATTTAATTAAAAAATGATCAAAACATATTGATATAATCTATAATGTAAAATGCAACAGATTTAATAAATGATTTATTTAGTATATTATAATTTTAATAAAATGAATCTTGATTAGTATATCTAATATTAAAAAAATAATATTAGTTTTATTGATATGATAGGGGTACAACTTCTTTATCAACTTCCCGTGCGGTAAGTGGAGTGATCGGACATTAAAATCTCTTAATTAATATATTGAGTTTAAGTTTTAAAAATAAAAAACAGACGTTAGGAGGGTCAATTTATAAAATAAATTCCATAATACTCATATTAAATTAATCAGACAACTCGAATGCGTAAGCGTAAACACACACGAAAAAGAAAAAAAAATGTACTAACTTCTTTTGTGTCCATCCCGGACTGGAACATGAGGCTGGTGGTCGAGGTAGGCCATAAGCCCAAAATTAAAAGCCCATGATCGAACTGGGAAATGAAGGCCGGAGTCAATAGAATTTAGCACTCCAATGGAGTCCATACTCAGGCGTTGTGCACGAGACCTTTAGATGCACCAGTGATGGTGAAAAATTCGGACAATGGTAGAGTTGTTACAACGGGCCTACATTTGTTTCATTCACCCAATCTACACTACAATCTCTCTCTCTCTCCCCATCAGATTTGAGAGTCAGAGCACTAAAGTCGGGAAAGTTTGGGCATAGTCGTTCTGCCGATTTTACAAAAGACCCAGCTTAGATCTCATCCTGAAAGCGTTCACATGGATCATTTCAGCGCGTTCACATGCTTGATTTCAGCAACTCTGAAATCATGCAAGTGCTAAGATGTTTTCCTATCTACTGTTTCCATAAAAAGTTGATATCGTTGAAGAGCAAATCTGATAGGCAAGTCATTTTAACAAATTATTCTAACAAAAATATTTCCTTTCATATGCTTCTGTTAATGTGCTAAAATTTGATCTGTATTTTGCGTAAGAGCAATTATGCGCGCAATAAAGAGTAGAGAGAGGCCACAACAAATGTGAGAGAGAGAGAGAGAGAGAGAGAGAGAGAGAGAGAGAGAGAGAGAGAGAGGGAGAGAGAGAGAGAGAGAGAGATTTCTGACGCATACCCACCCCGAGCTCTTTCATCCACATTCAAAGATATTCGGGATAAGGAACAATCCAAAAACTTGTATATTGGGCTGGAACTCGAATCCTGGTTCAGCCCACATCATAATTAAATCTTAAATGCAGTGGCCATTCTACCCAATTGAGCATGCATCGAAGGCAAAGAGCTCAACCTCTTTCTTCATCGGCCACCTCTTCCATGTCAAACTCATTTATTTGAGTGATCGGACACTTTATCCATTTATTTAAAAATCTCGAAATTGAGCTCTAGGAATTACGAAAAAGAATTTGAGAGAGCCAACCTCTAAAATGGATTCTATAATACTCAAATCAGATTAGCCAGGTAAAACCCGTAGTAAAAACTATTAAAAAAAACCCCTCTTCCTTGCAATCACGGAAATTCGAGAGCTGGGGATTAATAAGTTTAAGCATGTCGACGGGGAAAGCTAATAGGTACGCTGACCACCTTGCTGAGCAGGGGAAAGCTAGTTCTGATGGATGTTTTATCATAGATGAGCCGCCCAGCTCTCTGACCCCGTCATTGATGGAGGATCATCAAGGTGCCGAGTCGAGAAGGATGATTAGCCGAAAAGGTGGGAACCGGGGAGGTAGGGGCTTTGGGCCTCTTGCTCTTGACCCTGTTGGTCAGTTAGTTCTTGTTTCCCGCCTATTTTTCTACCCAAAAAAATGGAGGGGGAGGGCACATAATGTGAAATTTTGTTTTATTTTATTGTAATATTGTTAAATTAAAATAAAAATTTTTATATGAAAATATATTGATATAAAATGTAGAATTTTTTTAATAAATAAGTGTAAAAATGTAATTATACTAACAAATTTTAATTTTAATCTATCCCCTATTAGAGGAGAGCTTAGCGAATATTGTATCCAAACTTGGGCATGAGTAACAACTTCAACATCATGACTGACAAGTTGGGGGCGATGAGCCATAGGTTGGGGGCTGTATGAAATGCTACATTAGTCTTCTGCCCTAATCGCCATGAAATTAGATGATCTTTTGCCTTTGGACTCCTATCTCTACAACAACCATATTGGCTGTGTTTGACTAGTTTCTACTTTTTATCTCATATGAATATCATACATCAGAGGCTTTTCCCATTTTTTTTTTCTTGCAAAAAGAGTAATGAATGATGGACCCAAAAATGAAAACCCTTTTAAATACTTTTAAGTTTTATAGTAGATAGATAGGTATGCTAAGATGAAACAAGAGATGGGTCACATGTGATGAATGACTTTATAATGCAATCATTTTCCATTTTTCCTTATTATGCCCATTCGCCTTGAAGAAAAGGAAAAGTCGATCATCGAACCAATAGTTTTTATCTTGGCAAACATTGAGTTGGCACCACTGGTAGTATTATGGTGGCCAGGCTAGCTAGATAGGTAAGACACTAGGGTGAACAAAAGAAAAAGATTTTTGGTATGCCCATAAAATAGAAGGACTGTTGAAGCAAGAATTTATAGGGGTATTTATTTGGTTGCTCCTAAGTAGTTTAGCTTATGTTTATAAAAGAAAAAGGAAGAAAATTTTGTTACTCTCCCTCTCCCCCCCCCCTCTCTCTCTCTCACTTATAACGGGGTGACACGAAAGTCTTTGTGGAAATTAACAAAGCAAACTTTTTTAAATGAAGCATGCACACCCTGGGCCCCCACAAGGCCCACTCTAGTGGTAGGAATGCTTTTGAGGTCACCCTTTGGTTCCCCATGCATCATC
This sequence comes from Dillenia suffruticosa, assembly GCA_033439265.1. Lineage (NCBI taxonomy): Eukaryota > Viridiplantae > Streptophyta > Magnoliopsida > Dilleniales > Dilleniaceae > Dillenia > Dillenia suffruticosa. The sequence goes on from JAVTVX010000024.1 coordinate 5,336,926, forward strand.
TTGTGCTGTTTATTTCTTTCTCTAAAAGCCTAATTCCCATATGCATCATCCAACCACCACACCACAAACCCATTTAAGCATGAGAGAGAGAGAGAGAGAGAGAGAGAGAGAGCAACCAGCCATTAAGGCCATCATCCTTTCCATGGCCAGCTTCTAAGACACTTGGACGCATCCGAAACATAGGTTAGATATATCTTGGTCACAAGTGATAACCTACATCAATGATTAGTGGATCGTTATATCTCTTAATCAAATTTTAAATTTAAAATAAAAAAAATTATATTAAAAGAGTTTTTTTTTTAAAATTAATCTCGATAATATTTAAATCAATTTAATAGAAATATAATTTTAAATATTAATTGATTACTTAAAAAAAATGATAATATACAGAATTAAACCTAATCGAATTTTTTGCACCTTCGCCCAAAATCGGGTTCATCTTTCTTTCTTTTTTTTTTTTAAATTTTTTAAGAACATGCCATTTTTCCATTCAGAGACTAGTACCAGTTCAAAAATGTTTAAAAAATTTTGGTAAAATTGGATTAAATGTATATATAAAAAAAGCACCAGATTGATCATTTATTGAGAAGAAATTCGCACCAGAGATGCCCTCACATCACAATCAAATAAATTAAAAAATTAAAAGCAGTAATAATTACAAAATCTAGTCGAGGATTTGAGAAATAATTCAAAAGTTGATCAAGAATGCCTTTCATAGTAATTAAATAATTTACTTTATTTATTACTACTTTATTTTTACTGAGGTCCACGTGGATCCCTAATAATTTTTTACTCAAAGACTCCTTTTTCATTATTTAGAACAAAAATAAATGATTTTTTTAAATTAATAATTATCAACTAAACTTAAATATATTAATAATGAAAAATATATAATTTTTTTAAAAAAATAAAATTTCTCTACATCAAGATATAAAATAATTATTATATTAATAAATTTGAATATCGATGCAATATATTTAGCTAAATATTTATTTATTTATATATGGTTAGCTCCGTAAATATTCGATATCAAACTATTTTTTTAAATCAGTCTCAAAATCATATAAAGAAGGGAGCATTGCACTAGATTTATATAATCAAAATAGAAAGTTCATTTATTGTATTTAGTTATATATGGTTAATAAAGAATTCTAGCAATGTGTTATGAAAGCACTCCTTTACCCTTTGAATAAAAAAAAAAAAAAAACTTTGGGCATAGTCTTGTCCCTATCGTATTATACAAACAAAACAACCAAAAGCTGAGCATTCTTGCTTAAATTTTCATAAATGCCAATGATATGATGGCCCACGTTTGTCATTATCTATTTGATCCCTTCCCACTTAAGAATTGTAAAATTAAAGAAAAATAAACAACAGCCCTTCATGCCTCTCAATGTTGATGTTTTTGATTAGACACAATTTCTATCTCCTTACATCACCTTCGATTTTAACACTAAAGTGCTTATGCGTCCGGACAGCTCCGCACACACACACACACACACACACACACAATATAAGGTTTTAGTTTTAAAAATATTTATATAATTTGTAAAAATTATAATTTTAAATATTACTTGTTTATTTTAATATTAAAATTTTATTACTTTGAAAATATAATTTTAAATATTTATTTTTTATATAAATTTTTGATTTGGTGCTGATGTATGTGGGGGAGGGAGAGAGAGAATACAAAGAAGTCCGGAAGAACCAAAGGTTCGAATTAAATGATGGGTGGCTGAAGAGATGTCGTTATTTATTTTTTATTATATCAAAATTTGAATTCAAGAAAAATCTGTAAGGAAGGGAGGTTGTGATAAGAGATATATTGTTATATTGTGGGGTCTAGAAGTGCTGGTCCCACCTCCGCTATGTATGGTAAATTTAACGCTTGAAAGTGTGATTAATTATACCCAAAATCAATGATTAAACAAATTATGGTATTCCACATGCTGTTATAATTCCTCTCTCTCTCACACACACACACACACACACTCACTCTCTCTCTCTCTCTCTCTCTCTCTCTCTCTCTAATCAAGTGGAGCATCCACAATCATGGCACAATCTAAGGAAAGCCAATCGACTGGGGCCTTTTGTTGCTCTATCAGGCAAAGTACTCAAAAGTAGATAATTGATATTCTCATTAAATTAATCTTTGATTAAAATTTATACTACTATATTTTGCCTATGTATTAATACACCCACCTCGAGAGTCTCCTAAAAGTAACTTAAAAGAAAGAGCAAACACAAGACAAACAAACATTCAAAAAATGCATATATACAGAGAAAAGAAAAGGAGAAGGAACAACAAAATGTAGGACATTTTCTTAAGACAAATATTCAACATCAATTCTTCTTCTTCTTTTTTTTTGGGGGGGGGGGGAAGGTGTTTTCCATAGAGTAGACCAGTAAAAGAAAAGATGGAACATTTATATGACCCCATTAGAAATTGGTGCACCCCTTTTGATATTATCCATATGAGTAGTCTCATAAACGGGCAATCCACTAGAATGGTATCCCAAATCATAGTTTTGCAATTCAAACAAATCAGAACTTGAATCACTCTCACAATCATAATCAACTTCACCAAATTTTCTTGACTCCTTTTCCTCGGATTGATACTGATCATCCCAAATCCGATCCTTTTCGCGATACCCCTTAGCCAAATTCTTTGTTTTCTCACTGAATTTGAATTTCTCATCCAACCAAGCCAAATCAGAGTTCCTTTTATCATCATGACTAAGCTTTACATACTTAACATCAGTGTACTTGGGCAATGAAACCACTTGTTTGTGATCGGAGTAGCTTCGGAAATCCTTGTAAATTTTTGTGGGTGTATTTGCATATGGAGGTGGAGTTCTAAATCCGGAACTTGATGATGAGTTCATGGATTTGGAATCAGCAGTGCTCGAGCTCCGAAAATGGCTAATGCTACTCCTTCTCTTCCTTCTTCCACCAGGGCTTTCTTCTTCATCTTTCATGGAATGTGTTGCGGACTTTGACTTTTTCTTCTTAGAAGCTGTTTGGTTGAAGAGGGAATTCAAAAAACTTGCAAGTCTACCTCCTGGTGAACTTGGTTGCTTGTTTTTCTTCTCTTTCATTTGCTTTTCAATTCCATGGATTTGTGAAGGAATTGGATTCGAAGAATTCCTTGTTTGCATGTCTAGGCTCAATCTGTTTCCTCTCCAGACATGCTTTTCTTCTTTGATGTTTTTTGTTGGGTATATTGCATTGGTGTAAACACCAACTTCATTGGCTGCTGAGAAGTATCTTGAGGCTTCAAATACGTCAATCTCACGGGAGTCGTTTCTCCGGTGAAATGACTTCTTGTAAAAACTTTCTGACTCGGCAAGTCCTGTGATGGACATGGTTGTGAAGATTTGTTTTTTTGGATTTGAAGAGTTGATAGAAACCTAGCATATAACAAAATGGTGTTTGTGAAATGACTATGAGAGTAGTGGGTGTTGGCAATTTATGGGGGAAAAGAAAAAATCAATAGCACTATTTGTCTATGAATAGTAAACAAGTATGTGATCTAGGAGTACTAGTTGATATGAATTCTGTGCTTATATAATGGGGGGGGGGAGAGAGAGAGAGAGAGAGAGTGGGGTAGCGGATGAGAGAGGCTGTCAAAACCAGCAAAGTAGGGGGCACAGTGCTAGATATAAATCCTTGGATTCTCGGGTTTCTGGTCACTTTTGTGAGGATTGGGTTTCAAAGTGGTGTTGGGTATGGTCTATATATATTAGGTTTGTACTATGGGATAACCTTTACATATACATCATCATAGAGCTTGTGAAAGCCTACATCCCACTCTCACATAAATAGTCAAATGTAAAATAAATAAATAAATAAATATTAAAGTAAAAATAAAAATCACCCTTGACCCTCTTTGGAGAAAAGTTGGAATATAGCTTCTTTTGTTGCCATTTAGCATGTTCTGTAATAGAACTCCATTTCTTAAAGAATAATTAAAAAAAAAAAACCTTGAAAATTCAAATATAATTTTTCCATAAAATGGGAAAAAAAGGGATTTTCTAAGATAAAGTTCCATCTTGGAGAAGATGTAAAAGATATTCTCCAATATTTTTAATGGCAGTGGAAAACATTCTTCTGCATCAGTTTTTCAAATTTATGTTTTATATGGTCTAAAATTCTCTTAACACTTTCATTTAATTATAGTTATATTTAATATATATACACACACATACAAAATTTTTTTCCCTTCCTTACCCCTAACTTTTCATTTAATTACAATATTTTCATTTTTCTATAAATAAAAATAATAAATTTTGAACACTTTTTTGAATTTTTTAATTTTTTTTTATGAAAATAAAAATTAGAAATCGAGTTGAAAACAGATTTTTTTTTTAAATTACTGAACATGCCATAAAATTTAGGACTAAATTTTCTTTTATCTGTACAATAATAAAATAACATAGACCGTGTTTAATAAGAACAATTTTTTATAAAAATTAATAATATTATTAATTATACAAATAATTTATTATATTAAAAAATCAATCTAAAACAAAACTAATGTAGATCTTTCCAAGAACTCGATGGTCCCTCCAAATGTGTTTATCTTCGATATCATTTCATCATGGATGAATTTGCATTGTCTTTGACCACAAAATCAAAATCCAAAATAAACCCATGAATTTTCAATAATTATGTGTCCTTCCAAAAATCTCAAGTTTAAATTATATCATTATACTAACGCCTAATTGATTATCCTTCAATTAAAATATCATATATTAATTATATATATAAAAAAATAGATATAAAAAAAGTTTTATATTTTAAAATTTTAATTTGATTTGAATTGTATTTAATCAAATTTAACGTATTTTAAAAATTAATTTATAAAACAAATTATAACATTACAATTCCTTTTTTATTATTATTTTTTGTTCCGTCATTTCCTTTTCAATTACACTCGAAATGTTTTGCCCACAAACTCACACGTGCATGTGTTAATGACACATGGCGTGCATGGATTCATCCGTCCTGGGTATCTTGTCCGAGGTGTCATATGTAGATGTCTCATTATAGTAAAAAGCAAATTTGATGATCACGACAGTCATTAATGTGAACAAAGTTAAGTCAATTCTCAGCAAATCAGTGAGGAAGATTCAATTGAACAGTCATTTTCCTTTCATCTTCACCACCAAAGCCTATTAAAGACAAATCTATCTTCTCCTTTTGAGGTAGACATCACCAGCGTACGTTCCCCCCTCCCCCCCCCCCCCCCGGCCCTTCAGAGTTCCATCCCATTTAGGTTTTTAATATTTGGAAGCTAAATCAAAATTGTTAAAGAATTATAAAATTTGGAAAATAATCATAAATAATTAAATATTAAAATCAGAGTTTGATCAAAACTCAAAGTGTTCTTACCGAACAAAAACATTCTGATTCGATTTTAACTCTTGAGCAATACGTGATACAACGAAATGACGCGTATAATTATTCTCATTTGATTATTATAAATTATTTAACTAAATTAAAATTATTGTTACCCAGATAAATCTATTATCATACTAGTAGTCACAAACCATCTTTTTTTATTTCTATTATCGATATTTAAAATCATGTTTCATCTAATACGATTCGAGCATTTACGGATCCTCTATTTAAGGAAGGATTGTTTTAATATAATTTTTTTTTATTTTTAAATTTAGAATTTGAGACTTAATCAAATAATCTATTACCCTTTCCCGTTGATAGTCACAAACGATCTCAACTAGAAGACGACAGACCAAATCTCCAAGTTTGAAAAAATTGACACCACTGCAACAAAAAGACTATCCAATTTTTCAACTTGAAAGCAATGCAGGAGTTATACGTTCCAATGACTGTTTTTACAACCACACATTTTGGAGACTATCATCGAAGATATATATGGGAGTGGTCCTACCAAGAAACAAAAAGGACACAGACTAGGTTTTGATTTTTAGGGGTTTGGCATCGAATTCCCTCCACTACTTATTCATTTCTCTCTCAAAATTTCCATACTTCCTTTGGGATATGTATTGATGCTTATAAATGATGGATCAGGATGGTTATGATTTAAAGGTGGTGTCTTTGAATGTTGATTTGGACCCCTCCAATCAATTTTTGATGGGTCCATAATCTCACAAGGCTGAACCCAATTGGTGGAGAATCCTAAAAATCATAGTCCTTGACAAGAGATAAATGAAATGAGGTCTAAATAGCTATGATTCGATGAATGTAATTAAATCTGATGACAATTATACATGGATATGAGATCAATAATTCCATTACTTTGGGCTTCTCTTGCTGCCATAAAAACATCTTTTTCCATGTATACGGATACAAGCCATTAAGATTTACCCATTATCAATGATAGTTGGAAGGTTTTTTATAATTTTAAAACGAAAACCACTTTCTTTATTTGGCATAATTACTCGAGCCAAATGAGAGGAAACTTTTCACGTCTGTGAGGTTTTTGTTTATGATCAAATGCAATGGTTTTAAGGAGAGACAACCTCAATTGGCCATGTTTCTTGTTTCCTCAAATCAGATGTCCATGTCAAGGCAATAACAGATATCGAGTTAGATGTTGGCCATATGCATTTAACTCGATAAGGCATAGTAGTTAGGGTTTGTCATGCCGAGCCCACAGCCAAAACATAGGTTGCCACACACCTATGTTACCACCTGTCCCCAGCGCCTTGTCGTCATGCTTCCAAGCCAAATCATAATCTTGGATAGATATAACGTTCCGTTGCTTTCTTTTACGATGCACCATGCATTCCAAAAGTTACATTACATGGTCAAGGTTCATTTCTGAGTCCCATCTGTTGCCTTAAGTTTCAGGTCTCTACTGCCCTTTCCACTTTGTCAAGATGGTGTAGTGTGGACATTTCATAAGAATTGAGAAAGATGCGAACCCAAAAGCTCTAAGTGGGATCTTACTGGGGCTTTGTGTTGTCGAGAATGGCCCACTAAAGTTTTGTATGGTCATGTTACAAGGCTACAAATTTGGGTGATGGAGCTATCACGAGTCTTGAATTGGGGGACAAATAGGCCCATTTTTTGGACCCGCATTAATAAACTCTTGTGGCTCATGTTGGATCCCCATGGCATGACCCTTATTTGTCCCCCAAGCTTATACCCAAACAAGTCGCAAGATTGATTAAGCTTTCAATTTCTCGGGGTTCGTCCATCAGGGCTCCTCATGACCTTGAGATAAGATAAAGAGGAATATTGATAGATATTGTAGGTCACAGATACAACTTGCATGAATCTGAACCCTAATGAGAAAAGAGATTGGACAACTAAAAAAGAAAGAGAAGATATACAATAAAAGTTGAATATGGAGAAACACCAACTTCCCTTAAATCCGTGGCACTGCCAAGTACACATATAGTGCTCTATGAACTAAAAAGCAGTTCACTTGCAGAAACAGTGCCATCTTTGTATTTGTTTAATACATGACATACCCCATTTCATGATACAGCTAAGGAAGCATGCATAGAAACAATGCATCAAAGAAAAACTCTTTTCTCTTTTCCATTCTTTATTAACTAGACCACAGGAAAAACACAAGAAAAAACATCTAATCATGTCAATCACCCGTACTATTCGGATAAAACATCTACTCATGAAAAAAAGAGAAGCTTATCACAGCCCTCGTGTGACTTGGGCATATCCAAAGCAAGATGAACTCAAACAAGTCGGCAAAGCAAAAGCATTTTATGTTGTCACCCCGCGTTTTGTCATTGCCATTGGGATCGATTCGGCAGGACATTGGCATCTTGTTTTAATTTCATTCATAGAATTTAGAGATTGTAAAGGTTGTTTTTGCATGTTAGGCTAAGGCTATAAGATAGATCATTTGGTGTATATAGGGGCAAGTATTTGATGGTTAGGCTGGAGAGAGAGATCTGATCGATACGGATGAGGATATGATGGTCTATACTCTATCCAATGACTCTTTACCCAACTCAACTCCCATTTAGAAGCATGAGAATCGGTGGATTCAATTATTTTCCCCTTGATTTATGCATGTGCAGGGTCAAAGAAAGGGGGAACAATTAGTGAATTGCCCCAAATATTTTTTTAAAAAAATTATTTAATTATATAATTTTAAATGTTATTTAATCCTTTTAACATTTGATGATATGGTAATTCAAAACATATATTTTATTTCAAATTTTGATATAAATTTCTGATTTTATGATCGTAAATGCATTTGACGAATCAAATGTATATAAAGAGGGATCGATTCAGATGAGTAGGAATAAAATGATTCCAAATTATAAAAGATTCTATTTTCTTGATGTTTGAAAAGAAGTGAAAATTTTTGAATTTTTGTTTTTAAATGTTCTCGATAGTTTATTTTTCTTTTTGAAATGATAAAAACAAGAAGAAAATTATGAAAATAAAATTATTTAATTGGTTCACACGAGACGTCAACGTTGTTAATTACACAAGAATCTAGATAACTGAGCTAATAAACCAGAAATTAAATATCATTATTTTATCCAAAACACCATGTAGAAAAAAAAGAAAAAAGAAAAATCATTTGAATTAATCGGCCAATTCTAATATTTCAATATTTACATAAAACTGCAAATATAGATTTTTGCAAATTAATAACAAATAAGGACAGGAAATACTTCAATCTTAAGGAGGGGGGAGAGAGGGAATCTCGATTTGTTCGTATGTTCTTGGCTTCAACTGCTGATAGAGCACGGCTGCAGAAAAACATGAAAGTTTATAAATCTTTTGGCCAATGCAAGTTTCGAGCTGACCTTCGTATTATCAGCACCATGCTCTAACCGACTTAGCTAATAGGCCGGCTATTCTCCTCCTCTCCACAAATTTCAATTAATGTGGAGAATTTCAGCCAATAAAAAAATTAATTTCTCCCATAAAAAAAAAAAAAGGCTAAAAGCATACTAATAGGTCTTTAGGGCCTCTCTCCCCCCCCCTTAAACTCTCTCTCTCTCTCTCTCTCTCTCTCTCGCGCGCGCTCTGCGCACACAGAGCCAAGGGATGGAGCGACCCACCTCTTAAAATTAAAAAAAAAAAAGAGAACTGATATGATTTTACAAATTATAACTCTAAATACAGTGTATCATTAAAAATATTAAACCATCACCCTTTAAAATCATAATTATAAATACATATGGTATTTCGTCTCTTAATATAAAATTTTGAAACTTGTCCAAGATAATAACAAATTAGATCTTTCATTTTATTTCTAAATTTTTATTAATTGAAACCCTCAACGAATTAATCCAAAACCTCACATAGATCGTCACATCACACTACTCCAGACCACGAATTTGTGGCCTAATGTAGTTGGGCCACTGAGGTTCTGGATGGAACTCAAGCCCACTTGTGTGTGACCCAAAAGATAAGTCCAAACGACCTTTTGTTATCGACGGTTCACCAACATAACCAAAATTGGCCAAATTGTTATTGGGCCTAGACAGAGATGGAAATTCAAATCGTAATGTTGCTCTGTCTTTTCTCTTTCTTTCTCTGACTTTTATGGAATAATTGATTGGTATCCTGAATTATATTCCGAATAATTTAATTCAAATATCATTATTAAACCTAAATTAGGGAAGCTGTTCCGATATTTGTTTGTTATTATTATTTTTTTTATTATCAAATTTTAACTTAAAATTTAGTTAAAAGAGTTAATATCTTTATTTCCAATTGTTCTCAACTCTCTCTCTCCCCGCCAACATAGAAACTTCTTTTTTGTGGTCGAAGTAATTAACCCTAAGTATAAATAGGAGTCCCCTTAACAAGATATAGTTTATATCTTTAAAGCTCCTTTTTTGTTTTTGTCTCTCCTTTCCTTTACACAAAATAGTAATAGATTATCAACGTCTGATATCTTAGTTGGTTTGGAAATTGACGTCCTTTAATTATGATCAGGAGTTTGATCCTCCATGAGAATAAAAAAATCAGCGTTGAGAGACCTACCATCTCAATTAAACTTTGCAAACGATCGACCCAGATTAGTTAGAATGAAATCTCAGATACTGAATTGGTTGTCTAACCATGGTATAGTAATAGATTTACAACAAATTCAAACCCCAAATATATTGATGTTGCACAATTTTCTTAGGTGTTCTAGATTAGGGGTAATCATTCTATATTAGATTCTTGTCCCGTTTAGGAAAGTGCTTCTTGAGATTATTTTAGTTTAGTGCGAGTACTTATTTTAATATAAAATATTATCAAAATAATTATAATTAATTCTTTTTACAACAAATTTTTAATAATTTTTACAAAAATAAATTTCAATTTTATTACTAAATATTATATGTAAAATAAGACAAAATAAAAGCGAACTCAATTGAGTTGGAAATAGAGAGAGAAAAAGGCATCAAAGGTGGGTGCTCTCGCTCGCCCGGCCGAGCGGAGAAACCAGCTAATTGAGGCGGCGGTGCTTAGATGAGATATTTTAAAACGGAGACTTAATAATCTCATTATAATTTGAATTTTTTCATTTTTAGTGATGTTTCAGAAAATAAAATGAAAATAGAGAAAAATTCTTGTAAACAGACATCGCAAGATATAAGTTCGTAGAAATGAGACTCTATTAGTGACCAAAAAAGTATTTTTTCAAGGAAAATAAAAAGTTGATTTTGCATAAAAGACATTAGATCTCATAATCAAAATTCGAGTTTGAATTTTAGAAATAAAAAGAACTATCACTAAAAAAAACAGCCTTTTAGTCACAAATTTAGCGACAAAAATTTTAAAAAAATTCGTCGCTAAAAATATTAGCGACGGATTTAGCGATAAAAAATTTTTCGTCGCTAATAACGCGTCGCAAAAATTTAGCGATGAAAATTAGAAATCCATCGCTAAATTTAGCGACGAAAATTGAAATCCGTCGCTAAATTTAGCGACAAATAATTTTTCGTCGCTAAAATTCGTCACTAACTTTAGCGACAAAAAATTATTTATCGCTAAATTAGCGATATAAAAAAAATCCGTTGCTAAATTTAGCAATGAAAATTTAAAATTCGTCGCTAAATTTAGCGACAGATAATTTTTGTCGCTAAAATCCGTCACTAATTTAGGGGAAAAAAAAATCTGTAATAATAAAAAAATCCGTCGCTAAATTCAGCGACGGATTCAAATCCGTCGCTGAAATTCCCACCCGAGCCCACCCGCCCGAGCACGTGCCACCTAAGCCAGCACCCCGAGCCCGCCCGCCCGCCCGAGCACGTGCCACCTGAGCCAGCACCCCGCCCCCGCACCCCGCACTCTTAATTGTTGGAAAATGCCGCCTCCACCGTGGTTCAAACTCCGAACTCCGTACTCTTCCGAACTCTTGCAGGAAACCTGTAAACCACCGAACCAAAGATATTATTATGATATAAATTTTTTTTTATTTATTATCTTTATTTCACATTTTTCTAATAATAATAAAATAATATATAATAATAATTTACAATAATAAATATAATAACTTTTTTTATTTATACCACCCACCTAAAATAATATTAATTAAAAATAATAAATATGATAATTTTTAATAAAATAAAAAATAATAAAATACTAATTTAAAATAAAATAATAAATTAATTAAAAAATATGTTTATATTATATTTTGATTTCTTCTTTTTTCTTTTATCTTATTATCTTATTTTTTTTTTCATTTTTATTTTATTTTTTTAATCCATAATTTATAATTTAAAAATGGATTACAATATCTCAAAACTATAAAATTATAATTATCAATAAATTATAATATATTAATATTTTAAAAAATCTATATATTTAATTATAAAATATTTTTATTCGTTATAATAAAATTATTATATATTATAATAATATTATTATATATAAGAAATGAGAGTAGAAAGAAAAAAAACCCAAAAATAGAGATAAGGAAAAAAAAAGTGAGAATAGAAAATAAAGTGGAGGAAGAAAGTCACACAACAACACCCGTGGTGCAGTGGTAGTGGTAGCATATCTTCGAGATCCAAGTCGAAGGTTCGAATCCCTCCAACTACAGACATATTTATACTTTTTGTGACACGCCCAGGCAGGCGCTCCCCAGCAGGCGCGCGGGCGCCCGCGCCTACCCGCCTGGGCGCCCAGGCAGGCACGCCCCAGCACGAGCGGGGGCCCAGGCAGACGCGCGCAGGGCGCGGAGTCAGGCGCTCATGCGTGCATGGGCCGGCGCCCGCTAAGATTAATATTTAATTAAAAAATTTATATTATTAAATAAAATAAAACAAATAAAATAAAATTACCTAAAAAAAGAAATAAAATAATAAATTAATTAAAAAATATATATAATTTAAATAAAATAAAATATATGGTTTTTTTTAAGAATTAAGAAATATAATATAATAAAATAAAATGTAAATTAAAATATTATAAAATAATAATATGATTTGTTAATATAAAATAATAAAATAAAATAAAAATAAAATAAAAATAAAATAAAATTATAATTAAAAGAAGATAAAATTCAGCGACGGATTTGGAATCCGTCGCTGAAATTATTAAAATAAAATAAAAATAAAACAAAATTCTAATTATTCAGCGACGGATTTGGAAATCCGTCGCTAAATTAAATTCGGTTGTTAAATTAATTTTTTAATTTAAATATTATATTAATGTTATATTTTATTTAATTATATATAAAAAACCTATTTTGCGACGGATTTCTAATCCGTCGTTGAATCAGCCACGGATTTCTAATCCGTCGCTGAATCAGCCACGGATTTCTAATCCGTCGCTGAATCAGCCACAGATTTAGAAATCCGTCGCTAAACCGTGGTTCTTAAATTAATTTTTTAATTTAAATATTATATTAATATTATATTTTATTTAATTATATATAAAAAACTTATTTAGCTACGAAATTTGTAACGAAAAAATTTTTGTCGCCAATTAGCGACTAATTTAGTCACGAAAATTTTTTCGTCACTAATCAGCGACGAATTTAGCCATGAAAATTTTTTCGTCACTAATTAGCAACGAATTTAGCTACGAATGATGTGTCCGTCGCTAATTTAGTCACGACTTCTTTTTCATTGTAAATTTTGTGGTAAATTAGCGACGAAAAAATTTTTGTCGCTAAATTTGTCGCAAAATAGCGATGAATTTTTTTCGTCGCGAAAATCCGTGGCTAAAACTGTATTTTTTTGTAGTGTATATAGTAAGTGCTCATTCCTAAACATCCAACAATAACTCAAATCGAATTAGTTAGAGTAGCGGTTAAGTAAAAAAAAAAAAAGAAGTTTGTTGAGAATTGACCGAAAGAGATGACTACCTTGATAGCTCTGATGTTTGGTGTGGGCCAAAAACATTACCAACAGACAGCCATCACCGTCCCTCACAGAAAAATTTGATTCTTGGATGTGAAATTCTTTTATTTATTTTATTTTTTATAATAGGAGTTGCATTCTGAATTACAGAATATGAGGTGGGGATGTAACCACCAGCTATCCACTTGGGGACTGGATGTGATATTCTTGCATTATCAATTGCCAGATTTTAATCAGCTCCCCCCTCCAACATGCCCTTGGTTGTGATATTTTCTATGACCTCCCATTTTCCCTTTCTATTCACCACCACATTTTCTTTTCTTTTTGATGCACAAGGGAGGATGGAGAAAAGGAAAAAGTTATATTCACGAAAGACCACTGTTTGGGCATATATGCATATCATATAACCTTGTGTCTTAATATGAAAGTGGAAGAGATTAATACTTGCAATTTCCCTTGGAGAAACATTCTATGAAGTTATGTCTTGTAGGATGCATTCCCTTCACTCTCAAGCAAGTTAATGAATGTCCGGGCAATAAGCAACCATTATCCCCAAGCATCTGGCTAAATCAAATAGATGCCCACTTGATAAATGAGCAATGACACTGATATTACTAATTTTCTTTTACTTCTATTCTTTATACTGAATTTTTAGCATTAATCCTTGTTTGATAATTGGTGGATTTAATCGCGCATGCGGAAGCGTGAATTAAATAGTTTCGGAATTTTTGGGATAAATACCTCGATAGGGCAGTCTCCAAAATCCACCGTGTCGCGATGTCCCTCGAACGGATCGCACGGTCGGATGGTGATCACGAGGTTAGTCGAATCACCACCACAGCATCACAACGCCGCAATCCTCATGTCCGGTGAATCGTCTGACGATGGGAGATTTTCCTACGCGAAAATCTCCATCCCTCACTCTTTTCTCTCTCTCTAGAGAAGTGCTATGAAACCCTAGCCATCTCCTCACATGGTTTCTTTCATGTCACATCCCGCAGAAGGAAAGAGGGCTCAATTGGGGGAGTTACCACATGAGTGGTTAATAGGGTGGTTATTGGGGATAATGGGAGTTACCCCATTATTCCCAAATTACCACAATGCCCCTCTTGGGCATATTCCAACATCTCCCACTTGCACATGAGGGCATTTCATTTCCGTCAATCACAAGATCACAACTCATGCGATCTATCACATCACCCTACTGGACTTTCATACTGGATTGGGCGTCGTGCGACCGGCGAGTACACCTGCAAGCAAAGACTCTCGATACACCTGTTAGGATGATCGAGTAGTCACTGTTAGTATAAAAAATAACTCGCTATACCCCAGACTCAATGCATTTACATCCATCGAGCCACTTTCCTTATCGAAAGTGATCCCCAATCAATTTGCTCGACTATGTATTCATTATTATGTTTGAATCCCAACATGGATTAACATAATAGGTCGACCTATGAATACATGACAACGATGTAATGTCTATTAGCCTTCCTTTTCCCAAACTCGAATCTATCGGTCTCAATTCAGCTGCTTTCCTAGACCTGCCCCTTAGACCTCAATTTATCTTCCGGGCCATAGGTAAACAGACTAAAGTAGCAACACTAAACCAAAACTTCTAGAGACAGCCGAAAGTAATAAGGGCATAAGAGATCCCACCCAATGGATCTCAGGTCTCACACAGTGGGAACGGGGATCAAGATCAAACTATCGTCTCAAATAATAGCTCCCACTATCCCATGGTCGTCTCATCACACGTGG
The DNA here is from genome assembly GCA_033439265.1 of Dillenia suffruticosa. Lineage (NCBI taxonomy): Eukaryota > Viridiplantae > Streptophyta > Magnoliopsida > Dilleniales > Dilleniaceae > Dillenia > Dillenia suffruticosa. The sequence continues at coordinate 5,351,967 of JAVTVX010000024.1, forward strand.
TATGAAACACGTGCCACAGTGTTATTCCCCCATCTCTCAAAGGGCATATGTCAGATTTCTCTAACACTGTACAGGTACGGGACTCAGTCTACACATAAGACTTTACCCAGAGATCTCAGAGAGAGCATCTCAGAGACAATATCACAAATCGCAGGTGATATCTGAGATCTCATACCTGGCTGCTTACAGGCAACATGGATGTGGGTATTTCCATGTCGGTCATATCGCATATGACCTTATCCTGAACACATATCAGGGCGACTTATGTTCTAGTAGGGCTACTCTCAAAGCCTCTTACAACTAGAATCCGTCTCATCTCCGCTCACTCAGAGTCGGAGGTGGTCACTCGTGTGAGAGAGTCAACCACGCCTGCCTGACACATCTTTTATCACAAGATCATAATATATGACAACAAATGATGCATGAAATAAATATGTGACTCAATAATGCATACATGTCATATATTAAAATAATCATCTAAAACAGTATATAAGGAGAAATGTTAAAGTACACTAAACCCAATGATTCCTTATCTCACAAAGGAATCTCTCACAACGGGTTTTCTGAAGAGATCAGCTCTCATGCTGTATGTCAAGGTGTACTTAGATGTCACAATACCCTTCTCGGTAATTTCTCTCACAGTGGTCTTCGGTATTAATGTGACTTTACTATTACACTTAGGGTCTCTTTTGATGACAGTGTCGGTCTGATTATCACAATAATCATCATTGACCTCCCACTATCTGTCACAATCCCTAAGTCTTCCAAAAAATTTTTGAAGCCATCCATTCTCATGAACTGCAATTGAGCACACTATAAGCTCAGTCTCTATCGTAAATAGAGATATACAGGTTCTCTTCTTACTGCTCTAAGAAGATAAAACCTTTTGCGTTTATTCAGATCACTACTCCCAATCAGTATCTGAATCTCAACCACAAAACGCAAATCACCTCATCCGTAACACATGGAGAGTTCTGCAGTTCAAATGAGATATTTCGGAATCCTTTTTCACTGCTCTACAGTGATCCCTTCCAGAATTCTATTAATACCTACTCACTAGATCGACTGCTAAATAAACGTCTGGTCATGTATGCCTCATCGCATACATCAAATTGTATATCACACGTGTATACCTCATCGCATACACTAGAAATGTATTTTGCACTGGAATAAGGGATTCTACTCATCTCCCTTATTTCTTTATAAATTCTAGGGCATGTGTCAAGATTCAAGTCTTTTTATCTTTAGCGATTAGAGTATCTTTTAGGTTGTCATCGCTCTTCTCGAAATGCTTAAGAATCTACCTGATGTAAAACTCTTGTTAAAGAGTCAACACCATTCTCAAGCGATCCCTATGGATCCAAAATCTGAGAATGAACTAAAACCTCGCAACCATGTTACAATGGTCATTGGATACTCTCTGTTGTTCCCAGCCAACAGAATGTCACCTACATATGCGAACATGCTCATAAAGGAGTCATCGGGACGTATCAGATATATGCAATGATCCTACTCGATCATTACAAAACCATAAGATATCACCTTCTCGTGAAATCTCAAGCGCCGCTTTCTAGATGATGGCTTAAGGTCGTATTTTGATTTCTAAAATCAATACCTGACTACTAGAACGAACCCAAAGGGATGCTCTATGTAGATCGCCTCATCTTGACTTCCACTACGAAAGCGGTCTTTACGTCCTTGTGATGTGACTTTTGATCTATGTTCGTGACAATCGCTGAAAGATAAACGGATCGAGATAAATTGGACTATGATTCCTCGATAGTCCACCCCTCAGTCTAAGTGTAACCCTTGGTTACTAGACGGGTTCTTTATCTCTTCATCAATCCGTTGACCTTTATCTTGACTTTGAGAACCTACTTGTTCCCAATAGTCCTTCCGCCCTTAGGCTAATCAACTAGATCCCAGACCCCGTTGATTCTCATCAATTCCTTCTTTTCATTTATGGCCTACATTAAACGGCATTTTGCATCCTCTCGAGAGCCTCTCGGACCGTTTTAGATTTCTCATCATCCTCTAGAGTCGCAATGAGGGTCTCACCCTCAATCGAGAAAACAACGTTTAAATACGCATTCTCGACACTCTTAGGAGGAGAGAAAAAATCTTTACCTCTTGATGGATCGCTCCCACTGAGATCAAGATCCATAGTGGATTCTTGTATCCCGCCGCTGGGCTCCCCGAGCCACTAGGCTAATCCATCGCATAAAGGGTAAGGTCCTAATTGATTTCACCTCTCTTAGGGAAATCATTCTCAAGAAATATAGTATTACGAGACTCAGTCTCGATTATAGTGCCGTTCGTGTTCGCCTAGGAACATATATTTTCTCGCGGGTCTAACTCACCGTGTGAATGCGAGAAATCGTGGCACAACCCCATAATCTCAAGTGGCTAAGGTCAGACTGCCTCACTGTCCAAAGCTCAATGGGGAACTGACTACTAGTCAGTAGTCTCGTAATACTCTTATTGAAACAGAGTCCCATGTGTAGTTTAGACGAATACTTGCGTTCTCGCTCGGTTCCAAGAGTCTAATTGACTCTCAATCTTGCTTATGAACCTCCTGAAGCAGTTTAATGCCTCAGACTGATGCGAGATCAGATAGATGAACCGAAACGCACGTAAGCGTCTATAAGCATCATATTTTTACACAACTCCATTTCCGGCTCTCATGCTCATGAGACCACAATAAAAAGAAGGAAAACACAATAGTTAACTGCAATGGAGTCCCAGCTCTCATTGCATTGCCAAATGGTTTTCTCGTCATTTTGCCGACTAGGCAAAACTCACATACGGGTAACTCGAATCTGGTTAGCGGGTCCAAGAAACCTCTCGCTACTAACCGATTCATCATCTCTTACCCCATGTGTCTAAATCTACTATGTCATTCATTTATATCATCATCTACGCAATCAGATGTAAAGTCAATAGTAGAACTACTAAAAAACCATTAGAAAGAGTAATACCCAATGCATACATTTCATCATGGATTAAAACCAGAATTATTTAGAAAATTATCGTATTAAAAACAAGGGAATGATTTCACACATATCGTAGTCAATTTTAGACAAGGTACTAAATTGTAGATCCGTCGAATACCTACAACATTGAGGACGTCATAGCAAGTGTCGTTCCCTCTGACAACGACAAATGCTCTGTCCTTTACGTAAATCCTCCAAGCTTAAGGATTTACCTGACGGAACTATATCTACGCACTCCTGTCTCGAGTTACGTGGTCGGTTGCTCCTGATTTAAAAGAAGAGAAATCAGCGAGTATTATAGTGAATGAGACAAATCTCAAACCACGTAAAGAAAAAGGATATTAATTTCTACTCGTCACACTCACGAGCGAAATGACCAAATCTACCTCAAGCGTAGCAATTTCTTTGGTCTAAACAAATTCCTTTTTCTTGCGTTCTTGTACCTCGTTGTCGGTTTTGTCGGATGATTTTTTATTACCTAGATCTCGAGTCTCGTTCGCTAGGCTTAGCGCCGGGGAAGTCCTTACTTGACTCCTCTGAATAAGCATGACTCGAGTGTGGCCTACTCGCCTCTAGGTGCTCCTCATCGAGCTCACAATATGTACTCACGTCAACGAAAGCACGAATACTTTCGTCAAATGTGAGATATGATTTCACGGTTTCCCATGAATCAGGTAAAAAACTGGATCACATCCAGTACCTAAATTTCATCCGAAATTTACTCGTCCATATATATTAACTCGGTGATCATACTCGACATTTGCTTCATTGTATGATTAACCCTTTTCTTCTGCATCCTCACATAGGAGCCGAAGAGAGCAACACTATGCTCTTATGGGACGAGTCGAACCGACATGTTCATAGAATATGACTCGAAAAACGAGATTAAGTTATCGTGTATGCCACTGTAAGCATTGCCCTAACTTGACAAATCTTTTATCCCATACACGATAGATCTCTTTATCTCGTATATTCTGAGGCGCGGTACCCACCCTGGGGCCCATCATCTCTTGCCTCAGATTCCCGTTAGATTTTTGTCTCTCGAGAATAAACCGAATCTACTGATAAAATCGCGCAGATCATATCATTCAGTTTACTCTCCTTGCAAAAATTTACAAAAAATTTAATACGACAGTTCTCAACGCATTAAGAGAGACATATGTGACTTGGAGATGCTTATTATCACATTTTTGTACGCCCTACAAATCATCAAGACCAAAATGACTTGAGTACGACCCCAAAGTGAGCGCATGAGTCAACGGACACCATACACCACAACTTGGAATCGCATCTTACCATTTGGATTGTGATTCGACGCACAAAAACCCACAAAAAGTCACATTTATGGATATAGGACCCCCAAAAAATTGAAAAAATTCAATTTTGAGCGTTCTCACGCGCCACCCGGGGCCCACACGCGCCGCCGCGCGCCTCCACGCGCCGGCGGTGAGCCTCCACGCGCCGGCGGTGAGCCTCCACGCGCTGCCACCCGCCTCCACGCGCTGGCAGCAGTCTGGCTCACGCGCCAGACGCGCGGCGCGGCTCAGACGCGCTGCCACGCGCCAGGGCCGGCTCGGCTCACGCGCGCCCAGTCGCGGCGCGCGGCTCACGCGCTGTCACGCGCTGAGCCGTGTTGAGCCGGGTTTTGACCGGGTTGGTCAACGGGTCAGGGTTGACCCGACTGACCCGGTCAACGGGTTCGGTCCGACCCGGTCGGGTCGGTTTGCGGGTCGGTCCGGGTCAGGGTCCGACCCGATCCTCTGAGCCTGCCCGGTCACGCGCCTGTGTGCGCGTGAAGTCCACGCGCCTAGCAGACGCGCCTCCTGGCGCGTGCGTTTCACGCGCCCGCGGGTCTGGGCCGGTTCTTCTTCGCCCGACGGGTCCTGCAACGGGTTTTTCGACCCGTTTTCTGGAAAACTCGATTCCGGCTGTTGTTTCTTCCATTTTTCGACTGGAAAAAATTTGTGGGCATCCTCCAAACATCCTACACTCGATTTTAGGAGGATTTAAGCCCAAAAATGGTCGGATTCAACCACCCCAGTCGCGGCCCTCCGCGGCCATTCGGAAATCCCGGTTTCCGGCACCCAAAACTCATAATAAAAGACATAAAACAATAGATCTAGATGCAAGGAACACATTTATAATTTTTTCATGCATCGATCCGCCCTCTAAGGCCACAGATCTAAGGTTTTCATGTCCGTACGGTCGCAAATTTCGACCGGACATTTCATGGCCCAAACATGCTCGGAAAATTAAACAAAAATTAGTTTTGTAATCCTTAGGCCATGGGTATTCCTACGGTGTTCTCGGATTTACGAAATTCATCCGTGATCCGGACCCCAAAATTTTAAACCCCAAAAAATAATTCGAAAATTATTTTAAATTAAATCCAACCCTGCTCTGATACCAATGGTGGATTTAATCGCGCATGCGGAAGCGTGAATTAAATAGTTTCGGAATTTTTGGGATAAATACCTCGATAGGGCAGTCTCCAAAATCCACCGTGTCGCGATGTCCCTCGAACGGATCGCACGGTCGGATGGTGATCACGAGGTTAGTCGAATCACCACCACAGCATCACAACGCCGCAATCCTCATGTCCGGTGAATCGTCTGACGATGGGAGATTTTCCTACGCGAAAATCTCCATCCCTCACTCTTTTCTCTCTCTCTAGAGAAGTGCTATGAAACCCTAGTCATCTCCTCACATGGTTTCTTTCATGTCACATCCCGCAGAAGGAAAGAGGGCTCAATTGGGGGAGTTACCACATGAGTGGTTAATAGGGTGGTTATTGGGGATAATGGGAGTTACCCCATTATTCCCAAATTACCACAATGCCCCTCTTGGGCATATTCCAACAATAATACATTCCAAAAAGGAGAGCGCTTGAATATTCATCAAGAATGGCGTCTGAAATCTTGCTTATTGGCTAAAAATGGAGTCGGTGATCACTTTTCAAACAAGTGGAGCTGATGAGAACCAAGCCTAAACTACAAATGATTTTAAAAAGAATATGTCCAAGTTGCTAATTCTGTCCATTCAAATGAATCAGATGACTCTAAATGACTCCATATATCCACATGAACGCCTTCAAATTCATGAAATTTATGTTTGGCTCGTGAATCAAATAAATATATTAAATCTAGTCAATTCAAAGATTAGTCATGGACATGGTAATTTACATGTATAGATGATTATATAGGAAAATGCTAAGAACAACTCATACGCAAAGCAATGCAAAATAAAGATATACTTAAGAATCCTTGTCCAATATTAGCATAAGCCCACTTGTACAAACACCTTTTGGATCTTATTATATGCACAACATCAAATTAAGTCTTAATTTTAAATTTTAAAATCAGTCATTCAAAATTCTAATATATATATATATATAAACCTTAAAAATCATAAAGCGTTGTTAATAGGGAGAAGGAAAAATCATAATGTGCCATTATAATCATCACATATGAATTAATGGAAAAATCAAAAAGCAAAAAGTTAATAATTTTGAAGTTTTATTAAAAATGAGTAACGCTCTATTCTTGTTAGATTTTTTTAACTTAACAATATTTAAAAATAATAAAAAATAATCAAAACTTGAATCAATTATCCAACGATTTAATTGATTAAATCATAAATTTTAAGATATATAAATCAATATATGAATCAAATTTAATAACTATACGAGATATCCACTTCGAATTTTATTTGACTAATCTAATAATTATCTAACACCTTAACTATATTTAAAAATAATAAAAAAATAGTCGGCACTTGAATTAATTATCTAACGATTTAACTGATTGAATCATAAATTTTATGATATATGGATCAATATATGGATCAAATTTAATAACTATATGGGATATCTATTCTGAATCTTATTTGACTAATCTGATAATTATCCAACACGTCATGTGTTCAGTTCACCTTGACACCCGTGTACAAAAATAAAAAACTAATATGCTTACCTGATTTGAACTTAGATTGCTATGGATGGCACGAGCGATCGTAACCACCAAACCACAGCAGTAAACCATTTCCTTCTCCCTTTCTTTATTTTATAATAAGTTTTATTAATATTATATAATTTTTTATACAAAATTTTAAATTATTAATATATTATAATTTAAATTTATTTACGATATAACAATAATATCATTTGATTTTTTCTTTTAATTCGATAGGTTTGATCAGTGACCCATGGACGCTTTGACACAGCCGGTGTACTCGGATTTGGATTTCAAAAGGCTGGTTTCGTTCCGCGGAATAACCGGTGAAAAGCCTCGTCTGCCCACTGCTCTTGGCTTTACCCTTCCTTTCACCAATTTACCAACTTACCACTCCCCCACCCCCAGCAATTGATTATTTTTTTGGGCACATATCATTGTAATTTTACTAATAAAAGAATAATATAATCAAATTTGACGACATATCATATGGGTCAGCCACTAATGCAAATCCCCATTGTAAAACTCCCTCTAGCCGCCCCTTTAATTCATTTTTTATTTTTATTATATTACGATTTAAATCTATAATTATCAAATTATGAAAAAAACTGTGACCATTAATTTATCTTTCTGGAGATCCATCCCTTGCATGCATGCATGCACATAGCTGGCTCCTAACTTTGATATGTCACATGGCTCTCCCTAGCATTTTCAAACCACTATTTTTTTTTTAATTTCATGTAGAAAGACTCAACCAGATAAATTTTAAGAGGAGGAGGGACGACATTAATTGAGTTATAACTTATCGGTTCAAAGCATTGTTTTTCACGATTCATAGGATACTAGATTCATTTTTTAACACCTGAGAACGAGTTGAGCTTCCCCTGCCCAGATTGGCCAACCATTTTAACCCCATTACCAATCTTGGCTTGACCTAGGAAACTTGTCTCAGTTAATTTTTGGGCAGGTTCAAGTTTATATTTATAATGACTAAATGCTTATTTTTGATAATTTCTTCATTTTATGATAAATTTTTTTATCAAAAATCTGCGACTTCATATTGGTCCAAAGCTTTTGTGTTATTTCTCCCTTTTGGACGGGTTAGGTTATTTCCCACACTAATTTTTAACAACGGGATAGTGGGTATTAAATGATACAACCGATAAGTTATTTGTCTGAGAAAATAAAAAAAATAGTTATTTATTGCAGCTAAAAAGGTCTTTTTATATTTGTAGAAATCAATGACAAATTTTATTAATTACTATAAATATAATAAATTTAATTATTTTATTTACATATATGCCCCAAATAATAAAAATTTATTAAATCAATTTTGATAAAATTATAACTTTTTTTTTTGTATGCGTGATTTTATTCTCAATCTGATTGTTACGATCTTTTTTTTTCAATTTGATAATTCAAGTTTTGAATTTTTATGTAACAAAAAAAAATAATATATGACTTTAGAAACGTCTAAGATAAAAAAAAAATACATCTGACTCGTAAAAAGGGGATAAAATAAAATAAAAAGTATGTTCTCTTTGGGCCTTCCTTTTCAAAGTATGAGAAAAGGGGGAGGAAGAAATACAAATTTTAATTGTTTTTTTATCTACATTTATCCCGTACATTTTCAGAATTTTTGTCGTATCTTTTGTTTTCAATACTAATTTGTCTGTTATGTCACGTGTGCTTAGCGTGGGGGAATATTTTGGTCACAAGATTTAAAGATGAGTGGAGGCGGTGAAAACATCGACCTATGTGCAGCGGACACGTATAAACGCGTTTTTGGCCCTTCGTGGGAATGGCTTGTAAGGTTGGTAATCGGCATGGACGTCCTTGCAACTATTTATCTCGGGTAAAAAAAAAAAAAAAAAAAGAAACCCAAAATTTCAAGGGGGTAAAAAAAACTCTGGTAATCTCATCGATTCTCTTGATCAAAACAAGACATTTTTTCCGAAATCCTAACCCCACCAAAGAGGAAAGATCAACATGTTCTACTCTCTCTCTCTTTCTTTCTCCCCCCCCTGTTCTCTCGCTAGACAAGATTGCACCAAAAAACAACACTTGTTAAATAGACAGGTTACCTTTGCTAGGCGAAGAAATGGTCCTCTTGTGATGTTGAAGTTGCTCTTATCATTTTCTCTAACCGTGGGAAGCTCCCATAGAAAACAAACTTTCAACGATAAAAAAAATTCGTTATTGAAAATCTATTTTTTATTATTAAAAAGTATCAATAATAAATTTTTTTCATTACTAAATCCGTCGATAATAGTAATCCTGTTAATTATTAGGAATAGATTTTTTTTCTGTCGTTAATATTATCGACAGATTTTTTTCTGTCACTAATATTAGCGACGAATTAGAGATAAAAAAAAATCTGTCGCTGATGATTAGTGATGAAAAAAAATCCGTTATTAAAAAAAATATGAAAAAAATATGAAAAAAAATCAGCGACGAAAAAAATTCTATCGTTAATTTTTGAGCTCTCAGGCACAGCCCCAGGCGCTCTGCCGTGTGGCACCTGCTCGGCCCAGCCCGCACACCTGCCCATGCGCTGATTTGCTTCACTATGCATAAAATTCCTCCGGCCACATCCATTGCGCTTCGAGCTTACACACAAACAAAAACCAAAGAACATCACAATCACCACACCACGTTATATTTTCTTACCTTATTCTTTTTTTTTATTTGTTTTTTTCATCACACTCTTTTTAATAATAAAATAATTTAAAATTATATTTTATTATAAAATAATAATAATAAAATATTACAAAAAGGAAATAATAAAATGATATTTATTATAAAATAATAATTTAAAATAAAACAATACAAAATTTTTAAAAATAAAATAATATTATTTTTTCACAAAATAAAATAAAAAGAAAAGGAAAAAGAATTATTAAATAAAAAATTTTAAAATTTTAAAATTTTAAAAATTTAAAAATTTAAAAAAATTTAAAAAATCCATCAGTAATCCGTCTTTAAAATTTCTTTCGGTAATCTATTGCTAAAATTTCCATCACTAATCTGTCGCTGATAGCTGTATTTTATTTTTTTATTTTTTTATCCTTCACTATTATATTGATGGATTAGCGATAGAAATTTTTCCGTCTCTAATCTCTTAGTATTTAGTTCGACATGAATCCGTCGCTATTATCAATAGATTTTTTTTCATCGATAATTTTCCATCACTGATAGCGTGTTTTCTTATAGTGACGAGTTCTGCCGTGGTTCCAGGTCCCTCTCTCTCTCTCTTTTCCTCAACTAATGGATTTTCGGATGAAATTGTTTTTGTATACAAAAATTTTCGTGATGGATTTTTTCCCAATCTTCTTTGTGGTTAATTTCTTTTTTGTTTTTGTAGGTATTGCAATTTTTTTCCTTTTTTGTTAGACTGACATTTGAAACTGGATCATGGTTAGAGGAGGGTGTTTGTGATCACCTGTTGAAGAAAGGGGTTGTGACCATGTCTCGGGAAGTTTTGCAATTTCATTTCTTTTAGGTTAAGGGGGTGATGATTTGGCAATTTGACTCTCTCCCTCTCCCTCTCTCACTCTCCCTCTCTGTGAACATGGTTATCATATATTTATTTATTTATTTTTGTTAGCTTCGGTGAGTAAGAGCTTTATTTCTCTTTGGTATGATCTTCGGTTTATATAAGGAAATTTGGTAATAGGTTTTTGTCATTTCTCTAGATGCACATATGTTCATATTTTTGAAGACATAGTCTAAATGAATGCAACGTTTCTCCATCTTAGAGATTTTGGGCTGATTTTGTTTTTCATTATGGATATTGAGATTGTGGTAAAAGGCATTTGATTCTTTCATAGGCAAATTTTGGTTTGTTGGTGTTTTGGATTTTCTTTTTTAAGTTTTTGAGTTCATTTTAAGTTTTTTGGTTTGTTGTTTCTTTCATTTTATCAAAAACGCTCTTGTTTAGTTTATCAAATCTCTGGTTCAGAAATCCTAGTTAATTTGGTCGACATGTGGCATTTTGTAATTTTTTTTTTTTTTTTAATGTTGTCTGTCTCCTTGACTTCTGTTCCCTTCTTTTGGGGGAAGCATTGAATTGGAGTAGCTGTTGATGTCTCATTGGTAAATCCTATTATTCTCCAAATAATTTAATTTAAAGGGAAAAAGGAAGTAGTTTCCAAGGCTGGAATGCCTATTCTATGGGCGTTAAAGCTGCACAAAGTTGTACAAGATATTGGGATTTATCAACGTTTTAATCAGAGTACAAGTATACACGTAAATTAAATTAATATATTTTAAATATATAAATTAAATTAAATTAAATGAATGCAACGTTTCCCTTGTCCTCTCCCTATTTTTTTTTTTTTTTGTCTTTTTCGTTATTATAATTACCGTGCAGTAGATATTTATAAAATATTAAAAATCTGACTATTCGCATGCACATAATGTTGTGCTGTTAAATGTCATAGTTTACTGTTTCCGCGATGCATTTCTGCTGCTGTTGCTTGAATTCATCAATATTTTCAAACTCACGTCTGCCTTTTTAGCCTCAACCCTAAAAGGGCATGTTTATTTTTAAGTCATCCTTCAATGAGATTCATCATTTTTATTATACAATAATAGTATTTAATACTTCACTATTTGGAATCACTGTTAAAATATATATATATATATTTTAAAGTATATTGAAATACACCAAAAGGGTGCAATATCCAAAATTCTGTCTTTTCCTTTTTTAAAAATGTTCATGCTTTTGCTTTATTTGAACATTATTTATAAGATATTTTTCATGGTGTTTTAGCTTTTTACTAGGAAAAACACTAGTTCAAGATTTCTTTGGTCTTTTTTCCCCCCCTTTCTCTTGAATCAACCAGAAATCTCTGAGCTGGATTTGGTTATCCAACCAGCTTTGCCGCGCAGGCTTATATTAATTAGCTTTTAATTTTTTTTAATGGTCATTCCTCTATTGATATTTATGGACCATTTGCTTGTAGCAATAACATTCTATGATACAATACAATTGCATAACAGTATAACGGAGACAAGACGCTCGAGAGGTAGCAATGATGCAGTTACGGCACCTTGGAAGAATAATATTTTCTTTTGGAAGAGTAATCATTTCTATGTTCAATTGTTTCAACTGTTTACAAGCGATCTATAATTAAATCAGAGCAAAGGCAATTGGTTTCCTAGTCTTCAGACAACTCCCCCACCAAAAATAAGACATGTCTTGAACTCTTTGTTTGAAAATGGAAGGACTATGATCTGACCAACAAAAATTTATGGATGTGGTCCACTTTGAGGACAAATAATGTTATTCCTACGCGTGACAACAAATATTACATATTTACGAAGTTTATAACTGCTGCATGTCTTAGAGCAGAGCAACTACGAGGAATATTTGAAGCTGAAAGTAAGAGTTGAGGTCCTATAAAAAACATAAAGGTATTTCCTGTCCTGTAGTGCTTTGCGGACATTCCAATTTTTTCTAATTTTAACCGTTGCAAGAGGGATCCCCCAATTCACTCAACATAGTATGCATGCACGCATTTCTAATGAAAATTGTTGTGGGGGAATTGGCGGAAATTTCCTTGGGGAAGATTTGGGTGAGTTGGGTGCTAAGGACCTTGATCAGCTTGAACATCAGTTGGACATGCCCTTAAAGCAAATCAGATCAACAAAGGTATCAAAATTTTGTGGCTGGGGAGCTAAAGTTGCTTCTATTATTATTATGAGAAAAATTGACAAATAGCTGAATGTAACACAACTACCGAAGTTCTATTTTTATGGTGGAGCAAATGGATGTGTCACACCATTATTGCGCTTCTATGAAAAGTTCTCTTTCGAACAAAACCACTTGGTTTCAAGAATGTTCTTTAAGTACAGTGTTTGAAGAGACAGCAACTTATACTAATTATGCAAGTGTAAATCTTTTACTTGGGGCGATACAAAAATATGATCTTTTCGTAGGATGAATATTTTAAAATTAAAACCTCATAAACCCACAAATGCTTTATTGATTTTTCCTTTTCGATTATTTAATTAATTTATTTTATTTTAAGGTCAAATGGCAAGTCGAAGAACAGGTTTGTAAAAGACTTTCCAAATGTTTCCTAACATAAGTTGAATTATATTTGGTGATCATTTTTTTTCTTTTTTCTTATTTATTTATTTATTCATTTTAAAATTAATGTTTGATGTAGACTCCATTCTATTCGAAGTAGTCTTTTTAAGTCCTAAAGTTTTTAAAAGCAGCCTTGTTTTGGTGATATGGAGGTTTTTATTATGTTCCTATCTAGGTTGAGGTATTTTTGGGAAGTTTTATAATATATGTACTTTCACATATGCAAATATTCCTTTCTGAAGCAAAGATCTTTAAATTCATAAGGTGCATCAGTAGTTTTGATATGGACCTTTCACATATTTACCATGGTTTGAAAACATTGACCGGGAACAAGGTGTGGTGAAGGACTATTGAAAAAAAATAAAGTTATCCTTTTTTTTTATGTATAGGAGAGATTTAAAATCGAGACTCCTAAGGGAAAGGGGATGATGCAAGTTGAACTATAGTTGATTGACAAATAAAATTATCTTTGTTAACTACATAGTGTGGAGGTTTGAAAGAAAGGAAGTCATTTTGGAAAAAAAAAAAAAACTGGAGTCGAAGAGAGGAGAAGTGGAAAACGATCAATATATGCAAAGAGTATTAGAAATAAATGTGCGGAAGTATTATTTGTTGGGAGATGTACAGGGTAGGGTGTTTAACACAGAGTTTCATTGATTACAGGAACAAACGCTTTCAGAAACAAACACTACTTTGAGGAAGAAGGTATTACCGAAACAAGTTCAAATTCAAAATTGTTTTTTCTTTGGAAAAAAGAAAAATACATGCATACAGTCTTATAGATACGTATTAGTTATTTTGCTAGGTCGTGCTAACTCATGTTCTTATGTTGTGTCATACAATACTCCTTGAGGTATTGCAAATTTCATGTTTATTGCAGTTGGAAGAAATAAATCCAGAGAACCAGCTTCAAGTACCATGGTATTTTACAATGAACAACATGTCCTATAGTCGTCAACTTAATCAGTTAAGAGGGATTTTTTGAACCTTTGGATTGCAATAATAGACTGCAGACGGGGTACATTTTTCTATTCATCCATGAACTAGGCTTCATGATCTCTTTCTTTTGCTCTCCTAGTTTTCTATGCACAATGTTCCTGTTTACAGCTGTAACACACCGATATCAGGCCCAATGCATGTGGCATCATCTTTACAGAATGTCAATGCATTCACCGCCAGGACATGGATATTTTATTTTGGAGTTCATGAAGGATTTTGCCTCTTGGTCTGCGATTTGTTCGAAAGGTCAAAACCTTCACAAAGACTGCTCCAATTCCCTCATTTTTTTAATCTGGTAATTATTGTAGCATGGAAGGGGTGGGAATAAGCCCTTTTGCAGCAAAAGTTGCCTTTTATTGAAATAAACTGATTTTGAGACATAAAACCAATAGTCTTGTAATAAGAATCCAATAAAACTTTCTAAGTTTAGGGCTTGCTTCTGCGGAATTGTAGGGTACATGCTACTGGATGAAAAATGTTTTGAGACTTTCCTCAAGGGAGAAACAACATTGGATTTGTGTCAAGATCAAGAGAACATAAATTGTCACATAACTTCAGTATTTGGAATAAGGTTTCTTTGAAGAAAAGATTGAGGTTCACCAAATGTTTCCTACCTACTACAAGAATCCTTCTAGTATCTCATCATTAAATTATAAGGGTTTCCAAGTTGAAATCAGAACAAGAAAGCATGGTAAATGCTGGCCGATTATAACAATAAAAAGGGTTTCCCATTTCTGTTTGCAGCGATGGTCGATATCACAGTCACTACCAGAAAATATGGCATCAGTAACGGAAAATTAATGACGGACAAAAATCCATTGCTAATAACGATAGATTACCGTCGGACAGAATACCATAAGATTTGCAACAGATTAGCGATAAAAATTATTGACGGAAATATTTCCGTCATTAATCCATCGGTAAACCCTAAACCAAAAAAAAAATAATAAAAAAATTTAAACTTATCAGCGACGGATTACCCACTGAATTTTTAGAGACAAATTTTTCGTCGCTAATCCGTCGCTGATTTGTTGAAGGAAAAAAAATAAAAAATATATATTTACAGCTATCAGCGTTGGATTACAGACGGATTAGCGATGAAAATTTACTGACGGAAATTTTAACGACGGATTTTTTTATTATTTTTTTAAATTTTGTAAAATTTTTTAATAATTCTTTTTATTTTTTATTTTATTTTGTAGAAGAATAATATTATTTTAATTTTTAAATTTTTAAATTTTTTAAAATTTTTAAAATTTATTAAATAATTCTTTTTAATTTTAATTTAATTTTATTTTGTTGAAGAATAATGTTATTTTATTTTTTCAAATTTTGTATTATTTATTTTAAGCTAAAATAAAATTTATTTTATTATTTTATAAGAAATTATAATTTTATATTATTTTATTATTATTAAAAAATATGAGATAAAGATAATAAATAAAAAAAGAAATATGATTAGATAAGTAAGTTGGTTTGGTGGTTGTGTTGCTCTTATCATTCTTCTTGTGTCACGGATAAAAGGTGGGCTGTGTGGGCGGGTTGGGCGGGTTCTGGGGCGGTGGTTGGAGCAACAAGCTTCTTTTTTTTTTTTTTTTCAGAACTCACGCATCAGCGATGGATCTAGATTCGTTGTTGATTTTTTTTTTTTTTTTATTTCAGCGGCATATTTTTTTTTCTGTCGCTGATATTAGCGATGAAAAAAATATGTCGTTGATATTTACCATGATCGATTTTATTGATAAATTTAACGATGGAAAAAATTCGTCGCTGATACTCTTCAACGACGGATTTTTTTGTTGTTGATGGTGTGTTTTCTAATAGTGAGTGAAAATATGAACTAAATAAGGTTGATCACCATGAAACAAGTACAAGAGAGTGGAGCAATAAAAGTCCTGAACACGAACATCTTGTAGGGGCCTATGCCCAAATTTATTGCATATGTCTTGATTCTCCATAGAATATGGGCATCTGCATAAGTTTCTTTATCATTAACTTGTATATCTTGTCTGACTTCCAAATTTTTATTGTTAAAATTGATTCATATCATACCGCAATCTCTTTTTTTTCCTAACAATACCTTTTGTGTTTTGAATATGCGATCTTATTTTTTACTATATTTTTGCTAACTGTTACACAATGCGAAACTCTAATCTTTTATAATGCTCAGTTGTGTCTTAGTGGCATCTTCTATACTATATGCATATGTGATTCCATCCTTACCGACCTCTTCTATCCCTAAAAAGATTAATCGGGGATATCTAGTTTAGGTCAATTAGTTCTCCAAAAAAATAAGTGAATAAATGAAAAGAATCAAATGGATATAACTTTGAAATTTGGATCATGGTGACCTTATAGTACTTCTGGCCGCCTTTCGTGCACGAGCCCCAGTGGCAATGCTTTGAATTCCATCATCTTCCTATGACCAAAGCTTGCTTATTATAGTGTTGTTATAGTGTTGCTGATTAATAGAGTTCTTAAAATCTGGATTTTGGAATATCCGAAAATATGTTAGTCTTTGGTTTCTTATGAAATCTGTTTTTAATCACTACATTTCATTGTTGTGCATTTCTATCTAACAACCATTAACGGATACCGGTGAGCAATACCCTTTGCCCTTTTGTATATTATTTTTAGATTTGTCTAACCTCATATGTTTCACAATTTATAACAATAATACTGCATTTTTTCTGACTTATTTAGAAGAAACAATGATTGTACTCAACTATATCATGTCATTTCTGAGAAGGAAGCTAAGAGTATATCATTAATCAAGGTGTGGTGCAAATTCATTAGAATCATACGTACAAAAAAGTTCTTTTATGAAGAAGAAAAGGAGGGTTTGGAAAACTTTAAGTCTGTGCTTAGTATAGATTGTCGACATCAAATGAAGGTTCATTGTACATTTGAAACTGTTCATCTTCATGCGTTATGGATAATATTGGTCCCAAAAAAATAGTGGTTGAAGAAAATTTCTATGATAGCGGAATTGACAAACACCGATCATTAAGAAAGATCGCCTACATTTTAAAGGACACATAGTAATATCACATGTATATGGGACTGCCACAAAGTTTTAGGGAAAACATAGGCCCCTATTAACAAGGTATCCTTGTTACATCACGTTCACACAACTCTGGTCCGAAGCCTTGGGTGAAACTTCTTGACGTTGAACTTAGACAGAGCCAAAAAATTATACTAACTAATAATTGATTTAGTAGGTAAAAATACTCGATCTCTTGATCAAATCTCATTTTAAAACTCAAAAATAAAAAAAAAATACGTTAAGAGAGTTATTACTAAATTGAATCTGATAATATTCGGATCAAATTAGTTATAATATGATTTTAAATACCAATTAACTTAAAAAAATAAAACAGTCAAAAAATTATATTGATACAGTGAAATCCAACATAAATTTGGGGTTTATGATTTCAAGAGATGAAAGTCATAATTTTGATTGAAATAAATAGTACTTTAAGTTATAAATTTTTTAGATTATTTATAAAACTTTTTATTTTTTTAAAATAAAATTTCAGGGGGCCTGCTCATGGTTAAGGACGATGTGAAGATTAAAATATAAAAATGAAGAATGTGTTTGAGGAAGACGATAGTGAAGATGAAGAAAACAAGGAAGAGGATTTTGGAAATTCTTATTTACTTTCCAAGGAAATGAATATTTGTATAATATTAATCACAAATGGTACTATATTTTTACATTTTTAATATTACAATTTTGTTAATTAATAAATAAAAGATAAAAGAAATATAATACTCTTCGGGTAACAATTATGTTATTAATTAATACAAATATGTTTGTACTCTTTATTGAAAAATTATCATTTGCAATGACAATTTATTTAACCAATGAATTTAGTTATGGGTTTATTTATTTATTTATTTATTTAAATTTGTGGCTCCGCATTCTCATTTCGGAAAATGTTTCAGATTTTCGGAGGGACCAGAACCAGAACCAGAACCCGTACTCATTAATTCCGATTTGGTTTGAAACTAGAACCCTCTTCTGGTCCAATTCTGATTTTGACTGGTTGTTGTCAAAGAACTAGACCTAATTATTAAATACTGATATCCTTAAATAAAATTTTATATTTGAGTCTTATATAAAATAAAATAATTATCAAAAGAATTTTATCTTTTAAAAATTTAATTAGATTCAAACTATATTTAGTTAAATTTAAAATAATTATTATATATAAATAGTTTATTTAAAAAAAAAAAGAAGAGAGAACGGTTATTAGGACGGACGCATGTTTTTTAGGGCATATACTCATAGACATAATGAATTTATTTTTGACTTTCCTCAAAAATATTTTTTACTGTTTGGTGGGGTTTTATGGTAAGAAAATTTCTAATTTATAGAAATTGATGCTAAAATAATAATAGATATTTAAAATATTGTGAATTTATCGGTTTGTGTTTTTGACTGTTGACAGTAAATGATAATTTTTCATAAAATAGTTTGAACCATTTTTTTTTTAAATTTTTCCCGAGATATATTATTCATTAACTTTGCACTATGAGAAAAGTTGCAATTGGAGTCGAACTAGGAATAGGAACATGAGCGCCGTCAACCCAAACAGTCCAACCTTCCGTACAGCTAGCTGACAACATCGTTTGATGAAACGTTTAGGCATGGAGGGAGAGAGAGAGAGAGAGAGGTGCTACTGCTACGTGGTTCATAAAGGTCTATAAGAAAAAACAAAAACGCCGACCGGAACGTCCTAAACAGTAAATCTGACCAACCACAACTGGACAACACATTCTTAAATGAACCAATGGTATCTCACTCTGTCATTCGGCAACTTCTCTGCTATCTCCTTTTCGTCCACCTCACCACTTTTTTAATTTAGTTCCCCTTTAGTTAATTTATTATTATTATTATGTTGACATGTTAAAAGGGCAAATGGAAATTGAGGGGTACCATGTAAACCCCACTTTAAACAAAAAGAAAAAAACGTGGGATAAATCTTGCATCCTCTTTTCTTCACTAAAAATTGGACACACATTTCTGGAACCCCGTATATAAATCAGGGGAGATTTTTGTTTCTTTCACTTTTTGTGTTTTGTTGCAGAGAGAGAGAGAGAGAGGGGAGAAAGAATGGGGAGAGGAAGAGTTCAGTTGAAGAGAATAGAGAACAAGATCAACAGACAAGTGACTTTTTCAAAGAGAAGAGCAGGGTTACTAAAGAAAGCACATGAGATCTCTGTGCTCTGTGATGCTGAGGTTGCTTTAATTGTCTTCTCTAACAAAGGAAGGCTTTTTGAATACTCCACTGATTCTTGGTATGTCAATTTTAATTTCCTACAAATTTTAGTCAATTAAAACCCTTTTGTTATTTATTTACTTACATATATACACACACACACATATATATATATATTATACCTTTCGTCGTAATCTTCTTCTTGTTCTTCTTTCCTGTTTTGTTTATCATTTCTTTCTTTTTTCTCCACACATGGTTTTGTACATTTTTGTCTTACCTTCATCTTTTAACTAATTTTCCCCATCCATTTTTACCTTCCATTTTTTGTTCTTTTGAAGATCTTGAATAAGTTTTAGTAAGCAATTTTATTTTTTTTTTTTGGGGGGGGGGGTTGGACAAAAAGGCCTTCTTGCTAGATCTGAGATGTGGGTTTTGTTGGTTCTGTTGATCTTTTTTAATTTCTTTTATTTCATATATGACTTATATATATTATATCATATTTAGAAGCCTGAAGGATCTGGTTACTTATGACAGTGTTTTTCTCCTCCTTTTTCTGGAAAGCATTTTGCCAGATCCAACTAAATATTCTTTCAGAGAAAATTATATTTTGTCTTAAGCGAATGTTTGTCACTTTCTATACATGTAGATATAATTTTTTTTCTTCTTTTTAACATTAAAATATGATATAAATTGATTTTTTTTTTCTTAATCGATACGTATTGGATAATATATTTATTAGTTTTCATTTACACTGACTTGAGTTGACTATCGAGTTGATTAATGGAGTCTTTCAACACTCCAATTCAAAATTCTCATTAATGGAATCCATTACCTTGTCACTCACAAACAAAACGTTGGTAAGATGTTGATTGAATGACAGGTTTTATTTATTTGTTTCCCTCACGTGAATGTATGACAGGAATATCTCTGCGGATCATTTCTCTTGTTGCTTTGCTTTCTGTTGCCTCACAGCTAAGACTAAATTTAGTGTAATTCTTTATTTACTGATTTATCTCTTTTTTTTTGGTTGGGGGGGGGGGGGGCGGGGGGGCGGGGGGGCGAGGGGGATGGAACACTGGCTTCTTGGCGGTGCATTGTTTTGAATTAATTAGATTAGGATCTGTGACTGTGATCATTTTCCTATTTTGCTTTTCACTCCTTTTTCTTTTATTTTTATTATTATTTTTTTAATTTTTTCCCTCAAATATGCAAAGACCACAGTTTATGGGTTTTTAAGGCCATGAAGGAGATTTCATGGCCAAGATGATGCAAAAACATGAAACTCCAAGCTTTTCTTAATTAGGAGTGTTTGCTCTTGATTCGAATTTTGAGAATACAAAACTGGGAATGAAAAACAGACGCCAAAAGAGACGGTTCCTATTAAATTAGGTCTCACAATTGTCTGAAGTGAATCAGTCATATTTTCGAATACCAGTGTGGAGAGAGAAATGTTTGCATTGTGTGTGTGTATATCTGTGTGTGTGTTTATTTATTTATCTGTTCCTTAATAAGAATTAATAAGCATTTTTTTTTCTAGTTCTTGAATTTGTAAGTAAGAATCTTTGTTCACCATGTCTAGTTTGATAAACTTGTTATATAGAATTTGTGTCTACTCTGAAATAAGAAGGTATTAAGTACTTAGTTGATGAATTATCATTAATTCTACAAAGACACGAGAGAAAGTGGGTAGAGTTTGGTAGGTTCTTATGGGATGGAGAATTTCGGTGATGCTCTTCAGGCTTCACCTCGTATTTTCCATTGCCTGCTAAAAGAAATTTCACATTATATGTGTGGGTCGATGATCATTTGAAGTGAAAGTATAGTAGCGTTTTCATTTATTTCTTGATTAAATTTTTAGATTATACATGTGTGAAGGTTTATGAGTCTCTCTCTAACCATCTTATTAACAAGAGAAGAGAATCTTTAATGAGAATTCACTAGATAACCATTATTCTGCAAGTTGAATAACATTATTTTTAGTATAAAAGGTTAAATTATTTGCATTTGTTTGCACTGCTAGCTCATGCAATCTCAGCTTCATCAGTATCTTATGCTAAATTCCCCCCTTCCCCTCGTTCCGTAAACATGTCATACTTTCATTTTTATAATTGAAGAAAGTAAAGCCCACCTCTGATTCTGCGATATCTTGATTCTGCAATAGCATGGATAAGATCCTTGAGCAATATGAGAGATATTCTTATGCAGAGAGACAACTAGTAGCAGCTGAGTCTGATTCTCCGGTATGTTTGGATGCAATTTCCCTTGGATTGTTCGATGACATGGCTAGGAAAGACCATTTTTATGAAAATAAAATGATTAAGATTTATATTTGGGATCATTATATGCAGGGAAACTGGTCTCTGGAATGTTCCAAGCTCAAGGCTAAGATTGAGTTTTTACAGAAGAATCACAGGTACCAAATCATCACGTACACGTCAATACAGAAAGGAATGAGAACCATTGTTGATAATTCAAAACTGTGCTGCACAGGCATTATATGGGGGAAGATTTGGATTCACTGAATCTCAAAGAGCTCCAAAATTTGGAGCAACAGCTTGATAATGCACTTAAACACATTCGGTCTAGAAAAGTATTGTCAAATTTTCCTTTCTTATTCATTGCGCATGTAGTCTCATGAAGATGATTGTTTTGATCTCTCTCTCTCTCTCTCTCTCACACACACACACACACACAACAGAACAAGCTCATGAGCGAGTCAATTTCTGAGCTTCAAAAGAAGGTAAAAGCTTTCTTGGGACATATTTTTTGGTGATTTAATCGATAGCTCTAGTTGTGTCTTCAGAACTTGGAACAAGCTCATCCCTGCTTTTGCATCTACAGGAGAGAGCAATGCAGGAGCAAAACAACATGCTAGAGAAAAAGGTGACTTGACTTCATTTATTTGCATGTTTATGTCATGTTGAACACGTGTGTCTGTGTGTGTATAACACTTGTATTTATGTTGATTGTAAGGCAATGCTTATGAAGTCAAATTCCCGGTGAACAATAAAAAGCATTCCTTTGTTTGTATGCACAGTTTTGCATTCTTAAGCTTGTAAAAATTCCAATAGAAATTGTAGCCATTGAGCAATTTTCAATACAGGAGAAGATGATGGCACAAGTGGCACCACAATGGGAGCATTGCAGTTATGCTATCAGAAATTCATCATCTTTCCTCTTACAGCAGCAAGTGCCGGGACTAAACATTGTGTAACTATCCGAATTCTTTACCTTAAAAAGGACTACATGATTACTTAAACGAGGAATAACTGTCTTTAATTTATATCCTTGGACATAGAACTAAATGAAGCATGTCTATGCCCTAGTAAACCTAAATTTAGGAAAAGATAGAAATCATGTTCAAATTAATGACTATGTTTGTTTGATGTCCTTTTCTTTGGAAAATGACTATAGAACACTTAATAGTTTCTATGACTGAAGAAAGGATAATACTATAGGTTATCCCAAATATTCACTATTTTTTGTCACATTTTCTATTTGTAGAATCAATCTTGAACAATCCTAACTAAAAAGGGATTCGATTCTTCCTGTAAAAAGCAAGTTGTAAAAAATTGTTGAAGTTTTGCAGTGACATTCATTAAGCATCCGCCAAATCACCCATAAATATTCCTCGTGGCCAGGGTATCATTATAACTAAGCCACATCACATTAAATTTTAATTACTAACACTGTGGGATGTTTGGCAGTGGCACTTATCATGGAGAAGGGACTGAACTGAGGAGGAATGACCTTGACCTCACACTTGAAGCTGGTGTATCCATGTCACATTGGATGATTCAGTAACAAAAAAGGACTTCCAGTATTGCTGGTTCTATATATATTCCTATATTAACATGTAATGCATGTGGCAGTAGACCTAAAGGCATATATAATAATTTGCCCCAGGAATTATGTTACATGACGTGGGTCTGTGTCAAAACTCTTAAAATGTAAGAACTGCTCTTCGAAAAAGCAAACCAGCCTCCCTCACAGATGCATGTGATGATCAAAATTGTCTTTCTCGTTCTGTGGCTTGTCAGTGAACTTTCAGGTGATGCTAAAGTTCATTGGTGTTGGCACCCTTTTCTCATTGAGCTTTGGAGTTTTTTCCATCTTAGCAGTTCCTTGGGCGGGTTCACTGTGGAATGATTTGAATGATTTTATTTTGGCTAGTGCCACGTTTGAGATTGTGGAAAATCTTAGTAGCTAATACTTTGATTCACCTTACCCTCAAGGTTTTGCTAGCATGTCATTGGAAAGTGCCCTGTTTCCATTTTGTTCATTCTGTAGTGTTGGTGCAATCTAGGTTTCTCATGTTGATGTTTTATTCCTAGTTAGGTGCTGTGTGTTCAGGCGGTTGCTTGCCTCTTTTCTCTGACAACTGTGTTCCTAGGTGGGTGCTGTTTGTTTCAAGCTGGCTGCCTGCGTGTTCTCCCGGAGTTAGAGACCTGTTTTTAGAGTAGATTACACTCAAGTCACGAGTCCTTTTGTTTGAGGTTTAGGGGGGGGTCTGAAGTTTGCCCTTTTCCCTTTTTTTTTTTTATTGTGGGGGTCAGTCTTGGGGTGTCTATTTGTTATGTTTGGCCAACTCTCAATACCTTTCATTTCGAAGTCTCAGTTGCTTGTTCTCTTGGTCTGACCATTTGTTCCCCCCAGGATTAGTCTTGCCTACAACTGCCATTTGTCCAATTGTTCTTGAGACGCACAATGAGATGACACGTCTAGGAATAGACCTCCCAACAAATGAATGAAACACAGATACAAGTGTGCTGCAAGATAGGTACAATGAGAGGACTCTCTCTCCAATTTTGTTCAGTACACCTTTGTCTACCTAAAAACGCAAGAGAGCGACATTCAATGCTTGGTATGTAAACATATACAAATGAACCCACTTCACCAGAAGGGCCCCAAATCCAATAATGTCGTCAATAGCATCAACACGCTCCCACATTTGTACGAGCTTGTGCACATAACTAAACTAATTCCTTGGGTAGGGACAACATGGAAGTCGTCAAAGCACACCACATTTTACTTGTTTAGTCCCCGCCCAGACATGTTTGCTTTAGTTTTATATTTGTATGACTATAAAACAGCACAAGGTATCCACAAAAATCTCGAGGAATACCTCTTGGCATTAAGGTTTTAAACAAAGGCAATCAAGAAATGTTATGTTTTACAAAGAATACACATTTTAAAAGTGTATAACAAAAAAATGCCTAAAATTAAAATAGGTACATTTGCTGTTTATAGTCCCTTGAGATTTTTTTTTCCTTTCAAAAGATCTCTCAAAAAGGTGCATCTCTGCACTTATAATTCACAGAATTGCAGAAAAACATTTGGAAGTTTAAATTGCTACTTCTGTTTGCCATAAATCGTGATCTGTGAAGTGGGCTTCTTGTGTTCAAACATCCTCTTCAGACCTCACCACCTAAACAAGCAATCCATGATTAGTCAGTTGCATAATAAAGCATGCAAGCAAGGCCGAGAGGCAACGACTATGAAACACAGACACGGGACATAGAAGGCATTATCTATGAAACACGGATACAGACACAGGACACCGCAAGATACATAGTGATACGAAAAAGTTCTACATTCTACTTGCATAGTTTTATCCTTCTGAGTTAATTGAAGAGCAACTTAATCCGTTCTGTTGTGACAGCAACAGTTATAAGGTTTCCTGTTTTTGGTTGTGAGGAAATCCTTTAGGCAAAATCAACCTGCAAGGTACAATATTCTCCTGATGGCTCACAGGCGTTGGAACTCGCACACTTCCCATCAAAATCTTCTATATCAGAAGTTTATGTCAGGTAATGAACTATACTTGTTAATGCTCTCTCAAGTACCATTAAAGAAACTTAACAGAACCAAATTTCAGCTGGATGGAATGGAAATGACACACTTCATGATCCAAGTCACTCATGAAGAGCTCCATGACTAAAATGATCAACAAGCTTCGAAATTTGAAAGTGGTTAATTACAAAAACATATCCCAAAAAATTGTAACCTATACTAGTTTGTCATATCAGTTATGCTGTTGAGAGTTATTAATGTGGATTATGGAGTAGTATTCCCCCGGCCAAAAATTGAATTGAAGTGTCAAAACCAAAGATTGGACTTAGCTAAATTTGTGCACAGCAGGTGACCATCTATCTAATTTCTCATGCCATGCATCTTAACCTCTAGCTAAGGAGCTCCTTATTATTCATGAAAAGCAGTCATGACAGAGTACTAGTCCAAGTATAAATTAATTAGGCAACTTGGTCATGAAGCTGCATGTACCAATTTTATCAGACCAAAAATAGACACAAATGGATCAAAATAAATCTTGCATATAAAGGGGGAAAAAAGTTACCTGGATACAGATTGGACGGGGTAAATATATCTTGGGATTTTCTGGTTCATATTCTATAAACAAAGAAGCACTTTAGAAATCAATGTATACAACTCAACTAAATTAACTGCAGCAGCAAAAAAATTTACCTTCAAGGCATATAGGGCATTCATCAGGCCCTTCTGAAAATGAGAATTCATAGTAACTTTCTCCATCGACTTCCTCTGAAGAGAGCTTTTCAGAGGGCTTAATACGGCATTCTTCTAGACTCTCTTCACAACCGAAGGTGGATTTTGCAGTATGCAGTGCATCAGCAGTTATGCATGATTCTAAATCGGTTTCTTCTTTTGCTTTCTCATGTCCACTGACAAGTCCATTCCGTTGTGGCAAATGTGGGTGACCAGCTCTATTGTCAATGGCATTGAATGACAAAGGTAGCGGAGGAGATCTATATGTATCAAACTGGCTATTATCAGTAGAGAAAGCGGCTTGCTGCCTATTAGAAGAAGCAATTGGGTGCACTCCTCTGTGAAATAGCCCTGCATTCTGTGAACAAATATGTGCATGTGTTGGACCAGCTCCAGAGTCAGAGGCATTGAAAGGCAATGGTATCAGCGGAGATATATTGGTATTAAACTGGCTATTGTTAGGTGCCACTATAGCAGAGAAGGAGGCTTGCTGCCTTATGGAAGAAGCAACGGTGTGCGCTTCTTCACTATGAAATAGCCCTGCATCTTGGGAATAAAAATATATATTAGGCTTGATGCAGCATAGACAAGAAGTCTTTACTTCATAGTTGAGCATAGTATATTCCTAATTGTGCAATCACAAGGTCTAATTCTTTAGCTAGGAGTCTAGTCATAGTCATACTTCTTGCTTATAAATTTTACAAACAGAACAATTTTTGGCCGTGGATTTAGAAGGGGAACCTTTTATTTTATTTTACTATTACTTGTAAAACGAATATCAGAAAAAGAGATCGAAAAATCTCAATTTGTCTCAATTTATCTCCACTAGTTTTCTGTTGTATTTTACTTGCGCCACTTTACAACTATAGTGAGGTTTTTTCTTTTTTTTTCTTTTTAAATAAATATAGTGTTTTGTCAATAAAAAAACAAATTTCTTTTATAAAAAGAATTAAAATTATTGTTATATCAAAATATTTTTCTATTAAAAACTTTAGCTAATCTTAACTGTAATTTTAATTATTTTTTTTTAAATTCCCCCATAAGAATGAGTGCATAAAAACCTAATTAAAATTAAATCTGTTCTCAAAAGTCGAATGCCCCACAAAAAGTAAAACTACTGTGCGACCAGTAGGAAAAGAAAAGGTAGACCAAACATTGGCAATGGAAGACTAATCCTTTAGAAAACAAAGTAAACAGAACAAGTGATGAAGCATTTAAACAGAGTTTGCAGAATATGGCATCTGCCCTTTAATAAAGGGTATGACCCATCATTGATTTCCATGCTGCTAAAGTTCAAACTAATTTGGTAATCAGGAATTTAGCCAAATACATTCAGCTTCAAAGGGCAATTTCCCAATTAAGGACAGTCACCCATCATTAGATTTAGCCCTAATGCCCCCGTTATAGTGGGAAAAAAATCATTACTACTACAAATAAACACATTCAAAAATTGAACTATACTCAAAAGAAAGAAATTTCTCTCAATTAATCGCGTAGGAAACTTGAGAGAGAGAGAGAGAGAGAGAGAGAGAGAGAGAGAGGTGTAAAGTTACAGTGGCGGAAAATAATACCTCGTCGATTACTTTTGTAAAGAAGTTGCTGAAACCTCGAAAACATCCATTACTTGAACCATTCAACAACGCGACATCATCGTCCGCCCCCACACGACAGCAACGACAAACGATTCCCATTGTGATTTTTACCAGCGTTCGCTCTCTACAATCAAAATATCATCTTCTGCACAAGATATTTTTAATATCCTAAATCAAAAAAAAAAAAACCCATTAAACATAGTAACTAAAATATAATATGATTTACGAATCATCTCACAAAACCCATTTAGCAAAAGCAAAGAGAGAGCGACTGATTATAGAGAGAGAGAGAGAGAGAGAGAGAGAGAGAGAGAGAGAGAGAGAGAGAGAGAGAGGACTTGAGTTGAATACCCATGGGGTTTTCTTACCTTTCTTTCCTCAAGGGCATTTGGGAACACACAGAATGAAGGCTGGTATTTAAGTATTTGGTTGGCAATGGCATTGAATCCGAATTCCCCTCTATAGCAATGCGGCTTTCCTAAATCTTTTGCAATTCTTAATCATTATAGATTATTTTAGCTAATATAAAATTTCTTTCAGCTAAATTCAGATTCTTCTTTTATATAAAGTTGTTGTTTTAAGATGAAAAAGAATAGAATAAATTTAAAATTAATATAAATAAGAATTTTTTGTTTATCAAACCTAGGAGTAACGCTAACGTTCCTTCAATTCAAATTTTGAATTACAAAATTTGTATTAAATGAGTTATACTATAGGACTTATATAATTATTAAATAAATCAAATTATTATTAGAATTTGAATTCGCCACCTCTTAAAAAATATAAGATATATTAAAATCTTAATTCAACTATTATATTTATTTATAATTAATTTAATTAACCCAAATCAATATAATTCAGATATCCTTAATCTTTTAATACAAAATAACTTGCGATTTATAAAACTCAAACTTTAATTTTCTTGTCAATTATATTTTATTTATTGTCATTCTAAAACTTTTATATTTTAATAATTTAAAATTTCCTTATTTGCATATTTTTTTCGACTTGATACATAGAGTTTGTGTTTGAAATTCTTTTATTTTAATATTAATGATCTATTTTTTTTTTTGTGAAAATATTAATGATCTATAAATTTAGTAGTAGAACACTAAACTCTCTTAATAAAAATTTGGAGTTTGAATCTTAAGAATAGAAAAATTGATATCAGAAGAGTCATTCCCTAAATTAGGTCTCACAGTTATTTAAAATTAATTAATCGGATTTTTGAATATCGATATTTAAGTAAAAAAAAAATTTGAACCAGGCAGACTCTAAGAATGCCCAATACTCAATGTGGGTTGGTTTAACTGAATGTGGGGTTGAGTTCTTTTAAGCATGATCGAGATTCGAATCCCGCTGGGAGTATCGGGTTCTCATGTGTATGGAGCGTTCCCTGTTAGGAGACCCGCCCTCCAAAAGGAGCTACTGTAGTTGTCGGTCCGGATTAGTCAGGGCGAAACTCTGGATACCGTGCGGTATCCAAGATATGGTACCAAGAAAAAAAAAAAAAAAAAAAAATTGCATGGCCCTCCCAAGTCTTTAAAGCCCGTCCAGCCCGGTCCTAAAATGTAGGGTTTAGGATATGCATAAAGCCCATAAGGCCGAATTTGGACTAAAAGGGGGAAAGCGCTTCGAGCCTGAATGACACTTAATTATACAGGTCCCAGATCTGGGCTGGGCTCGTGACTTAGCCTAAAGCTGTTATTCACAGGCCCAGCCCTAATTCTTCCTATTTGCAATGGCCCAATTATGTCTGGGATCCAATTTAAGACCTTGTTTACTTGTTTAATGCCCAATCTAATTCGAATAGAATTATATATATATATATATTATTTATAGTGAGGGTTGAACCCAAACCTATTACAAGAAAGAGGGAATTTGTATCACTTGAACTAAAACTCATTCACATTTTAGAGTAAATAAAATCACTAATAAGATTGCTTTAAATTTGTCATTTGACCGATATTTATTTGGCGTAAATGGAATGGACACCTTCGTCCATTAACCATGTCGGGAGTTTAACTCCCCCGAATATCGAAAAAACAATATTAGTAGACCCATCTCAAAATGAGTTCTGCACCAATCGATTCAGGTTAGTTGAGGTAAAATTTCAGATATCGGGTGGTCGTCAAGCTAAGGTAAAAAAAAAAAAAAAAAAAAAAAAAATCTGTTATTTGAAATGGTTTTGGCTTGGGGAGCCTTGAACCATGGCGTTTGTAATGCTATGAGCTTCCAAGCCGTTCGGAAATCTATACTTGTCATAATTTAATTTAATTTATAATATTTTTAATTAATATATATATTTTATATATAGTTCTGTGAATAAAATCAAATTTCTCAGGTTGTTCTGATCTCAACTTTTTTAAACGAGCTATACGGTTTCGTGAGGAAGTGTGCGGGGGCCAGGCGCGGCACCCAGATTGGGTTTGCCGCTGTTTTTTCTTTTTATCTTTAAAACAAATTAAAAAATTAATACTTAATGAATAAATATTGATATTTTTTAAATAAAATTTTATATTCAAATCTTATTTATGGATATGAAAAAAATAAGTATAAAAAAAATTTCGTCTCTTAATGATTTAATCAGAGTTGAATAAGATTTAATCGGATTTAATGTGATTATTGAATATTAGTTATTTATTAAAAAAATGTTTATTGAAAATCAGTGATTTATTTAAAAAAAACACTAAATTTGTTTGCCCCAAAATATTGGTGCTTAGATGAAAATAATAGTCTAATAGTGATTTATCAAACATTGTTGTATACAAAATTTTTGCTTAATGAAATACTATGTTTGAAATAAGAACAAAATAGACCATAAGCACTTTAATGAAGCGGATCCAATTGTTGCCTTAGGAAACCTTTATGAGATGTCTCTAGAATTTTCTTTCATGAAGTGAACTAATTAATATGTATTATTTATAACATGTTTATTTTGATTACTTACCGTTAACTTTTGATTTATTAGTTATTTTTAATTTTTAAATCAATTTAAAAATAAATAAAGTATTTGACAATACTAGTAGAGAGTAATTTTTAAATAGTTTCAGAGATATCTGGGTAAAAATGTTGAAAAGTAATTTACTTTTTTAAATAATCAAAAAGAGTATATGGTTTTTTTTTTTTGGTTAAAAACAAATACATATATATATTCTAGTAAACTTAATTAAAAATTTTTAATTTTCAAACGTAAAGATAGATAGTGATGATAACTTTGCAACTGCATGTGAAGGTAAGAGAATGTATAAAAAAATACCAACGGTCAGTTGGGTTAATGAGATATGATATTAAATGTATCAACGGTTAGTTGGGTTAATGAAATATGATATTAAATGTCTTAATTAAGATTTTAAGTTTGACTTGTGAAATGAGTATGAAACAAATTACGTTGAGAGGTTAGCCCCTAATGGATTATTGTAAATCTCGAACTGAATTAATCGGAACATGACTTTAAATATGGATCGATATAATATAAAAAAGAATGTATAAAAAAGAATAATGTATTATTAGAGTTTATTAATATAAATTTAAATAAAATATAGTTTTGATATTTTAAAATTATATGAAAACAATATGATATTTTAGTTTGTCCAAGATAAAGTAAGAGGACTTTACTTCTTATTTGAAGTTATTTAGTTTACTTATAATTTAAATTGAATATCTTTTTTTTTTTTAATTTTTAATTTAAAAATAAATTTAATCAATTAATATACCAAACTA
Organism: Dillenia suffruticosa; assembly: GCA_033439265.1. Taxonomy (NCBI): domain Eukaryota; kingdom Viridiplantae; phylum Streptophyta; class Magnoliopsida; order Dilleniales; family Dilleniaceae; genus Dillenia; species Dillenia suffruticosa. The sequence goes on from JAVTVX010000024.1 coordinate 5,383,068, forward strand.
AACATATCCTTAAAATTGCAAAAAGACATGTTCTTGGTCATGGTTGTTATGTACACCGCTCCTCCCCCTATTTTAGTGATCTTGCTGGGAACCTTCGACATAAGACCAAAGCACTTGCAGAGCTCTTTCGCTAATTCTTCTCCTTGTCCTTTTATTTATATTTAAATATGAAAATTGTGTATGGTTCAAATCCGTCCACAAAATTTACCTACAACTGATTAAGCTATATGTTTCTCATGACGGTCTCATCTCCTGTCAGGCCTCACTTCAATAGGCTTTGCCTCTTACTTGAGGTGTTTAGGATTACCTTAATCTTAGGTTAATGCTTTGTTAATCTAATTTCTTGGGGCTTTATTATGCTTTCTCCATTTTTTCTGTATTGAATCAATTCATGTCCGAAATTATATTTCGATTAATCTTACTTTAATGTTGTCAGACCCAATTTAAGAGAATTCTCCATTTTCAATTCTTAAATTTCAGATTCAAAACTTGATTAAATGATACAATACCTTTACCTATTAGCCTTACTATCTGTCGGTTATCCCATCAGTTTTTAAGACATGTGATGTGCAACCAAAATAAATTTAGATTTATGGTTAAAATTGAATCTGATTTTAAATTTTAATTGCATACCAGTTTAGATAAGGCTATAGGTAAATTAGACAATCAATAATGATTTTAACTCTAATTTTAACCTTTAATTATTTGTTATCATCACTATAAAAATTTAAAAAGGACAATTAGAGCCGAAGTTCATGGATCGATATAGTTGGTGGCTCTACCAAGAGACCCAACAACATGCTCACCCTTAGCCCTAGTCTGCACCCATCATGGCTAAAGATAATTGGCCATAACAACTATGAAAGCAAGATTTTATTGTAGCTTACATGTTTGGATTAATTCCATTCATAATGGCCCTATAGTATTTGCGACTGGTCACACTCGCATTATAAAAACCAAGAGATGCTAATTGAATATATAGAAGTGTACCACACAAATTAATTACACTGACCAAGTTAAATTTGCTCAAAGTAGAGAGCAAAGCATTTGTCCAAGGGAAAAATATGGCCTACAAGTTTAATGACGAGCACGTTCACTAAATGGCCCACAATACAAAAACCAAAGAACTAAAATGATTGTATGGCATTAAAAAGAAAAGGAAAAAGAAAAGCTAAGAAAGAAGAAAGCTTAGTCATGCCCAATTACCAACATATAGAAAATGGTTCACTAGTGTCTCACTCATTGTCATTGCCCATCTCTTCCATCTTCTTCTTCTTCTTCTTCTTCTTCTTTTCTCCTTTGTTCTTTTAACTTAAGACCCATCTGGAAAGATGGGTCGAAACGGTACAAGATTGCCTAGTTTTTGCTTAAACAGGATTAGACCTCATGCTAGAGTTCGTTCACCTCCAGTTCAGTCCAACTGTGACTCAAATTCAGCTAAATCATATGATAGAAAAGCAGAGGACTTGAGCAGTGTTGGAGTGGAGAAATTCAAAGAGGGAGTGAAACCCGGGTGTGTAATTGGGAGGAAGATCATGATTGTGAGTGATTCAAGTGCTGAAGCTAAGGCTGCTCTCCAATGGGCACTTTCTCATTCAGTGCAGAGTCAAGATACATTGATTCTTCTCTATGTAGCCAAGCCATCCGAACGAGGTTCCACTTTTTCCTCTCTCAAATTTTGCTTTTCCAGAGAGTAATTTTAGGTGTTTAGCTTAGTTTGCTATTTGATTCTCGAGTTTCAGGTGAGGAACACAAGATAGATATATCTCCAAGGACTTACGAATTTCTTGCCTCTATGAAAAACATCTGCCAATGTAAGAGACCTGAGGTGCGTAAAATGGAGACTTTACTAAGACCCTATTTGTCCTCTTATTTATAATCTTCTAATATATAGAATTTTATGTCAATTGATATGTCCAATATCTGCAGATCTTGGTGTGTAAAGTATTTTGTGTCTCTATCGGAGTTAATTGGGTGCACACCTGAATAATAGTAGGAGCATTGTTACCATTATGCGGTGAGAGAGAGAGAGTGGCATTACCACCTTGAAGCTCCATAGAGGGCTTATTAGAATAATTGAACTTTGTTTGTTAGTAGTATGGATAAAGGTAGTCTTATGATATCTGTCCAGAAATGAAACTGAGCATTTTGGTAAAAGTAGTCATTCATCATATTTACTAAGAAAATAATAGTTGCAATGGTGGTTTTTGGCAGGTACAAGTTGAGATTGCAGTGGTAAAAGGGAAAGAGAAAGGGCCAATCATAGTAGAAGAGGCAAGGAAACAGGAGGTGGCAATACTGGTTCTGGGGCAGAAAAAGAGGTCCATGACATGGCGGCTTCTGATGATGTGGGCTGGAAATCGAGTCACTGGTGGGGTTGTGGAGTACTGCATACAGAATGCTAGTTGCATGGCCATTGCAGTCAGGAGGAAAAGCAAGAAACTTGGAGGGTATTTAATCACAACAAAGAGACACAGAGATTTTTGGCTCTTGGCATGATCACGCGCGCACACACACACACAACACAATACAACACAAACATTCCCTTGCTCTAGGGATTGCTAAATTATTCAGTGCCATTATTTTAGATGTAATGTATTCTGTTGGGTGTCTTGGCCGTAAATAATATGTTCATTGAGATAAGAATGACCCTTTTTCTTTTTCTTGCATTTCCTTTTTTCTGGGGGGGGGGTGGTTGGGGTGATTTGAAAAGTGAAAGATGTCATTATAAGGCCATTTGCTAATATTGCGAAAGGGAGAGACAGTTGGGTCCAGAGGGCAATCCAAATTTGCTTTCTGATTCATGCAATGGCTTAATAAAGGCACATGGTTCCTTAGGTATGGTGGAGCACCATTGGTAGGGGTGTCCTTTTTATACTTAAATGTAACTAGTTTTTTGAATGAATCCTTCTACTGTGGAGAGGAAAAGAAAGAAAAAAAAGGATGTTCTGTCCATTCATAAAATACGCGTGAGTTTCAGATAATTTTGCTATGGCCAATCTGCAGAACGATGGACAGCAAGCATTAAACTTCAATTGTTCTGCTTTTCCGCGGTTTGTGCCTCAGGTGGTTCCACCATGAGTATGCCGGCTGACGGAGCACTAAATCCAAGTATTCTATTGCTTGCAGACCCTATAAAGGACTTGCAAGACTGAAGTTGCTAGGAAGCTTTCAATAGATTCCTTGGTCTCATACATCATGCACTTGTACTTAACCATCTTCTCCAAGCACTCCATTTTAACAAGGAAGCTCTCACAATAGAAAACTCCAATATTAAATTGCTCAAACTAAACTATTATAATTAGGTGAGATTTATATAAAAAACTCATTATTACAATTTCAAAAATATAAAAAATAAAAAAATCAAATATTATTTAAGTTAGATCAATTAATAATGTATTTTAATACATAATATTTTTCAACAATATTGACAAGGAAGTATGTGATATCTTGGTCTAACCTTAAATGCACCGTAACTAGTTTACAGTAAGTCTCATGATTTTTCATTTAGAATGCACCTGCTCACTTGAAAATACGACTCAATATATTACCATTTGTATAACCAAGACTTATTGTAAAGGGCATTATTAAGATGTCCTTCGGTGTCAATGTATTTCTTGTTCTTAGAAATGGTACGAGGACTACTTTGCTTTAGTTGAAACATGTTTAGTGCACTCATGTTATGAAGATGGTGAATTGTAAACTTTTTTTTTTTTTTAAGGAGTTGCTTACACTTTTGAATCGAGCAATTCAACTAATTAAAACATGAGACTAACCAAAGAGGCTACGTTGCATGAGGAAGGCTCACGTATGAGCATGTTACCATCCCAAACTATGTGGCAATTGGCTCTGTTTTGAGCAAAGCGACACCCTTGGTGCAAAACTAAGGCCAATGATGTGATCAATCATACCAGGCCACAAGCCTAAGTTGACTCGAAATTGGATTTGAACTACCGATTCTAATTAAAAAGAAAAAAGAACAAAGTTCATAATCGTAAAAGCTACTTTAACATGATTCATGACGTTTCTAGTCAGATTCATAGTTTCTATCCGAATCCAATTTGATTTTAGTTGTTAAAAGATAAGGCTTTTATGTTTTTCAAGTTATGGTCTATCCTTCCAATTTATTGAAATCTTGTCTTTAATGAAATCAAATGAGGGGCTCAGAGAGTATTCCAAAAAGATTGACTTTGGAGTCTTTCCATCAATTCCTCCTTTCATTAAGGAGAGGTCGTCAAAGAATATTAAACAAACGAGAGCAAGGAAAGAGAGAGCATCAAATCATGTGAGAGAGAAAGAAATCGAAAAACATCCATAAGCATTGTTTGTCGAAGAACACTAAACTAGAACTGAATCAACAGAGAAAGAAATGGAGAGAGAAATGAAGAGAAAAAGACAACGGAGCCGAGGAAAAAAAATCGATTGAAGAGCAAGTTTGATCAGAGAACCATTTATTACCGATGGTTAGTCAGTATAGTAGGATGTGACGTTAAATTTCATAATTAAAATTCTGAATTTGACTCGTGATTTGAGTATAAAATAAACTACGTTGGAAAAATTATTCATAAATAAATCACTACAAATCATAAACTGAATTTATCGGAATATGATTTCAGAAACCGATTAATATAATAAAAAAACCATCAATTCCTTTATAGTTATAGTCCACTTATGATTCGAGTTGTTAAGAACCATGAACCCTAGCCAGATTGTGGTACCCACGATTCTGGTTTAGAATTAGACCGGATAGAACCTGATTAGTCCCGATTTGGTTAACATTGAACTGGCCTAGTAGTCACTTCCATGGTCAACACGTAGTGTGCAACCTAGCATCTTGTTCTTCTTTTCGGTGCCCCAAGCTTAATTTTCATAATCAAGACTTGATTGAAGGAGTTGTTATTAATCTCATGTTGGATTCATAGAGAAATCATGAACAATACTTAAATCTAATAAAATTTCTCATTTAACAGATTGATTTTTTGGACTGAATTCTTATATTGGGGTTAAATTTATCACGTAAGTACATGATAATTTGATATCAAAGTTTTCGGTCCAATATAAAAAAGTGTTGTCTGGAAGAGGGTTACTTAGTGTTTGATAAAATCTAGAGTGAGAGAAAAATGTTAAAAGGTGAATAATGTTATATTTCCATATTGGATTCACAAAGAAATCATCAATAATATTTAAATTCAATAGATTCTCTCATTTAATAAATTAATTTTTTAAACTGAATTTTTCTATTAAGTTTGAGTATATCACGTGACTCCATGACAGGAGCCTTCTAATTGACCCGAGTCGGCCCATTGGCAGCTCAAAAATCCGTCATTTTGTCCGTTAGGTAAGAAGACGGCGTTAAACTAAACAGACATCGGCAAACAATAGTAGTCTGCTAAACCCTAACATAATTTCTTCTTCTATACTCTCTCTCTCTCTCTCTCTCTCTCTCTCTCTCTCTCTCTCCCTGCGCTTTCATGGCGAAGAAATCAAAGCCTAACGGAGCTGATGCAAAGAAGAAAAAGAACAAGAAGAAGAAGACGGGTCCAAATGTCGCCGCCATGAAAATCACAGCTCCCAAGGAAAACCCTTTCGAAACCATATGGTCTCGCCGCAAATTCGACATTCTCGGCAAGAAACGCAAAGGCGAAGAACGTCGCATTGGTCTCGCTCGCTCTGTCGCCATCGAAAAGGCAAAATTACCCTGTTCTCTCTCTCTCTCTCTCTCGGTGGTTTTGTTAATTTGGGTTCTTTGTTTGTTGAAATGCAGAGGAAGAAGACCCTGTTGAAGGAATATCAACAGAGTGGAAAGTCTTCGGTTTTTGTAGACAAGCGTATAGGAGAAGAAAACGATGCCCTAGAAGAATTTGACAAAGCAATTATGCGTTCTCAGCGCGTGCGCAAGGTATTTTTGTTCAATGGTGTTATGTGGTTTCTTAGTTTCGTATTATGTATGGCCATATTCAATGCTTTTATTTGCAGTTGAAAGTGAAAAAGGAGAGCAAGTACAACTTGTCTGATGGAGAGGAAGACGAGTTTGAAGGCGGTCTTGGCTCGTTTAGTGCCGCGAGGGATGATTTTGACGATGAAATACCCGATGATGATTATGATAATGAAGATAAAATTGGTAATTTTTATGGGAATTTTTAATCCATTTGTGATCTTAAAAGTTTAATTAGTCAAGTTTTTGAAAATGGTATTTTTGATTTTGTAATTTGAATGATGCACATGTCTTTTACTGTGTATTTGGCGTTAAATAGAACTGAATGGAAAAAGCTTATCGATATAGCTGAACCCAACTAATTTAGGATTAAGATAACTGGGTTATGTCTTCGGGATTATATATTCTGTTAGCCTTTTATTGAAAGTTTATCTGATAGTGGAATATCATATTGCTCCGTGAAATCCATGATTTCTGGAGGAAGCAAAGCTGCTAAGTAGAGTATCTGCAATCCCTATTCATTAGTAGATGCCATGTTGAGCCCTAGTGAATCTATTAAATTGAGGAAATAAGTCATGCATGAAAGCATTGTGAAAAGTATAGTTGATACAATATGCGTAGTTACCAACGGTCAGGGTATATATGGGCATTGATGATGCACATTCTTAATAATAGCTGTGATGGTTGTGATAAGAAAGAACTAAAGCTAGGATAAATGGAAGAGCAGAGACGTATACATTCTTTCTGCGGGATGACAACAGTCTCTATTCTCTTTCTCCTCCTTTACCCAATATCTTTTGGTGCATTTGCATCCCAACCACCATACCTCTCCTTATCACTGTATTTCCTATGCTAGAATATGCTTAGGTAATTTTATATCAGGCGAAGATTTCATTTGCAGTTGGCATTTTTATTCTATTTTGACATTACCAATTCTTGTTGTCAGGGGTTTTCTGAATGCATAAACAATTTTGATTTTCTCCTTTTGTGAACAGATAACTCTTCTGCCTTAAAGCACATTAATGCCCCAAAGTTGCTGAACTCATTGGATACAGCTTCATTGGAGGAGGATAATGTGAGAAGGCTACTGCTGTGAACTATTATTTCTTATTATTTTTTTAATTTTCATTTGACATCCTAGAAAAAGGAAATGATTAGAGATAACTAGATGGTGGAGCCCGGCATCTAGGTCTAGGATTTTGTTGCAGGTGTAACATCTATTTTCCGTTGTGGATTTCTGAACCCCACAATCCTCTTGTTTGAATGGTAAAAGGAACTTTCTATAGGTAAAATTTAAATAAATGCGATGATACATAATGAATTGGAGCGAAAAAATAAATGTTTGTAAAGTCCAAAGACAAATTGTTGCAAAAGCAAAGTGATCATTCACTTTGATGCAGTTGAGGCTTCGAATCTTCAGATTGTGGAGACTCGTGCATTGGTGAACAATGGACCTCTCTCATGTCCTATTGCCTTGAGATGTGCAATGTTCTTGCCGTTACCATTTGGGAGTGGCCATGGGAATCACAATTTTAAAAAAGAAAAAGGAAAAATCTAGAGAAGATCCTGAAACCTATTTAACAAATCAATTGTTGTTGCAAGCATTTTTTATTCATTCATGTGTTTTACCTTACCTTACAATAATCCAAAATTCTGAATCTTAATTTTCTGCATGTGTAATATCCTCTCAGAATTTTATACAGAAATATGACCACTTCTAAGTCACAGTAATGCCTCTTTTATGGGGCAGGTCCTCAGTTCTACCGATAGACTTATTTTTCTGCATTTGTCTCACACTCCCCCATTCTCATACACAAGCAAACTCCATTTGCACTCATGTCGGTGCTCAATGATGCCTGCCTTAGACTTACCTTTCTGATTGCAGAAACCCAAAACAAAAAAGGAAGTGATGGAAGAGATTATTCAAAAGAGCAAGTTTTTCAAGGTATGGATCTATTTTCTGTTTTAGAATTGATCTAGACTGATGCTGTATTGATGTTTTATTGTTGTATTAATTGTTTTATCATTGTTTTGTAGGCCCAAAAAGCTAGGGATAAGGAAGAAAATGAGCAGTTGGTGGAAGAGTTGGACAATAGGTTTGTATCTCTAGTGCACTCTGAAGCACTACAATCCTTGACTCAGCCAGACAAGATGAGGGCTTTGAAGTCTCTCGTAAACAAGAGCATTCCAAATGATAACATCAGAAAAGATGAGTCACTAACTGCTCAAAGTGAGAAATCTATTGAGAAGGTAGATGTATTAATTTTGGCTATTCACTATTTTTGAGAATTTTAGATGGTCAAAAACGCTATCCTTTTATCCGGTTCTCTAAGTTCTATTTCTGGTATTGCTCCTCATATTATTTTGTATTTTTTGCATGCACCCTAAATTGTTCCTTTTGTCATTAGAATAAGGCACTCTTATTATTCTGTGGAACTTACTATCCTTGGTGTTGCATTAATATGAGATCTGTTCATTATGTTTCCAGAAATCCTAGATTTGGTAGAGCACTTTAGTGATAATATTTGCTGTGTCCAGATGGAAAAACCTGATGCTTATGACAAACTTGTGAAAGAGTTAGCTTTGGATAGGAGGGCCCATCCATCAGACAGGACAAAAACAGCTGAAGAAATTGCTGAAGAGGAGAGAGAGCGTCTAGAGCAACTGGAGGTATGGCAAATGCAGCCAAATTTAAAATTGTATTTTGCTTGTGCCTGTTTGTGCATGTACCGAATCTTTCAGAACTTACATGTGCTCTTTAATTTTTCTGATTTCAGGAAGAGCGCCAAAAGAGGATGCTTGCTGTTGATGACTCCAGTGATGAGGATGGAGATTTTGGTCAGGCCATTGATAAAGCATCTTCCAATAGGGTAAGATCTGTATCTGGAGATGATCTTGGAGATTCCTTCTCTCCTGATGAAGGTATCAAAGATAGAAAGGGTTGGGTTGATGAGATCCTTGAGAGGAAGGATGCAGATGATGATGATGAAAGTGAAGATGGTGCTTCTTCTGAGGAAGAATCCGAGAGTTCTGAAGATGATAGTGAGGATGGAACTGGTGGAGATTTTGAACGTAATAAAATTGGGTCCCTCAAGGACTGGGAGCAGAGTGATGAGGATCTCAGCACAGAACTGGATGAAGGAGAAGATGATGTAGGGGATGAATTGGAAAATCAGGATGGTAGTTACTTAGATGATGATGGTCAGGATGATGTGGAGCCAAAAAGCCGTAAGAAGCTAAAGGATGTGGACTCTGTAGAAATCAAGAAAGTTACAGACCGCATTGATTCTAAAAAGACAAAAGATATAGTTGAACAGGCCTCTGCTCTATCAAAGGACCTGCCCTATGTTATAGAAGCACCAAAAACATATGATGAATTATGTTCATTGTTGGAAAATCGCTCAAATGAGGAGATTCTTGAGGCAGTTAGTAGAATACGGAAGTACAATGCAATCAGTGTTGCTGCAGAAAATAGGAAGAAAATACAAGTATGAAACTTTATCTTAAACTTTGTTGTGTCATTTATTTTAACTCTTTTACAGAATCTACTGCTGCGTTTGTCATGCATTGGAAATATGAAAATATAGAGAGATGGATCAGATTTCTTCTGGCCAGTTATTAGCTTCCAAATACCTGGCATTCATAGCTCACATTCATAGCTTTCTCCTCCTTCATGGGTGAGAAAGCCACATGTATTTGATTTGGGTGGGAGTGGTGAGTGCCTCGGGAATTTAGTTATTTGCTCCAGCTAAGTAGTTATGTTGATTGGCTCACTGATACCTAATTTGAGTTGAGAATTTAGCATATTCTCATGCTGCTATTTTGAGTTACAAGTATTAGACTGCATATTCTAACCTCCTTCTCTTTTAGGTATTTTATGGATTGCTTTTGCAATATTTTGCTGTTTTGGCAAGTAAGAAGCCATTGAATTTCAAGCTATTGAATTTGTTAGTGAAACCATTGATGGAAATTAGTGCGGAAATCCCATATTTTGCGGCAATATGTGCTCGTCAGCGAATATATCGGACTCGGACACAATTCTGTGATGATATCAAGAATCCAGGTTATGATTGAAATTTTATAGTTGCTGGTTTTACCACTTTTGCTTTTTCTTGAAAGTGGAATATCTGAGTTCCCTGCTTTTTCTAATTGTAGACAAGAGGTGTTGGCCTTCTTTGAAGACAATTTTTCTTTTTAGATTGTGGTCCATGATATTTCCCTGCTCTGACTTCCGTCATGTCGTCATGACCCCTGCAACACTGTTGATGTGCGAATATCTGATGCGTTGCCCCATTCTTTCTGGCCAGGATGCTGCCATGGGCACTTTCTTATGTTCAGTGGTTCTTTCCGTAAGTGCATTTGAGACTTCTTAATTTTTGCCTTTTATTTTGGAATATCAATGGCTAACAGAATGGTATTTGTTTAAATTGCTGGATGTGTGCTCAGTTAATATACCAATGAATGTTCTCTTAACTTTTTAATAAGACAAATGCTACTGATAACAAATTGGATAATGTGATGCTACGATTTTATATAATTTGAGATGTGAATACTCTACTGCACATGGCCTTATCCTGTATGGATGGATCTATATAATTCTATAAGTTGTTGGCTGTTAGCAGCAACACTTTTAGAAATGTGCCATGTCCATGTGGGGTCTTTGGAAAAGGCATGATATCACACGTCACTTATAATCGTTTAACTTTATTATACCAGTTTCCTAGGTTTGTATCAATGCTTTGTAGGTTATTGGAGAGGGCAAAGAGTTATGGTTCGAAATGTATGTGTTTTATGCATAGAGTGGTAGGATGAAGCTTCTGAGGGGAAATAATTATTAAAAAAGAGAACAGAGCAAGAATCTGTACCATATTTTGTTCAAGCTGCAAATATGTGGCTAGGTGAAATAAGACTTAAGTAATGAGACTTGCACTAACCTTTTTAGTGAGCATGTGCGCTTTCCAATTCTTCTTTCCTTGTTCTAAGGTTAGATTGATTATGTTAGTTCTTATTCTCCTTTTTCTTCGGAGGTTGATGGAGGATCTACTGATTTGTAGACACTCCTGTGGGGGCTGGAATCTTCTTATGATTGGCATATAGTTTGAAGATGAAGGTGGTGAGGATTGACAAGAGGGTCTGAAAAGAAGGGTCCTTTTATTAGGTTATTTTGCGGTAAATTGTTTTGTATTTGTTACTGGAGAAGTTTGTAGACAAAATTGTAGCTTGATGCTAAAGTTGCGCAACTTTATTAGAGCTGTCAGGTTCTATTCACAAAAGTGCCCTCTTCTTAATAGAAAGAAGGTAAGACTGTTTACATATTGCCTACTCTCGACCCATGTACTAATGTGGGGCTTTAAGCACAAAGCGAACTTTAAAATTTTGTGGAAGCACCCACTGAAATTGTTCCTTTCTTTGGAATATGTAAGTTAACTGCAAAGTTGCTTCCAAAAAGAAGGGGCAAAATGCCTGGTTTGGTGGTGGAAATATGCAGTTTTCTAGAATGCTTACTCAAAATATTCAGTTGATTCTGGCAGTGGCCTCACGAATCCATATATGATCATGTAACATGAGGGACTTAGTTCTTATCCTGTTCAAACTAATTTCAAACTCAACAACATCCATGCTTGAATTCCTTGTTTTATTATTAGTTATTTTAGATCATCTGGGTCATTATACTAAATTGGAGTGAGCAGAAGATTGTGGTTATGCTTGATTTGTGTTCAGAGTCCTTATAGGTTGGTTACATTACTGGAGCACTACTAAGTTTGGTCTTTGAGACTCTTAGCTTATGCTTTGCATTTGAAGCACCATATCGCTGTAAATTTGAATGTGCATAACATTGTTGCTTTTGACTTGAACTTAAATTGTATGTTGCAGGTTATAAAAGAATCTCGGAAATTTTGTCCTGAAGCAATACTGTTTCTCCAAACTTTGCTCATGGCAGCTTTGAACAGAAAGCCAACATCTTCTAAGGAGTCTCAGGTATCATTTCCCTGTTCAATTTGCTGTTTAGCATACTGATACTGAATATGAAAGTGCCTAATTTTCTTTGAGCTCTTTTGCCCTCATAGGAATGCGCTCTTTTTGTTATTGCATTTCATTAGCAAAGGGAAAACTTTCTCAATTTCCATCATGAGAATGACCATGTTTCATTTATCAGGTTTACAGTCTTCTAGAACTCAAAGCATTCGAGCCCCTGTTGTGTATAGGAGATCGTGTGGATGAGATTTCACCTCTTGATTTCATCATGTTGGTGGATTTGCCTGAGGACTCTTCCTTTTTCAGATCTGACAATTTCAGGTTTTCATTTTTTTTTTCCTTTTTCATTTTGGCGTTATTTGATTGATCACGGAAATGTCTGGGACAGCATCGATACCTTCTTTATGCTTTGCCAATTGCCACATTGCATCTTGTTTTCTTATTGCACTCCCACTTTTCTCATTTATTCTAGAGTTGTGTTTTCTATCTATATGTGAGGGTTTATACCCTTGTGGGTGCCCTTCATCTCTTGCCCTAATTATTAAAGTTTCAAAATAGGCACGCTCCACTTGGGAGCATCAAGATTGCATAGAATTTCCCGCATGTTACCTTTCCTAGAGATTGGGAGTACAAAAATAATACCTCTAGATATCTTAGCCAAAATTCTCACTGAGCTTCGTCCTTTACTTAAATGTTCTGCCATTTGATGAACAAGTGGGTTCTTTGCAGGGCAAGCTTGCTCACTGCAGTGGTGGAAACTCTTCGTGGATTTGTCAACACTTATGAAGGATTTGTTTCTTTCCCTGAGATATTCTCACCAATTTCATCATTATTGTCTGAAGTTGCAAAGCAAGAGAACATGCCAGACTCGCTGCAAGATCAAATCAAAGATGTTGCTCAACAGATAAACAAGAAAGCCCATGAATTCTATGTGACACGGCTACCACTACAAATGCGGAAACAGAAACCAGTCCCTATAAAATTACTTAATCCGAAGTTTGAGGAGAAGTAATTCTGCACTATTCTTATAACTTTTCGAAAGAAATATAAAATTATAAGGTCAGACATTTACTGATGCAAATGAATTTGCAGCTTTGTCAAGGGAAGAGATTATGATCCCGATCGTGAACGAGTTGAGAGAAGGAAATTAAACAAACTACTAAAGCGTGAAGCTAAGGGAGCCGCACGTGAACTGCGGAAAGATAATCATTTCTTATACGGGGTGAAGCAAAGAGAAAAGGCATTGTTGGATGAAGAAAGAGCTGAAATGTATGGGAAAGCAAAAGCTTTCCTCCAAGAACAGGAGCATGCTTTCAAATCAGGCCAGCTGGGAAAAGGCAGGAAGAGGAGAAGGTGAAGTTGTCATTTGGTGTATCACTCGCATGTGTTGCTGTGTCATCAACTGCTTTCGAGAGGTAAAATGTTTTATTTATTTTATAATTCTGTGGGAAGACTCATTTTCTGTACACACAACATTCCACTCCTAATTTTCTTTTCATCCACTTAATGCTGTGTTTCTAGGTCCTTGACTTGTTCCCAGCATTGCTTCTGATGAGTCTGCATATGTTGTGATGCTGCCATTTCTATTTGAAACATTCTCAAGCCCCGAAAATAAAAAGAAAAAGATGTAGCTGGAAAAGGGGCTTTCTGTGCTGTTTGCTCGTTGTATTCCCGGTTGAATGAAGCAGAATTTCCATGTGCAAGCTAATCCCTCAGTCCCGGATTATTAGCTTTTACCGGTGATCTTGGAAGGCAGCTCCTGCATATGTATACGAGGTTGTAATTATTAAGCTTGCTTGTGTTTTGGTAGTTTAAGCTGCTCGCAGGCGCTTTTGTGGTTCTTCCTAGAATAGGTTATGATTGGGAAGACATGCTGCGAATACCGTCAAAATATAGGACATTATTTCCTATGGAAAATTTTAATTTTGACTTTGAAAAAAAAAAAATTCAGAATTTGATGTTTCAATACTATTTTTAGTTTCAGGGATTTGATTGGTATTAATATCAGCAGGGTGTGGCTTTTTTTAGGTGTAACAAAAAATCAACAATAATTCAAGATGATAGCTTTTAATTACTACTTTTTTTATTAGATGTATTTTCTGGAAAATCTTTTTAAAGAAATTAGAAATGGTAGATCAACATAATACTTCAAATAATAGTTTTCAAAAAGTATCGTCCCAACCGGCTGGACACATACCCAGACCCAAAAATGGTTTTAGAAAAACCTAAAATTCAAATAATTGGGATATTTCAAAAGTATTATTTGGTGTGTTGATGGATTTGAGAGGGGTGGGTCCATCGTTTGTCTGAAAGCAATTAATTGAAGTGGAAAATAAAGCGGAGAAGACTTGGTCGAAAAGCAAAGGTCAGGGTCAGGTATGCTACTTTTGTGTATCCTTCTTTCCTTTACCTGCGCTTCACGCTTGTCAACAATAATTGGCCTTTTTTCTCGTGATGACGAGTCATAAGCATAATGTCGTCCACTATGCTTTCTTTTTCTCTTTTAAGCCAAAAATTAAGTCACTGATTAAATGCCATTCCACACTTTTAATTATAACGACAACAAATTAATCATTTAAGAGATGAAGATAATTAAAAAAGATAAATAAATAAATATAAAGATAAATAAATACACAAATAAATCAAAATAAATAAACAAAAAAATCAAATTCAAAATCAAAATAAATAAATATATATATATATATATATATATATATCTAAAATATGATAGTTTAACTTGTATGGATTTTTCTACACCATTTATTCTTATTCAACGTCACTTTTTTGTCTAAATCTTTAATTATCATATTTTTACGAATAACTTGTTTCTAAATTTTTAATGATCTATCCGTATATTTTAATAGATTTTCTATATTTAAGTTCTCGATTTTCTTAATCAATGTCTTTATTGGTTTTCTTTTAATTGTTTATTAAAAAATTTTAATTTAATTAAAAAATATTATATATGAAATAAGATAAATCTGAAATTAAAATAAAAAGAGGTGGGTCTTAGTTGAGAAAAAATCGAATAGGCACCGCTTTTTATTTTCCTGCTCTAAGCTTATGAATTATCGCACTAAGTTACTGGAAAAGGTGCCAAATCGATACCCCATTGGCCATTTCCCACACAAGACAAGACACCCCATTCACTTCAAAATGGTTCTCCCCACTATGCCATTCTCGGAAGAGAGAGAGAGAGAGAGAGAGAGAGAGAGAGAGTGAGGGAGGGAGGAGGGAGAGATGGGGTTCGAGGCAGAGAACATAATGGATTCAATCATGGAGAAGTTGAAGGAATTGCTACTATGGCTGGAGAACATAGGACAGTCTTTACTTAACAAGTTTGATGAGTTGTTTCCTCCAGAGACAAGGGATGAAAAGCTGCTCCAGTGGCTCAAAATTGGCGCACCGTTTCTGATTGGTGGAATCTTTCTTATCCTACTCTGTTGCTGCTGTAGGCGCTGCTGTTGTGGAAGAAGTACTAGAATGATGATAGCTCCAGGAAGAAACCCTCTTAGAATGCCTAGAAATGTTTTTGAGAGTAACCCCAAATCCTATTTTAGAAACCTCCGTGCAAATCCATCCACTAATCTTGTCTAGCAAAACGATAAACCAGTTTGAGTGGTGTCATGGGGTTTGTGGTTCTATGTTTCTTAGATCAGTTTGTTGTGTCTGGAAATATCTTTGAGAAAGACCCCGGATCCTATTTTAGAAACCTTATTGCAAATCCATCCATTCGTCTCAGATACTGTATAAACCTATGAATGAGAGAATTGGGTTTAAGGTTCCATGTTTCCTTTTTCATTTTTCATATGATGGGCGTGTTTGTTGTGTTATCTGTATGAACATGTATTCTGAAGTTATAGTTAAAAGTGAATATTCCAGCAGGTTTGGCTCCATTGGTTACCGAGTGGCTTATTATCCCTTGTCCGCTGTCTTATCGTAAAAGCCAATGTTATTAAAATTGGACCGAAACCGCCGGTTCAACCATTTTTTTTAACAATTTTACGGTTTGGTTGAATAAAAATATCTTTTTACAATTGAACCGGATTGAACCGACGGTTCAACCGCTGTTCAACCATGAAAGGAGGTTGAATCGTCGATTTTAAAAAACCGCGCTCTAGGTTAAAACCTAAAAAAAATTGTTTTTAAGATTTTTTAATTTTTTTAATTTTTATGAGACGTGATACTATCAATTTTTGATATTATGTTTTTGATTTATATTTTATATGATTTTATAATTTAGTTATTTAGTTCTTAATTATCAATATGAGTTTTAAAAGTAATTATTGATTATATATATATATATTTAATTATTATTAAAAAATCAACGGTTCAATCATATTGATTCACGGTTCAATCGGTTCAACCATATTTTTGAATTTTACGGGTCATTACACGGTACGGTTCTGATAACATTGGTAAAAGCTTTTTTTTTTTTAAATAAATATTATTAAGCCAAGAAAATAAGCAAAGAAACCACTTCATTGCACAGCCAACTAATAACAGGGCAAACATAACATAAAAATACACGGTACCAGTATTCATTTGCGGCGAAGGTCACGAAAATAGGTATGGAAGGGTCACGCTCAAAATCACCCCCCGGAATAAAAGGTCTCTACCGGGAGCCTTCATTTGCTTCTCAGGTTCAGAAAAGAGACGAAGTAAGCCATACCCAACAAATACTACTGCTCTCATATCTAATCGGACGTCTTGCTCTTGTCATATGTTTTTTGTGCTGTGAATTTGGTATTGCTCTGATTATAAACTTCCTCAGAGCTTGCTTTACGTATATCTTCAAAAACCGTAAAGCTTGCTTCCGCACTAGAAATGGCAAAGGAATGGTTAAGATGATGAAAGCTCCTGGAAGGCCTTATATGATCCCAAGGACAGTTGTTTGAGGCTGACCCAAAAGGCTATTTCATCAACTTAGGAGCAAATCCTTAGATTTATGACTTTTTCTGTGTTAATCCTTCCTAGTATGTTGATGTCTTATGTTATTTTTTCTTTTTTCTCATCTGACGTTGCTTCATTTTGTGCTTCTACCATGAATTTGTAAAAACTCCTCTGGTGGTTGGTGTCTCTATCTGATTTCTAGTGGCTTTTTTCTGTCTTACTGGTTGATTGGAGGTAAGGAGTCTCTCTCTCTCTCTCGATCCTCTTTGCTGGGTACATAGGAGTGGTGGGGGGTGACAATCCATTCCACCGAGAAGATATGATGGTACTCGATTAGGTTACAGTGTTGATAAAGTAAAAGCGAAGAAATGTTGACTTGATGAGGCAACAACATTCATTATCCCCAACAAGAGCTACGTATCTGTAGCTACAATGCTTAAATTAAATGAAGTTTACAGCTAGACAAAAAAGTAGTGTTGGCATTTTGATTCATCAAGATTTGATATTTATTTACTAGAAAAGTACGCAGTAATGTGAAGGATATAGCATCCTGTTCCTCTCTCAAAATCATTCCTTGGATGTACTACTTCCAAATTCTCTCTCTCTCTCTCTCTCTCTCTCTCTCTCTCTCCCTCTCTCTGCCTAGTTTTTGTTCTTCGGTAAGGATTCATGTAGTCTTTGGATGATGTCATGAGTTACAAATTTTTATTTTGTAATACTTACTCTAAAAATATTATTAATATGTTTTGAATAATCATCAAATTAAATTTAGAGATAGATTTTTTCGTTACAAAATTTCAAATTTGAAATCTAAATTAAAAATTTTTAATATTTTATTATTAAATTCATACAAGATTAGTGTAGATTCCGATCTTAGCTTTACTGTGGATGTGGAGCAAGGAGTTTTGTCTTCTTGGAACTTGGAAATTACATATTCTTTTCCGACGGATTTGAGCCATACGCTGGGTCCAGATTATAAATCCTATCAATACGTCCCAGGAAAAAATTTTCGTTTCATAATTTGATAATTTCTTAATATGATAATTTCATATTTAAATCTCTATACAATAAAAAAAAAATACTGAGTGTAGATTATAAATCCTTATTATATGTCCCAGGAGAACAATCAGGTGATATAAATTTTCCTTTCGCAATATGATAATTTCACAATCTGATAATTTTATATTTAAATCCCCATACAATTAAAAAAAAAAAAATCCTTACAGTACAGCCCATGTCCAGTCTTATGCTAAATGATAATTGGTTTTTGAAATATCCGGCCCGCTGAAAAAATTTTTGAGAGAATAAAATTAGTAATAAATTCATCCAAAAAATATTTAATAGGTATGAAAGATTAAAGAAAAAATATTGAATTTTAAAATTAATTCATTTTATTTTTTTAGTATATTGATTAAATTTTCTCTCTCTAAAAAATAAGATTAAGATATTTTCTTTTTAAAATTAAGTATATTAATTTTTTTCTCTTAAAAAATTAATTTAACTTACACTTTCTCCGATTAAAAACAGATTTTAAACTCTTTGTCTCTCTTTAAAATATAAAATTAAAAATCTAACTTTTAAAAATAAATATATTACTTTTCTCTATTTTTATAAGTTAACTTAATTCATACTTTTTTCCTTCCAAATAAATTGCTTTTAAGTTTTTTTCTATTTACAAAAATCAAAACTTAATTTTTCTATTTAAAATTAGGCACATTAATTTTTTTTTCGGTAAAAAAGTTAATTTTATACATTTTTTCTGTAATCACAGTGATTTTAAGTTTTCTTTTAAACCAAAAAAAAAAATCAAATTTAGTTTTTCTCCTTATAAAAATAAACATATTAATTTTTTTATCCCTAAAAAATTCAATTATTTTACATTTCTCTATCTAAATATATTGACTTTAAAGTTTCTCCAAAAAACAAAATTTAGTCTTTCTCTTTCTCCAATTAAGCACATTATGATTATCTTGTCTTTTTTTAAATGTATTGGTTTTTTAAGTTTTTCCTCTTAAAAACAAAATTTATTTTTTTTATTCAAAACTAAATATATTAATTTTTTCTATAAAAAATAAATTTAATTTATATTTTCTTTCCACAAATGTATTGACTTTATGTTTTCTTTCTCTATAGGAATCAAAAATAGTTTTTCTCTTTATATAACTCATCATTTTCTTATTTTAAAAAAAGTCAATTTAATCTATATTTTCTCTCTTCAAATATATTGATTTTAATTTTTCTATAAAAAACAATAATTTTGTTTTTCATGTATAAATAGATATATTAATTTTCTATCTCAGAAAGATAAATAATTTATCTGAATTTTCTCTAAAAACAATAATTTTTTTCTCTTAACACATTAATTTTATATTTTCGCTTTAAAAATTAAATGTAATTTTTTCTCTTTAAAATTAAATACATTAATTTTTAAATTTACTCTAAAATATATATACTATTCTCTCTCTAAAAAGAATAATTGATTTTATATCCTATTTATCTAACCACATTTATTTTGAATTTTCTCTCTAAAAATCAACTCTCTCTAAAATTAACATATTAAGTTTCTCTCTCAGAAAGATAAATAATTTCAATTTTTATCTCTACACATATTAACTTTAAAATTTTCTCTCTAAAAAGACCAAATCTAAAATCATTAAAAGGGAGAAATTCTTTTTTTTTTTTCATTTTATATTGTTTATTGTTTTTGGGTTTTTCTCCTCGTGTTACCCTTTCTCCACTAGTGTAACATTTACCCCTATCGCATGAAAAATCATAGAGTAAAAATAATGACAGAAAACAAGATAAATTCTAATGGATAATTTTTCACCATTTTTTTACCTCAGCCAAACATCACTTGAGATGATTGCTAAATGGAGGTGCCACATGTACCATAATTCGATAAAATTTAGGTTAAAATCATAGTAATAGAAATCAGTTAGATATGTTCAAAACCTTAAAATTTTGATGAAAAATATGATTAATAAAAGTAAAATTACCTCAATATAAGAGTATGGTAGGTGGGAGCCCCTTATGATACCACCCAAAGAAAATGATAGTGATGGTTGCCCGGTTATCCTAATTTTCTTTAGGAAAATGAAAAGAAAATTCAATAATTGCTTTCTTTTTATTTTTTTTTTATTTTAGACTGAATTTTAATATTTAGTAAGTTAATATATATTTCGACTTTTTCAAAGATTTGGATATCAGATCCGGGACAGCGACGGGTTCTCAGCGCTTACAAGGACGGAGGGATATAATTTTACCATTGTAATTTTAAAAGCAGGTCAATTAACTTTAATTATGGGCACATAAGAGAGAAAATGTTGATTTTTTTTCACATAAAGTTAATAAAATAAATATTATATATATTTATATGTAAGTAATTTTGCTTTTTGAGATGAAATGTGGGAAGTAATTTTCTTTTTCAATAACAAGAATACTGTTTACTATTCCATATCTAATGAAGGGATCTTCTATAATTTCATGTGCAGGTATATATATATACATACATATTGACATACACACACCAACATCTAGTTGATGTGTCACTGGTATCCGATCTCATGTTTGAATATTGTATATAAAGAAAATAAATATGGGAGAATTTTGTTCCTAAATAGATTAATTCGCCTCGAATCGAATTTAATCAGATTCAAATGATTAGTTTATATCTATGTATGAGTGTGCGTGTATATACACATATGATTGTGAGTTTATACAAGTTAAATTATGATTGAAGTGCCACAATCCCCTAAATATTTTCCGTGGGATGGTTGATAGCCCCTTTATGGAATTGAAAGCTACATTTGCCTAAGCATCAGTATGGCCGGCACGGCCCAACTTTTTCGTGGAAACCCAATCCTTCTGCCCAACCACTTTCCGTTGCTCTTTGGAGTTCATGATGGAGAAAATGATAATTATGTTATGTTATGGAGAAGAAAGAGAGAATCATGGAAATGAAAGTGATGGAAAACATAGTGAACCATGTCATGGAGATGTTCAAGGTGTTGTTGGTGCTGTCGCAGATTTTTGGTTCTTATCTGCTGCACAAATTTGGCGAACTATTTCCTCCAGAAACAATAGGAGAGAAGTTTCAGCAGTGGAACATCATGAGCTATGTTATGGAGAAAAAAGAGAGAATGAGGGAACTGAAGGTGGATGTGATCATCATGGAGAAATTGGAGGCATTGTGGTATCACAATTTTATGGGGAAGTTTCAGGAGTGGAAGATGATTCTGATGAACTTTTTTATGCGGACAAAAGATAGAATAATGGAGATGAATATAGATGGAATCATATTGGACGAATGGGGCGAATTATTGGTGGTGTTACAGAATTTTAGGGATAATCTGCTAAAAATTTGAGGAAGGGTTTCCTCCAGAAACAAGAGTAGAACAATTGCTCAAAATGTTTCTTGCGAGTCTTGTCCTTCTCATATGCATGGCGTGCTGGGTGTATGGTATTGTTCTGGTCATAAAATTTCTCCAAAGTTGCTGTATGGTATTGTTGGTGTTTATGTGGAAACTGCTCCTTGCGTGCTATAGGTGTTTGTGCTTTTGCTTTGCAAGGGTGAAAGAGAAAGGAAAGGTTAAGATGATGAAAGCTCCTGGAATGCCTTCTAAAATCACCCCCTAGAAGTGCTTTTTAGGCCAACCCAAGAGCTTATTTCAGAGGGTTGCGTGCAAATTCTTAGTTTCATGTAAATCTTTACTAGGGGTTTTAATGGGGGGTTTTGTTTTCTGTTAGCTTTTGTGATGGAAAATTAGCTTGAAATTGCTGTTTGTAGGATGATTTGGTGGTGTCAAGTGGCGTATCTTTCCTTATTTGTATGGCAGGAAAAAGTATGTTAACTTATGAGTTCATGGCCTGTAAAGGTCTTGGGGTTGCATGACAATCGACAAAGTTCCTATTTTGAAGGACAGAACAATTTGACGGAGGAGACATTCTATGATGCCCATGATATTAATAAAAAAAATAGCCATGGGTTATAGCCATTGCATCTTTATATAACATATATCATTTTCTCTTCGCTATTCATTTTAAAATAATGACAATTAAACAGTAATACAATGATTATCATTCTATGGGTATCAATATCAATCTACGAGACCTAACACTTGTTGACGTATGTAGAATTGTCACCTTCATCTCTTAATCAGGTCAGAAGTTTGAATCCCCCTGAACACGAAAAAAATAATATTGGGAGATCCACTATCATAAAGTGGGTCCTACAACGATTGATTCAGACTAATCGAGATAAAATTTTAGATATTAAGTGATAGCCGAACTAAAGTAAAAAAAATATATATCAATCCACCAGGATTTCAAAAAAGTCATTTGAACTGGGAATTGGGCTGGCGGGGCGACTAGGGATACCATCGCTTGGAACAAGAGGGGTTCAAAAACTTTTTTTCTTTTTTTTTTGGGTACAGGGGGGTTCAAAAACATTTGATAATGTGACAAAGTGAAATCCTAGCTTTGGTGATGTGAACAATTGAGAGTTTTATCTAGTGCTGCAAAAATTCTACATTCTCGTAATATTTACAGAGGTCAGTATTACCACTCAAGATTTTGAGGTTTTCATTCTTTTTTTTTCTTGGTTACCTCGTTATATAAAACCATATTTTGATTAATTTAATTTGAGTATTTATGAGAACCCTATTTAAGAGTAATCCAATCAATATTAATTTTTTTATTCTTAAATTTTGAATCTAAAACTTAATTATAAATTTAGCATCTCTTTAGTTTTGAGGTTTTCATTGAATGCCAAGTGTCACCGATTGAAGTTTATGTTAGGCTCTCAATCGATAACCCTACTTAGACCTTAGATCCTTAAGAGTTGATACTCATGAGAAAGGCAGCAACCATTTTGTATTGCTTACTGCTCACTTATTTCTTTAAATTCTTGAGCTTAAATATGGGTTGGCAACCAGACTGGTTGTTCTTTTGGAGCAGGTTTAGACAGGTTATGAAAATAAAGAAAATAGATTTGAAAAAGTAGGTTTGAGGAAATCAATGTTTTAATAAATTTTATAATAATCGAATCGAATTAATCGGGAAATGATATTCGATTGATTAAAAACAATGAAAAAGCTCTTAGACCGGGCCCAAACTTTACGGGGCTATAAAACCTCACCTTCCCCCGCCGTATATGCAAAATGGCAATTTTGTATTGGGTGTGCTTCAACACAAAGGACGGTCTTTGATTGGCCCTAGGCTCCATAATTTCTTCTTACCTGTCCCTGTTGGGCCTTGCTTGACCCGGATGTAGAAAATATATATATATTTTTGTCAGATATCATATTTTAATTAATTTAATTTAAATATTTATAAAAATTTTATTTAAGGGATAACCCTTTCATGATTTTTTTTTAAAATTTTAAACTTAAAACTTAATTAAAAATTTTAGTATTTTTCCGTTGATAAAATATAAAAAATATTTCACTCCCATTCAAACATGTGCAGACCTTCACTTACAAATATTTCAATTCGATTTTTGAAATTGAAACAGCAGCATCATGATCAATCATTTCGATTAAATGCCTCCCACCAGCATTTCCATATAATTCCAGAAAAAGATATGGTACCCCTAGGCACTGGCATAATAACAAATACCAGTCTAGCTATTGAAAGAGCTAACGAAGTCATGCTCAAAATCATATCTTAACAAGTACAAGTACTCCTAGCTAGGAGCTTTCGTCCATTTCTCTCGGTTTTTCCTTCTGTTTTTTTTTGGGTGGGGGGGGGGGGGGGATTTCCAACCCTAGTATTGGTGAGAGCTAATATCTATTATTATCCGCCAGATGATCAGTAAATTCTTAAGATATATAATATAATGATTTTAGTTATAATAATAGTTTTACCGTAAAAAAATAACTTTTATCATATATAATTTCTATAACAAGATCTATGAGTTTAGTTGAATGTATGTTCTAAGGCGCAGTGCAGATCTATATTATCGATTCATAAAAAAATATAAATATAAATATAAATATATATATATAATAGTTAAGTTATGAAAAAAATTTTCAACATTGAATAAGGTTTCTCCATTCCCAAATCGAGAAGATATGCTATTAGTTAGATACATAGACTTCTTCAATAAAATTGGATTTAATGTTGTTTAATAATTATAATGTTCACAAAATGCATAAAAATTAAAATTAAAAAAAAAAACGATTTCGAAGCACCCTGTTTGATTTAATCAATGTGACCCTACTTTTTCCATGTAAAGACAAATTTTCTACTTATGCACCTTCCTATCATAATTTTTTATTTTCTGAGAGAGAGAGAGAGAGAGAGAGAGAGAGAGAGAGAGAGAGAGAGAGATGAAGATGGAGAACATGATGAACTATGTCATGGAGAAGAAAGAGAGTATAATGGAAATGAAGGTAGATGAAAACATAGTGATTCATATCTTGGAAAAGCTGAAGGAGTTGTTGGTGGTGCTTCATAACTCTGTTGCTCATCTGGCACACAAACTTGATCAAGTGTTTGCCCCAGGAACAAGAAGAGCAGGGAAGCTTCAACCTCAACAATGGATTCCATTTCTGATTTGGACTTTTGTCTTTATCGTGTGCTCCAAATGCATCTTCAAAATGTTCAAATCTCTCTTTAAGTGTTTCTTCAAAGTGATCAAATATTTCTTCAAGTATTCCTTCAAATGTATCCATACTTGCCTTAAGATTATCTTCAAAAGTTTTTTCAAACTGCTTAAAGAGTGGTTGAAGTCTCTCTTCAAATTCCTCATGTATTCCTTGAAGATGATGAGAGCTCCTGGAAGGTCTTACAGAAACCCTACAGGTTTTCTTGAGGCTAACGCAAAAGGTTATTTTGAAAACTTCCATTCAAATCCATAGATTTTTGCATGAATTTTAGTATGTTATTATTCAGTAGTTTTATGTTGATGGGGTTCTGTATTTTTGCATTCAAATCCCGAGAAATTGCAGTCTGGAGTAAGATCTAGTGAAGTCAAGTAGTTGCTGGCTGTGTGTGTGTGTATCTTTTTTCCCCCTTTAGATCTTGTTGTTGGATGCTCTTAATGTGATTAGTTGATCTCACGTTTCCATGTTAGCTAATTAGCTAAAGGTTTTATGTGTTTACTTATTCAAACTATATAACAGACAAAAATAATAGAATTTTTTTTACTGCCTTCCTATAAGCATTGTACTTGAGAGTATATTCACTGTATATCTCAAGCGTTAGCCACTTTACACACATATATATATTGAATAATACATAATATTTCTTGATTCACTCTCTTTTCAATATATGATACATTACATACATACATACATACATACATACATACATACATACATATATATAAATTCTTCATTCTTAGGAGTGGAGTTCTCTCTGATAATAATAATTACAAGATGTTTTACTATTTATATTTAGTAGAGATTTAACATTCAAAGCTAGCCACCTCACAGACTTCTTCCAAGTAATTAGTTGGCCATAAAGATAATCTATGACTAATGTTGAACCACAATAAAAGTAATTAATGGTAAAATTTTTGATTTCACCTATCTGGCGGTAAAACTTTTGGTAATACCCATTATGAAACAAATATCTAAACGTAGGCTTTAGATTTTAAGTTGGGTATAAATCTTGATTTAGATGACGAATCTTGACATAACGGTTGAGTTGTTTTTTTGGTGATCTTGAAATCACGAATTTAAGACGTGAAAATATCATTTTTACAAAAATATAAGAGGAAGACTGCGTATATATACGTCTTTTATTCCCTTATCCCGTACTAAACTGGAAATAACTTTGTGTTTCGGGTGAGTTTTTTTATAAACCTAGACCTAGCATCATACTCGAGCAAAAATTTTCCAATCTTGCCTGCCAGGTAAGCCCTTAAAGCGGCCGGGGCTTGGGATTGAGTCTACCCTTCCCAATGTGGGGTATGTATAAAAGTTCTCATTTGGTCGAGAAGATAATCATTCCTTTCACTGCCTAGAAATGGTTGGTTTGTCACTTTTGTCCATAAAATGAAAAGTTTCCTATTTAGCTCCTTACTTTAGAGATGTGTCAGGGTCGGTTTGAACCCGAAAACCAGCCCAGCTTACAAGGAAAAAGCCCGATTCCTAAACCGGATCGGAGCTACAGTAACTCGGTCCAGCTTAAACCGGGTACTGTAGCGGTTCGAGCTGGTTCAATCGATTTTGGAACTAAAAATCAGCCCGGCCACGGAACCGGCCCTGGCACGGAACCGGCCCAGGCACGGAACAGGCCTAGGCCCGGAACTGGCCCGGCTGGGCCGGTTTCAACGGTTCCTTGTCCCTCATTTTTTTTGAATTTTTTTTTCCAATTTTACCCCTCCCAACAGTTATAAAACAGTTAGTTTTGAGATTATTTTGGTCCATAAGGTCAAAACATTTTCCTATTAATATCTTACACCCAATTTCTAAAATCTCCACAATAAAATATATCTCTCTTTCTCTCACATTTATATTCTCTCAATACTAATTTTTAATTTATTTTTTTATAAAAAGTGAATTAAAAAAAACAAAATGAAAAAATAAATCATTACATGAGAGTAAAAAAAAACAACAAAATTAAAAAAAATAGAGTTACAAAAATAAAATAAAATTAAAAAATAGAGTTACAAAAAAAAAGAATTAAAAAAAGGCAATAGAGAAAAAAAAATTAGGGCCGAAATGGGCCCGACCCGGTGTGAACCAACCGGCCAGTTCCGGTTCAACGGGTTGGGCCGGTTCAACTAAAAAATTTTTTGAAACCGGCCCAGACTGGCCTAGGAACCGCAGCTAGCCCCGCCTTTGAACCGGACCGGCCCGGTTACAACTCTACCCTACTTGCTATATATGGTCTTTCTTTCTTTTTGCATATTAAACTAGAAAAAATGAAATAAAAATTAAAATAATTCATCACTCTAGAGTTCAGCAGACAATATACTCCAACTAAAACTATACCATTTAAAGGGTGTAAAGAGAAAAGCACAACAATGAGAATACTCATCATAAAGAGTTTTGTTCCAAGTACTCTCATGTCGAATTTATAATTTAATAAATATTCTTATTTAAATTACAAATGCTAATATTCTAAGGTGTCCCCTTTTAACAAAAGCCTTCACTCAATATTTAATCCGACTATCATTAACAATTTATTTTATTTTATTTTTTTTGTGTGTACAGACATCATTATCAATCATTCCATGAAAATACCTCCAATCACATAACATATACCCATATAATTGCCAAAAAAAAAAAACCATTAATGTACTTATAGCATATTAATAATTAAATGTACATGCTATTAATTCGTGAAAGGTCACGGAAATAGCTAAGCAATTTCAGGGTCATGCTCAAAATCATCCCTTAACATGTGCAAGTACATTGAGGAAGATAAAAGAAAAAGACACAAATGGCTGGTTGGATTAAATAATTAAAATTTTTTCTTCCTTTTTTCGACTTTTATCTGGAAAATTCAATAGTATTATGACGATTTTATCTGTAATAAATTAGTGTTTCCCAAAGAAAGGTTCTTTGAAAAGACTCATGTTGGAGAGGTTAGATATCTTATAGATATATATTTTTTATATAAATAATCAAATAATTACATTAGAATCAATTAAATTTGATTAAAGTCGAGTTGGATTTTTAAAAAAGTCTCTTGATATCTATTTTCTTCGTATATAAAACTCAAACCCAGGATTATATATATTTAATAATGTTAGACTAGAAAAAAATAAAGTAGACAAATATTATCTAGAACCGTAATCTAGTTTTCCAATGACAGTGTTGCATAACGTTTCTCTACCCCCAAACTTCAAAAGAAATATTATTACTCTCAATTTTATTTATTTTACTTCATATTTTTTAATTTTTTATGACTCTAGTGTGTCAATTGTTTATTAAATAATATTCCTTTTTCATAATTTTGTTTAGACGTAACTGCAACATATAAAAACTAGTGAACAATAAAACAAGGAGAATTTATTTAGAATACTCTATATAATTGGAAAGTCATGTGATCCCACTTACACATGAAAAGACAATTCTTATTCTTAGGCGCCAAGCTACTTCGCTGCATTTTCTCAGAGAGAGAGAGAGAGAGAGAGAGAGAGAGAGAGAGAGAGATGGTGAAGAAGATGGAATGCATCATGAACTATGTTATGGAGAACTGCAAAGAGAGAATAATGGAACTGGAGATTGATTGGGATATTGTGATAGAGAAATTAAAGGAGTTCTTGGTGGTGTTATACAACTTTGTTGCTTCTCTGCTGCAAAAATTTCAGGAAGTGTTTCCTCCAGAAATTTTTGGATTCCTAGTTGAATTTCTTGTCATTCTCATTTGCATTGGTATCTGTGCAATTGGTCTTCTGCTTATCAATGTGATCTCTAAGTATCTCCCAAAAATGGTCAAGGAATGCTTCAAGTATCTTGCCAAAGCAGTCAAAGCCTGGTTGAAGTCTCTCTTCAAAATGGTCAAAACCTCCTTGAAGATGATGAGAGCTCATGGAATGCCTTGTAGAGTCCCAACAACTGTTTTTGAAGATAACCCAGAAGGTTATTATGAGAATTTGTGTGCAAATCCTTAGACTTACGACTTTATAACATTAGATCTTTAGTTGTGTTTTCATGTGGTTTTGTGGTAGGGTTCTCCTTTTGTTATGTGGTTTACTTCAACTTGTTTAGACTTTAGACTAAGAACTGGTGTCGTTGAGTCTGGTAGTTGGTGTATCTTTCCTTATTTTTGTGGCAGTAAAATGTTTTGAGGTTTGTAGAAATTTTCGGACTCCTCATTTTCTGAACTTCTTGTTTTTTTTTTTTAAAAAAAATAAATCACCGATATCCGATAATCATGTTTGGTCTAAATAAATCTGGTTCAAATCAAATTCGATGTTTAAAAATTCTTACAGTATTAGTTTTCTCTATACACATAACTCAAACCGATATCTTATTTAAAAGAAGTTAGTAACTAATTAATTAATTGATATCTGATAGTCATATTAAATTCGGATAAGCCAAACCTGATGCTGGTTTAGTTTGGTTTAGTCTGTTAATTTGTTTATTCTCTTAATACAAAATTGGCCACGTCGGATTTAAATTAGGTCCAAGTTGAGTTAAAAATAAATTTGCCTTGTCCAAACATAACCCGGCCTGCCGAGCATGTCTCCACTATCAGAAAATGGGTTTTCAGTGATGAAAAAATCCATCGCTAAAAGTCCATTTTTCATCATTGAAGAGTATTAGCGACGGATTATTTTCGTCGTTAAATCAATCACTGATATTTACATAGTTAAATCAGTAACAGATTTAGCGACGGAAAATTTTCGTCATTAATATTAACGACAGAAAATAATTCGTCGCTAAATATGCTAAAAAAAAACTTCACTCAACCTGTCCATCCCCCTTAATTCCTGAAAAACTGCCTCCAGCTCGCCTCGAACCAGGAACAAAAACACTTGTATGAACAACACAACAACCAAGCCAAACTCGATATCTAATCATATTACTATTTTTTTTACTTATTATCTTTATTTCATATTTGTCATAAAATAAAATAATATAAAATTATAATTTTTTAATAATAATAAAATAATATAAAATTATAATTTTTTAATAATAATAAAATAATATAAATTTATAATTTACTATAAAATAATGAAATAATTTTATTTTATCTTAAAATAAAATAATAAAAAATTTTAAAAAATAAAATAATATTATCCTTCTACAAAATAAAATAAAAATAAAAATAATTATATTAAAAAATTAAAAAAATTAAAAAAAAATTAAAAAATTAAAAAATTAAAAAATTAAAAAATTAAAAAAATTAAAAAATTAAAAAAATTAAAAAATTAAAAGAATTAAAAGAATTAAAAGAATTAAAAGAATTAAAAGAATTAAAAAATTAAAAAAATTAAAAATTAAAAAACAATCTGTCGCTAATCTGTCGGTAATCCGTCGCTAATTTTTTCGTTGGTAATCCGTCCATAATTTTTCCGTAAATAATTTGTCGCTAATTTTTCCGTAAATAATCCGTCGCTGATAGGTTTATAAAAATTTAAAATTTAAAAATTTTTTAAAATTTTGAAAAAAATTTAAAAACGTTTAAAAATCTATCGGTAATCCGTCGGTAAAATTTTCATAGGTAATCATAAGTAATTCATCACTGATAGATTTACAAAAAAATTAAAATTAAAAAAAAAAAAAATTATACAAAATCCATTGCTAATCCGTCGGTAAAATTTTTGTCAGTAATTTATCGTAATTCTATCGCTATTACCGACGGAAAAAAATCCGTCGTTATTACTATCAGTAACTTTTTATCGTTGAAAATCTATTTTCTAATAATACTCTCTTCTTTCTTGTAAAAGTCTCGAGCTCAAAAGTCTCGATCACGAGTACAAGCCTTTCTTTATGATAAATAAAAAAACATAACCCAGCCGGCACATTGGTGTCTTGTTAGGTCCTAGCGTCCTTTGATGGTCCACTAAGTTGCGTTGAGCTTAATGATGGTCGTTAGACGATCCAATGGTCACAAATCTCGTAGGTCAACACCAATTAAAATTGAAAAAAAATTTTTCAAAATATTGTTAAACTGAAATTGTAAAACATCTTCTCAGATGTTGTTAAACTGGTTTCCTATCTGTTTCTAAGATGAAAAACGATCGACAAAATGCAGCCACAGTGCTCCATGGTCAAAAGATCAAAATCACATAATGCAATTGAGCATAGTCTTTGTGGGTGGTGGAGGCCTAGCCTCGTGCATTAGGTCTGTAGCCACAATAGGCCTGGGCCCACAATTTCCGTCTCTGCACCCCTTTCGGCCCAGTCCAACCCGGCTTGGGCTGCCAAAGTGCATTGTTGCCCCCAACATTTGGGACTTAATTGTGCGGGGAAATAAAAATGCAAAATGTTTCGAGCGATAATTTAATGTTATAAATTATTCTCCCATAATGCAATAATTTCATATTCAAATTTTTATATAATAAAAAAAATTAAAAATAAAAATGCAAAATACAATTTTACCATATTGTCCTCGATCAATGTCGCCAAATTGACAAGTTGGCAATGCAACATTTGGGTCGATTTCCCTCTTTCATTTTATTTTATTTTTAGCTATGCAAAAGGAGGAAATAAAATACAAACTCCTAAATATCGAATAATCATCCGAATCAAAATTTTTGGTCAATACCCATTTAGTATAGTGAATAGCAACTAAAGCCATTCGATGCCTCATTTGATTCCAAGTCATTTTAGATATAGAGATTTGTCACGGTGAACACAATTCTAGTGGTTTAGTGGAAGTCTTTCCAATGGCACAAAGTGATTGAAATGTGATCCTACAAATAGTTTAGTGATCATAATCTCATTTCCAATTTGAAATTTGAAAATCTTATGTTCAAATATTTGTGTTAAAAAAAAAAAAAAAAGGGTGTGCGGGTAAAACAAGGTACATCAAACATGAAAAACTTGGACAAAGGAAGAGCAGCAAAGACAATCATTAGTACCCTTTGTACATTAAAACTTTAATTTGACTATGGAACCCAACTAGGACTACATCATTATTATTCCAAGCAAATACCTCCGAAAATGACCCCCAAAAAAAATTATAGTACCACACTCGGCAGCATATAAATAAGGTAGTACCTTACCGTTATTGGTGGATGTCATGGAAATAGCTAGAACTAGCAAGGTCATGCTCAAAATTATTTTGCTTAACACGTACAAGTACCTTGCGACCACAGAATCCTCCATTTTCTTGGTTCTTGAGGGGTTTGTTAGGAGAGTCCCAACCCAAGATGCCCAAGCACACAAGTTTTAGCTCTTGCCATATAATGTTAAAAAGTTTTTAATAAGTGAAAATAGATTTGACGTAATATAGTTTTTTTAGTTATTATAAAATGCATCAATAAAATTATGTGAGGCCAAACTCCTTTTTTTATAATTGTTTTCATAAATTAAACATTATTTTTTGTGAAATCTAGAACAAGAATCATTTTTCTCATTATTTCACCCAAATTCTTAAATAAAGTCTGGAATTCGAGTATTCTATATAGAGAAAACGGATGCTGACCTAATCTGACTTAAATCGGATTTAGTTGAGTTAAAAATGATTATAGAATATCGATAATTTATTTATTTTTTTTAAATCTTATGATAATATTAAATGCAACAAAAAACTATTATTACACTCTTCTTATTGAAATTTTAAATGATTGCAAAAGATAAGACATAAACTCAGAGAAAAACGATAAGAATTTTTTCATGAAAAAAGGAGAAGTACCTTATTTAATCGACCCATGTCATCTCACATTTTTATGAAAAGACAATTCTTTTCTTGGGCGCCTTCCTAGTTTTTTCTTTGGGAGAAAGCGAGAGAGAGAGAGAGAGAGAGAGAGAGAGAGAGGGGGGAGGGAGGGATGGAGAACATGATAAACTATGTGATGGAGAAAAGAGAGATTCTAATGGAAATGAGTGTAGACGAAAGCATAGCGCACATTGTCCTACAAAAATTGATAGTGCTACTGGTGCTTTTACACGACTTTGGTTGTTATCTTCTACATGTATTTGATCAAGTGTTTGCTCCGGAAAAGCTGGAACTATGGATTCCTTTTGGAATCATCATGCTCATCCTTTCTTGGTGCTGCAAATGTTGTTGTCATCTGTGCATGGAAATGATCAAGGCTTGCTTCGAGTACTACCTCCATATGTTACTCGAAACTCTCAAAGCTTGGTTCGTGGGTGTGTTCAAAGTGCTCAAAGATTGTTTCAAGTGTTTCGGCAAAATGCTCAAAGTGATCTTCAAATGTTTCGGCTTTTGCTGCTCCACAAGCGGGAAAGGAATGGTTAAGAAGATGATGAAAGCTCATGGAAGGCCTCATAGAATCCCCACAAGTGTTTTTGAGATTGAGCAGAAAGGTTACTTCTTTAAGTGACTTTATGTCAACTTTTACTGGTATTTTTATGTCCTGATTTTATTAATGTTGTAAATTTAATGTCGTGTACTCTTGAAAGACCTGTGAGAGCAT
Organism: Dillenia suffruticosa; assembly: GCA_033439265.1. Lineage (NCBI taxonomy): Eukaryota > Viridiplantae > Streptophyta > Magnoliopsida > Dilleniales > Dilleniaceae > Dillenia > Dillenia suffruticosa. The sequence continues at coordinate 5,415,881 of JAVTVX010000024.1, forward strand.
GCTACACAGGGTATTTTGCTTTTGTTATGGGGCTAGCTTGAAATGGTTGTCTAGAGTATGAGCTGATTGAGGTTTGAGTCAAGACTAATAGTTGGTCATAGAATTGAAGAAGTTGGTGTTGTGTGTTTTTTCTTCCAAGTGTCTCCATGGCAATATGAGCATGTTAGTGTGCAGAAATTCAATAGTATCTTCCTTTCATTTGTCATATTTGTGTTGATTTTGTTTATGTGAATGTTTTGATCTGAAATGTATGCTAGACAGTTTACATCCTACCAAAGATTGATTCTGAACAAAAGTCTACAATTTTTAGGATATTAATATTTACAGAATTTGTAATTGTTAAATTAACTAATCACTATTTTAGAATAGTAAAATTAATTAATAGTTGTTAAATGAAGATCCAACGATCACAAATCCAAGGGAAGCCCAAGCCAAGCTAGTCCAGAAAATCAAACATCTCATTTAGAGAGAGAAAGAGCCCGAGTAGAGGTTTGGGCCCGAAGAGGATTACATGATCATTAGGCCCGGCCCGAGCTCAAAATTTCCCTCTTACCTTTTTTCGTCGGCCCTCCCAGCATCATCAGGCTTGACTACGTACCCAATCTGGTACCTTCTTCTTCGTTATTTATTTTTTATTTTTTATTTTTTTACTGATATTTAAAATTATATTCTGATTAATTTAATTTAAATATTTATAAAGACCCTATTTAGGGGTGACTCTCCTAGTATAATTTTTTTTTATTCTCAAATTTCAAATCCGAGATTTGAGTCAGAAATTTAACATCCAATCTTACTAACTCAACTGTGAGTTGATACCTATTCTGTTACTTTATGGAACGCTACGTTAATTTGAATTTGAAGTCGAAAGGTAGCTTGGGGAAGATTATTTGTAAAATGATGAGATCCTAAAGAGAAAAAGCTAAGGAATTTTAGAATCTCTCTCTCTCTCTCTCTCTCTCTCTGAAATTTTGCACGGCAAGAACTTTTGGAGAAGAACTTATCACCACCCATCTAAAATCTTAAAGAATTATGAAACCCTCTTTGCAAAATTTGCATGAGGGTTGAAGCTTGTCATCAATTTTAATATCTTTTGAGGTATCAATTTGGATTATGATAAAAAATAAATAAATAAAATAGAAATAAAATTTTCAATTTTGATAGAAATCATTTATTCAGAATTCGATTCCAATTCATTTTGATTATTGTGGTTTGAAACCTTTGTAGATACTACTATAGATTATAGGAGATATTCCTAAGGGGACAAGCTAATGGTACAAATTCTTCTTCTCTGATCTGGAAATTTCAGATTCAAATTTTTGTATAAAAAAATAGATTATAGGAGATAGTTGTAACGATTTTTTGTAAATGTGGAGATTTATAAATATGTGACAAAAAAATATAAGTGGAAGAGAATCTCATATTGGTTGGTAAGTGAGGGAGGAGGTGAGTTTCTTGTCTATAAAAATTGATGGATCCTCCCCCTTTACTTAAGGTATCCCAAAATTGCCTCTCATCTCTCTTAAGCCAATTTTCATTTCTCTGTCTCTTGTAATATTTTATTAAATATTAATAAAATATTATTATAATAGTATCCGTAAACATATTTGATTAAATTTTATTAAATTTTAATGTTTTTTCTTTATAATTGTTATTGGATATAATTGTAGTGATATATTGTATTATTAAATTACCATTTTTAAAGAAAATTATCCCGAGATGATTTTAATATTACAATTTATTACTACAATTATACCAAACAATAATTATTAAATAAAGAAAGAGTACTAAAATTTAATGAGATTCGGTCAAATATGCCTACGTTTTATGATACTACCACAATAATATTTCAGTAATATTCAATGAACTATTACAAAAGAGAGAAAAATTACCTTAAGAGAGTTGAGAGGCAATTTTGGAATACTTGAACTAAACAGGGGGAGAATCCATTTTTATAGGCAAAAAACTCACCCCATCCCCTATTTACCAATTAATATGGGATTCTCTCCCACTTGTATTTTTTTGTCACATATTTACAAATCTCTACCTTGGCAAAAAATTTTACAACTCTCTCCTACAATATATAGTATTGTCTACAATTTTTTTTTTCAATTTTTAATAATATTAATCAAGTTTAAACAAAATTAAAATTTGACCACAGTCACTACTTTGTCATCATCTCATAGGATTCTTAGAGGTTGAAATTTTCTAAATTATAACTCTTTTTGTCAAATGAATTGCACTCTGCCTATTATAATGTATTTTAATGTATTTTTGTTTTTTGTTTCAGTTCACCAAGCCCCTTGAAGCCAAATTGTTTCCTTCGCAATTTCTATAATTGCTGTGTATTTTGCCTCTGTAGAAGACAATTCCAACTCACTAGTGCCTTTGCAAGAGTAAATATATAACTAGTAGTTGATCGATATTTGTCTAAATTATTAGTATAATCATAATCATAATATCCAACTATGTATTAACAATTTTGCTTGTCCTGTTGAAATATCAAATCAAAATTCACGGTATTCAGAATGTACGGTAGCATCAATTTCAAAGTTTGTCAATACTTCTTATCAAGATTATGCATGTAACTACTCACATCAAAGAATATTTAAGTAAGCCAATAAAATGTTTTGGTATTAATAAAATGTCAAAACCAGTTAGTACTTCACTTACTCCTCATTTCATCTTAGTTCATCCTTGTTACTAAAGAATGATATAGAATAGGAATACATGTCAAAAGCACTGTATGCAAGTACAGTTGGTAATCTAATGTATGCTATGATGTATACAAGACCTGATATTTCATATATAGTTGGAGTTGTAAATAGATACATGCATGATCCTGGAAAGGAGTATTGGCAAACTGTGAAATGGATTTTACAATACATTCTGAATACCGTGAAACTTGATTGGATATTTTAGCAGGACAAGCAAAATGATCAATGCATAGTTGGGTATTGTGATTCTGACTATACTAGTGATTTAGACAAACGTCGATCAATTACTGGTATATATTTACTTTTGCAAAGATACCAATGAGTTGAAAGTCTACCTTATAGTCAATAGTTGTTTTGTTTTCTCTAAAGATAGAATATATGGCAATTACAGAAACTTTGAAAGAAGCAATTCAATTTCGAGGGATGATTAGTGAACTGAGACTGAAACAAAAACACATCAGAGTGCATTGTGACAGTCACAGTGCAATTCATTTGGTAAAGAATCAAGTTTATCATTTAAGGATGAAACACATCGATGTTCTTCATCACTTCGTACAGGAGATTTTGGAAAAAGGTAGATTATAATCCAAAAAAATTCAAATTTTGAGAATTCTACTATATGATGATAAAAGTAGTGAATACACTCGATCTTCGATTTTGTTTGAAGTTAATCAATATGAATGAAAATTTAAAATTTAAAATTGTAAACACTACTTTAAATTGTAAAAAAGAGTTGCAAGAATTTTTTGCCTGAAGATTTGTAAATATATGGGAAAAAAAATATAGGTGGGAGAGATTCCGAGGTTGGTTGATAAGTGGGGGATGAGTTGAGTCTCTTGCCTATAAAAATGGATTCTCCCCTCTTTGGTTCAACCATCCCAAAATTGCCTCTCATCTCTTTTAAGTCAATTTTCTTTTCTCTTTCTTATAATATTTTATTGAATATTAGTAAAATATTATTATGATAGTACCTAAGAATATAGTTATATTTGCCCAAATTTCGTTAAAATTTGATATTCTTTCTTTATTTAATAGTTATTGTTAAGTATAATTGTAGTGATATATTGTACTATTAATTTTTTTTATTGAAAATTATTCTGAAATAATTTTTTAATATAATCATTCGCATGCTATTTACACCCGAACTTCCGCAACAACCTTTGACAGAAATGGGGAAGGATGGATCATATTTAGATCTATCTAAGGAAGATCTTGTGCTCCTCTGCTTCGCTATTCCATGTTTTAACTCTCCCAACTCATGGAATGAAGAACTCTGTCCCAGGGAATGCAATACCAGTGGTTCGACGGTGTTTTTCTTTTTTGCATGAGGTCGTAATTAAAGTCAAATTTTAAATTATTTAAATAATTTTTGTATAAAAATTTTACCTAGAAAATAAAATAATAATGTTACCCAGAAAAAGCAGAACAGGAAGGAAAGAATCTACTGCCTAGTACTGAGAAAATTTTTCATAAAGTATTTCAATTTCACCATGGAACCAACGAATACTGCCACTGCTTCTTACATTCCGAACAAATACCTCCAACCACATGGCATTGGCGAATACAATAAAAACATTATAGTTCTACTTTGCCATAGTATATGATATTTATTAGTGGAGGGTCACGGAACTTGGGAGGACTTTGGAGGGTCATGCTCCAAATCATCTCCTCAAATGTACAAGTACCTTCCTATGAGCCTTCACCAAGTTTATTGTCCCCTTGAGGGTTTTCAAAGTGAGACTTAATGAACCCCCAAAAAAAATCTCACAATTCTCACGGATGGCCTTGTGTGTTTTGGTAATGTTGTGTGTATCCCCGTAGGTCTTGCTAATTTTGTAATATTTCTCCTCGGTTAAGGGTATGGAATGTTAATTTTGTAATGTTTTTTAACCTTCGAACAATCTAATGGATAAAAGTATTAGATTTCTTAATCAAATTTTAATTTTGAATATTATGAAGAGAAAAGACTATATTGAAAGAGTTCTATCTTAAATTGAATTTGATAACATTCGGATTTGATTAATTGAGATATAACACTAAATGTCGTTTGGTTATAAAAAAATAAAAGTGATTTTTATGTTAACGTTACGTGGATTTAATAATAGAATATTAAATTTTTTTAATTAAAATTTTAAATTTAACTATTAATTATAAACTTGGGTTTTTTCGCTTTCTTTATTCTCTAATGGGATTTGAACAGTATCCAATTATATTTGCGGCAACTGTGGATTGTCCTTCGCCACATATTTTGTCAAGAAAAAATTAATATGATTTTAGATATCTCATAAAAATATTTCAAAATTATGAAAAATAATGTTAAAAAATTCTTATGAAAGGCAATTTGACAATTAGATCATGAAGACCATCATTAGTAGCAACAGCAATGACTATCATATCTTTGTTCCCAAGTCAAATGAGATATCCTTAATTCTAAGGAATATTTTATAACTTTATTTATATGATCTTCATTTTCAACAATTGGAAAATATATTTGTAAAAGAATATAAAAAATATAAACCAGAACTTTATCGATGACATTAAAAAATTGGAAAACCCAATGAGGCCCCACCTCTTCATGAGAAGACAATTTTTCTTCGTGGGCACCATCCTAGCTTCTTCGCAAAAGAGAGAGAGAGAGAGAGAGAGAGAGAGAGAGAGAGAGAGAGAGAGAATAGGATATGGAGAAAATGATTAACAATGTTATGGAGAGAAAAGGGAGAATGATGGAAATTAATGTAAATGAAAACACTGTGAACCTCATACCAGAAATATTGAGATGGTTATTGATGGTGTTACAAAGGATTTTCGATTATCTGCTGCGCAAATTCGGTCAAATGATACCTCCAGAGATGTTCGATGAAATGCTTCCTTACATGCTTGGAATACTTGTCTTCCTCATGTGCTCTAAATGCATCTTCAAAATGATCAAAGCTGGCTTCAAGTATATCTTCAAAAGCATCACAAAATTCTTCAAGTACTTCTTCAAAGCACTCTTTTGGTGTTTTTATTGCTGCAGCACGAGAAATGGGAACGGAGGAACGGTTAATAAGATGATGAAAGCTCATGCAGGGCCTTATAGAATCATCCCAATAAGTGTTTTTGAGGTTAACCCAAAAGGTTATTTCGAAAATTTGCATGCAAATCCTTAGAATTCCATGCATGAAATTTTTACTGCGTTATTCTTTTACTTGTATGTTGTTGTGTCCTATGTTGTTTGTGTGATAAAGGTTGCTTGACATTGTTGCTGTTTAGAGTCAGACTCTGGCAGAGTCAAGTATAGTAGTTAATCTCTTATAAATTTTATAAATGAAGATGTTACTGTTGGTGTATTTCTATGGCAGTAAAATTTTGTGGCTTTTCAGACATTTTAAAGCTTCCTGCTTGCTTGTTGATTTACTATTTAATTGATGCTAATGTTTTTCCAGTCCAGTGGGGATTTTCGAATTCTGTATTATCAAGTGTTTCTTGCTTCTGTCTTGTTCTAATAAATTCATTAAAGTTTTTCTTCTCACGACGTCACATTAAATCCAAACTGGAGCGACTTCTGATTCTTTTTCCTTCTTAAGTTTTTCGTTTGATTTGTGGGGTTTGGAGATATTTTTCTTTTTATTTTGGTTCTTACACAAGGGAAAAGGGTAAAAATTGAACTTCCGTCATAAGGCCCGGTTCGATTTTGTAGATATTGGAAGTTTAAGGATGAGAAATTTGTGTTATATCGTAAGTAGAGGTATTTAAACAGACCCAAATTGCAATTTATCGACAATGCTTGTCCCACAAATAAAAATGTTGGTCCTATAGTTTATATAATCACATTGTTATAAAATTCCACACCTTAGCTCCATAGAGTTAAAATCTGATAATAAAATTTTAGTTTTTCCTTTAAAAAAAAAAAAAAAAATCTATCCCTAAAAGTTATAAAAGAGAAAGTATACTAAAGTCTTGTGAATTTAGTACTAGAACACTAAACTCTTTTAACTAAAATCTCCTATTCGAGAATAAAAAAAAGGGTTGAGAGAGTGTCTCTAAATTGATTTTCATAAAACTCAAATCGAATTAGTCAAATCTAGATTCTAACCATGAAGTAAAATAATAATAATAATAATAATAATAATAATAATAATAAATAAAAATAAAAGAGGAGGCCTATCTTTGGGCTGTCGCCGAGCTCAAGGTCTGCTTTGATCGCTTTGCTTGGGCTTATGTTTGGGCCTTGCCCGAAGATCGACAAGCCCACCAATGCTTATTGCGTTCCCTTTCTATTCTTTTTTTTTACACAAAATTTAAATTCTGAAACTAAAGATTAGGCAACGGGGTTGTGAGTATTTGGCTATTCGTTAGGCACACTTGTTGTGACTATTTGGCTATTCTTTAGGGACACTTATTGTGTTCCCAATACTTGAATAATTTTTGTTTATATATGATTTTAGAAAATACAAAATTTATTTAATGAGTTATAATTTAATTAATATTATTTTTGATATTTTTTGAATAAAATTCTCGAATTTGAGTATTCTTATATGATAAAAAAAAATCAAATTTGCTCGGTCACATCACTTCCATATTTAATGTTGTTTCCCATAGCCACTGTAGCCATGAATCTTTCATCTTCCTAAAATACTTTATATGACCCAATTCCCCAATCCTAACCTAGAACCTTTTACGAAATCCTATGAGCAACGACGTTTACTTGGGATCAGTTTACGAATTTGTGACACCATAATAAAATCGTTACCTACGAGACCCAACATTTAAATTTATTATTTTATTGCACATAATGAGAAATATTCTTTTTGCTTTTAATGTCAACAGAAAAATAGTAACAGAATAGTGAAATTCGGGGGATGATATATAAATAACCTTCACAAGCTTATTATTAGATAAAAAATTTAAAAATATAAATTGGACCAATCAAAATTTTGGAAAGCATTTCCCTTTCAACATAATTTGATTCTTCCATGAGATAAGAATTGACCATATTACCAACTATATAAATCGTTCCAACTGGCAATGAGAAAGATAAAAAAAATAAAAAAAAATAATAAAGAAAGAAACATAGAGTACCACTAGTCCATGAATATAATAGCACCAGACTATTTCTTCGTGCAGGTCACGGAAATGGCTAGCAGGGTCATGCCCAAAATCATCTTTTTGACATGTACGTTCAAGTCCTTCCTAGGACCTTTCATCCATTTCTATGGCTCCTTTCGGGTTTCCACTTTTCCGAGAGGGACGCAACCCGACCCGAAAATGCCAGGCCTTCAGTAAAATGCTAATTTTAGTGATTTTCAATTACACCCTTTGCAGATCTTCAGCTCCCCCCCCCCCGGGTTCTTGGATCGCTCCTACCTCTCATCTATCATGCACAAGCACCCTTTGTATATAGTTGGTTTTACTCTTGATTACTAATTTTCTTTTTATTTAATTCTACTTGTAATATTTGTCAGTTAAAATAGAATTTTTTTTTAAGGCTGTGAATTTTATATGTTGACAATGGTTAGCCCAAACAACATTGTATACGATCCAAAAGTAAAATATTTTGTTATTTAATTACTTTTTGATAAATGATTTTTTTTTTTTTTTTGGTTTAGTTGAATATTTTTTTATCTGAAAATTTAATATAGAATGTCAGCAATGGGGTTTTGTGCACTAACACTGGTTTTTGACTTATAATCGAGAGATTCTGGGCTCGATTCTCACCCATGAAATTTTCTTGCCTCTTTACTTCCCATTCTTCCGATCTTCTTCTAGGCCTCCCTTGTAACCGAAGAAAAATGTTATATATATATAGCATGTCAATTTACATTATGATAAATGAAAAGAAAAATCAAATGATATTTGATATAGCTATGTTTATCTTATGGACAAATATGACTTCCTAAGATTAACTTATTTTTCTTTTATACTTCTTTTCATGTGATGTTGCATCTTAGTTTCTAAGAATTATGACCATTCAGCCGAAATAAATAACAATTCTTATATACATATATATATTGAAAAAAATTCATATATGACAAGTTTCATGAGGTTCGATAGCTTTAGACATTGTTAAAACTTTATGATATCAAATTAAGAAAAATAATATAAAAAATAATTTCTTTAAATATCGGGTCATCCTTTTTACTTATGAAAAATTTTGTGAAGACATTTTTCTCCCAATTCTTCGTTTTGTCGAAATTGAAAAGTGGTGTTATTAGCTCTCAATGCATTATCATAAATCTTTTTATTGAACAACTTTATTAAGATTTGCATTGCTCAAACGATTGCAAAACATTTAAAGCCATATAAAACAATAAGAACATTCTAAAAGCACCTTGACCTTTTTCATTTACCATGGGACCCCACCTTGATGATAAAAGATATATATTCTCCCGCTTCACACTCTCTCTGAGAGAGAGAGAGAGAGAGAGAGAGAGAGGAAGGGAGGAAAGGAGGGAGGGAGAGAGATGGTGAAGAAGATGGAGAACATGATGAACTACGTTATGGAGCGAAGAGAGAGCATAATGGGAACGAATGCAGATGAAAACATATTGCACTGTGTCATAGAGAAATTGAAAGAGTTGTTGGTTCTTCTGCTGCACAAATTCAGCCAAGTGTTTCCTCCAGAAAGAAAAGCGGAAAAATTGGTTCTCCAAGTGCTTCCATTTCTAGTGGGAAGTTTTTTCTTCTTCATAGTCTACAAGAAGTGCTGTTGTCTTTCCTTCCTCAGAGGATGCTTTAAGTTTTTCTTCAGATTTCTTGAAGCTTTGTTTGAAGCCATCCTCTTAACATTCAAAAACACCTTTAGAGGTTTCTTCAGAATGACCAAAGCTATATTCAGAGGTTCCTTAAGGTTTGTGAAACATTGCTTTGTGGGTTTCTTCAAAATGCTCAAAGCTTTGATCAAGTGTTTCTGCTGTTGAAAGCTAATGGGAACGAAGGCCTTCTAGAATCTCAATAAGTGTTTTTGAATTTTATTAGACTCATGACTTTGCTATGTTTATATTTACTAGTTATTGGGGTGTTTCCTCATTTCTTATTTTGTTTATGGTACTGCTTGATACTGCTGTTTAAGAGTATTTATGCATAAACATGTTGGTGCTTTATGTGTATTTTTATTTTTAGTTCAAGTGATTTAGTTCTAGATTATACTTTTTCTTTATACAATAGGCATCCAACCCTTGGTATAGGTGAGATTTGAATTACAATCTTTGCATAGGTAAGATTCGAATTACAAAGCCCTTAATACAGTTTTAAAAAGATTTAAACTAGTTAACAATATGATCATATTTAATAGTGTGTATGGTCCTCCCCAAATTTCAAAAATAATTCTTGATATTACTCATAATGTGTTTTACAATTTTCCATTTAAAAGAAATTAGCCAATGCAATTTCCCCTTCCCCCCAAAATATATGCTTTCTATCTCTAGATCTTTCCCTTGGTAGAACGACCATGTTTTGTGCGTATTTTTCCATCCGAAGTATTTCTATGAAGGAGAAGTTTGTAGCTTTGGCATAAATTTTCAAGCTTCGCACCTTCCTACATTTTTGTAGTGCCAAATACATCCAACCCCAAGAACATAGCATATCCATATAGTGGCATACATACATACATACATACATACATACATACATACATACATACATACAGTACAACTAGCTTATAAGTAATAGCACTTGCAATTTAATTTGTATAGGTCATTGGAATAGCTTTTGGCGTCGTGCTCAAAATCATTTCTTAATTGTTTACAAGTTCTTACAGGGACCTTACTTTATTTTCAGGGTTTTCATAAGTACCCATTGCCTTAGAATTGCCCCAATATCAATTAAAATTTTGACTAATATTAGAGGTACCAATACAGGGTAAATTTGATCGTATGTCTAAGATTTTTATATATTATCAAATAAAAGATTGAGTGAGGAAGGATTCAAGTCCAGTTTGGCTAAGTCATAAAAATTTTTACAAAATTGAGTCTCAATTTATTTTATTTTATTTTATTTATTTTTCTTTCAACAGTGATATGCGTTATTGTTTTTCAAATGATTGCAAAACATTTAAAGCCAATAAAAAATGATGAGAATTTTTTCAAAGCACCCGGTACAGTTGATTCATGTGACCCCACTTCTTCATGAAAAGACAACCTTTCTTCTGGGCACCTTCCCATTTCAATATTTTCTCAGAGAGAGAGAGAGAGAGAGAGATGAAGAAGGAAAACATGATCAACCATGCTATGGAAATGCAGATAGATGAAAGCTCAGCATTGAAGGAGTTATTGTTGGTGCTACACAACATTGTTGCTTGTCTGCAGCACATGTTCGATCAAGTGTTTCCTCCAGAAACAAGAGCCGTCCAACTGTTCCCATTTCTAATGGGTACCTTCGTCTTCTTCATTCTCTTCAGGTGTTGCTGCCTCGACGTGTTCAAAGCTTGCTTCCGTTGTTTCTTCAGAATGCTCAAAACTATCTTTGGAGGTATCCTCACAACTATCAAAAACACTTTTAGGTGTTTCTTCACAACCCTTAAAGCTTGCTTTAGAGGTTTCTTAAAATTCATCAAAGATTGCTTTGCGGGTTTCTTCAAAATTGTGAAAGCTATGTTGAAATGTTGCTGCTGTTGAAAGCTCGTAGTGGGTCACCTAGAATCACGAATAAGTGCTTTTGAGCAAATCCTTAGATTCATGACTTTTACCATATTAATATTTGCTATTTGATGGGGTTGTGTGCTATGTCCTCATTTTGTTATGAGGTTGCTTCAAATTGTTGCTTAGAGTAAGATCTTTGTCCCATGTATAATCTAGTAGTTATCTTAGAATTTATCGCCGAAGATATGTTAGCGTCGTCTGTGGTTTTTCATTTCCAAGTATTTTACTGGAAGTATTTTAATGGAAGTAAAAGTCTGTATGTTTAAAGAAATTTTCAAGCTTCTTGCCTTTCTTTTTTTATGCATGAATTATCTATGATTCTAATGGTATTGATATCCATTGTTGGGTGACAGTTGGATTATTTATGATCCAACCACCGTGGATTATTCTACCATTCCATATAGAAAGGGTGATTTAATAAGATTTCATAAATCTCTTCATTTTATTAATAAATTCATTCTTTTTCAAGTAAATATTGATTCACGATAAAACTTTTGTGAATGTATTGAATTCTACTGCATAAATCTAATTAGAATTGTTTACTCAGGTTTAAAATGTTCTAATAACTAAATTTAAAAGATAAATTTTATAGGAAAATTAAAGTGTAATGCACTAACCCACCCAAACATTGGGGTCTTAGACAAAATTCATGACTTAGAGGGAATAGCTTAGTTGGTAGAGCTTGCATTTGAAGTTGGTTTGTTGCCATTACGAGTTGAATGCACCATTTGGGTTGGCACTAATGTTACCATGTCTCTGCCTCCAAGAAAGGTGATTATTAAACAATAGCAAACCATGGTCCTTGAATTCCCGAAAAGGAAATTCATATGCACATGGAGAAGTACATCACACTATAGAAAAATCAGGACAAGAGCATGGAAATATCACATGAACCATCTCAAATGCTTAGTCAACATTTTAATAGATCATATAGAGTACTAGTACCACTCTTCATTCTTCCAAGAAAGACCCACAATCACTCAAACCTTCAGCATACAAAAACTAGCATCATAGCATATAGTGCTTCATTAGTAATATTGTTGCCCAATAGTGCATATATGATAAGGTACTATTTGTGATGTTAATTTGTGGAAATTGAAAAAGTAGCCAACAGGGTCACTCTCAGAGACATCCCTTAGTATGTGGTAGCACAGTCCGGAGCTTTCACCATTTTCTTGTTACTTGAAGAGCTTGCTGGATAAAGACTAGATATGCCCCACGCCACTATGGCAACAACTGCTACTGCCCCATCAGCGCTTGCTATGTCAAGGGCTTCGTTCCTTTCCTTTCTGGAAAACAATTGATATCTTCTTCCCCACCTGTATTCTTAGTGGAGAGAAGATTTCGTTTATATAAGAATGGTAACACCTCGCGTTTGATATTATAACTTCTATTACAGTATTTAATTCCAACTTTATTAAAAAAAAATAAAATGTTGAAAATTAATCTATAGGTATTTAAACGATAGAATTCAATTGGAAAAAAAAATTAAAAATTAAATAAATTAAACTTAACTTTTTATTTGTTTTTAAGCTGAACGCAATAGTTAGTGTGAAAACCGAAGAGTTGTGAGGTGGTCCAATTTCCATGGCGCCCTAACATAGAAAAATTTAAGCACAACTAACGATGTCGGCTAACTAAAGGATGATAATGTATTATTCAATGTTTTGGTGGCATTTGAATAGATTACATGCGGATAGTGAAGAGTTAAGGGTTGGTGCACCTTCCATTGGTGCCTTAACTAGCTAGAGCAATTTACCATCTTGGCCGATTAAATGATTAGAATGTATGTCTCTCAAAGACACGGCTCAAGCATAAAGTCTTTTTACTTTTATTCTCTTTTTTTCTGATTCGATATTATTTGATTATATTTTCTTATATATAAAAAAATGATTAGAATGTATTACATCATCATAATCATTTATTTATATTTTTTTTGTTAGAAGGGACGGGAAGCCTAATCTCTAAATAAGGCTAGACCCCGAATATTATAAAGAAGCAATTGATACACTTCACTTGGAGAATCGACTAAATCATGAATCCTAGGAGGGGTCGAACGTTCAAGTTTTGCTAACACATCAGCATGTCTATTACATTCTTTAGGAATAAACAAAACTCTATGTACGAGTGTTTTCTGCATCTACTTTTGGCATTCTCTCAAGACGAGTCCATTGGCTCAACGGTAGAAGACAACGCTGCAACTAAGCTCTATAAGTCTCACTCCAAAACCAGCAAAAATAATTTCTTTCTCATCGAGAAATATAGACCTTCACTTACACCCCACAACTCTGCCATAAACACATCGGCCAATCCAAGATTCACTGTGAATTACCCCAACCAAAGGCCAAATTCATCCCTAATAAGACCCCCTGACTCCAGCTACCCGATCATACTCAGCGGATGATCCATCTGCATTGAGGTTATAAAATTCAATTGGCGGAGGACACCACTTTATCCGGCTACCTGGTGGTGGAGGTGTTTTCAAAGTCCCCACAATCGAATGCTAGCCCTCCCCTAGCATAAGCGAAAGCTATAGCCCCAACCGCCTTTGCAGAGAAAGGAACATTTTTAAAGAACTTGCATCTAACTTTCCAGATTGCTCACAATGTATACACAAAAAATGACAACCAGGGAACACTCCTATGCAAGACATGTAATCTACGGTTCTGGAGAAGCCAATCCTTCACCTGATTTTGACCCAGGTCAAACCGTCTCAACCAAGAAGATCTAAGCATGTTAGTCCAGACTCCTCGTGCCTCCCTGCAATCTCTCAAAAGGTGGGTCAATGACCTAAGACCACATAAAGGACAAAGTGAGTTCAAGGTGAGACCCCGGTAGTCCCGTGTGGTGTTAGTCATTAATGCCCCATCAATATCTACCATACAAGCAACCTTACTCTTTCCTGGCACCTAAGACGCAACACCCAACGATAACATTGGTCTCCGCATCCCCCCATGCGTTAAGGGTCCGAAATAATTCATAGGCAGATTTGACTGTGAAATTCCTAGATGACTCGTGAGCCCAACAAACTGAATCTATAGCTTTAAATCCTGAAGAATTTGGACTACGTGAATTTTCTCTACAACATCTGCTGGAAGCACCCTTGGTAGGTGCGGCACATCCTATTGCCTGTCCCAAGCAATGAACTGATCCACTTTGGACTCATCGATGATTTCTGTATTATCAACAGCCCCATGAATCAATTTCATAAAGGACTCGATCTGACCCATAAATCATTCCAAAATTTAATATCCAACCTATTTCCAAGCCTCCACCTCAACCCTCATAGCAAGCCATCCCGAATTTAAAGCGAACCATCCGGAGATTTGGGACAATGTATAAAGTCACCATTCTGCAGATACTTCTCTTTAAAGACCTTACACCACAAAGGCAAACCCTCCACGATTAGACGTCAACCCAACTTTGCCAGAAGGGCTTGATTGACATCCTGGGCTTTACGAATTCCCAAGCCTCCTTGCCTCTTCGGTTGACAAATTATATCCCAACTAATTGTATGGATACGACGGGAATTCTCTAATTCTCCCCAAAGAAACTGATGAGTCACCCTATCCAATTGATTACAAATCCGAGTAGGTAGCTATGTAGACCGCATAACATAAGTTGGAATTGCAGATGTAAAGGATAGGATCAAGGTACGCTTTCCTACTAAGCTCAGGTATCTAGATTTTCAAGCCAACATCCTTCATTGAGCCCTTTCCACCAAGTACCAGTATTTATCTTGATTAATCCACTCCTGAATTATCGGCACCCCTCAAATATATGCCACGGTCATTTGTCAATGGAAACTGACATTGTTATGCTAAATAGGGAGAAACAAAAGGTTTAATAGTTGGTTCATTAGTATTGATCAGATTCAAATTTAAAAAAATTAATTTTGATTTATTTAATAATTAAAAAAAAATTACTCTTAAACCACAAACCTTCCATTAAAAGATAATAATATATTACATCAATTTTGAATATTCTAAAGTTAAAAGAAGAAGCTAACCACTGCACTTTATGCTTTATAACGTAGATTTTCGATAAAAAATTTTTATGACAGATTCTTATTAAATATATATTAATGACATTTTATAATGAAGAATATTCCAAATAAACCCATTTAAAAGCTATCCAAGTTCATTACATAAATAGTTAAGCCATTCCCCGCGCGCAAACACACCACACAAATATAAATATATATATATATATATATATATATATATATATATATATATATTTGTTTGACATAAATAACACTAAATTTTCTTAATCAGAATTTGAATTTTAAGAATAAAAAATAGTGTCAAAAGAACTCATCCCTGAATTAGACCCTATAATATTCGAATCAGATTATTTAGATAACTCGGTGGTGAAGTATAAAAATAAAAATTGTTTAACATGAATTCCAAATTAAGTATAAACAACGTCTCACAATTATTCGAATCGAATTAGTTAAGATTTTAAATATCGATAGTTAAATAATAAAATAAAAGAACCCGGACAACTTAACTGTCGTCCAATAATCGGACTAGGCCTAATTCCTTGACAAGCATGCCAAATTTCATTTTCACCTCTTTGATTGGGCTCTTATATTTTGGCAAAATTATATTCATAATACGATGCATTACTTCTTAAGCAATTGCAAGATTTTATATCTCAAGTAATTTAATTTATATTTTCATACCTACTAATCATGAAATAATTTTAAAAATTAATTTTAATTTGAAAAAGGGTAACAGTTTATCTTCAATTTCAAATTGAAACTCAGATGTTCGATGAAATGCTCTAAAGAGTTTATCCCCGCTAAGCCACCCACTTTTTGCTAAGACTCGACAGCCAAAAATTTTGCTTCTCGTATTTTTATTTTCTGTTATCATTCTGCAGATTTGTAGCAGGCCATTTGGTTGACATAAGTGGAAATGCTGGCCATCGTTTGTATTTGGTAATGCACATTTATTCGGACAAAGACTCCACAGAATTTTTTTCCATGTCTTTAATCGCTTTTAATGTTAAAAAATCGGTTGTTGTAGAAATGACCTGTGAATTGGAGTCCAAATCAGTTTTTTTTATGACTCTTGTCAATTCTTCCTAGTTTACCATCTGGATCACACCTCTTCAATGTCACAGTCATAACATTTTGCCACTGATTATGAGTTAAACGTTTGAATTTGAACCTTAAGTGTTTGCTGAGCCCAAAAGGCACTTGCGGGAAGATTTCTCACAGCAACTTCCTTTTTTGTCGCCCTTGGTTGGCAAGGTAATCTATAGTTCCATCTGAGTACAATCCAAAAAGGGTTAAAATCACAAAGAACTGATTACAGTCATCTAAGGATCTGAACAAGGATAAAAAGAGCTTCATGTTAAATTAAAAGTATTGAGAGATTCAATAAAATGAAATTGCATTACAATGGTTAAAACCTGAAAGATAATTACATGGGAGACAGCCACAAAATGTGAAACCAAACACCCAACACTTTGCAAATCAAACTTTGATCGGGAAATCGAAGACTAGGCCTAGGTAAATTAATTAACTAAATCTAATCTGTTAACGACCAGTTGGAACTATCAGCTCAGAAAACTCAGCCCCTGCTGTTGGATCCGAATTGTTATTCTGAAGATGACGCTCGCCATCAATCATCACAGACATCTGAATAGCAAGGTTTCCGTTGTTTCCCGCCATTTCACCATGCTCCTGTTGCTGCTGCCGCCGCCGCCAAGCAAGTTCTAGATTCCAAAGTACATTTCTCCTTGTTGGCCGTTCACTTCCCTTGTCAGCCAAGCACTTCCTTGCGATTCCTCTGAAAGTCTTCAAGCATTAGGCATGATAGTTCCAGCTATGTTTGGGTCTATAATCCGATCAAACGTACCATTTTGATGACAATGTAAGACCCACTCCGCCAAATTCACCTCATCGTATTTTTCGTCCTCCTGTTACCACAATCAGTAGCATACCAGGCCGCGAACAGAGCACCTCATACAGAAACACTCCAAATGAGTACACATCAGACCTCCGTCAACTTACGCCTGTGGTAGTACTAGGGATCCAAGTACCCAAATGTACCTTTCACAGCTGTGCCGACATGGGACATCCAGTTTGGACCTATTTTTGATAACCCAAAATCTGAAACCTTAGCCACCCAATTCTCATCTAACAAAATTTTTGTTGACTTAATGTTGCGATGAATAACTGTTTCTTTTGTGCTGGAGTGAAGGAAGTGCAAGCCTCTTGCTGCACCAATGCTAGATCTCTGACCTTTTATCCCATGGAACTGGAGGCTTACATGTGTTCGATAGATGATCATGTACAGTCCCCTGAGCCATGAAATCATAGGCAAGTATCATCTCTTTGTCTTCCATGCAATAGCCAATTACAGAGACCACGTGACGATGACGAAGCCTGGAGAGAATGTTGGTCTCACTGCGAAACTCATTCAGACCTTGGCTGAAACCTGGATTCACACACTTTACTACAACTTTGGTTGATTCTCCATCAATGCTACCATTTATATACTTTCCCAAATCCACCCTCATAGATGAGGCAATTATTTGAGAAGTTACCAGTGGCTAACCTCAATTCCAATAGTGAGAAGCATCGACATTGCTCTGATGAGGGCCACAACATTGGATTTCTTGTTTGCCACTTTGAAGCATAAAAGCACCACAGGGCAACGAAAGAAGCAGCAGGCAAAACATATAGAGCTATCAAAGCGTAGAATCTGGCAATCATTAGAATCCTATATGGATTGAAAGAGGTTTTATGAGCATGAGTATCAATTACTCTGAATGGATATGGTCCACCAAGGTTGTTTTTGGTATCAGATAACTTGAGTATCTCCAGCCCGTTTAAGATTGGTTCATAAGAGACTGTCACGCTCACGCTCTGCATGAAAATAGACAGACTCTGAGTTTCTCCACCAGGTCCTGTACAATTAACAGTGTAATCTTGATAAACAGGAACCCCCCGATTATGGCACCAATGCATCACATCCGTGTGATCATCTACAATTTGACCATTGAAAAAGATGAAAAATACCCCCATGATGGTCACTGGTAATTGCGCTCACGATCTCACTGAAATGAAACCTAATGAGGTAGTGGAAGCCAGAATCAATTGGGAATGACCAGTGAAGATAGTAAGTTCCATTTTGTTTCCAGCCTCCTGTCCTGGCTGTTGCATAAACTACCTTTAGGGCATAAATGCTGGAACAGTTGAGCTATAAGGATGTCAACTTCTGACTTGAGAGTCAAGCCAAATTCACCCGCAATCAGGTAACTATAATCATCTGCCCATGGACGAGATAAACCTGCATCATGATCAGGACTGACTGAACACCCGCCAACATTAACTCGATAAACTGTCTCAAGGGCAGTTGAACTGATATTTTACCCAAGGTAAAGGTTTTCCGGAATAGAAACGACCTGAATCATACTAATAAAGCCATGACAGCCCTGAGAATTTGGTGATGGGGTGATAGTTAAGTGATTTGCCGTCCACTTTGACACAGTATTTCTTAATGACGTGAAGCTTTAACAGGAAATGTTGATGAAGTTGTTCTCATCAGAGAATACTAACCAGAAGTGATGGAGAATATTGCTTTAGATATGTCGTAGCCTGGACAAGAAACCGGGTACAAATAAAGACGAATGAATTTGGGGCCACTTGAGACTACGAAGATATGGTTGGACTTGTTGAGAAAGATGCAAACTCCTCTTTTTGGGAAATTAGGGCCTCGAGGATTGGAAATTGAGGTTCTTTACACCTCTTTGGATGAGAGCTTGGCTTTAGATTTGTAATAAGGAATCCATGTGTGGCCAACAGACGACTCAGTTTCTGTTGAAGACTCAATCAAGGATGGTTGTTGTGGCAATGAAAGCAGACTCATCTGCACTGCAGAGAAAGAAACTCCTAGATGGATGGTGAAGTGAAAAATGAGATATGCAAACGGAGAAACATGGAAAAACCTGTCTGTTACTATTCATGATTGGGAAAAAAAATGTGCAAATGAGTGATGAATTTCTCCTTGCTCTTTAGATTTTTTTTTTCCCTTGAGTTGGAATAAGCAAAAGAGATGAAATATGGATATTCCCCTGATACGCATTAATGGTGAGCGCAAACCTTTAACAGTCAAACGTAAAACCAATGGTAAAGATTCTGTCGTAGAGAAAACCTATTTGTAGTCTCACTGTGGCTTCTGCTGTGTTTCTAAGTCACCATAGAGGGGCTCTGTCGATATAAATCATGCTCAAAGTCTTTGATGCCGCACACACAGTTTAACATTGCTGGGAATTATCCAAGAACCAGCCCTTCCCTGCCTTGCACGAGATATTATAAACACTAAACTAGGAGATTTATGTGATTAAGCATTACAAGTTCCCACAAGCGGAATCTCTGTGTGCACTCAAGGGTTCTGTGGGAGACTTACACAACAGTAACACCATAATGTCCATTATGGCAGGCTCCTGCAATACAGGGTCTACGTGTAGTGCAATGTTCAGTTAACTAGATTACATATCAAACATCAAAAAACAGAGTCTGATTTCTGAGTAAATGTCAATAGTTGGACAGGAAAAGATGGCAAAGAGACAATTGCCCTCAGCCTGAGACCACTGCATCACATCAGCATCATCAATGGCAAATCAACCCACTTATACATAACACAAATGTAGATTTTATTTGCAATATCAGAGGAAATTCACCTATGCATATACAAACATTGATTACATGGGCATTATCAATGGCAAATCACCTGTACCTGTACATAAATAATCAATCATAGACCAAACTGGCCTGTTATTGTGATCTATTACTGTCGTTTGCTTCATTTACATGTTCAAGCTTGGGCTCTTCTTGAATTCGATGAGCCACATCATAGGTTGCATGAACACCAACAAAAAGATAGTAGAAAAGCATAATAATGCTACAAATAAAGAACCTCAGGAATGCTGCATAACCCAGTGAACAAATTAGAAACACATTCATTGTAATAGACAGTGCAGGCATCCAAGGAACAAGTGGAACTCCCCAAACGGTTGGAGCATGTCGTTGTGGAAGCAAAGCCATTCCAAGTGATCCCAGGAACCAAAATGCACCAGCAACCGCATAACCAATCCATGAGCTCGAACCTAAACTCCAAAGTATAGAAATCGCAACTGATGAACCTAAAATAGTGGAGAGACACACAAGAAATTTGACCAGATCATGCTTTGACGTGGAATCCTTCACATAATACCGTCTAACAAGCAAAGCAACAGCCATAAGCATGAATATGAACAGAGTACTTAATGAAAAAACACTGGACAACACATCCAAGCTGGAGAAGAAGGCGAAGCCCACACTAACAATCGTAAGCAACAAAGTTGCATTAACTGGCGTTTTAGTTTTTGGGTGAATCCAAGCAAAAAAGGGAGGAATCATATGCGATCTAGCAATTTGAGTAGTATATCGAGCTTGCCCAAGACCCCCAACCAACATGCTCGTAGTCATTCCCTTCAGAGCACAAATAGCCACCACATACTTGGCCCACGTTATCCCAATCTTATCAAAAACAATAGAATATGCAGCATTTGGATCAATCTCCGTATACTTCTGCATCATAGTAAGTCCCAAAGCCATCAAGCAATAAACAACTGTAATCCCGGACATGGAGCCAACCAAACCGATGGGTATATCCCTTGCGGGGTTTTTGGTTTCTTCTGCCATTGTAGCAACCATGTCAAAACCTGTATAAGACCAATACACAACAGCTGCAGCATTAAAAACCCCGTCTGCTCCATACGGGAAAAATGGCACCAAATTTGAAGTCTTCCCATAGACAAACGCGACAATGATGATAAACAAAATAATTAGTGAAGTCACCACCGAGCTAACCCAATTTAGGATAGAAGTATTCCTTGTACTACTCATTACAAAACCGTTTGCAATAAGTAGTATTAAAACAGCGACTGGGTCTAACATATTAAACCCTTCTGCCAAACCATTGGCCCTAAACCTCAGAAAATCCGCATCGCTCTTAATCAAGGTCGCGAAATAGGAAGACCAAGCCCTACCCAAACCAGCAGCACCAACAACGGCCTCTAACAGAATATTACCAGCAGCAATGAATGCAACAAAATCACCCAATTCGATCCGAAGATATGAAAAAGACCCACCTGCCACAGGCACTTCAACACCGAATTCTGTATAACAGAAAACCGAAAGCAAAGCAGAGAGACCTGAAAGCGCATAGGACACAACAATGGCGGGTCCTGCATGATCACGAGCTTCTTGACCTGTGATGACGAAAATGCCGGAGCCAACAACGGATCCGAAACTCATCCACATCAAATCCCACCATGTTAGGCACTTCTTAAGATTGTTAAGGCTCTCCTTTTGGAGATTGACAAGCTCGTTCTGGTCCGTTGAGCGGTTAAGAAAACGGTCTTTGAGCCGACTCCCTGTTTGTAAAAACGCCGCGGAGTAGGAGGAGAATGATCGGAATGACTCCTCCGGGTAGAAGTCACGTTTTGTAAATCTCCAATAAGATCCATGGGTTTGGGATGATTCGGGATTCTGGGCTTCTGATTCCATTTTCTTTGGAGCTGTTGTGCTCCTGATTTGAGAGTTGGTTAATGGGGCGCTTTTGCTGCATTCGTGTTTGAATTGGTTTTAAAGGGAGAAGCAAAGGAAGGGTTCTTGAATTTGGAACTGTTAAGTGGACACATTAAGAATCCAGCCTAAAATGGTTAGAAAGTGACAGAGGGGCAGAGAGAGAGAGAGAGAGAGAGAGAGAAGATTCGAAATTCCGTTTTAAACGGATGGGAGATATATACGCGGAGCTCTCGTGTCGTGCTGTCTGTCCAAAACTGAAAGATATTACAATTAGCAAATTCAGAACGTTGTTACTATGACTAGATTCTTAAAAACACGTAATTTCCATTTTTTTCCTTTTTCCAATATTTTAGACAACGTGTGAGATTCCACACCGAAAAAAGAAAAGAAAATATTCCGTTTAAATATAAATGGAAAAATAAAACATTATTAAACCTGAGTTGTGATTAGTATTATTCAAAATATTTTGTGGTTTAATTTTTTTTCCCCAAATTTAGTCATCAGGTTCATTTCAAACTTCACTACTTTTTAACATGAATACCCTTGATCCTTTATCGTAGTAATATATGGGTCATTAATGGATAATTGGTCTAGTAGAATGTGGTACTGTTTTTGAATTTGACTCATAACTTGGGTATAAAAAAAATTACATTAGGAGGATAACTCTTTCAAATAGACCACTATAAATCTCAAATCGAATTAATCAGAATATTATTTCATATACTAATTTGTATAGTATCAAAAATAAAAAAGTAATACATGGGCCCAACCTTTTCAAAGGGGCTTGATCATTCGACAGGCCAAGCCCAATATTTTTGTGCTTTTTATTCGCCCCACACAATTAAAAATATATATATATGTTTAGAAAATGTAACGGGTTCAGCTGTTATCCTGGAAGACGCGGGGCTTGAGACCGAGTAGTGCCAGCCATCACGGTTCTGGCTTGGGTTGAAGCGCAACATTTGTGCGCCATCCATGGGGTGGACAAATAGGCGTAGATTGGATGTGCCTGCCAAAGCGGCTGGTTGAAATGTCTGGCTTGGGTCTATGCAGGGCCAAGTGACTCGGCACAGTCGAGCAGGCTGTGCTGATACATACATACATACATACATATATATTTATACATACATATATATATACATACATATATATTTATACATACATATATATATATATATATATTACTGGTATTTGATAATCATGTTGAAATCGATTAAATTCGATTCGAATCGTATTGATCTCTTAAGAGTTAAAAACTCTCTTGACACCCGTTTTTGTCGTACATAAGACTTGAACATGAGTTAAGGGTTATCAATGTCCACCCATTAAACCAATTAAATATTTGTCCTGATATAAGATGACTAAAAAATTGTTCTTCTTTAGCTAACATTTATTTGGCTGTTTTTCAAAAACTCCATTAAAAATTCCTAGTGCTTGAGACCCTTACAAAAGTTTGTAGGGACCAATGGTGATTTTAGAAATCACTCTGTATGGAATATATATTGTTCGTATTCCATACTCTCTAGGATTACGTTTGAAGATTCATCACGAAATATCCAACATTTTAATTATATTTATGATTATTGCTGGCTGAAAAATTGATTTGCCAGGAGCTCATCTAAACTTCCTTTCTTACAGAATCAATCCTTTTATAGCCTTGAGGGATACAATGTAGAGCCAAATTTTAACTCTGTAATCCAAAATTTTAATTGTGGTAAATTAGAGTATTACATTCTAGTTATATGGAATGCACTTATTTTGGATATTACCAAAATGTTTATTTATTTATTGTTCACAAATAACAATCTCGACCCATTACAATTAAAATATAAACCGGTAAATAGGTTGAGTCGAATTGTAATTCAAATGTCAAAGATGTAGAAGTGTTCGAAGAATTTAAAGTTCTCACATCAGAAGTGATTTCCAGGATAGTCTTTGGAAGCAGCTACGCAGAAGGGAAAAACATCTTTGACATGTTGATGGAGTTATCCGTTATACTGGTCAGAAATAATTACAAAATCAGGTTTCCTGGAATTAGGTATATTCATGTTCAGGAAGTCATGCAGTTGTCTGAATATGAAAGAAGCTGATGTAACAGACTAAAACTATGTAACAGTCTCCTGTTAATGTGAAGGAAAGACATGTTTTGACTACTGGTGGTATTATTGACTTGGGCTTTCACCTTGCCCTTTGTGAATCAAACAACCCTGGTGCACACGCAGAAGACAGAAGCTACTGGACGACTTGGATGTTTGATTACATGTGGCTCAAACAAATACTTCACTATTTCTTTGGTTGTCCGAGCATGACTCAAATCTTTTGGAAGCCTATCAGCTCCTTTTTTTTAATACTTTCTTCAATCATAGAATTATGTTAAAAGCTTGCCAAAAATAGAAAAAGTTAGTCTAATTGATGTTGAAATGCTTATATAGTAATAGGTAAATATACCGAAAAACTCAAACACTAAAAATGATGAATTTAATTTAGTATAAATGTTTTACTCTTTGAGAAAAATGATAGTAGCGATACGTATACACGTCACAATAAGTCCTATTTACTCTGCTATCCCCCGCAACAGATCACTTTGAAGGCGTAGTTAATCTTACTCTGCTCAATGCTAAAGTCTGTGTTCATAATAGCATAAAGGGATGACCTGAACATGCCATGAAAACAGAATAAAAAACGAAAAGAAAAGTTCTCCTATTTCTCTCTACCTCCACCCTTTGATTCATCGTTTCATATTTAAACTTGTTCAAGGTATTTTATTATCCATGTTGAAATATTTTAGTATTGTAGTTTATGTATTAAGGATTTAATCTAATTATGGATAGTTTTATTATTATCTAATCTGTCATCGCTTTATAAAAAACTTATACCATAATGACATCTTTATAAATATCAAACCGCAAAAGCTGTATTGTATTGGACAAATCGAAAGAAAACATCTGACAACAGAACTTTGAAGCCAGTCAAAGTAATACAATAAAGAAAATGTCAACTTTAGCGCCAAACTTTCAAATTTCTACACTGATATGTTTCTGTTTTGCTAGAATAGCACAATGTTTTCATCTATAAATACGCAGGACTGCCAACACCTCTGTACAACAGAAGCCACTACAACCAACTAGGACTTGGCTCATAATTGAGGCAATCATCGACGCCCTGATGATTGCATTGTGCATTTTGTGTTTGTATGTCCTTTTTACTCTGTGTAACCTTCTCAACAAAGTATGGTGAACACCTCTTGGTTTACAACGTCAGATGGCTTCCCAGGGAATTAGAGGCCCTCCAATACAAGTACCTATATAGAAATATGAAAACATGCAACTGTTACATTTATTTTTAATATTATGATATGATTTTTGAATTGGTAAGACCTTTTTATTTTAGGAAATCAAAATTGGAGTTTGAATCAAAATGGACTTAAAGAGCTATTTTTTTTAGCTAAATTATTCAAGATATCAATTGGATCTACAAAGAAAAGAAGAAGCATCTAAAATGGAAAACTTATTTGCAATAAAAATTTTATTTCAAGTAAAATTACTTAAAAGAGTTATTTATTTTCTATTTTTTTAAAGAATATTTAGAGATCTAGGTGAAAGAGAAGACACTTTTAATTTACTTTAGGGCCTTATGCATATAAATATACCAAGAAGGGGACGCAGCATCATCACTCATTCAATTCACCAAAAGGGAGGCGGCTGCACAAGGTGAAAGTCCATACAATTTAGCAGCACATTCTCCCTTTGGTTTTAGGTTTTATTTTTTCTCTTTTCTTTTCTCTTTAATACATTTTCTTCTTTCTTTTGTTTATTCTCAAGAATAGCTAATTTCTTTATTTTGATTCAAGAGGAATTTCATTAATTGTATTCATTGTGAGGTAATGTGCTTTATTTAAATTCTTACATTTTTAATTTAAGTATTCGTCGATTCTTTATTTATTTTTATAAATGATTGATATTGGTTAATCTGATAATTTAATTCAATATCGATTTTCTACTACATCTAGGATTTTAGTTATCCGTAATTGTTATGAATAAATGGTACGAATAGCAAATAGGTTATTTATATTTATGGGTCGTTACTAATATTCATTTTAACCTAAAAAATCAATAGAACAAAATCGAATAATTATAAGACTATCATGGTTATTTATATTTTGGTTTAACTATTTTCACAAATCTTAATGCTGTCATTATATTGATATGGAACACTATCGTACCCGGTCTATTAATAATAAGTTTTGATTGGATATTGGATTTGATCAATCAATTTAAAAAAACGCAAGATTTATTACGGCTATCCTAATAGATCTAAGGTTAAATGCTTGAATCGTAAGAATAATATTTTTTTTAACCAATGATCAATAAAACAATCATATGTGTGAACCCTGAGATCGGATGTTTAGCATATTAAATTTACTCTCCAATTTTTAGTATTTTTGCATATTTGATTTGTTTTTAATTTTATGTATTTAATTTTTGATTTAGGATTTATTTTATAAACCTCTCATTTTATTTTGATATTAACTAAGAGATTAAGTTACTATAGTTCTCGTGGGATTTGATCTGGTACCGCTATTGCTACAAAATTGTTATATTGGGGAATCAGTATTAATTTGAGGATTTCGACAACCCGATCAAAATACTAAAGAAATCCTCAAAATGAGAAGTACCTCTATGCACACTCCTATGGAGCTATTATCCCATGACATATTTCCCAGAATTTTTCCTCATGTTCCTGAATGGACCAAGATCTATGGTATGGTAACTAACCCTTCATGACTTGTATAATAATTTGTCTTCTCAGCAGTATTTTCTTTGGAACAGGTGAGAATTTTCTCTATTGGTATGGCGCACTGCCTCAGTTACTAGTTATGGAACCTGCGCTAATCAAAGACATATTCAGCCGCAGAGAGAAACCAAAATCTGACGGTTTTGCGACGAAACTAATTGGTGATGGACTTATAAAAGCAAACGGTGAAGAATAGACAAAGAAGCCAAGGCTAGCTGAACATGCCTTTAATGGGGATCATTTGAAGGTAAACTTGCACAAAAGTAACCATTTCCTTGTTCATTGTTCTTCTATAAATTTTTTCTAACAATAGGGAAATATATGTCGTGAATCTATGGTATGATTGGAGCAATGATTGTAAGTGCAAAAGCGATGCTAGATAGATGGAAAAAGCAAGAAGAGAGAGAGAGAGAGAGGCATACGGAGAATTCAGGGTTTTGACGTCAAAGTCATCTCAAGGACAGCTTTCGGAAGCAGTTATCTATACGGGTTGAGAAGATGATTAAGATGGGTCTCATCCTGTCAAGAAACAATTTCAGAATTCAAATCTCCGTCATAAAAGTACATATAATGCCTAAAGCGGTGTTGTCTGACATTTTCCGTTTTCTGTGCAGAAAATTATTTATATCAGGAGATGATACTGAAGCAGACGAACTGGGCCAATCTATCAGATGCAACATATTGGAGATTATTAAGAGTAGAGAAAAGAAGATAATGGCCGGAGAGTTTGACAACTATGAGAATGATTTTCTTGGATCACTTACGAAGGCCTGCCATGATCCTCATGAAATAAAGAGGATTACAGAGGATGACTTCGGTTGATGAGTGCAAGACATTCTACCTTGCAGGACATGAGACTACTACAAGCTTCCTGTCCTGGACGATGTTTCTCTTACCAATGCACACATATTGGCAAGGAAAAGCGAGGAAAGAGGTTATTGAAATAATGGACGTGCAAGATCCAACAGCAGATGGGATTTCAAAGACTGAAGATTGTAAGCAATAGAAAACATATCCAAACTACATAATTCTATCATCCTATTTCCCTAACTTTTCTTATCTCCTTTCTGCAGATGAGCATGATCATTAACAAATCTCTGAGTCTGTACTCTCCGATTGCGAGCATGCCAAGAACTTTTGAAAAGGGAACAATGCTCAAGAAGAATAACATTTCCAGCTGACAAAGATGTTGTTCAACCATTGTCACTTCACCACAACCCTCAAATATGGGGTGAAGTCATTCTTCTCTTTAAACCAGAAAGATTTGCAGAAGGAATTGCTAAAGCTGCCAGGAATAACGATGCTACATGTCTTTCTTTTGGTTGGGGAGCTCGTACTTGTGTGGGCATGAACTTTGCAGCAAATGAAGTTAAAATTGCTCTTTCAATAATTCTGCAACGCCACACGTTCACACTCTCAGCCACTTATGTCCGCTCTCCAGTACATCTTCCCACCATTTGCCTAAACTAGGGGTTCAAATAAAACTCCACGCAATAGAGGCAGGGCATGCAGTTCATCATAAAGCAGAACACACTTGCATGCAATGAAGGACTAATAAACAACTCTGATATCCCAATTCAACACATGAAACGAGCACACCCTATGGTCCATGAAGGACAGATGTAGCAGAAATGATCTTTTTTTGTGATTTATTAAGAAGCCGATGTCTTTTAATGTAATAAGGCAATTCTCCTCAAATGATAGAGGATAAGGGAAGATCCCTTGTATTCCAATGTAGCCTTGCTAAGGTCATCACACTGCAAACATTATATAATGTGTGAACATAGAAGAGGTGCTCGTTATTTTATGACTTTCAACTACATGGCAGTGACAGTTTGTTTTTGTGATCACCTTGATATGGAAGTGTTAGATTTATTCTACATGTATGTATATGCAGAAGCGTGAAAATTAATTCATCAAAATTTTTTGGGCCATACCTCGATGTATAGATTTTCAAAAATTAACCGAATTGCGAACCCTCAAACAAACTGCATGATCCGGAAGGTGATCACAAAATCAAACCACCACCACTGTGTCACAACGCCTCAATTCATAATCCGGTAAACTCAATGACGAGAGAAAATTTCCTACTCAAAATTTTCTCGATCGCTTGGTAATCTTTTCACTCTAGAGAATGTGTTTTTCTCTCTTTGACTATTTTTTCACACAAACGATGATCACTTTATTTAAGCAATTCTCAATTACTTAGTTCTCTCAAAAACCTCACGTTTTTGAGAAGTTAACACACGTTAGAAGAGAGATAAATTATTTAGGGAGAGTTTAGGATTATTACCCATTATCTCAATTCAAATTTAAGTAAAATTTAAATTGTTTTAACTTGTGGTAAAAAGTCCCATGGACATATTTACCAACAGGAAGCTTTTGGCAACCACTCTCCCCGTAAGAAAACTTGTGCCAAACAGAACTTCCAGGAACAAGAACTTCGATGTCATTCCAGTAAATTGAAATGAACCCTACCCTATGTACTCAGCTATTACTTGTAGTGGGCACTATGAAAGCTTAGTTGCTATTATCCTTAGTAATGATGATTATGGCTAGTAACATATTTTAATTGAAGAACCATTTTTTTTTATCTTGACTAACCGGTATCAACCTACAGGAAAATCCATTCTAGCTAAAATTGACCAGGATTTCTCCTGACGTCGGACACGTCAAGCCTTGGAGAAGAAAAAAAGGAGTCCAAAATGATCCTGAAATTGTATATCTTGCTCTCCAATCAGTTAAAAGCTCTTGCTCAGCAAATTGCTGCCAGCCACAGAAAGTGCCCCCCACTGAAGCAGACCCTTGAGGCTTATCTGATTAATGGAAAAAAACGAACACGTCACTGCAGATACCAAACCTCCAAATATAAGACGGCCAGATTTTGCCCCTTTCTGAGTTTTTTCACCAATCTAGAGTACACAACACTGGGAATCTAACACCTCTCTCGATATAATATAAACCACTACAAGCAATTAGGCACTGGCCCATGATCAAGGCAGTCATGGATGCACTGGATTCTCGGAATGCTCCTACTATTTTCATCGTCTTATGCATCTTGTTTGTGTATTTCCTCCTTAATCTTCTCAAATTTCTCAACGAAGTGTGGTGGACTCCTCTTCGCATACAGCATCTGATGAGTTTGCAAGGCATCAAAGGCCCTCCATACAAGTTCCTCTTCGGGAACACCACAGAAATCCTCAAAACGAGACCTAGTCCTATGCCCATGGAGCTGTCGCATCACATCTTCCCCAGAATTCGTCCTCATGTTCCTGCCTGGACCAAGTTATATGGTGCGGTCTGGTTGCAGTTAAGAAACATTTATAATTGACACAATGATTTCTGTATGATTTTTTTTTTTTTTTTTGGAAAACAGGAGAGAATTTTCTCTATTGGCATGGCCCCCAGCCAAAATTGGTAATTACTGAACCTGAGCTAATCAGAGAAATATTTAGCGGGAAAGAAAAACCAAAATCTGAAGCTTATGAAAAGAAGCTAGTAGGAGATGGGATTCTACGAGCAAATGGTGAAAGATGGTCTAAGAAGCGAAAGCTTGCTGTGCATTCCTTTAATGGGGACCACTTGAAGGTAATCTCATTCCTTTACGCGAGAACTTGTAAGAGTTTCTATTCTAATCTAACAAAGGGGAGATATTGGATACAGGGTATGATTGGAGCTATGATCGTAAGCGTAAAAATGATGCTAGAGAGATGGAGAGAACACGAAGGTAGAGAAATTGAAGTATATGAAGAATTCAGGGTTTTGACATCAGAAGTCATCTCAAGGACAGCTTTTGGAAGCAGTTATCTAGATGGGAAGAACGTATTCGAAACACTGACTGAGTTGGGAGTCATCCTATCAAGAAACAGATACACCATTCCATTTCCAGTCATTAGGTTGGCTCCTCTCCGGGCTTTCTAGTTTTGTTGATTTCAACTTTTAGAATGATAAGAAGGCAGCGGTCGGTCGCCCCGGATACCGGACGGTGTCCAAAACATGGTACCAAAAAATATATATATATCATATCATCACCATAAGAAACCTCGAAAATATGTGATGCTCTACCAAACTTGTTGAAACAAAATTCGTTTTAAGGATATTAGTTAGTAGTCTTAGTAGGTAGCTAATCCATATTACAGATTTAACTCTACTCATAGGAAGCCTCTACCTGTTTATTATTAAACACTTAATAATCAGCTCATGATTTACATTTCTCCGCTTTTTGGAACAGAAAATTATTTAAATCAAAAGATGATGTCACAGCAGAGAATCTGCATCAAGATATTAGATGCTCCATATTGGAAATCATTAAGAGTCGAGAGAAGAAGTTAATGGCTGGAGAACTCGACAACTATGGGAGTGATTTTTTGGGATCCCTTATGAAGGCCTACCATGAAACTGATGAGACCAAGAGGATTACGGAGGATGACGTGATTGATGAGTGCAGGACATTCTACCTTGCTGGATATGAGACAACCACAAGCTTGCTGTCCTGGACAATGCTTCTCTTAGCAATGTACCCCGATTGGCAAGAGAGAGTGAGAAAAGAAGTGCTTGAACTATTTGGTGAGCAGGATCCAACTGCAGAGGGGATTGCAAGACTGAACACTGTAAGCATTAAAACCATAGTCTTTAAAATTTTAGAAATTAAAAAAAAAAGGCTACATATTTCCAATGTCTTAGTTTCCTTAATTTTCTCATCTCCCTTGTGCAGATGAGCATGATCATTAATGAATCTCTAAGGCTATATACACCTATTGCAAGTATCCCAAGAAGAGTTAAGAGGGGAACCACAGTCAAGAACATAACATTTCCAGCTGATATGGACATTATTGTTCAACCATTGTCAGTTCACAGCAACCCTCGAGTATGGGGAGAAGATGCTCATCTCTTCAAACCAGAAAGATTTGCAGAGGGGATTGCTAAAGCTACGGGGAATAACATGGCTGCCTTTCTTGCTTTTGGTTGGGGACCACGTACGTGTGTGGGCTTGAACTTTGCAGTAAATGAAGCCAAGATTGCTCTTTCAATGATTATGCAACGCTACACATTCACACTCTCACCAACCTATGTCCACTCCCCAGTTCATGTTCTCACCATTCTGCCTGAACTGGGGGTTCAAATCGTACTCCATGCAAACTAAGCTGGGTACTGTGTTATGTGTAAAGCACATGAACATAAGCTGGGTACCATGTCGTGTAAAGCACATGCTTACTTAAGAATCCTATATGTGTGCAAGATACGGGACAACAATATCAACAGAAGCTTATTTATGATAAGACTAGAAAACTTCAAGTGATTGAAAGCTAGATTGGTAAAAGAACAGGACCAGTGAAAAACTCTGATATGCAAATTCAACACAATGAAACAATATATTGAAAATAATAGCACTGAAAAAGAAAGAAAATAAAGGAAATTCTGTCCCTACTGCCATGCTATCAGGGCATCCTTGTGTCCTGTTGCCAAATTGGCTTTGGGTTCACAGGGAACAGAAATACCCAAATGAATCCACTCTCAATTCTGTCTGGCTTTTTCTATTTCTTGTTGTCTATAGTAAAAAAAATCTAAGTATGAACATTAAATTTTATGCAAGATAGATAAATAAATAAAACAGTAAAGTGGCCAAAACAAACAGCATACCATAAGTAATCAGAAAAAGAAAAATCATAACGTAAACACACCAAGAGAAATCTCCCAAGGATATTCAAAACTTCAAAATTCTTCTCTTTGTTTTTTCCCCCTCTTCCTCATTTTTTTTTTTTTTTCCTTTCTTTTTTTTTTCTTTTTCCACTTCTCTATGATAAGGTGAAACATGGACCTCCAGGATTTATTTCAAGGGCAGATCACCACAGAATTAATTATCCAAAATAGAAGCTCAACTACATGAAATTTTAGTCCCACTTTGGTTCCATATGTTTTCTCTTATCTGATGAATCTTGTTGTTAATGTCCTCAGCACATTAGAGACAAGGTCAGGAAATGTGCCGCAGCATTTGAAAGAAAATGAACGTGAGGCATCTATTATTGGCAAAGTGGCGGGCAATAAATTTCTGCATAACTTACTAAATTCTTCAATTCACATAGCTTTGAGCCTTTGATGCTGTATGAACATAAAATATGCAAATACATCCAAACAAAAGCATCCAGTCCTTTGAAATCCATGCAACGTTCAGGACTCTTTTCCCTTTATAATGCCAGAAAAAGAAACAAAAATAGAACCATCCCATCAGAGTTCTCTCCTTGTAGCACAACAGTCATAATCATGGTGCTGGTTCAAGAAACACCAGTAATATTAACACCACGCTGCCTATTTCTATACATTATCTCAGTCCTGGTGGCATTCCTTAACAAAGTATGCTGGACACCTGTTCGCATAAAAAAGCTAATGGAATCCCGAGGAATCAAAGGAGCTCCTTACAGAATTCTTCAGTGAAGCACTAGGGAAAGCATGGATATGAGAAGGGTTTCCACAATCAAACCGATGGAGCTATCTCACAACATATTTCCGAGAATTCAGCCTGACATATATGCATGGACAAGACAATACGGTAAAAGAATATCACTGCCTATTATTTAACAAAATCTGAATATTACAGCATCAATAATTTAATTATTCTAGTGACCTTTCCCATTTCAACATCTCCAATTTTCAGTTACGGGGAAGAATTATCTAAGTTGGTAAGGCCCAAAAGCTGAATTGGTTGCTACAGACACGAAGCTGGATAAAGAGGTAATCAGTGCTTCAAACCGAGAATACACAAAAATAAAAACTGAAGGACACATAAAGAAGCTATAAAGAGATGGCCTTGTGGTTTCTCATGGCGAAAATGGTCTAAGATATGGAAACTGGCCAACCAAGCTTTTCATGGAGACAGTCCCTAGGTATTCTTGCTTCCCCCACCGGTGACCCCTTCTGACTGTTCAGTTTCAATGTTATTCTGGTGGCCATTAGCATTATACTCCTTATATGAGCCCAATACTGAGTCAATACTCTCATAGAAAAAGGAGTCTGGACTTTCCTCTTATTTGGGGGGTGAGCCCTCATAAAAAATGACATCGCAGGAGTCTAGACTCAATTTCATTTTCTTTGTGGGGGTGAGTCATAAACCAATGACATCGCAGGATATGGTTCCAGTAATGATCAAATGCACAGAGCGATGCTAGAAAGGTGGAGAGCTTATGAAGGTAAGGAGATTGAAGTATTCAAAGAATTTCAAGTACTAGAATTGAACGTGCCTTCAGCAACAGCTTTTGGTAGCAGTTATCTTGAAGGGAAGAACATAATTCCAGTTGCTAAGAAGGATGGCTGTGGTTATTTTAAGATTATTAAGC
The DNA here is from genome assembly GCA_033439265.1 of Dillenia suffruticosa. Lineage (NCBI taxonomy): Eukaryota > Viridiplantae > Streptophyta > Magnoliopsida > Dilleniales > Dilleniaceae > Dillenia > Dillenia suffruticosa. Next base: position 5,449,929 of record JAVTVX010000024.1, read on the forward strand.
TCTCTATCCTCCCAGGCAAATGTGAATGGGCAAGAAGAAGATAATAATCTTGGTTTAAATAGTTATCCTCTGCATTTATGCGTATTAGCCACTGATTGCTGGAAACTATTAATGTCACCTGATGATGTAGAATCAGAGAAACTCGAGAAAGAGGTTAAAGACTCCATATTAAGGATTATCAGGGACAGAGAGAAGAAAGCAATGACAGTTTTGGAAGTGATTTTCTTAGATTACTCATAAGAGCGAATCAGGATTTGGATAAGAGAAAGAGGGTTACTGACCAGGATATGATTGGTGATATTGTTGTATGACACACGAACAAAGTAATATGTACTGATTGGGGCATTTCCCCCTTAGCGACATGTTGTATCGGATCCCAAGTGTAGCGACAAGTTTACAAGAGACACTAGGGTACCGGTAAATAAGTTAGTCCATGAACATATAATTCGCCTAGCCACTTGTAATATAGGATTTTTGATTGGCAAGTTAGGAGAGATAGGAGAAACAATGAAAATACGAAAAATTCATATCATGTGTCTTCAAAAAACTAAGTGGGTGGGGGAGAAAGGTGAAGTAGTGGAACCTTATAGTCATAAGTTTTGATATACAGGTAGGAATAGTACTAAAAATTGGGTAGAAAGAATTATACATATGGATCTATTAGAGGATGTAATAGAGATAAGAATGAAGGAAAATTGAATTATGCTTGTCAAATTAGTAGATGGAGAAAATGTAATTAATATAATCAGTGTACATGCATCCCAAATAGGTATAGATGAAATTAGTAAAAAATAATTTTAAAAAAATTTAGATAAATTTATACAAGACATACCTAGTAGAGAGAAGTTATTTACCGGAGGAGATCTAAATGGACATATAGGAGAAAGGAATGAAGGATTCAAAACTGTACACGGAAACTTTGGATTTATTTATAGGAATGAGGCGGGAGATACCATGTTAGAGTTTGCCACAACATTTGATCTGATACTTGTAAATACCATTTTTAAGAAAAAAGAAGTGCACTTAGTTACATATAGAAGTGGGTCTAATGTTAGTTAAATAGATTTCTTTCTCACTAGGAGAAATGATAGAATGACCTGTAACGATTGTAACGTTATATCGGGAGATAATGTAGCAACTCAGTATAGGCTCTTAGTCTTAGACATATGTGTGTCTAAAAAATAAAAGAAGTATCGTCCATTTGTAGTGTCAAGAATTAAGTGATGAAACCTAAAAGAAAAAAAGGTAATGACCTCCTTTAGAGACAAATTAATTCAAATAGCAAATTGGTCCGCTAATGATGATTCAGAAACAATGTGAAAAAAATGTCTACTAATATTAAGAGTATAGATAGGGTGGTTCTTGGTATATCTAAAAGTCAAACACTAATGAGCAAGTAATCATGGTGGTGGAATGAAGAAATACAAACTACTATCCGAATCAAACGAGATTATTATAGAAACTGTAAAGGTAATAATAATAGCAATGCATATGAAAAATATAAAAATGAAAAAAAAAAAGTAAAAGGGATTATCCGATAATCAAAGAGTAAAATGTATAATGAACTATACAATAGAGTGGAGACTAAAGATGAAGAAAGAGAGATCTACAGAATTGCCAGATTAAGGGAGGAAAATGGAAAAGATCTAAATGATATTAAATATATTAAGAATGAAACAAATAATATATTTGTAAAGAATAAAAACATAAGAAAACGTTAGAGAAATTATTTTGATAATCTCTTCAATGTTAAGAGTACAACAGATATACGAAATATCGAAATACGTATAGAAAAGATTAATAGAGATTTTAAGCGTAAAATTCATTTTCATGAAATGAAAAAGCCTTTAAAGAGAATGAAGAATAATAAAATCATAGGACCAAATGACATTCCCATAGAAATATGGAAATATTTAGGTGAATTTGATATAATAATGTTAACGGAAATTTTCAACAAAATTTGACAAATTAAGAGAATGCTCCAAATATTCTACCAAAAAATAAAAAGAATACCCCAAATATAGAGAAAGAGTATAATTATACCACTATATAAAAATAAAGGAGATATACAATATTGTTCGAACTATAAATAAATTAAACTTATAAATCATACCATAAAATTATGAGAGAAAGTGATAGAGTATAGATTGAGATTGGAGATAAATGTGTCCCAAAATCAATTTGGATTTGTGTCAAAAAAATCTACCAAGAAAACAATCCATTTGTTAAAACATTTGATATAGAAATATAGAGTACAAAAGAGAGACCTGCATATGGTATTCATCGAACTAGAAAAAACATATGACAGACTTCCTATAGACGTATTATGGTGGATACCGATGAAAAAAGAGATTTTCTTAAAATATATTAATCTTATTAGAAATATGTATGAGAGAGCTGCAACCAATGTAAAAATTTGCGAGAGTTTGAGCGATAGATTTTCCATTAATATTAGCCTCCATCAAAATTCGACATTAATTCACATCGCTTTTGCAATAATGATGGACGAAATCACAAAAAATTATTCAAAATAAAATACTATAGTGTATACTTTTTGCAAATGATAATGTTGGTTGATGAAACTAGTAAAGATATTAGTGTTAAATTAGAATTATGGAGGATAATACTAGAATTCAGAGGGTTTCAATTGAGTAGATCGAAAACTGAGTATATAAAATGTAAATTTAGTGATAATCATCAGAATAATGAAGAAACGATTAGTTTAGATCGACAAAATATACCAAAAAGTAAACGATTTAGATATCTTGGTTCCATTATTCAAAATGATGACAATATAGATTGAGATTTAAATCATAGAATTCAAGTGGATTGGATGAAATGGAGAAAGACATTCAGAGTTCTTTGCGATCGAACGATATCACTGCATTTGAGGGAAAGTTCCATAGAACAGTAGTAAAACTTGTACTATTGTCTGATATTGAGTGTTGAGCTATTAAACAATAATAAGAACAAAAATGGATGTAGTAAAAATGATAATACTTAAATAGATGTGTGGTAAAACTAGAAAATATAGAATTAAAAATAAAGAGATTTGTAACAAGTTGAGAATTAATTCAATTGTAGATAAGATGCGTGAATATCATCTGAGATAATTTGGGCATATGCAAAGAAGATCCAAAAATGAACAAATTAGAAGAATCGAGAAATTAAATATAAGTGATATAGTAAAACGTAGAGATAAACCACTGAAAATTTAGATACAAATTATCCGAAAATATAATAGTTAAGGGTTTAAATGAAAAGATTGCATTGAATAGGAATGAATGGCGTAAAAAAATCTGCACAAATCAAACTAACATATTATATATATTATTTTATTTTATTTTATTTTATTTTTTTAAATCATCTCTATGCTTGTCTTTCAAATGACCGACTCTAAATGTTGGGATTAAAATTCAGGTTATTGTTATTTTTTCAAGGTATAACAAAAATATATAGAAAATATCTTCTAAAAATCTGGTCCGTTGAGCGATTATTCAGCAACTTCATAACTACAGCAACCTAAGGCACATTTCCAACACTCCTCCTTACCTTAGAAGTTGCAAAGGTCTAATTTGATTCTCAAGATTTCAAGTCTTTAGCTTCTGAATCTTTCTGCATGTACTTCTACATGGCTTCTTGTAACTGTATCTCCACATCAATGCTGCGAGCTTGTACTATAAAGTAAAGCTCAGAAACTTTAGAATGTTGATCTGTTAAGTCGACTATAGTCTTCATGTGTGAAGCAAGTTGTTCGGTAACAATTTTCTTTTCATTAGTTGCAAAGCTCAGCAATTCCTCAAATACATTAACCTTGCTATTAGCTGTGAGTTTGTCTCAACTAGCAGCTCATTTTCCAAATAAGACTGTGCAACCTTAGTCTATGCTTCCAATTTTTTGTTTGGAGTTCCCTATTGGTAGTTTCCAAAGCACCCACCTTCATTAAACTCAACTCTAATTCTTCCTTTAAAGCTATAGACACCTCAGCTGCCTCCACTATTTGCACTTCATAACTCTTTACTTTATCTTCAAGAGTTTGCAGTTTCTTGTACAATATTTTTGCCTCAGTGTTTTTGCTTGTGAAATTCACCATTTCTTCTTGGAGTTTCAATTCTGAATCTTTGGCTAAGGTTTCGAGCTCCAAGTTCCTTGAGGTGGCTTGCTCTAACACTCTTTCTTGTTGCTGCAATTGTTCCTTAGCAGATTTAAACTTTTCCATTTGCTTGCTCTCTTGGATTTCAGCAGCCATAAGATCTTTTTCAATACATTCTAGCTTTTCCCATGTCAAGCTCAGCTCATTCTGCAGAACTTCCAACATTGGCACACCTTTCACCAAATATTGTTTATTGCTAGAAAATGCTATTTGCTCCTCCTCCAATAGATTTAGAGCAAAGCTTTTTGCTCTCATTTTCACTTTGAATATACCTTTGCCTGTTGCATCTTTGATTAAGCACCATTTGTCTTCAAATATGACTTTGAAGCCGTTTTCAGCCAGCTGGCCAACACGAAGCAGGTTTTGGTCAATGTCAAGGACATATAGAACGTCAGTAATATACTTCAAACATGTTAAGCCTTCCATAATCATAGTTTCTTTGCTCTTGACTGAAATAAATTCACCATTTCCAATTTTTACTTTGGAAATGATTGTTTTATCAAGCTCTTTAAAGAGCTCTTGGTCATTGGTCATGTGGTTTGTGCATCCACTGTCAATTAGCCAGGAATCGCTGGAGCTATTATTTGTCACGAAGTATGTTGCAACAAAAAGATCCTCTTCTTGATGTTGTTCGGTAGAAACTTTTGCCTTTTCATGTTGTTGAGACTTGCAAATCCGCTCCATTTGTCCAATCCTACCACAATTCCTGCACTAGACATCAGGCGTCCACCAACACTTCTTATGTAGGTGATTCGTTTTTTTGCAATGTAGGTCAGGTGGATAGGTCTCAACCTTGTTTTTGTTGTTGATGCCAGCCTTGTTGTTCTTCTTTTCTCTGCCTTCTCCTAAACTTTTTCCTTTGCTTGGAGAGCACCCTTCATGGATTCTTCCTTTCTCATCATTCTCCTTTGCTCTTGTGCCTGTAATGCATTCACCAATTCTGCCAAGGTTATGCTCAACAGATCCTTAGATTCTTCTAATGAAGAAATTTTAGACTCATACTTTTCAAGCAAAGTTACGAGAATTTTTTGTACAATTCGTTCATCAGAGAAATCCTTACCAAGCAACCTCACCTTGTTTACTATGCTCATTAATTTGTCAGAGTAGTCTTTGATAGTTTCTGTCTCCTTCATTTTTAGCATTTCAAATTCCCTGATCAAGCTGTGTACCTGCATATTTTTTGTTCTTTCATTGCCTTGGTATTCCTTTTTGAGGTAGTCCCCAACATCCTTTGCCGACTCTAAGTGCATGACCCTTGTAAATATAGTGCTTGAAACAGTAGAGAATAAGAAGGCTTTAGTTTTGAATTTCCCAATCTTCCTTTCTTTGTGGATCTTCAGTTGGGTTATCGTAGGATTCGCTGGCAATGGTAGTCATGATAATCTTCTTCTATTGCTTCCCAAAGATCAAATGCCTCAAGATGGACTGTCATTTTAACAGCCCAGGCTTGATGATTATCACCATCAAAAATTGGTGGTGCAATATTGGAGAAAGTTGTTTCAATTTCCATTTCTTGAAACTTATGTGTTTCCTTTTTTTTTTGGTAATTGTGTTTTTTGGAGTTTGGATTCACTTAACTCACAAATCCCTTAAGAAGATGACTCTCATACCAATTTGTTGTTGTATGACACAGGAACAAAACAATATGGACCAATTTAAGTTGTAATTTGGCAAAGAATTGACAAAACATTTTATAAGAGCAAAGAAAATTATTTGGCAACTAAGAGAGGAACAGAACTTGGAATCTTTAGTACATTTTTATTAATTCCCTGTATTTGCTCTTTATATAGAACTAAAGCAAAACAGAAAAGCAAGAAAATTTGCTAATTTTAAACTAAATTTAAAGTACTCATAATATCAAGGTATAACAAAAATATGCAGAAAATATCTCCTAAAAATCTGGTCTGTTGAGCAATTATTCAGCAACTCTATAACTGCAACAACCTGAGGCACATTTCCAACAGATGAATGCAAGACATTCTACACAGCGGTGTACATGAAACTACTACAAACTTCCTAACCTGGACTGTCTGTCTGCTAGCTACTCACGCAGAGTGGCAAGAGAAAACGAGGAAGGAGGTTTTGGAAATATTTGGCCATGAAATCCGACCACAGATGGAATTGGGAAAATGAAAATTGTAAGTGAACTGTCCGAACCTTCTGAACTTTTATTTATTTTGCAAGAGGCACATTCTTAGTCACATTTCTTTTTCTCTCTCACATCTTCACGAAGATGGACATGATTGCAAATGAGTCCTTTAGACTCTATCCTCCAACCGATGTCATCTCAAGAGAAGTTGAAAGGCATGTTCAACTGGGAAACATTCCTCTTCCATCCCATACACTGGTGAGAATTTCACCTCTAGCAAGTTATCATGACACTCAAATATGGTGAAACGATGTTCACCGATTCAAGCCAGAGAGTTTTTCAAAAGGGGTGGCTAAAGCAACCAAAGATAATGCAGCAGCACTCATTCCATTTTTATTTGGACCTCGGATTTGTGTGGGCTATAATTTCACTATTACTGAAGCCAAGATTGCTCTTTCCATGACGCCGCGGTGCTATGCTTTTACCACCTCACCCACTTGCGTTCATTCGCCTATTAAGCTCCCAACAATTCGCCCACAACATGGTGTACAAATAATTCTACAGGCACTATGAGCTAGCCTGGCAAATTAATATATTAGAAAGTTAAGCAACTTGTGATTGCAAGCACTAAATTATGTAATTTTACCACTGAGAACAGAGCTTGATGTTTTGAAAAAGTATGCCAAATCACCGCTCATCTTGTTAATTCCAAAGTATCTTAGCCTCTTAGGACTATCCAAAACCCATTGAATCAATCTCAGGAAAAAAAAAATATCGTATTTATCTCCAAAATATTTTCCTACATCTACCCTGAGAGAGAGAGAGATTCATTACATCATCTTCCATATAATGAGGTGTATGTAAATGTAGCTCTTGACCATCATCAAAAGTTCATTTGATTTGTTCTTACAATTCAACCTCAATAATCTCTTTTTTTGTAATCTTCAGACCACAAAGTTAGGCTGCAGGTTCCACATATTGAACATTGATGAGTCCTTAATCTCTATCCTACTATTTTCAGTGTGCTTAGAAATGTAGGAAGTTAAAGAAAAACTGGAACTTTTCCATACCACTCGAGGACATGATCATTTAGACACTAGCAGTCTAGTAATAACCGTTGAATTTATATCAGGGTGAATTGTGTCAAAGGTTGCTATGGCCCTCCGGAATAGCGAATTTTAGGGACCTCATTGTTGTGTTTGGTTTGAACTTTGCGGGACAAGTGCCATAAGAATAGCTCATTCTCACCTTCACCCGCGTCCATGGCTTCAAATCATACCCCATGGATTCTAAACTGGGTCAGCAACCACAAACGTATGGCATACTTATACCTTAAAAGATAAATTTAGATTTCTAGAATAGGTTCAGGGGCCAATAACACATGAAAAATATGTCTGCATAATTTTCCATATGAATGGGAGGAGATAACTAAAATGAATCCTACTTCCATAACTATTCCCATTCCATGACTAATATTGCATGCAAAATCTAATTTTTCTTTTTTGCTAATGCTGGTGAATATCACTGCCAATGAATCTCTTAGTCTTTATTCACCTGTTTGAGTACATCTCAAGAGAGGTTGAAAAGACCGGTTCACCAACGATCAGTTGGTTTAGTGGGATGTGGCGCTAGGTCCCTTAACCAAAATCCCGAGTTCAACTCTCGACTTGGGTATGGAACAGACTACGTTGGGAGGGTAGCCCCCCTAAATGGGTCATTGCAGGTCCCAGACCGGATTAGTCGGAATATGATTCCGGATATCGGTTGATATAGTACCCAAAAAAAAGGCCGGTTCAACTCGGGAATCTCACTCTTCCACCTGATAGGTGAGTGAGAATCTCGCTGCTTGCAAACCATCATGACCCTCAAATATGGGGAGCAAACATCCACCTCTTCAAATCGGAGAGATTCGCAAAAGAGGTGCTCAAAGCTACAAACAATAACCCAACAGCATAGCAACAGACAGCTGACCTACTGGGAAGAACACTAGGTCTCTTGATCAAAATTTGAGTTCGAATTTTGGATATGGAAACAACTATATTGGGGGAGGAGTTTCTCCCAAAAAAAGGTCTGACTGTAATTCAAATTAAATTAGTCAAAATATGACTCCCCCAAAAAAAGGTCTGACTGTAATTCAAATTAAATTAGTCAAAATATGACTCTGAATACTGATTGATAAGAAAGTGTTCCATGACGCCAAAAATAAAATAAAAACACCAGCAGCATTTATGCCATTTGGCTTGGGCCCTTCACGTGTGCCGGCCTAAACCTTGGCTTGACTGAAGCCAATAATGATTTTATTTCCAATGTTTATGCTTATGCACCAATGAAACAAATACATACAGATATGTCCAATAGTTTTACGTTAATGCACCAATAATGATTAGTTCTCTAGGAAAGAGCCATACAATAATGTTTGATGCACGTTAAGTATTTTTGGTGAAACGGAAGAACAACAAAGCAAGGGCAGGGAGACCCGCCCCACCCAAACTACCAACAAAAACGACCACTCAAGACATGCTTCATACTCGTCATACGATGTTTCCCCCATCCCACGACGTTTTCCTCCAAGATCTTGTTCAGCTCCTGCAGCAGATGAATATGGTGACTCCTCTGGGAGCAATTCTTCCCATATTGGCCCGGCGATCAGCACCGCTGTTCATCTCTCTGAACATGTGCTGTGCACTCCCAAGCCATCCAACAGCTCTCTGCAATCTTTAACAATAAGGAGAGAATGATTCTCCTGATCTAGATTCTCCAGAAGATGGACTAACGGAAGACAATCCACTTCCACTTGAAGATTCCTTATCTACATGTCTCTAGCAAGCTTCCGCCTTTCTCTTAATCCCTACAGCTCAGCTGTCATTGCATCAGCTCTACCTATGTTAACAAAATAGCCTTTCACCCAGCTGCCATCCTCCCTCCTTAACACACCACCAGCACTGGCTTGCTTGGAGAAAAGGTCAACAGAACCATCCGAATTAGTTTGATCATCCCTTCACCTGGAGGCTTCCAATTAACCCCGACTGCAGAAATCTCTCTACCAATTTTCCTGTCCTTAAAGGCTTCCAACCAAGATTTGCAAATGCAGCTAATCTTCCTCAGCAGAGCTTGGTTGTCCTATTTCTTGTTCTCCATGACTAGCAAGCACCTCCTTTTCCACAAAGTACAAACTACGGCAGAGAAAGGGATCCCATCTTTCAACTGAATGAAACCTTTTTTGCCGCCAGCTCCCCATATTCTCCTCCCAAAACTCTCCTCTTCCGTCACGATCAGCACCATGCAACTGCCACACTTCCCTAGACTCTCTACAGTCCCTGAGAACATGGATCAAGGTCTCCTCCCCCTCCCCACACAACTGACTGGAGTCATCATTTGTCAAACCCCTCCTCTTCCTTTCAACATTGGTTAAGCATCTTCCCCGTTCTGCTGTCCAAAGAAAGAACCTCACTCTCTCCGAACTTTTGGTCTTCCAAACTCGGCTCCAATCCTCCTCACTTTGGGTACTATCAGAATGGTTGGAAATCATTAGGTCATAGGCGCTGGCAACCGAAAAATCCCCATTGTTTGTCCCTCTCCAAACATTGGCATCCTTCTCACTTCCTATCCTAGAGATCATAATACCAATATTTCCTCAATCCTGTCTTCAGTAATCCATCTCCTGAGATCCTGAACCTTCCACCTGCCCTCCCTATTGATGAAATCCCCAACTTTAAATTGAGGCAGCTCCCTTTCCTGTGGATGAATGGCATGATCCAGAAGGCTTCCCTCCCCAACCCACCTATCCTTCCAAACATCAATGTCATCCCCTCTAAGACAATCTCTACTAATCAGGATACCTCTCCAAACACTTGACCCTCCCACACCTCTTCTGCAGCTGAACAGACTCCCCCCGCTAAGATATTTGGCTCTAACCACCTGACACCAAAGAGTGTCTTTCTCCTTCGCCACCATCCAACTGAGCTTAGCAAGTATTGCCAAATTACTCTCCCGCATCTTACAAATCCCCAGCCCACCCAACTTCTTAGCTTTACACATAGTATACCACCTTACCAAGTGAATTTTCCTCTCCCCATCTTTGCCTACCCACAGAAAATCCCTATTAATCTTATCCAACTTGTTGCAGGTTTCACTTGAAAGCCAAGCCGTTTGCATTGTGTACATAGAAATGGTGGTGGTTACGGCTTGGATGAGCGTCTTCCTCTTTGCAATGCTCAAGACCTTATTTGTGTTGTACAGCCGGTGTTTCTAGAGAATAATCTTTGTAGGATATTTGTCTCTTTTGATTGCATATCTTGGTCATCTTTTCTTCTCTCTTTTCTTTGTTCTAGTCCTGAGGATACCTTATCCTTTCATGATGATCTTTTTCCTCCATCCTTGCAATAATCTCTCTTTTTGCATACTAATAATAATAATTCCTTGAAATAATCTCTCTTTTTCCATAATAATAATAATAATAATCCTTAGCACATGATATATCAATTATTTTTTAGTACTTTTCTAAGGTCCATTATTCTACCAACAAAATACAATAATAATATATTGTCCCCTGCAAAGTGAACTACAATTGCTTCCTTTCAAAGAATCCCGATAGGATGCCCTCTATGCTAGAATACAGGTTGCCAGACAAAAGCTGTAATCAACAAATTGAAGGTTACAAACCTACTGGTGCCTCTCAGCACCACTAGGTCCCCCACCATGAAGGGCGATATCCTTCAACACACTTGCGTACTTCCATCCCGTGACCCCTAAACCATGTGCCAGCAACATGGCCTCCAAGTCATTCTGCATGCCTATTAACCCATAGTAGACAGACAGAACGCAAACACCAATTATGCATTTGCTGCTTTAGAAGGAGACCACGAGATCATCTAAAAAGAAATATCATGTTTAGTGTTGCCTTAGATGAGACGAACAATATGCCAACCCACGTTTCAAAATACACTCGAGAATTCTTTCTTCATATGCTTCCATTAGTCTCACATATTTCATATTTTGCAGAGAATCATTTTTAGTTTAACAGATTGATTGTTTTAATCTAATTTGTTTCAGAGTGCCTGCATTGTTGACCTTCTTTTTAACCTTTACTAGTGCATTTACTCTTAGAATATCTAAGCATACTAGACTACTGGAGGCCTCTGCCACCCCTCAGCATCTAATGCAAGGAAACAGGAACATGCTTATTCTTAATCAACAAATCACAGAGACTAAAACTTCAATATGCATAGATCTCCACGATCTAGAGCACAGAATCAGCAAATAAAAACCCAATACTTGTGACAAAAATTTTAATTGCTCGACATATAGGGTTAAAACTTTACAAAGGAGATTCATTTACAACTGAAAGCAAGCTAAGATGGCTTCTGTATGACCAAAACCGAAGCCTGTGGAACAATTTCACTACAATAATTAGTTAAAACCATTTTAGGGATTCACAAATTTTCAGCTTATATTTCGAACACTGTCTCTATTGGTTTTGTCATGAAGCTATTAAAAGTTTTTCCTTCATGCGTGATATAAGTTTAAATTTTTCCTCTGCTTCAACCTGCTGGCGTATATCTGTTCTTGATGCTCGGTCTGGGTGGAATCTGAGCAAGGCTTGTTTATAAGCAGCATGCACCTGTTATAATTATTAAGATTTAGTAAACAATAATAGCATGGCATAGTGAAATTTATAATGCACAGCTTTTGTGTAAGTTGTTGTTGCAAACTCTCTTGTATTATTTGGTAGTTTCCCAACATTTGGACCTTATGACACAGATTTTTTTATAATATTTGAGATGAATTTTTCAATGCATAAAAGAAGCTGCCTATTTCAACTGACTCGGCAGAAGGCCATTTTATTTTGTTCGCAATTCAACCACAAATTTCTCTTACTTTAGTGTTGACATGCAATTGTAGGAAGCAGATTTTAAGTTTCATTTTTTCAAGTAGAACAGCACATTACACAGATACTGATTGATTTGCATCAACAACGAACAAGATATATAAGGTACAAGATGCCAAACTAATCACTCTGATATTTATCATTTCATGTTCAAACCAACCTAGTTCCTGTCCTTTTTCTTGAATAGAAAAAGAACCTTATTAGGAGAAGAAGAAGAATGTACCAAACACCAAAGATAAGAAAACCTTAGAAAAGAAAAGGCAAACAAAACAAAAACAGAAGGTAGTTCTCCACACCCCTCTCAACACAAACCAAGAAAGGGCCCCCAACTACAAACGAAGCCAGACAAAAAGAGCACAATCCAACCCAAGAAAGAAAAGATCAAACTTTAGAAACCCTGTTTTCCTGCTATACCCTCTTCTGTCTGTTCCCAATTATAACCTTACGAAGTAACTACCTCATTACATAGCTCTAAAATGACCTCACCTCCCATCACCTTTTGTTATTATTTTTTTTTTTTTTGGTGAACAATGCGAAGAAGAAAGACAGAACACAGACACAGCACCCAGCCACAGCAGGCACAGGAGCCCAGCCAAAGACAGCTACATCAAAGAGATGACATTCCTTCTAGGCCTCTCAACCCCTTCTTTATCCTCTCTTAGAAGATGCAGAATGGACTCCGGAGGATCATTCAACTCCACCATCCTCTCTTCTATGAATTGACCCATGGAAGCTAGGTCAGCGCAGACATTGGCTTCCCTAAAGATATGGTTTACTTGTCTCCCGTTCAGACAAGAGAAGAGCACTCTGCACTCCTGTAATATGGCACCAAGAGGAGGATCATCTGATTTACAGTCCTTCAGCAATCTAACCAAGACGGCTGAGTCAACTTCTACATCCAAATTAATGAATCCTCTTCTCACCAAGAAGAGACCCTCTCTTAACCCCGCCATCAAGAGACCCTCTTCTCCTCTCCATCAAGAGACCCTCTTCTCCTCTCCATCAAGAGACCCTCTTCTCCTCTCTGAGTCAACTCTTAGCCCCCAAATTAATGGCCTTTCCCCATGCTGGAAACAAAGCCCGCCACCCAGTCGCCTTAACTATTCCGGAAAATCCCCCCAGCCCTGGCACGACCTGAGGCCTGAGCCACTGCCCCATCTGTGTACAATTTCAGCCTTCCTTCCTGAGGGCAATCCCACTCAATCCTCCTGTCCACTCCTGCCTTCTCTCTCCCCTCACTCCTCCCAGCCGAATCTATCTCTTGCACCATTTTGATAGCATTTGCAGCCCATCACCTTTTGTTACACTTTTTTCTTTCAGTTACATAGACTAGAAATTTGGGCTTAGCTTCTAATGGAGCAATGCCAGGTTCAGACAACCTCAAGTCCAATTGAGAAGAGATTGTTTGGTAAAGGTTTAGGTCCAGTTGGCGCCAGAAGACTCATCTAAAGTGGGTTAGAGAAGGAATAGCAAGACTAGGTTCTTTCATCAGGTGGCCAATGGTAGGAGGCAAAGGAGTTTCATTAGAGGATGATGAGAATAACATAATCACTAATCATGCTTCTATTGAGGAGAATCTGTCCTATCATCAAAGGGATTGATAGGTTTCCACTGGAGACTTTTTGAGAGGGGTGAGATTTGGACACCAGTTTTCGATTTTGATAGGGATAAAACCCTAGGTTCAGATGGTTTTACTAAGGCTTCTTTCCAAGACTTTTGAGATATTGTGTGTGAAGATTTGCTTAAGACTCTTTGATGAATTTCATACTAATGGAATGGTAAGGGTATGAATTCAACCTTTATCACCCTTATACCTAAGAAATCATGTTCTTTAAAGGTAAAGGATTTCAGAAACACCAGTTTGGCCACCGGTCTTTATTGTATTGTAGTTAAAATTTTAGCTAATAGGTTATGTGTGGTATTAGATGACACTGCTTCCTATGATCAGAGTGCTTTTATTTGCAATAGATAGATTCTAGATGTAACCCTCATGTCAAATGAGATCGTTGATAGTGCAAGGGAAAATGATACAAGTGGTTTTCTTTTCTTCTTTTTTTTTATATAAAAGATTCTATATATCAAAAAAAAATGATAGGAGTGTTTCTGTCTTGAAATTAGACTTCGAGAAAGCTTATGACGAGAGTTGAGTTTCCTTAATAATGTGTCAAAGAATAATGGGTATGAGACTCGGTGGAGAAGATAGATTAAAGGATGTTAGAGTTTAGCTTGCTTTTCTATCATTTTTTTTAATGAATAAAAAGTTGTATTAATGGTTTCAACAGAAGCCACCCAAAAGGAAATTACAATGATAGAAACTTAAAGCAAGTCCCAAAAAAAAAAGTGACATCCGTGCCCATAGAATTTCTAAAAGCTCAAAAAGAAAAGGAAGATATCCGCTTAGCTTTGAGTTGATCTAAAGAGCTCTGTCAACCCTCAAAAGCCCTAAATTTTGTTCTTGCCACAATAGCCAAAAAATAGACAAAGGAACCAAAAAACACATCACCTTCACCTCATACATGGGCAAATACAACCAAGTCCGGACCTCATTTGCAATACTTCCCGCCACTGCCAAGAATAGTCAAGAAAACCCAAAACCATATTCTACAACTCCCTCATACACAGATAATGTAATAGAGGATGACAAATGGACTCAACATCAAATTTGCACATAAAACAACTATTCAAAAGATCCTAGCTCCTCTTTTGCAAATTATCCGAGATAAGAATACTCACCCACATTGCCTTCAACCCAAAGAAGAAACCTGAAGAGGAACCTGCACCTTCCAAATCTCCCTCCCAGCAAAATGAGAGAAATAGGAATTCATAGTAAACTGCCCTTCCTTCTGCCCCTTCCACCAGACATAATCAGCCATTGAAAATCCACTTTATAAAACCGTAAAAACGCAAAAAAAAAAAAAAAAAAAAAAAAAACTCAAACATTCTAGGCAACTCCCAATCGTTCACACATTGCACTCTGAACTTAAAGAACCATCATCCAGCACACTGAAACAATCACCTACCATGCGTTCCTTCAAACAAGCCAATCTATAGATCTCAAAACACTGAAACCTTAAAGTCAACTCACCACACCAAACATCCAGCCAACACAGAACATGATCTTCCTTTTCGACTCTAAACTGGACAAAAGGAAAAAAACTCTATCCAGCCCTTATTAATCCACTTCCAAATTCCTACACCATAGGGAGCCCTACCGTTATTAATGAAGAGTCGAAAATTTTGTTCTCAACCTTGTGTGAGTTAACGCTTAGGCCCTCTTACTCCTTTTCTTTTTACTCTAGTGGTAGGTCCTATGAGTCGGTTGATTGAGAAACTGTTCCACACTAATATTTTCTCAGGTCTTCAAGTAGGGAGTGATGGCAAGTACGTGCCCCACCTCCAGTTATCTCAGATTTACAGATGATCCTATTGTCTTCCTTAAAGGGGATGGTGATGGTTTTAGGCATATGATCATTATTCTTAATATTTTTTAAAAGAATTTCTGGGCATAAAATCAATATCTCTTAACAGTAGGCATTTTGGCATAAATGTTCCTAGAGAAATTTTCATCACTTGACGGGTACTAGTAATTGTTTAATGAGGGAATGACATTTCCTATCTAAGGGTTCCTTTGGGGGTAATCCTCAGATCGTTCAATGTTAGGACCCTACGAATAGAATTCGTAGGGGACAAGATGGGTGGAAGGGAGCTTTCTTTAACTTAGCTAGGCATGTCACCCTTATTCTTGCATGTTTGTCTGGCATACCCTTGTCTCTCCCATTTCAGGTTCCAATTGGGGTAGCGAATGAGGTTGAAAGGTTGATGAGTGACTTTGGGGGGTAATCCTTGGAATGTTCCTTTTCGGGACCCTACTGTGAATAGAACGCATAGGGACTCGATGGGTGGAAGGGAGCTTTCTTTACATTAGGTAGGCGTCAACCTTATTCTTGCTTGTTTGTCTACCAATCCCTCATATTTTCTCTCCCATTTCAAGTTCTAATTGGAGTAGCAAATGAGATTCAAAAGTTGACGAGTGACTTCCTTTCATCCTATAATGGGATGGATAAAAAAGAATATTTGATTAGTTAAGACTCAAGAATCTAAACCTAAAATTAACGGTGGATTAGATCTCCATACGGTGGCATCCAAAAACAACTCTTTGGCAAGCAAATAGTTTTAGAGATTTTTTTTAACCCAATTCTCTTTGGCATGGGATTATAAAAAGCAAAGTATGGTCTCTATCACAATTGATGAGAGATGACAATACTAGAGTGAGTTTCTCATTACAATCCTAAAAAATTTATTTCTCATTTGTATGATACCATCTTTAAGAAAAGAGAAACGCACTTAGTTACATATAGAAGCGGATCTAATGCTAGCCAAATAGATTTCTTTCTCACTAGGAGAGGTGATAAAATGACCTGTAAGGATTGTAAAGTTATACCGGAGGAAAGTGTAGCAACTCAACATAGACTCCTAATCTTAGATATATGTGTGCCTAAAAGGCAAAAGAAGTGTCGTCCATTTGTGGAGTCAAGGATTAGGTGATGGAATTTAAAAGGAGAAAATGTGAACACCTTTAGAGATAAATTAATTCAAGTAGCAAATTGATCCACTAATGGTGATTCGAAAACAATATGGAAAGAGATGTCTACAAATATTAAGAATAATATTAAGAATACAGGCAGGGAGGTTCTTGGTGTATCTAAGGGTCAAGCCCCAATAGGCAAGGCATCATAGTGGTGGAATGAAAAAATACAAACTGCTATTCAAATCAAACCAGAGTGTTATAGGAACCTTAAAGGTAATAGTAATAGCAATGCATATGAAAAATACAAAAGTATAAAAAAAGAGATGAAAAAGATTATCTTAGAAGCAAAGAGTAAGGTGTATAATGAAATATACAATAGACTAAAGACTAAAGATGGAGAAAGAGAGATCTACAGAATTACCAAACTAAGGGAGAAAAAGGGAAAAAATCTAAGCGGTGTTAGATGTATTAAGAGCGAAACCAATAGTATAATTATAAAGAATGAGGACAAAAAAAATATTGGAGGGATTATTTCGATCATCTCTTTAATGTTAAGAGCACAACAAATATAGAAAATATTGATATACCTGTAGAAGATATTAATAGAGACTTTAAACGTAAAATTCGTCCCAATGAAGTTAAGAAGGCTTTAAAAAGAATGAAAAGCAATAAAGCCATAGGACCAGATGGTATCCCCATATAAGTATGGAAATGTTTGGATGAATTTGGTATATTAATGCTAACATATATTTTCAACAAAATGTAGCAAACTAAGAGAATGCTCCAAATATGGAGGGAGAGTATAATTATACCACTTTATGAGAATAAAGGAGATATACAAGATTGATCAAACTATCAAAAAATTAAACTTATGAGCCATATAATGAAATTATGGGAAAGAATGATAGAATATAGATTGAAATTAGAGATAAATATGTCTCAAAATCAATTTATAGTTATGTCGGGAAGATCTACCACGGAGGCAATTCACATGTTAAAACATTTGATGGAGACATAGAGCATATAAGAGAGACCTACATATGGTATTTATTGATCTAGAAAAAACATATGATAGAGCTCCTAGAGACATATTGTGGTAGGCACCGATGAAGAAAGAGATCTCCTTGAGATACATTAATCTCATTAAAGATATGTATGATGAAGTTGTAACCAACGTAAGAACTTACAGGAGTATGAGCAATAGTTTCCCCATTAGCATTAGCATTAGCCTTGGGCTCCATCAAGATTCGACATTAAGTCCCCTCCTTTTTGCAATAGTGATAGACGAAATCACAAAAAATATTTAAGATGAAATACCATGGTATATGTTTTTTGCAAATGATATACATTGGTTGATGAAACTAGAGAAGATATTCGAGCTAAATTAGAGTTATGGAAGGACACTGGAACACAGAGGGTTTACATTGAGTAAATTGAAAATTGAGTATATGAAATGTAAGTTTAGCCACAATGATCAAAACGATGAAGAAACAATTATGCTAGATGGACAAGATATACCAAAAAGTGAACGATTTAGATATCTTAACTCGATCATTCAAAATGATGACAATATAGATGGAGATGTGAATCATAAGATTCAAGCAGGTTGGATGAAACGGAAAAAGGCATCCCGAGTTCTTAGTGAACGCACGATGCCACTACATTTGAAGGGAAAGTTCTATAGAACCGCAATAAGACCTGCACTATTATATGGTATTGAATGTTGGACTATTAAAAAACAATAAGAACAAAAAATGACGGTAGCAAAAATGAAAATGTTTAGGTGGATGTGAGGTAAAACTAAAAAAGATAGAATTAAAAATGAAGAGATTCGAAAAAAATTAAGAATTAGTTCAATTGTGGATAAAATGCAATAGTGTCGGCTGAGATGGTTTATGCATGTGCAAAAAAGACCCGAAGACGCACCCGTTAGAAGAGTAGAAAACTTGAATATAGGAGTAGAAAACTTGAATATAAGAGATCTAGTAAAACGTAGAGGTAGACCGCTGAAAACTTGGATGCAAGTGATCTACAAAGATATGATAATTAAGGATTTAAACGAAATGATGATGTTGGATAAAAATGAGTGGCGTAGAAGAGTCCATACAAATTAAATATCATATTTATTTATTTTTTATCTATTCATTTTATTATTATTATTAATATTAATACAATTTTTTTTTTTTTAATCTCTAAACTTGTCTCTCAAATGACCGACCCCAAATTGTTGGGATTAAGTCTCAGATTATTGTTGTTGTATGATACAATTCTTCCTATGGCGTCATTAAGACAGGTATTTAAGATAGGTGAGGGTTCTCGTGTGTTATTTGGGGAGGATACATGGATTGGGGATTCACCGTTGTCCACTTCTTTACCTCATTTTTATAGGTTATCCACACTTCACGCTGTTCCTATAAAAATTTTTATAATTGGGATCTTCTATAGAGCCTGCAACCACCCAAAATACCCCTATAACATACAAAACAGACTCCCACGAGGGTGTTACTCATGCACAATGTAACAAAAGATGAGAAACGAACCCAACCTCACTTTTACACAAGAAACAGTGATTCACCACTACCTCCCTCTTCGCTGTAAATTATCCAACATCAAATCCTCTCCCATAATCCTCCACGATACAGCCTACCCAATAAAAAAGGAAGAAGAAAGAAAGAAACCACTCGAGGAGGAACCACCGCCTTCAATATTGCCCTCCACAGAAAAACATTATGCCTATGCTATACACTTCTTCGCATCAATACTGAAAAAAAAGATTTAACTGTAAAGCAGCCTTTAGACTGTCCCAGCCAAACACACTTATCAACATCATTAACACCTATTTGTTGAGAATGGACCTGATCAAATAAAGTCAGTAAACCACCCACCTCCCAATCATTCAGCTTTCGCCTAAATGGGATATTCCAAACAACCTTCTGATTCACTCTTTGCCAACAATCTGATACCCTCACCTCCTTGGACCATGCTGATCATAACAAATCACGAAATCAATCCTTTAATGTTGTCTCCCGGCACCATACATCATGCCAAAACATCATATAGGTACCATTGCCTACATGAAAACGCAAAACCTACTGAAATCCATTCAACCTTCCATAATCCATTTCCACACTCCTACTTCAAACGTACACAGTCTGCACCTCATTTGACCCCCACCCACCACCATCCTCTCCATACTCTAGCACAATAATATGCCTCCACAAGACATCTCTCTCTGCGGCAAACCGCAACAGCCACTTCCCCAACAGATCTTTATTAAAGAACCCAAAAGGCTTCAGCCCTAAACCCCTCGCTGGATGGGTTGCTGCACACCCCCATCTCACAAGATAATATTTGAAAGCATTGCCAATCCCACCCCATAAAGGAGATTTTTATGGATACTCCACTTTTTAAGAATACTCTCTTCACAGTCATTAGAACTCATGCCCCATCTCACATGCCCAAGGCTTCAGTTCTAAAGAGGGGCTCCTTCCTCGGTGGCAAGCCCTGATTATAACTCATGCCCACTTTTTATGAATACTCTCCTGTTCTAACAACCACAGCAGGACAAATTGACTTCATGGAATTACAGCAGAGCATGTGAGTCTTTTTTTCTTTTATCTCTTTTTTTTTGTATAAAGCATCTGAGTAATTTATCCTTTTTCATCAGCAAAAAGAATTTTATTCAGGATTTAGAAAAAGAAAAAAAATAAAAATAAAAAATAGTGGAACATCACCAAGGAGGTGATCATCCACCGGAAATATTGACAGAGAATCTATGAAATCAACAACAAAGATTCAAAGGACTTCACAGTCAACCAAAAGAACAAGCATTTCTTAAAATCATCCGCAAAAATCATCAAGGAGTTCTCCACACCCTAAAAAATTCTTGTATCCTTTCCCAACAAACCAACCAAAACATGGCAAGAGGGAGCACTTTGCTGTAAAAAGGATCACACCCACTCTAAGCCCACAATTCATTCAGTACAGAGTTTGGAATCACCCAATATAGGTAAATTCCACATAAGACCGGTGTCCATGTGCACTGAAGAAGAATCAACAGAATCAAGCTCTGTTTAGCACAACACAAATCAATTTACCAAAACAATGCCTCCCCTTCAAAATTCTCCTGAATTAAAATCCTTCCTCAAGCCACCTCCCACATAAAAGAGTAATTCAATATTGCTACTCGTTTCCCTCCCAATGATGAAAGTAAGGCCTAGACCATATGAGAATGACCACAAAAAGTGGTTCTCATACTTTTCCTACCAAAGGCAGCAGATATTTTGTTATTTTTATTCACCTATTATACCAGGACTCCACTCAATGAATCCTCAGGCCTAAAATTAGAAGTGGTTGACAATGTTAATTCCTTTTCACAGTCCTGATCACTTAAGAGCTTTTGCGAATAGCATAAGAAGAAATTCATTGGTGAAGAAAAATATACAAAAGATATATCCAGGATGCTCCTCCTCCAAGGACACAAATAGAACAATCTTTCCAAATCCTAGGAATAACTCAAAAATTATAGCATTGCAGCCAAGGCCCAAAAAGATGCTAAGAAAACTATTTTATCCCACAACAAATTTGTAGGACAGCTACAATGTTTTAAGATCCAGGCATTCCTTCCAAGCCATACACACCAAAGGGTGCCATTAACATCACAAACCAAAAGAATTCTAGCATCCTTCCACAAAAGCCTTTGAAGTCCATAAACAAAAACTCCACAAGAAAGCATAGAACCACTCATTACTCTTCAATGATATATTTTCTTCCAACCTCTGAATTTTTCCTAAGCAGTCCTCTATTCCTCAGAGAGTCTCACTCAGTGTAGTCTTAAAGCATGGAACCACAGCACTACTGAAGACATGTAAGTTAATAAAGTATGTGTTTTTACCAATAAGCATTAATTTTTTCCTATATTACTTATTTCCATATAGTTAAGGAGCATATTATATATGTTTTGGATATCATCAATTTTTCCAATATTGTGAAGGATCATTTATAAGGTAAGTGATCTTGAAGCACTCGCTCACAGAGAACCCTAGTATAAATTCTCATCTGGGTAAAACAAGTAGCAAATAAAATGATATTGCATAATTCCAAATTGAGCAAAGACAAGTCCACATGCCCTTTGGGCAGCCATGGACAGCATTATGTGCATATCTGGCCATTTCAAATGAGATTTGGGTTTCATACACTCCTTCAAAACCAGTCAACAAGGGAACATGAACATATTATATGCAGATAAGTCTAGGTAAAACTGACAGATGCTCGACGATGAGATATTTATTTGTCCTCAACTATGCAACAAAACAGTCATTTGTTTGCACGAATGTGGAAGGGTTAAAGCAACTGACCTGATGCGACAAGGGACTACAACCCCCTCCAACAGGAATTCCTAAACCACGAAGCAGTGAGGCCATATCTTGACAAAGCAGCTCCAGTTTATGAAGCTCCCTCCTTACTTCTACACGCAGTTCCTCTTTCAAGCTCAAGTGCTCCTCAACCTTACAAAGGCATCAGATCGCATAAGAAGAATTATTCGATACCCGTTTAATGCCACAAAGGGGATATTTATAATTAATTCAATTTTTAATAGGAAAGAGGACATAAATATAGGTATATAAAATGGAGAATTAGAGAATGCCACTAGTACAACCTAAAGGTCAAACAAGAAGTTGACAAAATTGATTATAGCCACTTGGGATGAAAAAGTGTGAAGAGAAAAACATTAGAAAGTTTCCTTTTTTTATTTGATAAAAGACCATTGAAAAACATTAGGCTGCATGGATTATTAATATAATTGCTTCGTGCTTTTCCAATCCAAAAAAGGGAATTTGAAGCCAAATATTAATGAAGCCGAACAAGGGCCATCAGTGACATTAAAACCACTTTTGTTTCTCTCTGTCCACACCAGTCCAAAAAAGGCCGACAGGATTCTTCGGTGAATGAGACTAAGAAGGTAATGAAAATTTTTTCTAATGCAAAAGGTAACAAAATTCAAAAAGAGCAGCAACAAACTAAAACCTTCTTTTGAGTCTCTCGAATTTCTTCCAAACGTTGTTTTTGTCTTTTCTCCATGTCCAACAATCGCATGGCTTCAGCCTTTCTTCTCTTACGCAGCCGCTGTGCTTCTTCGGCCTGCAAAGAAATCAACAAGCTCCTTGTCAGCTGATAAAAAAAGACTATTTTGGTAAATAAAGAATAAAGAAAAAAGACCTATTTGAGGACATATAGACAACTTACCCTCATAAAACAAATATAAAAAAATAAAAAGAACAATTTATCCTTTGCCTTGCAGGCCAAAGTTCCTTAAATGGAAATAGAACACAACTTCCATGCTTGGACCAAAGGCCTCCACCTACTAGGCGCTTTTATTGATTTCCAACTACATTATGTCCAAGGATAAACAAAAACCGTGCATGGAAACAAAGCATCTCTATCTTGATTGTGTGAGAAGTATTCCATATTCTCAACAACCCTTTGTCTAGGCATATTATAGAATGAGATATTTCTTTACAACTGTTTTTTGTAATAAGGCAACATAAGGAAACCCATGTTAAGTTGTGAAACGGGTAAAATAAAATACTAAGAATACATACGTACAAACCAAATCCAAACATTTTAGGCACATATGTTCACCACATATCCTAATACCTAATGATCGCCTCAATGGTGGTATGATCTCATTTACACTTAGCACTTATTATCTTTGCAAAAAAATAACATGTTCATTGAGGAGGAAATGGAACAGAAGAATTGTGCAAATCCAAAAAATATTAATGAGAAAGAACTGGTTTAAACTTGAGTTTCTATAAGAGGAGAATAGAACAAAGGATGGACTAAGAGAGAAGAATTTATGCTATCAAACCTGAATCTGCAATTGCCTCTGTCTAGAAGCCCATTCTTCTTCTATTGCTCGTTTGTACTCATCAGTCTCCTTGATTTTCTCCCGTATACCAACTATGTTGTCCTGAAAAGTGCCAGTAACATTATCATCTGGACCACATTCACCATTTTCATTCTGTACCCAGCTGCTAGAGGTAGGCTCATCACAGGGTGTTTTTCCCTCCATACCAGAGTTTTTTGGGTAAGTTTGAACCTCATCTTGCTGTTTGTGACAAAATGATGGTTTTTCATCAATTGGCGCACCATTCTCCTGACCAACAGAGTTGTCGGTCCTCAGAGAACGAATGTGACCGAAAAAATCTTTGACTTGAACATGTCCAAGCTTGTCCAAAGAAGGATCAACACCACGCCTAAACTCTGTGGCATGAGATGACTGTGATCTCTTAAAGCACAATTCGCTGTGCAATGATCCTCCTTTCTCAAAACTTGTTCTGTCACACGCAGATGGAGATTGATTGCAACTAAAAGGTCCCTGAGGAATGTCTGGAACTTCATCACCAGATTGATGACCATCAACACTAGTTTCTCCCAAAATTTTCTTCTCCATATCCTCAAAAGAGGTGTCCTCAAAATCCCAATGTACACCATGCCCACCAAGACCACCCCTTTTAGCAGAACTTGTGCTGCCGTGGTCAAAATTTCCATTTATTTCCTCATTTTGATTCATAGGATCCTTTTTCTTATTAAAAGCCTCAGTTCCAGCTTCAGTCTCAGATGGTGAAGGCTTGTTGTTTTGAATGTTCTCCCTAAAATTTGCTGAATGTGGTCCATTTTCAGGATCCAGAGAACAGCCCCCTAAATCTGTGGCAGCAAAAAAAGTAGATGGATTCCCATTCTCCCAGGCATAATCGCTTGAACCTGAGAAGCCTGGGGCCTCTGTATGCAACTCTTCTGCATTTTCATCATAGACCATATCGTCTGTAGAAGTATGGGAATCGGAAGCACTAGTCTGATCTTCCATACCAAATTGTGCACAGTTGGGATCATGAAACCTTTTTCTCTTTAATGAAGCTTCTTCCCATTGTTCACGAAACTTTCCAGAAGAACATTCCAAGATCTCACAATCTGAACAATCACTTTCAGATGAACTGCTCCCAGGGTCCAAAACAAATCCATAACGTTTTCCAGATGCAGCTTTTTTGGAGTAGGTTCTCTTGCACTTTGGCATCTTCACTGGATATCTTTCCCAAACAAACTGACACTCCTCACCATCTGAGTCTCCAGAACTGTTTGTATGATTGGGAACTGAATAAGATTGCTTGTTTGAGGTGGCATCACTATCAAAATCACCTCCACCACCATTTTTATTGTCGCCTTCGGTGCTTTCATCTTCATCAATGCTAATTATACTTTGGGAAGGTAGATTTTTTCCTTTTCTCTGTAAACCAGAACTTCTTAAGTTCTGTTGCAGAGTTTCGGGAATGTCAAGCAAAATAACATTTGGGAAACTATCATTATCAACATCTATGAGCACAACATCATCAGCTTTCTCTTTCATCTTACACTTTCTTAATGACTTCAGCCCTGACGATGATTCAGGTACAGAGAAACCCCATGGCTTTCCTCTTCCACTCATTAATTCTGCACAGTACATATCTAATATAAGTACTACTTCTGGGGAGATATCTAACACAATACAATTGAAAAACAACACACCCCGCCAGGACCAAGTATATAATAAAAACAAAGAATTGTCAAAAGATCAGTTAAAAAAATAAATAAATTAGCATATGAAAAGTAATTAAACATTATAAGAAGGATCATTCATCCTCATCTCAAGGAATCTAACTAACCTTATAAGCTAATCAACTGGAAGGTGAATACTTACTGCAATTGAATAACAACAAGAAAGTAAATCACATGATTCAACATTCACGATACTAATATTAATTCAACACAGCATCATAATGCGATCATTCTCCTATACCCTTCAAAAATTTAGCCTCTAACAGATCAAAAACATGCGAAAACAAATCATAGAAGTAGCCATTTCGTAAATCAATCCACATACCCAAAGGAACTAATCTGAGTGATCATGCGAAGGCTAATTCCAGGGAAAACGATAAAGCACCCGAGAAAACCCTAATACCTCACACCACTGCATGTGCTTTATCAACAATTAAATATGCGATGAAGGAAAGCCTAACCAAGAAAGGAAGTCAACCCAATTGCAAAAACATGGAAACAACAAGAAAACTATTTTTTTTTCTAGGTGGAAGGCAAGGTTAAGGAAACCCTAATTCAAAAGTGAGCACGAGAGGAAGCAAATAATTGATTAATCAAATCAAGAATCAAACAACAATTCTGAATTTCAACTTACCTGCGTAGTAAAATCTTTCGAGCTCCTCGAAGAGAGAGAGAGAGAGAGAGATAGAGAGAGAGAGAGATGATAGGAGGCTTGAGCAAGGGCTGAGTAAGAGAAATATAGAAAGTTCAAAATCCAAAAGGTGAGAACACAAATATGAAAAACGAAATATTGGAGAGAGAGAGAGAGAGAGAGAGAGAGGCGTGATTTGTCATTAAGAGTGCGTAATGCCCACGGTCAAACAAGATTATGCGTGGAAACTTCGTATCCCCGAAAGGGTATCTTGGTAATTTTAACTTGAGTGCTCCCTTGCTAAAACCATTTATTTAGGGTATTTCTTAGAAAAAGAAAAAAAAGGGTTCAAAAAAGTGAGATGGGATGGGAAAAAAGTTAAAAAGTTAAAATTCAATTTCACATGAAATTGAAACAAATATTAGCAGCAATAAAATTGAAAAAAAAAATAAAATATGTTGTTTCCCTTTTTCTTATATTAGCAGCATTAAAATTGAAATAAATTTGTTAAAAAAATTGTAAAAAGTAGAATTTTAGGGTGAAAAAAAAAGGCAAGTGGGGATATATAAGGATTATTAGATAAATTTTTGGAAACTCAAAAATATTTCTATATTTATTTTATTAATTTTCTAAAAAAAAGATAAATGATAATATTTTAAGATTTTAAACCTCTTATAAGAGACATGTATCCAAATGACCCACTAAAAAAAAATTTTTTAAACAACTCCAATCGAAAAAAATTTTCCCAAATAACCCGAATTTATCGGGAGTTGGAGACGCGACACACTGTGTCGCGTCTCCAACCCGCGACAACCCAAAGTCCAGAGAGAGAGAGGAGTCCGCGGGGGGAGGGAGAGAGGGGAGGAGAGCGGCGGGGGCGGAGGGGGGAGGGAGGAGCGCGGCGGGGGGCGGCAGGGGGAAGGAGAGAGAGGGGAGGACCGCGACGGGGTGCGGAGGGGGGAGGGAGGGAGAGAGAGGGGAGAGGGCCGCGGAGGGGGAGGGAGAGAGAGAGAGGGAGGGCCGCGGGGGCAGAGGGGGAGGAGAGAGACACAGCGGAGGGGGGAGAAAGAGAGAGAGGGAGGGCCGCGGGGGGCGGAGGGGGGAGGAGAGAGACACAGCAAGGGCGGAGGGGGGGAGGGAGAGAGAGAGGGGAGGGCCGCGGGTGGGCGGAGGGCCGCGGAGGGGGGAGGGAGAGAGGGAGGGAGGGCCGCGGGGGGGCGGAGGGCCGCTGAGGGGCAGAGGGGCGGAGGGGGGGAGGGGGGGAGGAGGGAGTGAGAGAGGGAGGGAGCTCCCCCCTCCGCCCCCCCCGCGGCCCTCCCTCCCTCTCTCCCTCCCCCCCTCCGTTGTGTCTCTCTCCTTCCCCTCCGCGGCCCTCTCCCCTCTCTCTCTCTCCCTCCCTCCCTCCCTCCCCCCCTCCGCACCCCGCTGCGGTCCTCCCCTCTCTCTCCTTCCCCCCGCCGCGCTCCTCCCTCCCCCCTCCGCCCCCGCCGCTCTCCTCCCCTCTCCCTCCCGCGGACTCCTCTCTCTCTCTCTCTCTCTGGATTTTGGGTTGTCGCGGGTTGGAGACGCGACACACTGTGTCGCGTCTTCAACTCCCGACAAATTCGGGTTATTTGGAAAAAAAATTTTCGATTGGGGTTGTTTTAAAAAAAAAAAAATTTATGGGTTATTTGGGAACATGTCTCCATCTTATAAAACTTAGAAACAAAATATTGACACAATCTTTGATCACCATAAACATGTCTTCTCTTTGTCAATAATGACGAGTATAGAGCATGAATGCATGTAATGAAATAGAATATGTTTTCATTTTTAAAACCTATTATATATATTTATATATATATATATATATATATATATATATATATATATATGTGTGTGTGCTATCTCGAGTGCTTCTCTCAATTTTTCCTTTCCTTTTTTTTTGTCCTTGAAAGTTAGGTTTTGTATCGATGCTTAGTTGGTCTGGTAATTAAGTACTGATATTGCTTGATTAAAATTTTGGATTCATTTTTTATGTATAACAAAAATATTCATGAAAAGAGTTTTATTTTTAATGATTTAATTGGAATCGATTCGGATTTAATCAAATTTAATATTATTAATGATCTGTAATTTATTAAAAATGGGATTCTTATGAACCCAAACCTTGAATAAACTTTTAGGGTAACTATTATAGTTAAAATTTTTCGTTACATTTTTAAGTTTTAGAAATTAATCTGATGCATCAAGGGTATTCTTTTTTGATTCCCCCCCCCCCCGGCACACGAAGCATGCTGATGAAGATGGTGAGACATCTCTTTATTGAAATTTATTAAGTATGGTTCGTTGGTTTAATAGAATGTGATATTAGGTCCCTTAATCAAGATTTCGAGTTTAACTCGTAACTTGAGTATAAAGTAGACTATATTGGAAGGTTAGTTCCTAAATGGATCACTATAAATTTCAGTTCGAATTAATCAGAATATAGTTTATAGTAAAAAAAGAAATTTATGGGGCCTATTCACCGTAAATAATGCCTTGGACCTCCTTTACTGTACTATAACCCAAGATACCAAGATCTAGGCATATATAAGCCGACTCTCTTCCCCGGCCCAACCCAATATAGTGACAAATTTACCATAAAAAGGCATTTCTTCTGATCTATTTTATATTAAGCAAACCCAATTTCTCAAACATAAAAATAAATAATCTCCAAAATTCTTTCCTTGTGATAAAATTGTTAACTTTTAGCGGTAATGTATTAACATTATTCTTTTATTTTTTTAGTACTTGACCACCGGTATCTAGATTACCCAACTAATTCATTTCGATCATTGTGGAATTCAATTTAGGGATAGATTCTTCCGGTATAACATTATTCTTTTATTAAAGTTATATTTTGAAGTCGAGAAGAATTTTTGTAGAGGCAACTTTGTCACCTAAAAAATTATAATTAGACTTTGTTAATTAGGAAAATTTGGTCTTTTGTGGAGTAAAAATGTAAAAATGTACAACACAACTATAAATATGACTAATTTAACAAATATATATATTGCAAAGTTTCGTGTCACAATTTTTATTCTATGTAATATAGTACTATAGTACTCTAGCGTCGATAATCTAAAATTTGGCATTGGTAATTAATGAAAAATTTGATTCAATGGAACCTCTTGCATTGACTTCTTGATTGAGAGTTTTGAAGGGAAGGGAAGGGAAGGGAAGTGGAGGATTAGCAAGGGTGTGGACAGGAAGGCTGAGCTCAGGAGATTGCACATCAACATCTCTCTGTTTGGGGAAGTTAAAACTATTTATAATATGATTATAGAATATCTTTATCAAGTTGTGGCCCTGACAACCTTTTAACCTTTGCAACCGGATAAATATACTTAATATGCTTTGCTAATTTCTATAATTTCGTGATTCTGCAGCTATCTTGGCAACTGGGTAAGCTTACCAATGCTGTAAATTTGAAGGAAGAAGAAATCATGACTTTCAATGATCTGATCTTACACATTAACTTCTGCTAGTGGAATACATCTTCAAAATTTTTGAAACAATCCAAATGGGGTTTCAGAGAAGTGATAAGGCATCAAGAAACAATGATTCACCTTCGGATCTTGTTGGGACAAAAGATCTTAAAAATGTAGCACTAATTAAATCTATCAGATGCATTTATATGGTTTCGCAGTAAAAGTTTTCAAAGATTTATAGAGGTTCTATGACAATAATATAAAGGAAGCTTCTTCATGAACATATCAAAAAAGGACAATTTAACAACAAGAACAGCATAAATCCTACACAATACAGAACAAACAATGCATAAATTCAATGAGACGCTGCAGTATTTTCCTGAGGCAGAAATGGTGATTCAAGGAAAGAAGGCAACATAAGAGGGGAAAGAAGAGGAACTGGATCTTTATTGTTATGATGAAAACTAGAAAATGAAGTAGAAGCTTGAATCTCTGCAACATTGAGATCCCGAGGCACCACCGGGGGCTTTAGCATTAGAGGAAGTGGAGCTCGCCTTTGCAACCGGCTCACTGGCCTTCTTGACACAAACTCATCCTTCGGAACAAATCCTGGGAAGCCAGGAAACTCTGCATCAGTCTCCTCCATCACTGAGAGAGAGAGAGAGAGAGAGAGAGAGAGATGAAGCTTGGTTTTATGAGAACATGTAAGTATATATTTGAGATACTTGAATAGATTTTGGCCGAGAGAACATGGGACACACCACATAAATTTGGCTTTTGGGGGAGCATGATCCTGCATGTATTATGTGGGCCAAAATTTGTCAAATGAGAGCATGACACGTGGATAGTAGCACTAGTTTAAGAGGAAAACTAAATAATTAATTCTTTTTTTTTTATTTTTATCGACCAGTATCCGAGTTTTATTCTATTAATTCAGTTTGAATACAGTGGAATCTATTAAGGGATTGGCTCTCTCAAATCTTATTTTTCCATTTCCATAAGTCAAACCCAAAACTTATGATTGGTAGTATAGTATCCTATTATTATACCCATAAGAGTTTGACTCGATGGATACTATATTAAAAGAGAATTTAATTTTTATCTTAAAATCTATATGATATGTTAAAAAATTCTCAAATTTACACCGAAATTTATGTTAATTGATATGTAAGTTAACACTAGTTATTCATTTTACTAATTAAAATTAGCATATCTCGTTAATTTTAATTTTTAATTTGACCGGAAATACAGTAAATGAATACCAAAATATATTTTGGCAAAGTATTGGTTGCCTAAAGTTTGCGGCAATCCATTGATGTGATGAAAAGCCTTTTTTATTGCCATTATTGGAAGTTTACATTGCTGAGCCATCACGTGAGAGAGGAATCAGTGGAAAGCATTATAAACAAAAATAGACTAAACAAAAGGTTTCAGTGACAGAAACATAATGTGCATATGATACCACCTCAACCATTTCACTTTCCTATTGCAATTTTTTCCACACAATCTGATTAGAATCAGAAGGGGATTGAATGGGGTATCAATTTTTTGTATGATTTTCTTTTTTGCATAATTAATATGACAATAAAATATTGTCATGCTAACCTAATACATGAGATATTATAGATATATATAATATATTTGTATAAAATTATGCCTCATTATTGATGAGGCATCTCCCAAAGCTAACAGGGTAGGATCTTGATCGTTGACTCGGACTAAAGAACAATGGTGGGTGTGTCTCGGTTACTGTCCACTACTTTCAGTTCCCTCTTTTTTCTTTGTAAAATCCAAAAATTCGAATTAAAATATCTTGAGCCCAGAAAAATGCAACAGTAAAAAAAGTTACCCACCTACATTTTGGAGATTAAGTCTCTTAATCAAAATCTCAAATTAATTCTCATTAATAAAAAAGTAGATATCAAAAGAATTAATTTTTAAAATAAATCTCATTATTCAAATCAAATGAGTCGAATAATCTAAATATCGGTTAAACAATTAAAAAATAAATAAAAGAAGTCACCCAAGTAGTGCATCGATGTCTTCTCAATGCATCAATGCAACAAATAATCCGACTAATGTTTTTTTTTTATTATATCAAACGGTATTTGAAATCATATTTCGACTAATCTGGTTTAAGATTTGCAGTGACCCATTTGAGGGGGCTACTTCCTAACATAGTTTTTTTCTTCCCCAAAACGCGAATCAAACTCATGATCTTGATTAAAAAATCTAACGTCACGTCCTATTAAACCAACTAACCGTTGATATCTAGCTAATATCTGACCAAACTTGCATAGGTGTGCCAATGAGTTTTGGCTCAAGTGACACCTTCCTCCCTCTCCAGATAATAGGCTCGTATTCAAATCCTAGTATGAATAAAAAAAAATTGCATAGACGTAGTAATAGAGTATAATATTCTCTTAATCATAGGTCTCAGATTTCAGCCATGAGAATAAAAAAAATGAAATTTGAAAAGTCAATCTCTTAATAGATTTCACAATATTCGAATCGAAATAATAAAATAAATCCAGATACCGATCTGTAAAAATAAAAAAATAATAATAATAATAACTCAACTAGTCCCAAGGGGATAGTTTAGTGATATAATTCTCCTTCCCTAACTCGAAAATTTTAGATTTAAATTTTTATACAATAAAAAATAATAATAACTCGGTCAATGTTTGAGCCCATGAGAATGGACTTAAAGTTTTGTGGTTTGTCGTACTAATAAATCCAACTAATGGTAGGCCCTTCTTGTGTCCTTGTTAGATCAAGATTTCAAACACGTTTAATAACACAACCGCAAGATGCAATGGGCTGCGACATTTTTATAAATGGCAGGAACCGTCCTGGTTTCCTTGTTTAATATACACACTGTTTGGTTTGGAAGAAGGACAAAAAATTAATAAAATAGGATAGAAGAATGGTATGGAAATTTTAAAAATGTATAAAGTAAAGTTATGAAAGATAACTTATTAAATTTTTTTGTTTCAGTCTCTATTCCTTATGTCCCCTTAACATAAATTTAATTTATATTTATCGGGAGACAGATAATTTTTTTATTTCTTTTCCATATTTATAAATCAAATTTGATATTATTGTTATTATTATTATTATTATTTTCTCTTTTTTCTATCTTATATTGATTTTTCAAATAATTGATCTTAAAATTGAGATTAATGTTCGTTTTGTTATTATTATTATATTATAAATCAAATTTGGTTTTTATTAAAGATCTGAATGGTTAAGAACTCTTACTCAAGTATTTTTCCGATGTCGAGATATAGTATTTGAACTTTTATCGATATATATTTTTTTGATTTTTGTGACTCTTACGTTTAAAAAAGAAAAAATTATAAATCAAATTTGATATTTTTTGGCCTTTGTCAATTATGACCTCAGACGTTGTGGTTTAAATCACATAAATATTCTTTGCCTTGATAAGACTGTACATGGAACCTTCCTCAAACTTCAACAGCAGAGATCTCGTGCATTAGACAATTTTTATGTTTTTATGTTTTTATGTTTTTATGTTCCACACAGTGTCTTTTGAATTTGCACATCAGATTCAAAGTGAAATTGCACATATTTAGACTTGGGGATGTTGATTTTGATGTGAATTCATAGCATATACCAAAGGGTTAATTATGTGAACGCATAACTTTTTTGACCTTTTGGCTGAGATCAGTGTTTTGCATATGATTCGAGGCCCAGCCTTAAAAAATAACACATTTGTCACCATCTAATTAGTTGTAAATTTAACCATTTTTCGATGTCGAAGTTTGATTTCAAAGTTTCTGCTACTATATATTTTTTTATTTTTATTACCGATATTTGAATTTTATTTGATTAATCCGATTCGAGTACTATGAATTCATCTTAGAAATTGACTCTCTTAAATTTTTTTTCGTTATTCTCAGAGTTTAAACTTAAGATATAAAGAGATAAAATATCCGATCATTCAATCCAAATGAGTTTGATAAAGTTTCTTCAACTATATCCTTTACAAAACGATGGTGTGCGTGATTTCAAAGTTTCTGCAACCATATAATAAATAAAATGATGGTGTGCGTCCTCCTAAAAATTTTGTATGACCAGAGATAGAGAGAGGACATGGGGCTCAAGGAAGCATCGTTCCATGTCTTCAACAATGACGAAATACAAAATCTGTTCTAACAAGTGTCCATGATTTTTTTGTGTGGTTTTTCTACATTAGAGGAGGGTACATGAGGGAAGAAAGAAAGGTTCTCTTCTCCTTCTCTTTCTTTCCTGAGTTCTTTAAGTCAAGCATGGGAAATTTCCTTGGAACTCCATGGCCCTGTCAAGCAAAGGCAAATTCCTATGATTATGATGTTTCGAATGTCCTACCTTTTAAGGGCATTCACATATGGTAGCACACCACTAGTGGCTTCATTTTTCCATTGAAGACACACAGAAGGTAAGATAAAGAATGACTAGGGACATTGACTCCCTTAGGGGCTTAGCAATCTTTCAACTTATTTGTACTCAAGTTGGGATATTTTAAGTCGTATGAAGTATGGCGCACTACAGGTGTGGCGCAAGACAGATGACGTGTCATCACCCCATACATAAACGTGTTACACATCGGCCATTACCCATAGTGCCAATTATTGAGGTTGTGAAGAAGACATGTTTATGTGTTCCATTTATATGAACCTTTTGCTTTCCTCTCTCTCTCTCTCTCTCTCTCTCTCTCTCTCTCTCTCTCTCCGAGTCAATAATACATGCTTGATTTGATTGCTTTTTAGGAAATATCAAAAGTGCACACACCCTCTCACCATGTTTTAGTCAAATTCACTTTTCAATTGGATAGGACTTCATCTTGATTGGTGGATGAGAAACTGCATATCAACAAGCACAGATCATCTTAAAGATTGAGAGCTTGATCAGAGTTTGTCTTGACTACTCCCTCTATCTATTGCAACCACGGACTTCCAAAGTCTGAAATACATAGTAGACAGTAGTCAAATAAAAAAGTTCATTCAATTAATCAAAACTTTGACAGAGGAAGTCTAAAAACAATTAACTATGTACAGAGGTTTAAGATAACATTTGATTCTGCATTACATAGTTAAGATTTCTTTTTCCTTTGCTTTTGGGGTTCCAACGTTAAGTTGGATCCACGTAATACATAAAGATGGAACAAAGAGTAGACAGTAGGGACTTTACAGGTTTTCACTTTGGCTTTTCTTCACTCTACTAGGAATGGCTTCTTGCTACTAAAATTTTTTCAGACCAGAAATCGGCTAAAAAAAGCCTATAATATGTGAAGTTTGCAAATGAACGGTTGCTATTTACATAGGTTGAGGTTATGATACTATAATTGGATAACTAAGAGTATGACCTAACCAACCCAAAATTAACAAACGATCTGGACTTGAAGAGACCACCAAAGAGAAACCTTGTTGGAGATTCTTGAACTGATTTGGCCTCTTCAGGGTTTCCCTTCACCTGAAGAATGGTCTGGCCAATTGCTTGCCGAATGGCATCTATGGTCTTGGCATCAACCGGGTACCCTGAGGCATCACGAACATAAAATGTATTCATTGCTTTGCCTGATCTCGTTGTCACTTCTGCTCTAGTAACAGTAAGGCTATTCTCACGGAATATGCGAGTGACATCAGATAGTAGCCCGACTCTGTCAGTGGTGCAGAGCTCTAGCTTCAACCCCTAAATAGAGAGGCAAACAAAAGGGTTAGTTAAATAATGTCCAAAGCAGGCCAAAGAACAGTAAAACAAGAATATGATCTGTCAGGACGTCTGCTTGCAGCCTATATTTGATAGTCATGTTGTTGTAGATGACATTATATTCACAGAGCTTGGACTAAAATAAATAATGTAATGCATCTATAGCACAAGAAGGCGT
The DNA here is from genome assembly GCA_033439265.1 of Dillenia suffruticosa. Lineage (NCBI taxonomy): Eukaryota > Viridiplantae > Streptophyta > Magnoliopsida > Dilleniales > Dilleniaceae > Dillenia > Dillenia suffruticosa. The sequence goes on from JAVTVX010000024.1 coordinate 5,485,154, forward strand.
GGACAAAAACTAATACATACAGAATCCAACAAAATGAACACAAAGTTGCAATAGATAAATGGGCAAAATCAGAACTCTGATAGCATAGGTTTTAATATTAACAAGTGACACAAATTTGATGTTGTTTGCAACCAAATGCTTTCAGATGGACAAAATATGAATATCAGTTTAACATAACTTCCAAAGTCCTAAACTACATTAATAAAGTCATTTGCACTCAGAAAAAGACATAAGTTAGGATGAGGATTGTCACCTCGGATACTCTTCTTTCAATGGCTGCTTCAAGGCATTGAATCACTCTTTGTCTCTCAGCATCTGATTTCACAGGGGACCCGTCTATATGTCTGATATAATACTCCTTCAACAGAATTAAGGAAAGGAATTTTAATCCACACACTGAAGGAGACGCCTATGCATACATAAGCTAATTTCCTTCTTTACCAAATAAAAGCAAGACAATACGAATCCACAGCATATCTAAGGCATTATGATATACCTGATATGCTTCCGGGCCCTCAGCATCAACATTTCCATGAAAAACCACATATTCCATGTCTGTCAAGGTGCACACAGTGTCAAAGAGAAGCTTTGGTCTATCTTTGCTAGTAATGGTGACCACCGAGTAATCCTTATCATACCAATTAACTACATTAACATCAGGCCTTTGCTTCCCATCCGAATCATCATCATTGATGCGTTCATAGTCACGGTCAGCAAACATCATCTGGTGAAGCCTTCTTTCAGTGTGAGTGGACCCATGAGACACCGCAGTCCTAGCTCCCCTAGATTTGTTGCTTCCTCGCAGTACATTGAAAAGAAGTTCCTTAATTCTAGAGAGCCTATCTGGGTCAGTAATTGCACAACCAGTTTCTTCATCTGTTACATGCATTACAGCTGCAGCCCGGGTGTTGTGGGTCCAAACCTCAGCATTCACCACATTGCACTTGAGATGAGTAAGCACCGCACTCACCTCTGACAGTAACCCCGGTCTATCACTACCTGTTAACTCTATTGACGTGTGATCCATTGATGGTTTAACCCCCACAGATCTCCTCATGTAGGATGAAAAGCTCGAATCCGGCCCTAATGACTGAAAGTGATGGCATAAAATCAGGTGGGTTAATTAAAGAATAAGCAAAAATGAGTGAATTAGTAAAAGAAGTATCAATCAAGATACCAACTGACCTTCTGAATGTAATCAAGGATTCCTTCATCTGTAATCTTGTTTCCATCTCCATCAGTAACATTAAAAACTGATTAAACATAACAAAATATCAGATTTTGATTTGATGTGATTAAGGGGGAAATTCATTTAATCAACCATATCAAGCTAAATGAGATTTAATTACCATCCATGAACCATCCACCATCAGAGGATATGTAAGCTTTAGTAATAATAAGGTTAAGATCGGTCAGTATTTGTACAACTTCTAGAAGAATTCCATGTTTGTTCGCACTATCAACCTGCAACATAAAATGGGGAGAAAAACCCACAAAAATGAAATTACCAAATGGAAAAATTCAAGGACAAAGATGAAGAGATTAAAGGGGACAAAAAACAAGCCATACCCTAATAACAGTTGCATTCTTACAAGCTTCGTTATCAATAACAACCCTGACACATCAAGATGACATGACAAAAGAGAAGTAAATCTCAAGACTTATCACAAAAAGGGCAAAGAAACCCTCCCCCCCCCCCCCAAAAAAAAAATCATAATACCTGGGTGGGTTTACTCTTCTAAAGAGTTTCTCATATTCATCATCCATATCTTGGGTAAAGCTCATTCTTGGCTCTGCAAAATTCATTCAATTCTAGGTAAAAAACAAACAATTGACAATTAGCAGGTACATTTGAACATGAACCATGTATGATATAAGCAAATATACTTTTCAAAAACATGTAAGCCCGCAGACACTAACGAACAAGTCATTGCAGACAGACCAATCCAGAAGAGGGGTTAAAAAAAAAAAAAAAACTAAAATAACCTGGAGACCAATTAAACCAATCAAAACCCAGAAGATGAACCTAAACTTCCACTAAAAACCACTTTCTTGCTGAAGAGGGAAGTCTGATTTTTATGCATCAGCAGGACCCCACATAGCAATTAGACCATCGAAACCCATTAGAAAGAAAACCAGCTTCGCACAGAGTGCGAGAGAGAGAGAGAGAGATGGAGAAATTAATTTCACAAAATCATAAATCAGGAGTTGAAAAAGAAAATGCCATTACTGAAGCAATAAAACCCATTTAAGAACATAACCCGTTTAATTAAAAAAAAAAAGAACAGAATAACAAGAATTAGAAACGACCCACGGAGGAAAGCAGAAGAAAATTCCACAAACGCCCACAGAAAAGTAAACGGAAATAGAAGAAAAAAAAACAACAAGAAATTGACATTTACCCATTGGAAAATTGCCTATGATTTTTTCCTCTGCTACACCTGATTTGCTCTAATTCTTTATAACAATATAAACACCAACAAAGAAATCTCCACTTCTTCAAATCTTCACGCTTATGTTTTTCCCCAATTTAAACTTTTCAATCTCTCTCTCTCTCTCAGCTCTGGTTTCTCTCCTTTTCGCTCCGGTTCTCTCTCTCTCTCTCTCTCTCTCTCTCTCTCTCTCTCTCTCTCTCCTCTCTCCGCCTCTCAGTCTTTTTGGTATTCTAAATTTTCGAGTCTATCCCAGGGAAACCGAATACCGGTACCCTGTACTTTATAAAGGGAGGAAGGGAGACAGAGCCTTCACCCAATGCGCATCAGGCGTATGTTAGCAACAGACCTTGGGTTGGGTTTTTCGAAGCCAGAGGACTCAGCGGCCAGAACTAAAGTGCGCCGCGTCAGCGTCGTTTAATGAGGAGGGGGGTTTGGACTAATCATAAACCACGTGTTATCCAAAACCAAAACGCTACGCCATAATTTCCAAACATCGTGGAGTATAACGGTTGTCACTTGTCACCGTTAAACGGTAAATGATCTTTTTAACCCTTCGGTAAAAAAAAATATTTTTTTTATCTAAATATTAATTTTCCTCCTTTTCGAAATATTAGATTGATAAATCTCTTAATATTATTTTTCAAACTTTTATCATATAAGTTGATTAATATAAGTATATAGTTTTTATTCAAATATAAACCGTAAATAAAATAAATTTTTGTTAGTCTAGTAAAAAAATTAATATTTAAAAATTTTCTTTATAATAACGGTATGACAAAATCACAAAACTATGATAATCTTGTCTCTATCATAATGTTAAGAAGATTCGATTCCTAAATCTCTTAATGCTGATTTCTTAATTAATATATTGTATTAATTTTAATTTGCACATTGCTAAAAAAATCAATTCTAAAAATGTTAAATTTGATAAGACTTCTATTTAGTAGCTTTATAATCGACTCTTTTATAGTATATTCATTGAGTAAATAATATAAATACTCTCATCTTTTTTTTTAAAAAAAAAAATCATCTTTATAAACATTTTTTAAAATTATTTTAAATATGTTTATCAAAATATAGAAGATTTTCAATCATTTATCTCAAAAGAATTTATTATTATTCTAAAATATGCTTTTAAAATTTTATTTTTTTTTGCAATGATCTAGCAACTCACTGCATATCACTTGCATATATATTATAAAGAAATAGGCCAATAACAGTGCTCTTTTAACAAATATTCAGAGAAAGTTAGGCCTAATAAAGAAACTAAAAAAGAAAAAAGAAATACTTAAATTTTTGCTACATTCGGTTGATCAAAGAAAGTCCCTTCTCACTCTCATCATGTAGACAAGATTTACTTGACTTTCATGGAAGTACCCTATGATTTGGTTTGAACCCATTTCTTTACTCAAACTTGAGAAAAGGAAAATAGCTTTGGCTGCAATATTTGCAATTTTGGTAAGACAATATTGGCTTCATGGGTAAAAGGAATTTGTATCATACCATAAGTAATCATTTAGCCTCAATTTATATCATGTTTATTAGCAATCTAGAGAAATTTTATAAAAAAAAAAATAATAACCATTTTTTTGTTCTCACAATCGGTATCCAAAATCATATTCCGACTAATGTGATTCTGACTAATAGTGATGAAATTACGACGGATTAACGTTAGACGGAATACCGAGAGATTAGCAATGGATTAACGATAAAAATTATATACGGAAATATTTCCGTCGTTGTAATGGTCTAGAGTAAAAAAAAATTATAAATCTATCAACGACGGATTTTTAGTGTCGAAAAAATTTCCGTCGCTAATCTATTGTTATAGTGGTCTAAAGTAAAAAAAAAAGATTTGTAAACCTTTAAGTGACGGAATTTTTAACGATAGAAAATATCCGTCAATGTAGTGGTGAAGAGTTATAAAAATATATATATATGTATTATTATCAACGGCGGATTATCGACGGAAATTTTAATAACGGATTAGCGATGGATATTTTGCTTTTTATTTTTTTATTATTTTATTTTTTTTATTATTTTATTATTTTATCTTTTTACCTTTTATTTTATAATTCTTTTTCTTTTTCTTTTATGTATTTTATTTTTTTCTTTTATTCTATAATTTTATTATTCAATTTAATGGTAAATATAATAATTTACTATTTTATTTTAATTAATCAAAGAAATATTTTATTTCTTTATTTAGCGTAAATTTAATCAATGTCGAATTTAATCAATTAGAAAAATTAAATGAAAATATTCAATAAAAAAATTACCCCAAGGTAAAAAAAATAAAAAAAAAAAAGATGAAAGTGAAATAAGAACAAAAATATGAGAGTAAGATAAATTTAAAAAAAAAAAAAGAAAGTGTGATTAATATTTTAAAATAGTGAGATTTAGAAAAAAAAAAAAAAAAAAAAAAAAAAGAAAGATACTATAGAGTAGATTGTGACGTAGTGGTTGAGCAAGTTACAATCCATTTTGGAGGTGTAGGTTCGATTTCAAATGGAGACAATTTTCACAAGACAAATGCCAGGGTGCGCGTGAGGACGGACGCGCCTGGGCGAGATCACATGAAGACGCGTGCTGGTGCGTGCGGCTCTAAGAATAAGGGACGGAAAAATCTGTTGCTGATAATGAACTATCTACGACAGAATAGTGACGGAATTTTTAACAATTGAAAAATTCTGTCGCTAATCCGTCACTGATAGTTTAACATATTTTCCTCTATTAGTGACGGATTAGCGACAGAATTTTTAGCAAAATAAATTTTTCATCGCTAATCCATCGTTGATATTTAGCAACAGATAGTGTTCTATCGGTAATACTTAGAGGGGTTTCAACGACAGATTTAGTGATAAAAAAAATCCGTCATTAATATCGTTTAACGATAGATTTTTTTAATGACGGATTTTTTACTATCAACAATAGATTTTTTTTGTTACTGATACACTGTTTTCTTATAGTGGTGACTTTTTTAATATAATTTTTTTTATTTTCAAATTTTAAATTCAAAATTTAATTAAAAAATATAAAATCTATCGTACTAAATTTATTATAGATCGGTAAAAGTAACCCTTTTTGGCTTATGTAATTATGAATATACCACGATCTTTCTATGATTCCATACCAAGTCAAATAGTTACAAAATCTAAATCCATACTTTCCTAGTTTCAAAAGCATGTTTTCCATTCTTATATGGACGATAGTCATGTCTTATCTCCAACCTAACTCTTGAGACTTCATGATGCTTTACTTGCTTGATGTCTTTTATTTTTTTTTTAGCCTTTTTATATTTTGAGTTGGCATCTTTCCCAAATCATGTCAGATTTTTTTTTTTTTTAGATATAAAAATTATAATCTCTTATATTTTACTTTTAAAATAATTTGTTAAATTGTTTAAATAATATAATAATTAATCACTTATAAAATATCATACGAACTTATAAGCTGTTATATTTATTAATGATACGTATTTATAAACATTTTGAAACATTGAAATGATTAAAAATTATATAGTATCGGTATTAATATCAGGTAAACAACTATTAACTTATAGTTTTAGATCTAAATTTAAATTATAATCTTTTGATAATTAGATGAGAAGGGTAAAAGAGAGATTTGGTAGCATAATTGTTTGATACATTTAAAGAATAAACATGTAATAATGAAATATTAATGAGGATATTTTAATAAATTTATAAATCAAAATAAAATAGTTTATAAAACACATTTAAAAAAAATGAGCTAATATCTTTTAAGAGCTCTAAAAAATTAAAATTAAAAAAAAAAATATTGTCAAACATATTTCGTAAACCATCTCTTGAACAATTTACAAGAAATAAAATAAAAAAAAAAAAAACTAATAAAGTTTACTTAAATACCTTCTTTTTTCAAACAAAATTTCTTAGATATTGCCTTCTTGTCCTTTAAGAAATACAAGAGGGTGCAAGAAATAATCGTGTGGAAATGAAGATTTCAAACAGTGTTCATTGTTTGGGGGACACTTGAACTTCACAAAACACTTGCACGAACCCCCTTTTTTGGGGGGCCATATTCAACTATTATTGAGCATGAGAAATTCACAGAGAAATGATAAATTTTGATAATTTTTTCAATGGAATATTTATGGGCAATAAACAATGCCAATAATGTTGCACAAAATTTCTCAAAAGTACTTGCAAGGAGAGATCGTATCTGTCTTGGTCTTGGCCTTGTCACCCACTAGCCATCAATCTTCCCTTTGTTTTTTTGTTTTTTTGTTTTTTAATTATTTTGAAGAGATTTGATATTTTAAACACACTTTCACATAAAGTTAATAAAATTTTTGAATAAATTCTGAATAATTATCTGTTACACGTGATTTAAATCCATACTCGAAATATATATATTTTAAGAAAAATAAGCTTTTTATGGTGTTTTTCTTATAATTTTAAAGCGTTGCGCTATTCTTTAAACTTATTTATTCTGAAATATCTAATTTAATGTAATTTTTTGTGTCGTTAATCAAATCATGTAAAAATTATACCTCTTAGTAGCTGGATTAACGAAAAACATCATTCTCCTTTGGCCCGTGCATCATTTTAAAACAATAATAGAAGATGAAACAAATCAATTACTCGTTAAATTGATCAAATTTTATGTTGTTGTATACATTAGTATATATTAATGAATTCTTAATCAAATTATTAGTATATTTGATTAAATTTAAATAAATATTTATAAAATTGATCAAAATATACTGATCTAGTTTTACTCTTGTTCAAATCTCCACAATTTGATGATTAAGATCGATTCATGATCGTTTGACAACCAGTATTGATAATCTTTGGTTTATAACTGTTAGATTGTTATCCAACTATCACAATTTTTATGAAGATGACAATAAAATAATTAATAATTGTTTACATGACCGATCCAACAACCACAAACTTTAAAAAAGTATATAAGAAAGTCCACGTTTAATGGTTTTAAAACCAGATCGGATCGATCGATTCGACCGAGAATTATTCTATAGTCTAATCAGATGAAATCAAATTCAATTAAAATTATTTAAAATCGATCAAAATTGAAAAAATCGATAAATCGACGATAAATCGTTCAAAAAAATCTGACCGATTTTTCATTGCCGACACTATTTTTCATATGTTACTGGTGAAACAAGTTTATTTTTTTTTATAGAGGTATAAAAATTTTCTTTTATTTTAAAATATATAATATATAAATTATAATATATATATATATATATGATATCATTGTGATATCATCTTATTCATAAAATGATCTGAACCCACAGGTTTGGTCAAATTGTTTATCGGTTGGGTTTTAAAAATGCTATCCATGTTAATATGATAACTTAGGGTGTATATATGGGTGTGGAAGTGAGTGCAAGTTGCACATGGTTGGGGAGAGAAGAGACGGGGGTGGGAGGTGAGTGAGCGTGGGAGTCAAGATTAGGTGGATGCGCGCACACAAGCGTGTCTTCCGGTGCATGCCGGTCCCATCTCCTTTGCACGTGCTCTCCTCAGCTTTTTCTCCTTCGTCGTCTTCTTTTCCTCCTCCAAGCCTTTGCCCCATTTTTAAGGGAACTTTGCCTTTGCTAATTCCTTAGTCTTACACTTCCTTAGGTTCTCTGTCCCTCACCATATTGAAACTCCCCTTATCTCTGTCTATTCCATTTGTATGCTCATGTAGATCGTCTCCCCCTCCCAAACTTTATTAGGGATGGCCATTTTTGGGTGTTTAGTTATTTAGATTCACTATAAGTATGAAATCTAACATGAGCATAAAAGGCATGATAATATTTATTTTAAAATAATTAAATGTTTAATATAGTAGCGAAGGTATGCCAAAACTTGCCTACATAAAAATAAAAATTTAACCCCCACCTCCTATTGCTAACATTCTGGATACATCCTAGTGCCACGAAAGATTAATGGAATTATTAATCATTAACCCCACCTCCCCCGCCCAACAAATTTTTGGCCTGCCTATAGGTAAACCTAGCTGCATTTAATGTAAAAACAAGGTCGGCATTGAAAGCCTCAAGGTCATGCCTCCATTCTTTCACAAATTGCACCCACATTGAGTACCACATTAGCCCACTTAGGCCGTGAAATGGGTGTCTTCCACATTCAAAGGAAGTGGCCATGGAGTGGGCTTCGGTCATGGTCATGGGATGCGGCTAATGCTTGTGGTGCTACGTCTATGCATCAACCACTTTCATTCTGTCATTGCCTTTAACTTGGCAAAGGCATTCAATTGGCTCAAATTTTGATGCTATATTGGAGAGGCTATAAACTAACTCTCTCTTTCTCTCTCTCTCGCTCTCTCTCTCTCTCTCTCTCTCTCTCTCTCTCTCTCTCTCTCTCTCTCTCTCTCTGTGTTCCAATCTGTAAATCTGCACATACCCTCCTAACATGCAACATATAATGTATTGTAGCAATTTGATTTTTGAGGAATGTTGTCAGTGGCATTGACCCCTCCAAAGTTTTGGTTCATGGGCATCCATTCCGATAAAACGTTTTTGAGTGGTTTCAAATCACACCTTTCCTCATGTGCCATCCTCTTGCGATGTATTAACCAGGCAATGTGAGAGGTCATGTCTCAACTTTCGTGTCTCCTTTTCTTGCTCCACCAAATTTGTCAAATTTATGAATAAAAAATAACGTATCCAAATTCAAGAATGGAGAACATTAAGATTCTCCCCCAGCTTTTGGCCGGTGGGAGAAGAGGCCTCCCTATAATTCTATATCAATAGCTGAAACCCCACTTATTTAGGATTCATGTTTAGAAAATCTCTCTACTTTTTTCCCTTTGTTAAATGGCCTTGAATGCTTTTAAGAGGGAATTTAATAATAAAGATGATCATAGCACACACAATACTGATCCTAGGTTCAAACATCTCCGTTGACTTGTCTGATCCTTATTTTTTTTATATATACAAAAAAACTCGAATTTCAAATTTCAAAATAGAAGAAAACGTTGAAAGTTCAGCTATACCTTAGTGTTGACTTGTCTAATCCTATTAACTAATAAAATAAAAAAAAATAAATGATAATGTAAGTTGGATTAATTACAAAAAATCAAAATCACAAATACCTTACAAATTTTATGCCTAATTCTAAATTAATTTTTGAACTTTAATTACATGCAATTATCCCCAATACCTTTGAAACAAAATTCAACAGTCCTCCATATGATTTTCTTTAAATTTTTGGCAAATAATTCACCGATCGACAATATTTTTGTATCAAATTTTATGTGTTGGCTCCCGTATCATAAATTTAAAAATAAAATATTGAATTTGGGGCGCTAGATATCGTGGTTTCTTAAAAATTAGACCTATTCGTCCTAAACTAGACCTATTCGCATGAATCTACCTGTTGGTAGTATCATTAGACTAGGTAATGACCTAAGCTTCCGTAATACATGTAATAATTATCTCTTAACATTTCAAAGTCTCAAGCTCTGATTGCCAATGGATGAACCCACGAACACAATCATTCACATAATTAGAAACAAGACATCGTTTGACAAAATCACCCCCAGATAGAGAGAGAGAGAGAATCCATAAATCGTTTCTTAGTCTCTATAATATAACATGACACATTTTGTAGACCCCACTTTTCTCTTCTGATAGATCTAAGATCCAACCACGTGATTTGTGATCTTTGATTCCATTAAACATAAAACCTCCCTCTCTCTTTCTCTCTCAACAAAGCCTCACTTTTAACTGCCAACTACCATTCTAACCGTCACTCTAAGCTTTCCATACTGTAAATGACAATGCAAGGAACATCCAAACATAATCTAGAGTTTTAATTAAAAAAGAAAAAAAACATTTTGAAGGATATTTTAAAATGCTGCATATTTTGTTGTGCAGTCGTTTTCAGTGGCTATCAGTCAAGGGTCAAAGAGATCAGACTGCTCTGTTACCGACCTCACCCACACTTGCCATTTTTTATTTCTATTTTTATTATTTTTTTTTCCTAATGTAGGATAGAATTTATTGTTTTTCTTGAATTTAGCACCCCCATACACGTGACTTTAGGCATGTCACGTGACTGGATAGCTCTCAAATGAAAACACAATTGGCAGTGACACATGCAAGCAATAAAAATTTCAGTTTTCTTTTTCCCTGACATTTTCTGTAACCACAAATGAGTTGGGGAGCACTCAACTCAAAACCCCTTCTTTCATTTTTTTTTTAATTTAAAATTTTTAAAATAAGTTTATAACTTTATTGAAATTCAAAATTTTTAAATAGTTGAGTCAGGAAAAGGAAATAAAGTGCATGCAATTTATTCAATAAATGAATTTGTATCCTATATATATGTGTTATATTCTGTCTAATTTACTAAATGTGAATATGTCAGATGATATCTTAAAAATAAAATTATAAATAATTTATTAAAAAAGTAAGAATGTAAAATACTACTTTTTCAAGTATATTAATCAATCTATTTGATGTTTATAACAACTACGAAGAAAAGATGAACCGATGTTTAATTTGTCTAATGATTGATTTTGATACAAAATAAAAATTTGAATTCAAGTTTTATATATAGAGAAAATATGTATCGTAAGAGTTTTGATTTTTAAAAATTTAATTCGATTCGAATTAGATTTAATTAGGTATAATTTGATGATCAGAAATAGGTAGTTTGAACGTGCTTATCATATATGATACGGGTGATGAATTATTTTTACTTTTTTAATATAAATTTATCATTTTTAACCTGCTTTGGAAGCAACAAAGGTGGCGTGGATCTCTCTCTCTCTGTGGACTTCCTTAGGGTAGGGGTCGACTCTTGAGGGTGAGAAAGGGGCACTTTATGGGTCAATAGCCAACTCGATTTCCACGTCAGAAAGGTAAAAGATGGGAACGGGGACGGTGAGGCTTGCAGATCTGATGTTGGGGGAAGCCATTGTCCTTTTTTCCAGGTTTTGCTTGGGACCAAGGCAAACATGTCCTTTTTGGGTTACAGATATATGGAAGAGGAGAAGATATTATTTGTTACGTACGTCTATTCAAGAAAGAAAAAAGTAGAGGGACAATTTCTAAAGATACACTGAAAAGTATATATCTCCAACGCACGCCCCCACCCCACCCCACCCCACGTACACATCCTCTAAATTTAATTTCAGACTCATCAAACATACAAAAGGAAAAAGGAAAATCCAAGGCCATATGCCATATGCCATCCCATAACGTTCCTCTACTTAACTTTGAAGTAAGCCAAGAACAAGAACCAAAGGTGATTATTCAAGTTTTTGATGGTCTCCACGAAGAAAAGTAATGAAAATTGGAGTAAGTTTTTAAGGGCCAACTCCCCCGGCCCCTTAAAATTTTGAGGAAAAAAATACTTAATATGCACTCGAAATTAATAAAATATCGATAAAAATCTAATTTAAATGAAATACAATTAAAAACAACATAAAAATATTAAAAAATTGAAATGATATATGTTTCTTAAATATTACAATATTCTTAGTATTAAGCCACTCGAACTCGAGACCTTATTAGTGTTATCATGAGAAGAAACTATTTCACAATTCTCCAATCACATAAATAGACTTGTATAAACTCATTCATGGTCACAAAATATTTTGAAGTCTAGTAATTTTTTAAAAAAAATTAATAAATTCAGATAAGGGCCAAATTTGGGTGATTCATGCCGACCCTTCCTCAACTCTTGAGAAGATGCGTACTGGGAGCTGGGCCAGATGTAGGGCTCTCAAGAAAAAATTTTAATATGCATAAATTTAAAATTATTTTAAGAATATTTTAATATGCTCTCAAGAAAAAAAGAAAAAGAAAATTGGGAGAGAGAGAGAGAGAGCGCCCATTGAGTGGTTAGGGTCGGGACAAGTTGCCAACGACGTTCTCTCCTTTTCCTTGGAGTTCTCTCCCCCACCAGAAAGTGGACCCCACCTCGAAGACAGACTGAATTTTGATTTTATTTAATATTTATGAGAATGGTAGTCATACGTACAATAATACGGAGGAAATTTCTAGTTTTGTAATAAATGAGTAAGTATTGTGTACGTTTGTGTTCTGTGTTAGCGTGTGTAGTGGGCCCTACGATGTGGGCCTAAGCGGGCACGAAAACAACCTGGCTTTGGGTTGCAGAATGGAGTGGGGTCACGACAACTGTCATCAAAATCACTTTTGCCGACGAGGATTAGTTCAGGTGTCATCGACACCGACTCATGTGTCATCAATCTTTTTCTCCCTTATAACTCAAATTCAAACTTCACAATTAATAAAAAAAAAAATCAAAATCACTTTTTATTACCGATAATTAGTCAATCGAGTCGATCAGATTTGATATTAAATCTTTTAATTAAAATTTTGAATTCAACTTATGATAAATATCAGTTGATATGGTGAAAAAAAAAACTTTTTATTTCAATTTTCATTTTCATAATTTATAATTTATTTTTCGATTCACCCAATTTTAGAACCTCAAAATATCCTCCGGGGCTTATTCCTTTGTCACTGAATATGCATGCGTTACACATGCAATTACCTTTGAACTCTTTAACTTACTATTATTTTTTATCCAATTTTCTTTTATTTTTTTATTCTCTTTATAAATTCCTAATTTTAACCTTGTCGAATTTACTATTATTGTGGATTGAATGATGAAGAACGATATCAAAAGCTGAGCAAATTAACAGGATAAATAGTAGAGGGTGATAATTTACTAATTAAGTAAATTATGAGAAAATTCTCAATTCAAGAGATTAATTACCAAATAAAAAAAATCCCAAATGGGTTATTTGCATTTGCATTTTACCCTATTTGTTTTTGCAGTAACAAAATTCAGAACTATTTCGAAAGAAAAAAAATAGTAAATAAATATAAAATAATTAATATTTTTTAATATGCGTATTTGGATAATTTTGCTAATTGAAATGAAACATAGGAAGTATTAGATTAATATCATGGTAAACATATTAGATTAATATTTTAGTAATTATAACTCAAACTGAATCATGTAAAATATTTTTTATCAGCTAATTTTCTTTACAATTTTAGCTAAAATGAAAAAAAAAAAGGTATTTAAAGAGAAAATAAAAAAGAAAAAAAAGAGGAATGGGGTAGGAACAAAACTGAAATAGGTACACAAGTACAAGAAACTTTTGGTGCATCACCCAACAAAGTTTGCATAATTAAGATACCAACTTTCATTGCTTCAATTCAAAATTAAAATGGGTGGTGGTAGGTAATAAGTTGAAGAGGAAGGAAGGAACTCCTTTGGAGGCTCCATTCCATGTCTAATCCACATAGCACAGACACAGCTTTTTTGTTGGGTAATTAAGTTTTGTTAGTTGGGAAGTCTATTTGCCAACAGTGTGACAGACTACACGCTTGACATTCTTTTGGTTGTTGTTGGCCTAAGTTTCATCACATGTTAATTATGCGAGTATGCATTTACAACATTGTACTCCTACAAGAGAAATGGGACAAGTTTGTGTGGGTTAAGTTTGAGACTACTTTATACTACATTGTACTCCTACACAGCATTTATAGGACCTAAGCTTACCGACGGTGAGTTTAGTTGGAGTGTAAAACGGGAGGAAAAAGAGAAAGAAAAGTAAATATGAGTTGAAAAAAGCGATTACTTTCTTTTGATTCGGAGTGAAAAGAAGGATGGTAGTAAAAAAGGAATAAAATAGTACCTCTTCATGTTAGAAAAATTTCTTTCCATTTGTGGACAGATTGAGACTATAATGAAAATTTATAAATAAAATTATTATTTTTTCAATTTTACATGATATAGGAAGAGTAATATCAATTTTCTTTTCCCTCCCCCTCCACTTTTTACTCCAATGAAACAAGAAAAAGTAATACACATTTCCTTCCTTTCCACTTCTATCAAATAAAATAAAATAAAATAAAATATATTTATTTTCACGGGACGAAGTAAACCCCCCACCCCTCTCCTTTCGCGAGCCAAACTTACCCTTAAGAGTTGATGTGGTAGCAAGGGAGGTAATTGGCCTTTATACCCACCTAGATTAATCTTATCTTAGAATGAGTCTATGATCAGATCAGTTTGCCAAAGAGATGATTGTGGATAAAAAATAAATATATACTACAGCTTACAAAAATTGATCTGCTAAAGCTAAAACCCGACAAAAATAATATAAAATAGAGTTAAATCTTTTTATGCATTTTTATTTATATAATATATTATTTATAAATTGCCATGCATATTTTATACACTTGTAATTCAATCAACAACTAAAAAATGGGGACGCAAAATTTTCGTTCAAAAAATATGGTTTAATTTTGTCACATATTACATTTTGATGATGACCCATGAGCTAATTTTCGTAGTGTTTGATAAGAGACTTTGTGAAGCATAAAAGTTTATAGGATTGAGTTCTAAATCTTTTTAATTAAAATTTTGAATTCAAACTTTAAAAATGAAAAAATAGACATTTGGAGAGTCAACCCCTTGATAGATCTCATAGTAATCAATCGGCTTAGTCGAATTGAATCCCGATTAATGATAATAATCCATTTACATAAAATAAAAAATAAAAAATAAAAAATAAAGGACCGCATCCATGACAACAAAAAAAAAAGGGTTTTGTTCTATCATCTTGCTTCATTTTGGATCTGCATGACAGCAAAACGGGGTGAAAGCTTTTGGTCATGAATTTATGTTTCTTGAGTTGGCATTGGTTGGGGCCTATATACAGATTAAAGGAGCTAAACTTTCTCAAACAAGGGACACATAATTAAGTGGTATTAATTGAGAAACTTAATTAAATCATGCTGGCATGTCAATTGAATGACATTGAAATTACATTTAGACTCATTCATGGGTTTATTCGATAAGTGCTTAAAAGAAAATGGTGCCTGTCGGTGGGAGATGTGTTTGTCTGTGCAGATGTGTTTGGCAAAAAGGTGCTAAACAAGGAAGAAGCTTCAAAAAGTATTCTATAGATCATGTGGTATTATTTTTAATTTCTTTTTTTTTGTTTTTATTTTATCTGATTCGAATACCGTAAAATCCATTTTTAAGGATTGGTGTTCTTAAATCCTTTTTCGTTATTTTCAAAGTTTGAACTTGAGACCTTTGATTAAGGGATAAAGTGTTCTTGATCATCCAATCTAAAAAAATTTGGTATTATTGTTAATTTCTATTTTGCCTTATTAATAAAATTTTTAATGAACTTACTTTGTATATATTTAAAAAATATTAGTTAAATAGAAAAAGAAAGAAGTACATTCTAAAACAAAATAACTCTAAAAGAACTTTTAATTATTAGTTCTTTTTCGCTTGACTATCGGTTTCATAAAATCTGATTAATTCGATTCAAATAATTTTAAATAGTAATTCAGGAAGTTAGTTCTTTCGACGCCTATTTTTTTATTCTCAAAACTCAAATTTAAAATTTTAATTAAAGAATTTATTATCTTATTATTAAATTCACGTGCGATTAGTTTAATTAATTATTAGTTTGTGTTTGCATGACACTTTTTTGTAAACAAGATTTTCACGAAGCAAATTGAGAGAGAGAGAGAGAGAGAGAGAGAGAGAGAGAGAGAGAGAGAGAGAGAGAGAGAGAGAGTTGCTGTTGCTTAGAAGCAATGAACTTTACACTACATATCACCCATTGTAAACATCCCAAACTCAACTGCTGCCTGCAGCCCACTTCAGTCAGAGAACAACACTAACACCCATTCTCCTAAATAATGTTTGGTTTAAGTAAAAATGAAAATTGCAATCAGCATCGACTAATTTAATTATTGAATGTTTCGATCTTTTTTTATATAAAAAATAGAAAACTAGAAAGTATGGAGGAAAGAAGTTGCAAACGATGGGATGACAGAACAAAACTTCGTGGAAACCTTAAATTGAGATAAGAAATCAAGGAAATGTCGCAAAGGCACACTACAAAGAGGTCAAAATGATTTATTTTGGGCACAAGAAGAGGACCAAACAAACATGGGTAAATGCAACTAGGGAAAGAGGTCAAAATGATTTCTAGGGTTCCTAGCAGACAACAATATTTGGCCGACCGTCTATTGCCTGGAAAGGGAACACACCCCCCATTCTAAGGCACCTGGCTCGCCATTTTGTGTCTAGCCCCTGTTCCCTTGGCTCCACCATTTTTTCATTATACAAAATCCTAACAAGGTTGTTTTATAATACCAACTGATCAAAACTTTAAAAAATTTGAGGAGATTACTTGGAAGTGAGATATTGATTATGGCCGGTGGCATGTCATATAGGCATACCCTTTTGTTAATAAACAAAAAGGAGAATGGATCATTGACGCGTGGGTGTAAGGGTCGGCATTAGATTCCCTTGGTCAAGATTTTAAGTTCGAAATTTGAAATGAAAAAATAAATATAGAGAGAATCAACCCATTAATGAACCCGTGGTACTCGATCGATTAATCTGATTAAATCCAGTTGTCGACAAGTATCCACTTACACAAAACAATTAAAGGAAAACAGAGAATTTATTATTAAAAAAAATTTAACACAAGTTCTCATAGCAATTGAGCCCAGCTGTACTCGGACAAGAGAAAAAAAGCCACCAAATATTGTTGGATAAATCACAGAAATGGGTCAGTTAAATACTAAAACCAAGCTCATCTGGATCCTGTTTAGGCCCATTTTCTCAAGAGACACGTGCCATTCCCCGGGAGACTCGAGTCTCCTAGCCCGTGAACCTGAAATCAATCCAGCTCTCTCAGGCCTCCATCCCACTATTTTCATCTCTCTCATGTGGATCAAAGCACATACACGTTGGAGAACAAACCCTAGTCTTAAATATCTAAACCATGAAGCAAGGGTCAATTCTGGATCTTGAAACTAGCTTTAGCAGTCTTTTATGGTGATTTTTGTGACGTTTGATTGTGTTTTAGCTTTAGCAGTCTTTTGAACTAATATAACAGTCTGATTTTTGTTTATAAAAGACTTGGACTAGCTTATATGAGAGAGAGAGAGAGAGAGAGAGAGAGAGAGAGAGAGAGAGAGAGAGAGAGAGTACCAATGCCATAGTATTATATGACTATATGGGTTGGTTTAACTGGATGTGGGGTTGAGTTCCTTTTTATGATCGAGATTCGACTCCCGCTGGAAGTATCGAACTCTCATATGTATAGAGCGTTCTTCATTAAGAGACCCGCTCTCCGAAAAGGAGTCACCACAACGGTCGGGTCGGTTCAGATTAGTCGGGATAAAATTCTAGATACCGGACGATATCCAAGACATGGTATAAAAAAAATAGTATCATATAACTTTTTACACTCCCCGCAAATAGTTGATACAACTCTGAAGATATTGCAATAAGAGGGACAAAGAAGCCTAGCAACAAGACACAGGTAATGCAACCAACAAGAACTTTTAATTATTAGTTTTTTTTACCACAGGTAATGCAACCAACAAGACACCACACAAGCTTACACGCACACTTAGGGAATTAACAAGTAACAACGATCATCAAGAAGCTAAAAACTCGAATTCTACTTATTTATTTGATTAATACTACAAAAAAACACAATTATAACCACCGAATTTGATAACATAAAAATTTATTACTATTTTATAACAAATTTAGCGACAAAAAATGACTTTTAGGTGAAGAAGAAAGATATACAGATGAAAGTGAGACAAATATTAAAAAAAAAATTAAAGTAAGATAATAATAAAAAAAATTCATAAAAGATATTGTGGTATAATAGTTGTCATAATTTAAAATCACCTTGCTTGCACAGATTCAAATTCAGGCGGAAACAATACGAAAAGGAGGCGGGCATGCTGGTGCACGTGGTCGCTCACACTCCTTCCTTCCTTTGGACACTCCCATTCAAATTCAGATTCAAATTTTAAAATAATTCGTCGCTAAAAAATTTAGCAATGAATTTTTTTAAAATTTTTGTCGTTAAATCTGTCGCCAATGCTCTGTTTTTTTGTAGTGTATGTTCGCCACTCATATGAGGAGTTAGATAATTCACCCAATCTCCCACCTTCCCTTGCCTAAAAAATGTCCGATTTTTGGCCTCAACAAGTTTATTGGACAGTTTCCCGGTCTTGTTCACTTCCAAATTGCTTAAATTCTCAAAGCTACACAACTTCAAAATCTCATCAACAACCCCATTCTTCTCTTCTTCTAGTGAAAAAGGATAGCCCAAAAATTCAGCCAATATCTTCACAGAACAAAAGGATCTTCTTGTAACTCCTCATACTTGACAACCTTCCAATAACTCATTACATGGTCCCAATAAGGCCCATGAATGCAAACACCTTTGCAAAACGTGTCAAATGTCTCTTCTAACAAAAGCTTCTTCTGACTAAGCTTGTTACAAAAGTGCCATAGTGGAACATAAGTGTCTTTCGGAATTCTACATAGATAAACAATCTTGCAGTGCGAATCCTTGACAGAATTAGGAAGCAAATGATAGGGCAGATGCGTAGAGAAGACTCTTCAAGAGGCAATGGAGGAGACACTACCAGAAAATAGGCATCCAGTGACGAAAAATTAGTCGTTGCGTTGAAAGATATCAGCGACGGATTTTTTCCGTCACTAAATCTGTCGAAAAAAGGCACCCCACTAAATATTAGCGACGGATTTTTTTTTATCGCGAATATTAGCGATGGATCAACGAGACATAAAATAATCTGTCGCTAAAACTGAAAAAAAAAAATCAGCGACGGATTGAGATCCGTCGTGGGGGTGTTAATGACACCGGGTAGTGTCATGGGTACCCGTGACACTACCCGGTCAAAGCTCTAGCCCGAGCTCGGGCTCGGGTACCTGGGTATCGAGCTCGAGCTTGAAGGCTTAACGAGCTACCCGAAATATTTTAATTTTTTTTTAAATAATTTATATATATAATTATATATATATTTTTAAAAAATTATATATAAAATTATATTTTTAGGTATATTTTTTAAATATATTATTTGTACTACCCAATAATACTACCCGACGACACTACCCGATAACACCTGACGACACTTTGAGCTTGAGCTCGAAAAATACAAACTCAGTGAGCTCGAGTTCACCTAAAGTACATCGAGCTCGAGCTCGGGTATTGTCACCCGAGCTTGACCCGAGTGTCATAACACCCCTAATCCGTTGTTGATTTTTGAGTTATGAAAAAAAAAATTGCACAGCAGCTCCAGCCCTTGGCCCACCCACACTGCTTTCCTTTAATTTGTGCAAATTGCTGTGTGAGAGCATGCTAACCATTGGACTAAGCAAGTTATCTAACAATACTTCTTTTTTTTTTTACTTATTATCTTTATTTCTTATTTTTTAATGATATTAAAACAATATAAAATTATAATTTATTATAAAATAATAAAATAATTTTATTTTTACTTAAAATAAAATAATAAAAATTTTGAAAAAATAAAATAATATTATTCTTTGCAAAATAAAATAAAAATAATAAGAATTATTAAATAAAATTAAAATCAAAATTAAAATTAAAATTAAAAAAAATAAAAATAAAAATATCCATGGCTAATCGGTCAGTAATCCATCGCTAATAACTGTACACACACACACACACACATATATATATATTTTTCTTCACCAAATCATCGACGGAAATTAGCGACGGAATATTTTCGTCGATAAAAATTCCGTCGTTAATAATTTTACAATTTTGTTAGGATTTAGCGACGGAAATATTTCTGTCACTAATTTCCGTCGCTAATCCGTCAGTATTGCGTTCAACATTAATCCGTCAGAAATCTGTCGCTATTACCGATGGAATTTTTTCCATCGATAAAAATTTATCGTTGATACTGGTTTTTATAGTAATGAGAGGTCTAGGAAATGATTTAACCAATTGTATAGTTCAAACTCTATAACGGGTACGAGATCGTGAGGCCCATTTTTGTGAGAGTAGAGGATGGTTTTCCCCATTAGATGAGTATTTTACTGTGTTCATACATGCATAAACCAATGCTCTGAGCCAAGTGGTTCCCGATTTTGGGTTAGTAGCTTGGATGATGTTGGTGTCGTGAGCTTGAAGTGTTGTTGGCAAGCGAGGAGTCCATGGAGGATGTCTAGTGAGAACCAGAAACCTTGATATTGATACACATGATTTTAAGTGCAGTCTTTGGCATTAGGTAGTGAAGAGAGATTCTTTGAGGTCTTGAGGTAATTCATTTTGGGAGGTCTTCTCTTTGTGGATGCTAGAGGTAGGAGGAGGAATTGGAAGAGAAGGTTTAGTTGTTGACATTGAGATGAGGATGAGTTAAAAAGTGGATTTAATCAATCATTGAGAACGTTTCCCTAGTGAAAAATTATAGTATGAATATATATGTTATACAAAGTCAAATACTAATTTTCCACCCAAAAACTTAACCTACCATTTGTTAAGCTTACTTCATATATATATATATATATATATATATATTATGTACTACATTTTCAGCTATTAATCTAGTGTGAGATATTAATTATGTGAGAAAGAGAGAGTTGATTCTTTGTTGGCAGAGATGAGGGACAAGGTCCCAAGGCAACAATTTAGTAATTAGAATCCCTCTCTCCTAATTTAGAGATGTTAAATTTAAATTTTTATGTAACAAAAATAAAAGAGAGACGGGGACAAGCACGGTTTCCTAGTCTCATCCACAAGCTGGGTCCTCCGGGGGTTCATGAGCTGACTTCCTCTCCAAATGAGGTGTCTGAGTCCTTTTACATGATGTTGGAATCTCCAAATGAGGTGTACTGTATTCTTAGGAGTGATATCAGAGGTATGGCTAAGCTAGTTCTCCCCTCCCTATTTCTATTAAAAAAAAGAAAAAAGAAAAAGGAGATGAGGGACAAGAGGAAGCTCTGCAAATTGCCTACTAATTTGTGTTGTGTTTTTTTATTTTCTACGCACGATTAGGTAAAACAACCCCTTCAAAAATTGTTAAGTGACTTGGATTTCTTTCTTTTTTTGTTGGGGGAGGGGGACCTATTCTAACTCTTTTTTTATGAATAATAATAAATATCTGAATGATGAAGCATGAGAGAGCGTAATGTGGCTTTTATGGCAAAGTCGGGCGGAGAATTTTGAAGAATAATGAAGCTCACCAGTGCAAGATTCTTAGGAGTAAATATCTGAATGGTGAAGACTTACTAGATTATTGGAAGAGAGGCAACTCTTTGGCCGTCTGGAGGGCCATATGTAATAGCAGAGAATGCTTAGAGAAAGGTCTTAAATGGAAGCTTGGGGATGGGAAGTTCATTAAGTCTGATAGGTGGCTTGGGGAAGAGAAGCTGGCTTCAAAGGCAACAATCCCTCAGGAGCCGTGTGATTTCAACACCAATGTAAACCATTTCTTGGATGAAGAAGATAGGTGAAAAGTGGGAGATCTGAACAAGGTTCTCCCTAGGGAAGTTGTTGATGAGATCAGAGCCACGATCGTCCCTAGAGCTAGAAACAGAGAGGATTTTAGATTCTGGAAGGAATGTCCTTCAGGAGTGCTCATGGTTGCCTCAGCATATTGGCTCCAAAAAAAGAGCATTGAGGAACTGGAGATTGATATTCAGGACCTAGATTGGATTTGGAGAAAAAAATGTCCTGAAAGGATAAAAATGTTCCTTTGGTTGGTGTTTAAAAAAAGAGTCCCGTCTCACGCGGAATTGAAGAGAAGGGGAGTGGTAGAAGATGGGACTTGCAGAATCTGCAAGAAGGAGGATGCGACTCTTATCCATGTTCTAAGGGAATGTATTCATGCTAGAAAGATTTGGACTAAAGTTTATCCAAAAATGGTAGAGAATTCTAGCCTTTGGACGGGTAACGTGAAGGAGTGGTTAAAAAGGGGAGTCTCTTCACATATGAATTCTTTAATGGTTGAGAAGGAATTAACCTTCATGCTCACTTTGTGTGCCATTTGGAAGTTTAGATGTAATTTTGTCCATAACAAGTGTTTGGATCACCCTCAACTAGTAGCTAATAAAGTTAGTAGCTTGGTCAAAGTTGGTATGGACCACTGCATTCGGAAGAACAGTAGACTGCAGGAGATTAGAGTTCAGTGGGAGTGTCCAAAGGAAGGAGTTACTAAACTCAATATCGATGGTGCAACGGATCTGAAAAGTAACAGGGCTAGCGCAGGAGGGCTATTTAGAAACAATAAAGGAGAATGGATTCATGGCTACTGGATAAATGTGGGCAACACTGACAGTAGTATGGTTGAGTTTTGGGGTCTGAAGGAAGGGCTTCTCTTGGCGCACAGAAGAAACTTTGGAGTTTTGGATGTTGAGAGTGATTCCTTGAGCTTAGTCAATACTGTCAATGATGGTGTAGGGGCTGCAGAGCTCTAATGAAAGAGTTAGGTGTCCAGAAAATCAAGCACATTTTCAGGGAAGCGAATAGGAGCGTCGGCAGAAGCCTTAAGGGATTTACTGCTTATGGATGCTAGTAGTGCATCATGAACCAGAAGGAAGGGGCTTCAAACCCTGAGTATAAAATCTTCTTTAAGTGTCGTCGGAGTTTTTGTTTTTTTTTCTTTTTTTATTTTTCTTTTTGTCTCTTTTTATCACAAAAAATAAATAAAGATGGGCGTGACGATGGATTGGCTTTTTTTTTATTCACTTTCATTTTTCATTATATAATAAAAAAAGAATCAATATTGTTGGCGTGTACCATGATGTGGGAATATCTTATTTTCGTCTTTTATTATGTTATTTTAAAAAAATCAAAATACAGTAAAACTAGATGAATTGGTATTTCTTCTTGCTTCTTTTGTCGTTCTTGGGCTCTGCCCCTCGGACCACCCAAAAAAAAGGATGAATCGGTAGTTTTTGGTGTAACAAGCAAGGCAATGATGGTGATGACTGCAACATTAACAAGTGCAATAATGGTGTACCTAATGGTTCTTTCAGGGAGCGCACTTCACCCGCCGACAGTCGATTTAGTAATTTAGATATGCTAAATTTTTTAATTTAATTTTACGTTTAAAATTTAAGAATAAAAGCATTTATATTAAAAAAATTATCCTTAGATTAAAATTCAAATCAAATTAATTAAAATATAATTTTAAATACCAGTAACATAAATAACATAAAAAAAAAAAAGAGAGAACAACTTCAAATTCGAAGAGAAGTCTTTAATAATTGTAGGCAACAGTTCTTGATCGCCCTCTAACCACAGTTCAAATTGCCATCGTTTGATAAAAGGGGCTTGAAACCAAAGCAGCATCGAGGAAGATTAAGACAATAGTACAAATTAATTTCAATCAACACCTCGAATCAACTTCTGCACCTTCCTTGACATGGAACCCTTTTTTCAATCAGATTTTTTGTCACAACATTTTGTTATGAATACATAAAACTGCCTGAGAAAGAGGATATACACAGTGTTACACGGTGTGCTGGCATCCAATCTTCCCCTTTTCTTTGGCCAAGAAACTTTATGTCAGAATCCTGCTTCTTTGCTCCTGCTGCTGCATAATGTTCAGTAAAAGGAGAAAGAAAGGACAAAATGAAGGAAGCAAAGAACTGAACTTATTTTTTTCTGAAAGTTCGATACATTTTATATCAAGAAGCTGTTCTATTTATAGAACTAAACCCAATGCATAAATGCATAAAAATAGGAAATGCAGCCACTATCACCTAATGCTGTCACTAACACCTAAAGATCAGGTAACCAAAAACAAACTAAAAACCCACTAAAGAACAAACTCCTATTCACATGAGTCACTAAGAGACTGACCAAGTATTTCTAACACATAAAGCGAGCGGTGACCTTATCAAACAGACAACAAATGACATCCTTTACGTATGCCAGAAATTTTTTACCACAGGATAATATGTCCCTTGCAAAGAATTGAAATTCATCAAGTATTCCATTTCCAATTAACTCTAGCAATTGAAAAATAAAGTATCAATCAGTATGACTGCAAATTCAAGCCCAATAATCTCTTCTAATAACATCCTCAAAAGACACTCTTGAATAAATCCTACCAGCAAAAACCACAAAGTCGGATAATCATTTTCCATAATAATCTTTGAAAATTATTGCATTCCTTTCTAACCGTACACACCAAAGAATGAGATCATTGCACAGTGCCATAAGATTTTCACTTTTGGTCCAGGTAAACCCCAATTCTATCATAGAAAAGAAGCAAGTTCTATTGACGAGAGAAGAATAATACAAAAGAGGATCAAACATCCTCTTAAAGACATGAAAAACAAGACAAAAACAAAACAGAACATACTTGAGTTTGAACAATCTAAAGTTTTAATTTTGCAGTCTAAAGTTTGAACACCTCAGTTGCATAAGACCACAAGGATTTAACTCAAAGGAGATGGGTACAAATGCATTGCATCTCTTTCCAAACAAATGCATCAAAATATCGCTACTATGATGGTTTTCCAGACTGGACAGAGGATCTCCACGCCCAGCCCCAAAAAACTCCTTGAGATCTGAGAATTATACCATTGTAAACCAGCCAACTTCTTAACTCGGATATTTTTCCTGGAACAAACAATCACAGTGCCAATATGGTTATAGACTGGCCGAGTACCCAACACAGAACAATTAATGGGGACAAAAAGTTTCCAGACAAAAACAATTACCTCACAGGTCGATGTCTGGCACTCCAAACAAAGTATAGCTCGGATCACTTGACCCAAGAAGGGGAATATACTCTGATCCTCTCACATGGACGCTAAAACAAGCTACAGAGAAGGGTAAAAGATTCAAAAAGTCTGTGTAGTCAAAACCATTAATCATCATAATTGACAAATAAATGCTAAACCTATAAGGTTTTACCAAATTACCATTAAAAACAACTCTATAATCTTAAAGTGAAGCATATCACAGATTTAAGAATTCTCAGCAGAAGCCATTGCAATTCTAAATTTAGCAAGGATCGCCTTCCAAACATAGTTGCTACACATTTTCAAAGTGACCTTTCATGAAACTTGAACCCCACTACAACCAACAATACTAATGCACGCTAGCATCTGAGATTTGATCTAAAAAGACCTCTTCAGCTTAAAGAGTCGTCCCTGTGGTGGTGTATTAGGAGATCAGTAACTAAAGCTTTTGAATACTGTACCCAAGACCAAGAAAATGTAAGAGTTAGATTTAATCCTTTATGGTCTTTTGAGTTTTGAATTTAGGTATACACGGATAAAAATAAAAGCTGGGGACTCCATCGGCTCTAAAATTCTAAAATTTAAATACATGTTTACCAGTCCAACAACCCTCTATGACAGAAAGAATGATACCATTTTCTATTTTGATCAGACTTTGGAGCATTGTGTCCATCTTTGTCTTCATGTCAGAGCCATCATCAACATCAGGAAAAAGTGTCAGCTCCCTATAAATATCACGGACAAACTTGCATATACTCTTTGCAGAATCAACTTCGCCATCTGATATACGCCCAATTGCGAGCCTCATCAACTCCCCTGTCAAGTCAGCAAGCTAAACAAGAACAAGTAAGCACCTTTTTACTTTCAAAAGAAAAAAAGAGAAAGAGAATCAGCGACCTCGTGAAAAGTGAGACCAGCATTAAGAAACAGACACATTTTCACATACTCCACAAAAAAGACTACAAATTGTATAGATGACATCAAAATATCTAACTAATACATCTACATGCAAACCAACAAAAAAGATCACGAACCCTATTCCAGAGTACAAGAATATTCGACAAGCTAAACAAGCCCTATTCATGTTTGTCAGAGCTGCTGCTATTACCCCCAAGAGATAATCAGACAAATTGATCTGAAGCGGCTCAAGACCAGAGTTACTCAATGGCAACAAAGTCGCATTTATTTCATTAAGGCTCAAGAGACCACCACTTTTGCAGAATTCACATAGTGTTGCAGCTTCGACATATTCTTGCACCTGCGCAAATATAGGGTGAATCAACATCCACAATTTCTTTATAACCTTCATGGAAACAGGTTAACAGCGTCAAAGTTACAAACCCCAGGAGAGTATGCACGTCTTAGCTTCCAAAAATCACTTCCTGCCAATTCTTTCACTAGCCGAGAGACAAACTGATCAGTCACAGCAGATAGGTCCTTTTCTGCCTTCTGCAAAACTTCTTCTTTGTTGTATTTACTCATTCTGGTATATAAATATAGACAAAACAAAGAACCATTAATAAAATGATGTTAGTGAATACCTAGGTCAAAGGTAATAATCTAGTCTCCATGCACATGTGAGTGTGCGGAGTCATGGCACATGATGCCTGGTTTCCAAAAACCATCTACAATGGCAGAGAAAAGAAACCATGACCCAGCCAAACCAAACACCCCTCCCCCCCAAAAAAAGGAAAAATAATTAACGCAGTTTAATAGCCATGACACAGAGGCATGAAAGGATTTAATACAATACAACCGCAGCAAATGTGGAAAATTTAACAAATAAGAAATAAAAAATGAAAAGAAGAAATTGCGACAAGATGGTAAAATATTATACTTTTACCATCTATAAATGTTTCACATCTACTTAATCGCTATGTAAACTATCAAAAACAGAACAAGCATTTTAATCTTATAAAGAATAACTATGTAAATTAACTTTAAAGTGTATAATGAGTGTCCTAAAAGTGTCATATGCTGAAAAGAGTAATAAACACCAGATGAGCATGATACCTGGACATGGCTTCTATTTTGATGTATCCATACTTCGATATGCATTAGGAAGCATAAAATAAATCAATCTACCATCTGATTTCACCATTTCATAATTCTCCCTTCTTTATTAGACATTGGCTAACGGTTGTTTACCCTTTCCCCAAGACCATAGGGATCTAATTCACTAAGTATCTACTACCAAGTTGATGGATCACAGACGTAGAGGACACAGTGGGGAGCGGGGGTGTGGGGTGGGTGGGGGATGGATTCTGACATCCATGTGAATACTCATTTCATGAGGAAAGGTGGATTCATCCAACAAAATAAGGGAAAGAAACACTAAGGTAAAACTCTACTCACTAGAAGTGAAAAAATACCTGTGTACTTGAAATATCACCTTTTTGCTGTTAATGGTGATATCCCTACTTGCTTTCACCACCCTCTCACGCTTATCATTCTATGGCATATAAAATCACCAAATTAGTAACCTTAGACTAACATGCTAACTGCAGCTATGAAACAGATTTAAAGTAACCTCAAACAAAAGCAATTTGTAGACCACATATAGCCATTTTCATAACTTAATGTAACCTATGATTACCGCTCAATTATATGTTAATTGCTAATGCACAAACAATCAGCATCTAAATAGCTCTTACTTGAACATTATTAGCAAATACTTGACTGCCAGATTTTGCACCAGAAATAAGTCTTCAATGATTGCATCACCATATGTGACGTACATATTCACTTTAAACCATAACCATCAAATGCAACTCGTTTGTTGCGCACTCAAGTTGATGCAACATATTGTTTACAAAATAAACTATCAATGCAATATCCCCTGAAGGAAATCGAGTGCACAATAAATTCAAATAACATCATTTAGTGGCCACAAAACACACCACACTGCTGTAATTTATCATCAAATTGGCATTTATGAAAATCTCAGTTCTCAAATAATCAAAGTATTATGTCTCCACCAGAAGACATTGATTAAAAAAAAATCCCAGAGGAAATGCAGTATTGAGAAGATATAAAAGGGAAAACATTTGTATTATGAAATTGTGTAGAGAGCAACCGTCCCTTATTAAATTAAACTCGGTCGTTTGTTGTTAAGTTCATGATAATGAAATGCAATTCTGCTAAAAAAGAACCTGTGAGATAACTGAAAAATTATAATCGAAACAAAGCAATCATGTTTTAGTCTTGGGCTTCTTTGTTTCCCTCATAAATCAAAGCAACAAGAAGACAGCAATCATAATTTAGCTTCAATGGCCATTTCCAATCTCAATTTACATCATCTGGAAGATTAGAATCTATTAAACACTGAGAATTAAAGAAATTCCTGCGTGTGAAAGTCAGGGGATAGGACCATATGCAATAAAAGGGAACTAAATCAAATCCGAAAATTCTTGTGATTTAGGAATTGAGAAAAGGGAAATAAGACAACTTTTCACGACGCTGAAATAAAGTGGAACCGCATCACATCAAAATTTGTCAATTATGTACAAGGAAAGACAAAATAAGACAAAACCCATGTACAATTTTCCAAGAAAAAGGGATGTCCAACATAAATTCAGTAATATTCAACACCAGACTTTATATCTCACGCCCAGAAAAGCAATTTTCATATAACAATTTTGGCAGAGAAATTTTATCAAACACCTAGAAAGCATGAAAGAAATTAACATTCAAGCCTTTTACGAAAAAAGGAACAGTAATAAACAAGTGGAACGATGAAGAAGGTTACAAGATTGTTGAGATAGTCAGCGTATTTCTCGAAACCTTTAGTCATGTAGGTTTCTGTTGTCGTCATTGTTCTTGGCTTTTTCACAGGGCTCTGCAATGCCGTCTCTGCAACTATTCAAGATTGAGTTCGCAAGTAAGAAAAATCACCCACAAAACCAAATAAAAGAAGAGAGAGAGAGAGAGAGAGAGGATACGTGGCCGGAGGCGGTGAGGTTTCGGAGCCATGAGGAGGGAGAGTCTGGAGAGAGAGAGGGAGCTGAGCATAGAAGGTGGGGAAACGCGGCACCGCAGTATCTCCTCTTCGGTTTTGGGCTTTTTCTTCCGTTTCCTGCTTGAATTTGAACGTTACAGGCACGGAAACGAAAAACAGAAACGTATTCGAAATTATTACATGGAAAAAATACAAAAATAATAGGATAATATAGTTATGATAAAAATATAAGCTAATTAAATATATAATTATTAATTATAAAATAAATATCATAAAAATAAAATTTATAATTAAATAATAATTCATTAAATATAAAAAAATATAAATTTTTATATAAATATTAATTAATTTAACATATTAAAATATTTAAAAATAAAAAATATTTTTAAAATGAGAAAAAATATTAAGAAATTTTTGTATATCATAAGACCCAACTCTATATAATTAAAAAAATAAAAGAGTTTTTTTTTTTTTTTTTTTTTTATCTCAACAAATACACTCAACTAAAGTCCAGTTGTGGGCCAACATAAGACGAGAGAATTTTTACTTTACAAATGAACTCCATCTTTTCTCTTATTACTTTAATTAAAATTTACATTTTACTTTTTAATTTCATATAAAATTTCATTTACAAAATAAATTTCACAATTAATTTATTTTAAAAAAAATTAAATTTATTTTTAATTTAATAATAAACAAATGATTTTATTTTATTTTTTTATTTAGTTATAAGTAGATGGTTACATAATTGATTTTTCAATTTTCTAGGTTTGGATTACAGATCAGATTATCAGATTTCAATCATCTCAATTTTAGATACCAAATAAAAAATTAAGTTCAATTCATTTGAAATAAACTGAAATATAGAGTTAATTTATGAAATGAATTTCTATACTTAGGATCTAAAATCCAATGTTGGAATTAAATTAAATTCATATGCTTTTGAAATAAATAAAATAAAATATAAAATTCATTTGTAAATATAATTATTTGCTTAATTATCTTTTCTTTCCTTTAAAGTTAATTAGAATAAAATAGGTAGACCCCATTATGTCTTTTTTCTATTAATTTAAAAATTCAAAACTTTTATAAAATTAAAAATAAATTCTATTTTTTTTTTATTTTTAGTGACAAAAAATTGAATTTAAAAACAAACTCAACAAAAAAATTGAATTAAAAAATGAATTCATTTTTTATTTCTTAAAAAAGGGATAGCCGTCATAAAGCATAATAGCTACAAAAATAGAGAACTTATATATAAAATTTAATTCAAAAAACCTATAACATATTTCATTTTTTTAATTCATTTAATTAATTTTTTTTTTTAATTTCAAAAGGGTATGATAGAGAACTTATGTATAAAACCTACAAAAACCTAAACTCATACCAGAGATCTTTCTACATCATAATCAATACATAAAAGAGAAGGAATACGTGATGTCCATGGCTTTGCTCCAATTCAAACCACTAAAAGAAGCCCTAATTCCAATTATTCTCTCACAAAGGATTGGACATGGAGAATCCTCAAAGACATTTTCAAGTCAAAACCTGAGTTGCTGGGTTAAGACAGGAAAAATGCATTTTGTGTTTCTACTTGTGAACTGGCTTGCACATTAAGAAATCCTTCTTCTCCCGAAGAAAGGAAAGGGTTGATGGAAACATAATAACTTCAAACAAGTTCTCACTTCTATAGCTGGAGGGCACTCATTAGCCAAAACATTTAATAGGAGGAGAAGTACCCTGATTATGGCAAAGCCATTAAAGCCAAGCCAGCATTAAGGAAGAGGATCGGACCATCATAAACATGAAAGGGAAATTTCTCATTCTCAGATTTTTTTTTTTTTTTTTTCATCACATAGTTCGACTTATCCAGAAAAATTGTCGGCCTATGAATGTGGTTTCGATCCTTCCGGTGATGCCAGAAGTCGTTTCGATATACGATTTTATCTTGTTTCTATTTTATTTATTATCCCTGATCCGGAAGTAACCTTTTCCTTTCCTTGGGCAGTACCTCCCAACAAGATTGATCTGTTTGGATCTTGGTCCATGATGGCCTTTTTATTGATTTTGACGATTGGATCTCTCTATGAATGGAAAAGGGGTGCTTCGGATCGGGAGTAACCACTAGTGATAGGGCAAAAATCGGGGGGAAGGACAAAGGAAAGAGCGATGCCTACATTAAATCAATTGATTCGTCATGGTAGAAAAGAAAAACGGCGCTCGATTTATGTAAGTCCCATCTTTTAGGATTGACTCTTGTAAATCTTTTTTCACTATTCTGAGAGTTTGAACTCGAATCTCTAATTAAGAGGTAAAGTGTCTTTGATCACTCAACCCAAAAATTTGATCCTTCTTAGATCATGGCAAAGTCGGTACCTAAGATTTGAATTCAAGACCTTTAAAATAAAGAGATGTTATCAATTCAGTTATAACTCATTATATTTATATTGTAATTATTCAACAAAAAACATATTTATATAAATATATAAAAATTATAAAAATTATAAAAATTATGAAAATACACTTATAATACCTAACTTTTTCCGGAGTTTCATTTCTTCCGATAATGAAAGGCAACCATGTCATCAAGAGAGAGATTATGGGGAGAGATGATTCAGAGTCCCCCTCCAGGCGACGATGAATGAATAGTTGCAGACAAAAGGGAATCAATGCTCCCTTTATGAAGGGAAGGGACTAAAGGAATTGTTGCCTTCAAGAAAGACGCATCCATTCATTGTGCATTTTCATGTGTTATGAAACTGAGAAGACTCATAACTTTCTCCACCTAATTATCAAACCCCTTATTTGCAAATGCAATAAAAACACCTTCTCTCTCTACCCTTTTTTCCATTACTTCTGATCAGGGTGTTCGTTATTTGGGTCATCACTTGTCCAAACGATTAAAAAATTGAGTTATTCGGTTTGATTTACTAAAAATTAAATCGATTGAATAATTTTACCTGATTAAAAATTTGGATTAATGTTCGGTTTGAAAAATAAAAATTTTAATTTGGACCCATCGAAAATCTGATTAACAAAATTATGAAATTGGCTCAGGTAAATTGTTACTTTAAAGTTAAATAAAATTTTCAACCATTTTCATATTTGGTTCAAGCCGATGAAAGCCAAACCATTTAATCTAAAATTTAATTCGAATAAATTGATTTGAATTTTATGTGACTTAGTTTGATTCTCAATTAGATTTTTTTAAATTTAAAATCTAAATAAACCAAATCGAATAAACTGAATAACTGAACACCAACGCACAACCGCATATGAACACCCTTGCTTCTAATTCCTCATTTCTTTAGAGAGAGAGAGAGAGAGAGAGAGAGAGAGAGATGAGTCAAGCAGCAAGTTTTATTTCCCAAGTAAACAAATCAAAACCAACACCCTTCTGAACAAGCATCTTATTCTAATCTGAGTTTAATTCCCAAATAATCTAGAGTTTAATTCATTTATAAATCTAAATTGAATGTCAGGGGAAAATAAATTATTTTAAAAGTTCATGAAATCCAGTGTTTTTTTGAAAAGTATTTAAATCAAAAATGGAAATAATATATCGATTTATATTTCTATTGTCATTTTTAGATCTACCATCAACTAAGTGAGTCCAAGTGATTAAGGTGAGGTTGTGAAAAGGATCGACATTTGTAGTAACTTTTAAATATCATTATTAAATTTCACGAAACTTACTTTAGCAACAAGTCAATACAATGAATCAACCGACAATTATGAGTAATTAGGATTTAAATCGAAACTTTTTAATAAAAATTTATATTCAAATTCCATTTAATTAAAAAAAAAATCATTAATGAACCATCTCAATGTTTATGATGAATTTTCATTCAAATTCCAAATAGCCTATGGCAAAGATATTCATTCCTTCCTTTTTGATTCATAAGAGATAGATTGGAATTCAAGATTTTTAAAAGGAAGCAGATGATAACAGTTGAGCTATATAGCTCATTCGTCCAAACAAAAGGTTTAAGAAACTTAAAAAATTATGTCTTTTCGTCATTTGCAAATAATAAAATTTAATGAAACATGTCATTTTAAAATATTAATACAAGGGAAGTCAAATATTTTTAAAATCAAATCAATAATTGATTTAATTTTGATACGTAATATTTTTTAATATCTCTTAAATTTAATATGATATAATGAAATGAATTTAAAGGAGAATCTAGATAGACGGTATAAAATTTTAGAGATGTTTTTGCAACTGTGAATAGCAGTTTTTTTTTTTTTTTTTTTTTGTTGGAACTTTGACTCTGGCTTGGCACTGACATTAACTCCCGACTCAAGCTCAGACACTGGCTCTGGTGTTGCCTCTGGCTACTCCGGCTCTGATGCTAGCTCCGGCTGCTCTTTGAATTTGGCAATAACATTGGTGCTGCAGACATTTGGATAACATTTTTTACAAGAGAAACTCCATCCTGACTATAACCTTGATAGAAAGTAAGAAAATAATTGAATATGGCTACGATACTATCATAAAAGAAAATATAAAAATATAAAAATATAAAAAATTAAATATTCTTAAAATCAAATTAATTTAATTTGATTTTGGGATATGAAAATGTGACTTTGAAATTTATTCACTATTAGATAAATTTCGCTTAAATTATACTCTTTTCATTCTATTTAAAGTATAATTTTAGAAAAATTCAGATGATATTTAATTAAAAAGAATAAAAATTAAGAATCTGATTGAAATTTATATGAGTAATTTAGATTAATAAAATGAGAGTAAAGGTTTACAAATAAAACTTTTAAAATAAGATATTTGTGAAATCCAAGCGAAATATTGATTTTGTAAAATTCATATCAAAATGTTTGATTCAACAAATGAATCCTTTGTATCAAATATTGTATTTACCCATATTTAGCATATGTATATGTCATATCAAAGATATTCGTAAATTTTTAAGGGGAATTATGAGCCCTTTTGGAGCCCCCATCGTCTAACATCTTGGTTGCATTATTTACCCTTTTTTTTATCATATGTCATTGAAGAACGAGCAACCCTGTGTCATATACACGAATGGTGGTAAAATCCGTAAAATTTTGAAACTTGTTCGGTGGTTGGTTTCTGTTATTTCCCAAAAAAAAAAAGAAAAGAAAAGAAAAAAAATCTGAAACGACGCCGTTTCATTTCAGAGCAGCACGCCCCTTGATTGCGGGGCCCGGCTGCTATAAATCAATTCAGCAGCGCCGCTGAAACGAAAAATGTTCGATTAGTCTCACTCCTCATCGCCATCGTAAGTCATTCGATTATCTTTAACATCTTCAGCCCTCCGATTCTCATTCTAGAGAAATAATATGGTAGTTTTAGTGGTAGCAACAACCATTGATCCGGCCTCGATCGGCCCCGCCACCGCCCTCTTGTCCATGCCCGGTTGGACTCCCGGTCCTTCCTTCCAGGTTCCTCTCTCTCTCTCTCTCTCTCTCTCTCTCTCTCTCCATGTTTAGTTTTCTCGCTCATGAACTCAATTTCAGGAGGATATGACTACTTTTGTGAACGGAGACGTCAGACTAATACAGCACAGCAAGAGCATAGTAGTAGAGGACAATTTAGATGCTCGTTGGGAACGGGCAATCGGTGAAATTGTAAACGAGGTCATCTTCCTCAGTAGACATACTGCAGTCACCAACCGTCCTGCTCTCACTGTTCATCCCATTGGTATTCTGTATTCCCATTCCAATTCCAGTTTAATTTCAGGTCTTGTGATGTGGGTTAGCCTTATTAATTGTACTTTTGTGATTTTTTTTTATTGGTTAGGAATTCCCCATTTAAAGGAAGGTGATATTCCGCCGCAAGGTGGGAAGCCGGGTTGGGCGGCGCCGCCGAGTCCGAGATTAGGGCCATGGTTGCTGCTCTTGAAGAAGATTGCCGAGTCACGTAACTTGGTTCCTGAGTTTGAGGTGTATTTTCTCTCCTTTTGTCAATTGAGTTCCATTTTACAAGTTGATTTTAAGAATGATGCTATTTATGGAGCATAAACATAGTTATAGGATAATCAATCACATGGACACAATAAGATCACAAAATTATAAAAAAAAAAAAAAAAAGAAAAAGAAAAAGAAAAAAAATTATCACAAATTGACACTTTAACCTACGTATGAGTTGAAAGTATAATTCCAGAGTGTGAAGAGCACTTTTGTTATTTTAGAGAGGGCCCTGTGCACACGCAAGCCAGCGTGTGCCCTTAGTTTTGTGTACAATTGAAACCATAGAATTCAATCTCTACACAGGCTTGTTATCATACTTATGGGATATAGGGCCCATAGAACTGCAAAATGGATAAGTTTGTGCTGATTTAGTTGGTGTCTAAGTATACCATCTTTGCCACATTTATGTTATTAGATTCTGTATTTGGTTGCCTTACATGTGTTTGAGGAATGGTATCACTACAAATTCCATGGATGACATGCCTTTTCTTTTTCTTCTGTGTGTTGGATTCGTCTATTAACTGGCTTGTTAGTGTAAATCTGAAAGAAGAAATTTTGAGTTGTTAGTGAATCCATCTTTTAGATCATAGTATGTTCACATGATGTTCTTCATGCTGCAGCGCTTGTACTTGTTGTCTGGTTTATGTACGAGGGACTCAATTTATTCTTAGTTCTCAATCTAGGAAATATTGGAGCCTGCTTTGCACTTTGTTATTACGGTTGTGATTAGTAATTTCTTTCCATTCTTGCCTCTCAATGCAGGTGACATTGGAGGCTACTCATCATGGACCTGTGACAAATGTACCTACCATGTTTTTAGAGATCGGCAAGTTTACTATCTGTTTCTATGCAGTTGTAATGACATCATGAGTTCAATCTCAGTTCTATTTTTGAGTTCTCATCAGGTTCTTTGTCGTGGACTACCTACTGTAATTTCTGATGATAACATGATATAATTGAAATATAGCATATCTGCACTGTGAGAGGAACTCTCTACTATTGTCATGCATTAGGACCTTCTGAGAAGGATGCTTGCCAAGTGTTTGTCTTCTTATGATTTCTTATTAGTTCAATAACATATCTCTTCTTCTAGATATTGTAAGTGTTTCTTCTCTTCCTTATATTCGCACATATGCCAGTCCTTCACCCTGTACCTATGAAGGCAATTCCATTTCTGAGTACATTCTTCTGTTCTGATTAAGGGAGATGGAAATCATATTTGAAATATAATTTGTAAGGTGGAGTTAATGTTGTTTTGGTTGTATAAATTGATATTTATTTGGATTATACTCCGCTAATTAGTAAATTATTGTTGGAAACTTTTGTTGCATAAATAATTAGTTTAAATTCCTGATGCAGGTAGTACAGAAGATTACTGGGGCAGGCAAGATGCTGCTCAAGTCATGGCCTTGGTAAAGTTGATATTTCTGGTTCTTTGATTTTGGTATCACGGATGCATAGTTTGACATGATCCTCATTTTAGTTTGGCAATCCTTTTTAAACCTTGATTGAGGCTATTAGTAATCTTTCAGCTGGCATAGCATCTGCAGTGCTACTATGATTGTTAGTTCATATCTGCTGTTTACCAAACTAATGGTTTTTTTTCCCTCTCTCTCTCTCTCTCTCTCTCTCTCTCTCTCTCTCTCTCTCTCTCTCTCTCGTCCATTGGATGCTTGCAGTTAGTTTGGGAAGGACTTGGGATGGGAGGTGGTGCTGATGTTGGTAACTGGAACAAGTAAGAGGAGTTCTTCCTTGGGTCTTACATTCGTATTTATTATGCTATACAAATTTATGATGCAGATTCCCCTGTTTATGAGGCATTCTTTTCTTATGAAATCTGCATTGTTTGCCCTTTCATTATATTATTCAAACTTCTTTGCTCTTTTTTCTCTATCTGTTTGAGAAGACTTGTTACTATATATGTGGAAAAATAATGATTGAATATTTTATGTTTTTTATGATTTTATTTGCATGTAGTATAAGATTTTCTAATGTCCTTGAGTTGGTATTCTTTTTCTGTGACAGAAAGAACAATAATAAAGTCCTTCTTGGGCTTGGTGGTGGACACTATGTACCTCGACATATGGACATTGTTTTGTGAGTCATTCCTACCTACAAGCTTTTGTTATGTATTTAGCCACCTAGACATCTAGTGCAATTCCTGTTGATGGTCTAATACAACTGATCCATGCATCCCCAATTGAGGTGGATCCAAGTTCTTATCTCTCCATGAAGTGACTGAAATTAGAGTATAAAATTTGC
This sequence comes from Dillenia suffruticosa, assembly GCA_033439265.1. NCBI lineage: Eukaryota > Viridiplantae > Streptophyta > Magnoliopsida > Dilleniales > Dilleniaceae > Dillenia > Dillenia suffruticosa. Next base: position 5,522,356 of record JAVTVX010000024.1, read on the forward strand.
AGAGGTTCTAGCTCTGGAGTTAGTTTGTTTCTCCATGGGCCTCCATCTTGGTTTCCTATATGTTCCTGTTAATCTAGTTACCTCCTTTTCCTTTAAATTGCCATGATATATTTTTCTTAATATAAAATTCAGGTGGCAGTGTAAAATATGAAGCGATTTTGTTGCTTATAATGCATGATCTTTCTGTGCATATAACTAGGAAGGATGTTTGGGTGGGCCACCTGATCTCTGGTTATTCCTTGCCAATGGAGGAGCCAGGCCAATCAAAAGGAAATGCAGGAGCATCATCTATAGGTGGGACCTGGAAAGAATCAATTAAAGCTTCGTATGAGGCTACAAAAGCTGCATTCCCTGGTGGAGAAATTCTGGCACATCTTGATCAGAAGTAAGTATCTTTATATTGGAAAACTTGTTCGGCATGATGAAGATAAAATGGAGTTAGATACGGTTGGTATAAGTAATATGAGATAAATATTTCCTGACGAGCAACATCCTCACCTAGTTTCTTCTGTCTATAATGTATTCAAAACTCGTTGTCACAGAGGTCATGTGGTCCTATCAATGATTGTTTCTGTGGATTCATTTTGCTAAATCTTGCATCCCGGAAAATGAGCTTATCACCTTATAATCCATTTCTTTTTCTTGTATTATATGAAGGTATTCATGCACAGGTATGAATATAAATTTTATTTCTGTGATTGCTATGCTGCAGGAGTTTCAAAGGCTGGCAGAGAAATGCAATCGTAGAGTTTCTTGGTGAGCAAAATATAAAAATTGGGAAGCCAAAGGATTTCTGCTGATTTGTCGCAAGAAGTTTTCTATAGAGGCTGATCTCATTCGTATAACTGAGCAACACCATTCATGAACTCCTTGTCAAAGTTTTGCTTACATTCAGTTGGTGTTTTTCTTGGGGGAGTTTCTCAGGCTGCTGGTAAGAAAAATTTTCACTGCAGAGCATTGTTAGTGTTGGCAATGTCTTGTTAAATTATCTGTAATAATCACTTATTATTTAAGTTGTAATACTAAATTATCATTTATAAGCAATAATAAGCGGTGTATTGTCTACTTGTTTTTAATACAAGATGTTTATTTTTAGGTTAAAGCTGTTCATGCAGGCATATGAAATAGTCATGACATGAATTAGTTTGCAAAATATATAAGATTATACATTTAAGGGGGAAAAAAGGCGCAGACACACATGTAAGTACCATTTGATATACAAATTAATAATTTCATTATATATCATAATTATGTATACACATGACTCAATTAGGAGATCTTTGTATAATCTGATTTCAGTATTGCTTGTTTCCTCTTAAATTGATGTCTCCTTGAACCTCATTTCTAATTTCCTTTGAGAATTTTTGGCGCAAGCGTTCTCGTGGTGCAAGAGAAAATTGTGCAATGTGGTTGTCTAGGTTGTATGAAAACGGAAATAGATACGATACGAAACGATACGAAAAAATGATATTTTGTAAAAATAAACGTAAGAAAATATGTAAATATAAAAATATAAGAATTTTTATGTAAATATTAATTATTTTATGAAAATAATAGAATGGTCCTATTTTATAATAAAAATCCAAATGATTAAATATATAACTATTAATTATAAAAATAACATAAAAATAAAAATTTTAATTAAATAGATAATTTATTAAATATAGAAAAATATGTAAATATAAAAATTATAAAAAAATTTGTGCAGAAATTAATTAATTTAGACGTTTCAGAAACGGAAAATGTTTTAAAAACGGAGAAAAGTTTGCGCGGAGAAGTTTCCCGCATAAGAGGTGGTTGTTGCTTTGAGTGAATCGTTCTGCGAGGGCTGCGAGGGCTTTTGGGGTATATACACATTTGGTTCAATGTTTTATCAATAAATTAATAAACTGATAAATTCATGGGCCAAGAGTATTAATTTCTGGAGGTTTATGCAAATGCAATGACAAGCATGAACTGAGGTGATGACCCGAGATAAGCTAAATGGAAATCAATCAATAATGCTAGTGGCTCAAATTGCCAGATATCCTGTCCTTCATTCTCTTAAGAGGATACTGAGCTTGAACAGCTGGATTTCAGTCATTGGGGGTGTGAAAAGATGGATGCCCTTACAGCTTCAGTCACTTCTCACTTGCTTTTCCTAACCAGACCCCTCCAACCGACAGGAAAATCCATCTCTTGCTCTCTCCGCGAAGGGCGAGTACTGGTTTTTCGGTTTGATTGATGAATATACTTGGATACTATTGTTTTTCAATTCGTCAAGTTGTTGATTCAAGATCTTGTTGAGCATCTAAAAAGGCAAAGATTGAAAGGGTTGCAGTTTATTATTTTTTTATCAAATTATCGATATTTAGAATCATATTTCGATTAATTCGATTTAAGTGTTTGTGGATCCTATTAGAGAGTAACTTTTTTAACATAATATTTTTAATTCTTATGTTTTGAACTCGAGAATTGATTAAAAAATTTAATATCTTATTCTATTAGATCGATTATTCGTAGGTAGGCTGTAGTTCATTATAGATTAGTATGTTGAATGCCATTTTAGCTTTCATGGACAAAACTCCAACTGGGGTGGATAGGAAAGGCCCATTTGTGAAGAATTATTTTGGGGCTACTTAGAACAGAAACTATGAGAGCCCAAGTGGGAGAAAATGAAAAAAGCAAAGCATTCTCCTCCTTTACATACAGTAATCATTTTCTTCCCACGCATAGCCAGACAATTGAACATGGGATGACTCTCTTCCTTGATTAAGAAAATTGATTTGGGGTCTAGAATATTCAAATATCATCATTTTTTCTTTATGTTTCGAGGTCAAAAGTTCTCTTTAAATTGGGTGCACTATATATTTATTATAAAATTTGTGTTCAATTGTCACGTTAAGAAGCTCAGAAGAGCTGAATTTGACCTTTTTGAGTGAGTAGGGAACAAAGGGCAACCAAAGTCTCCTAATTCTTGTGAAAATATAATCTTGAGGGTTCAGGTCAACTAGGATGTTGCTGGTATCCATCATGCATGATACACTACTTGACTTTACAATACCATTTCCAAAGAGTTATAAATTTATCAAAATAATCTATTTGACTTCTTGTAAGTATTACACACCTTGGATATAGACAGGGGACGGGAATTTGCATTATGAATCCTTATGATAAAGACATACCGTCTGGTGTTTGTGTGTCCCTTTTTTTTATATCGATTGTTATTTAGAGTCATATTTTGATTAATTCGATTCAAATATTATCGGACCAATTTAAGGGAGAATTCTTTCAATATAATTTTTTTCATTCCTAAATTTTGAATCTAAAACTTGACTAATAGATTCAGTATCGTTATCTACTAAGTCAACTGTCCATTAATTGTGTGTCTTTTTTGCATTTCAAGAATTCTCCATTTTTCCCTTCTATAAATTTCATCTAATCTCTCTCGTCCATTTAAGAATGCTATTCTTTTCTTTAGAGCCGGGAACAAACCCACCCAGGACACCAAGAAAAAAAGCAGAAAAGCTACACCATAATACCAAGATCACCAAAATAGGTCAGATCAGTTAAGGCATCAGTCACAACATTAGCTTCACGATAGACATGGCAGATGGTTGCATTGGGAAGAAGGTTAAACCATAGTTTGCATTTCCTGACTGGATTGTCTTCATCCCTATTAGTCGGTCAATTCTCATATTTGCTCTAGTTTCACAGAAACAATGCACTGTATGAAAAATCAAATTCAACTTTAAAAGAAATAAATTAAAATAAATTACCTTAATAAATACTATTTTTCATTCTCCACAATTTGCATTCATAGCTCAAATTTTTTTCAACCATTTTTACCTTTCCATTCTAGAAAAGTCGAAGCCAATTCCAAAGGCTGCAACTTGGCCATCTTATTGAAATAGACATCCGTGGAAGGTCATCGAATGGAGGAGGAGCATTTCTTGTCCAGGGGTGTGCTATGCCGTACTACATAGGATAAGGCTATAAGACACTTTCTCTTTCCTATTTTATCACTTGACCCCATCAAGTAGCCCTTTTTCCAGTCATCGATGGAGCCAAAACTTAACACTACTTCGTGATGCCACATTAATGCTCTCGTGGGAAGTTTTCTTTTGTCCCCTCAATAATTCCAAAAACACAACCAAAAACAAAACAAAATGTGGGGTTTTCTTGATTTCTCTGAATTAGTTTGAATTTATCCGAAGAGGGGCTTTTGGGTCAGATTTTGTCCACTTATAACAATTTTTTTGGTTTTTTTCTTGAGGTCATGGGGAGAGCCAACAGGAACTTGGGGGGCTCTACTAGATCAGAGTATGTCCCCCCCCCCCCTCTAGCCAATTCTAAAACTACCAGGGTCATGTTGTTTTTGTCCCGGGAGAGAGAGGAGAGAGAGGGAGAGAGAGGTGAGAACAAGTACCGCCAACTTCTCTAGACTCTCAAGAAAGAAGATCCAAAAATCTCTCAGACTAGGCAACGGTAGTAAGGACTTGTTTGGCAGTACTGTTGAAAGCTATATTTCGTCTCGTTTGTTTTTAGGACTTAGTTCTTATAAGCGAAAGCAACATATTAACGGCAGAGAATGTTAAAAAGAATGGCAAAATTAGTACCTCAAAAAAGAATAGACAAAAATTGTTGATTTTCAATTTTTTTTTGGCTTAATATTCACCACTTTGTTTCCTAATTAAATTCCTCAATTTACCCCAACAATTTTTAATCATTCCAATACCAAATAATTAGATAAATATCTTTTTTTTTTGGTACAATGAGATGCAACTAAACGGGTTTGAATCGGGGAAGAGATGATGGAAGTAGGATGACTCTACCGCTTGAGCCATCTCTGAGGGACATAATTAGATAAATATCTATATAAATATGAATAATAATAACTAAATATATCCATTAAAATCTTAATATTAGGCATGAAAACAATTATAAAGATCGAAGTAAGTATACATTTACAAATATATATATTTCGCCTATTTACGAAAATTTTGTTCAAGGATGTTGAACTTTTTTTTTTTTTTGGAAGATGTACATATGTTAAATTAACAAAAAAGGAAAAGGAAATAATGGCAATACCAACTTATTATAGATTGGGCTGTTAAAGAGGGCACAATAATTATGGACAAAGGGGTGAATCCTTGAATTAGTGAGCATCAATATTATGAGGAAGGACCAAGAGAGCTTGGAATTAAAGTCATGAGACAAAGACATAGGCACATAATTATCCTAAATTAAACCTTAAAAGTTGCAGAGGTGACCCGGCATTGGACATGCGATGTCCCAGTTGACTTGGAATACTCAGTATTTTAATCCTTTTTTTTATTTAATTATGAAGAAGCATTGGATGGCCAACCCCGGCATGCCTGCCCTAATGTCTTTGCACTGTCAACCTCACTTACTCACTCTTATTACTGCATATAATTAGATTAGAGGAATTTGGTAGGAAACATACGCACGCTCTCTCTTCTTGGAAGGATACAGCCAAAGCCCAGAATTACGTTGTTTGGCTTAATGATGCACGCATGCACAGAATTTTGGTTGTATAATTTATGCAAATCTTTGCACAATATATTTTAACTCTGCAAAACTGGGTGGGGAGGAGAGATATCAGAGATGCAATTTTCATCATTAGAATAGGTGGTAAAATTTCTTTATCGGTGGGGGATTGATCTTTTTTTTTTTCATTACTGATATTTAAGATTTATTATATTAATACGGTTTGAGCACTGTGATGTTTATTTTATAATTGATTTTCTTAAATTCTTTTTCATCATTTTCAGAATTCGAAATTGAAACGTCTGATCAAGAGAATAAAGTGTCTGATCATTCAATTCAAAAAAATTTAGTATCGGTGAGGGGTTGATTGTTTCTCTCTTTGTCATACCTCTCCATTCCTCAATATGAGAGTTGATCGTTTCTCCATTTTTAACTCAAAAGTTCGGTTGAATTTTTGTTATTTTTTCTTTATATATATATATATACATATGCGTAATTCTTAAACATTTTGCTCTGATTTTGATTGTGTGCTTATTATTATTATTATTATTTTCGTGAATTCTACGAATATTTTACATAAAAAGCAGAAAAATATTTTCCAAATAGAAATTCAATATTTTACATATGGATTCTACAAATAAATGTGTGTTTTGTCTTCCCGTTATTTACAATATCTAAGAAAATTATTCATAGGAAAAATATTATCTTATAAAATATATTTGTTTCAATAAGGTGCCTTTCAAGAATGGTCTTTGACATTTGAAGTGGCGATGATATAAATATTCAAATAATGTCGACCTTTGGTGGTAGAGAAGGAAAGAAGCCCGTATTGAAGCCATAGGATGACCACATGAAAAGACTTCCTAACAACGTAGTAGACTATTTAGGATATTGATTTTACTTTATTTAATAAAATTAAATAACAAGCAATAAATAAATAAAATTTTCCATTCTTATGACATACCAAAACCATAAATAATGTCGGTTGGTGGGGACATCTTTAACTATATCTAAAAATTTATTAAATTTCGACAATAATCTCAAATTCAATCGATACAAAGTATAAAATCTTAAATTTAATTGATACGAAATATATTTATATGAGAACATGCCATGATACGAATTTTCTTACATGTCATGAGATGCAAATCCTTATTTTATATATATTTTTTCTCATTTGCGTTTTATGCAATTTCATCCGATAATCCTTTCATTGTAAAACGAATATTATGTGGTACCTTCTTGCATGCATCAACCTCTCCTAATTCCCCAGCAAGATGTTTTTTTTTTTTTTTGATTTTATAAGAATTTGAACTTGAGATTACCAGATTGGAGAGAGAAGTTTATATCACTAGACTGTCCCCTTAGAGACAGTAAGATGTTTTTTCATATGATATATCCTGTCACCATTTGAAACAAAGTTGTAGAAAGTACCGGGCAGATTTTTCCTCTTAAATTAGTCCCTTTAATCACATATCTCCAAGTTAGATCCTTCTTCCTATGAGAATTTTGCACCGGATGAAGACTCCTGCTACATAGCACCCATTGGTCTCTGCAAGTAAAATAAATAAATAAATAAATAAATAAATATTAACACATGTAAGAAGAAATAGAACAATAATTACCATTTTCTACATTTTCTCGAGTTCTGGAAAAAATTGCTAAAAAGAAATTAAGAAGACAAATAAGAAGACTTTCATTCAAAATGCCAAGGAGACTAACAAAAGCACAGCACAGCACAGCACAACAGAGTAGGAGACTTTCATTTATGGCTTAATTCAATCCCACAAGCACAGCCCAGCAGGTGGCTTTCATTCAAAATGCAAAAAAAAAAAGAAAAAAAAAAGAGTAGGAATAACAAAAGCAAAAGTTGCTGGTATGGGCCATGGTTATAAATGCCAAGGAGAAGACGATTATCTATTTTTGTGCAAGCAAAGGCTAACATGGTGACCCACATCGAATGATTCGTCCTTTAAAATCATCCCCAGAAGCGACAATTCTGACAATAGAATCACTTGAATTAAGCCATAAGCAAGAAATGAAGCACAACTTAAGTTGGAGAAATTTTCATGAGGAAACAACATTCTGACAATAAATCATGAATGGAAGGAAAGAGGAGTCATTTTTTTTTTTCTTTTTTCTTTTTTCTTTGGACAGATTTGAACCGATACATTAATTTTATCAGTTTTAAATAATTTTAGTCGAGTTTAACTTCATTCAATTCAATTTAACAGTAAAAATTAAACGAGATTATAGAATAGTTCCCAGGCCGGTCCGCTCCGAGGAAACTTAAATATCAACAAACATATAATTATAAAAGATATAATAATTTTTATATAAATATTAATTATTTTATAAAAATAATAAGAAAACTATTTTTAATAATAAAAATTTAAAATGAAAATTATTAATATAAGATAAATAATATAAAAATTATAAATTATATATAAATAAATAATTTATTAAATATAAAAATAATTTTTTTTATAAATACTAAATAATTTAATATATTAATATATGATTTTAAAACCTGATAGACCAGAACCAAAGGATACGTTACTATGTACCCTGAAAACAAAGAGAGAAATGCCCCGCCTACCTTAACGGCTCATGTACTGAATGCCTTTGTGCCTATAAATTAGGGGGGGTTCTGGGTAGGACAGAATGACAATGTACCTTTCTTTCATAATGAACTTATTCCAAAATATATATATATATATATATATATATATATATATAATTTTAATAAAATATTTTTTATAAGTAGAAGTATTTATAGTAAAGCCAAAATAGTAGCATCCCGGCACGTCGAGGTCACACGTGTTGATAACGTAACGAAGGTAAGACGAAAACTATATATGATGCTGGTTTATGCATGGAATCAGAATATCAATTGATGTAATATTAAAAAAAATAAAATAAAAAATAAAGACGTTAATAATAAGATTTAGTATATGTCTATTTAAAAATTATATAATATTATGAGAAAATTTACATATTTAAAATTATATAATTGGAGATTATTTTTCTTGTATAATTATTACATGAATCAGAATCATTGCTTAAATTCAATTATGATTTCTTAAAAAATTACTGAAAATATTAAATTTAGTTATGACTGCACTTTTGATTATTTATTTATCTGCATCTGGTAATTCTTGTTAATATATTTTTCAGTATTTACATTAATATGGATTTAATAATGATGTGATCTGATTTTTTTTATTATATCGATCGGTATTCGGAGTCATATTCCGACTAATCTGGTTCGGAACTTACAGTGTCTCGTTTAAGGGAGTTATTCTCTTAATATAGTTTTTTCTATATTCAAACCGTAAGTTAAACTTAAAAACTTAATTAAAAGATTAGTATCATATTTCATAAGATCAACTATCCGTTGGACATATGATTTGATTTAGAATAGATTTTTTATGTCGTCCCTACGTTAATATAGAATTTCGTCGTTTATTGTAAAATTTTGACTTTTGCCTATGAATATACATGGGCACAATTTCATTCTTTTTGTATCCATCCAAGCAAAGTGGTGAAGTCACGGTCCTTGTGGGGCTTGTACCTAAAAACAACCATTGATTTGTATTTTTTTCAATATCCCAAATGTCCATCCATACGTCAAGTAATTATTACCAAACTTATGCATCGAATACTATATTTCTTTAATCATAGATATCGATTTTGAGTCATGAAAAAAAAAAGATTTAAAATAATTAATCCTTTTATCAAGCTCTTCGTAATATTTAAAATAGATTAATCGAATAAATCCTAAATACCAATAAAGGACAAGTAACCCAGAAAAAAAATCAAGTAATTATTGATGCCGATACTTTTGATAACGACCGGTAGGAATAGAAAGAAATGTTATTCATAGTTAGCCTGCCTGGACTTTTGGAATTATGCTAATCTAAAGCCAAAAGTTGCACAAGAAACAAATGTGTGGATTACCATCTTTGTAAAAATTAATAGAAATTAGTTATCATGGTAAGGAAGTTTGTTCAACTTATCAAGTTCTTAAAATTAACTCCTCTCAAATTATGCTTCAGATAGTCAAGGTTGAGCCAAGTAAAATAAAATATATTAGATTTTATTAGAGAATAAAAATGCAAAATATTTTTTATATCAACTATCGATAATCACGTTAATTTTGATTAAATCTGATTTGAGTTATATTAAATTTTTAAGATGTAAAACTCTTTTAACGTCTGTAAAGATTGACTAAATCCGATTTGAGTCTATTTTTATTATATATTCGAATATAAAATTTTATTTAAAATATATCAGTATCTAAATATTGGAATAATAAATGCAAAGCTAAGGGTACCTGAAAAGGAATTTCATAAATAAATGTACGTAAGACGGTGCCTGAGCCGATTTAAGAGTGGATTTGAACCACCGGGACAATGCAAAGATTATACCCTTTTGCCTCATAATAATAATAATAATAATAAATTTTCCAAAGAAAATTCTAAAAATTATTTCCCTGAATTTTATTTTAATTTTTCATATCATTTAAAAATGACTTCAAAATATTCACCGACCGAAGTTGTGTAGAAAACCAAATGAATTAGCACCAAAAAAAGAAAACCAAATGAATATTACAAAAATTTTACATTTTTTGTTTTTAACTCTAACTATAATATTTTATTATATAAAAACTACACAATTTAGTTCATTAATTTCAAATTAATGATATTTATTTTTTATTCGCTGAAAAAAAAAGAAATATTTTCGTAGCGTAATAAAATATTATGCCAAGGATTTGACTAACTTGTTAATAATTTGATTAATTACATCTCCGATCCCAAGCCTGACCCCCCACTGACCATTAGTGATATAATCATCAATCCCGATTATGCTTAGATCTGACGGTTCTGTTTGATCCATAATCACTCAATAACCTAATCAAATGAGTGGGACCCACTACAGAACTGTACAACAGATTCCATTAAAACGACATCAGATCATTGAATTGATGATCGGATCAAATCAGACGATCCACCGTGTACTCACGTGTAGCATCACAGTCTACCCGTCGGTATACCATAAGAGAACCCTCATAGAACCTCTGTTTTTGACAACAGAGGGAGAGAGATCGCAACAGAGGAAGCGATTTCGTACCGAATCATGCAAATTCGAGGTTGATTTTGAGATCTTTGTTTGAGATTTCAAATGTTTTGGAAGAAATTTGGATCTAAAGAATTTTGATTCTTGTTGCTTTGGTTTTTTTTTTTTTTTTTTTTTTTTTGGGTTTTGGCTGGGGGGATGGATGTGTCCTCAAAATTTATTATTTATGGCAAGGAAAGTGACGGAGATAGAATGATATGAATGAAGATTTCGAGAGATAATGTGGAAATGTGACAAGGGAAAGTGTATTTTGTGAATAGAGCTGTAAAAGTGTAAGTACTCGAGAGTATTTAATTTCCTCTGTTTTAGAGAGAGAAAGAGAGGATATTAATTACCTAAAACCGTCAGTTCCGTTCTCTTACCCAATTGATTACAGCTATCTTTCAGTCCCTGTCTCCAATTGACCTTTTATGAACTTTCAATTTCTCTGTGGCCGGCTAAACACTTGGTTTTTATCGTTTTCACTCTCAAAATCGAACCTGGGTTTTGCTTCTCTTCTCTGTGTAAGCCTCTTCATCTCCTCTGAAAAATGTCATTTATTTTTGAGGTTGAAATTTAACGATCCCTTGAGTGGAGGATCATCGGTTCATTCATATTTCTTTTTTCATTTTAATATTTCTCTTTGTTCTCAAGAGAAATCTTATTTGGGTTTTCATTTTCTGTCAATTTTATACTGGTTCAAGCGAAAAATCATGGGGCTTATTTGCAACCTTTTCTGCTTCGTTTTTTTTTTCTTTGATTGATACAAATTTTTGTCTTCACTATGTACTGTTTCTGGTGATTGATGAATTTGTTTTGCTCCTTTGCAGACGGGTTGTCTCTTCTGAAGCAATTCAGAGAAGGCTGTTTTTAATTTTTGCCAAGTAAAAAGGTATTTGTTCTTTGCACAGTCTCTTAGAGTTTTTTTTTTTTAATAAATAATTTTTATATCTTGTTCTGTTTTCGGGGCAGAGAAGTTCTTTGGGATCTGAATCAGATCTCACGGATTCCTTCTCCTGTCCAGAGGAAGGATTTTTTTTTTTCTTGTAATAGGTTGTGAAAGCTGAAACCCTAGTTTTTGGGGGCTAGAGATCTTGTGTTGCTACTTGTGAGTGGTTCAAGACAAAAAAATAAACTAGACTGTTTTTTGAAAAGTTGCTGTTTATGTGCTGTATTCTAAAAGGTGTTATATTTGTAGCTATTGAAGCTTTGTGGAAGCTTTCATAAAAGTATTAGTTTTTTTCCTTGTCTTTTTACTTTTGAGAGGATCAGATGACAGACTTTTGGATCAGTCATAGGCCAAAACAAGTTTTACATAAATTTGTTACTATATACTCGTTGTGATTGGTACTACTACACTATCAAGACTTAACCCGTGTTAGCATGTAATTGTTGATCGATGCACTTATGAAATCCTTCCAAGTACAGGAGTTTGCTTATTCAAGTCTCAAACAATTTGCTAATCTGGATTTTGTGTTTGTTTTGCTTTTATTACTTGTTAGGACTAGTTTGTGGAGTCATTCTAATGTAGGCCTAGAGTGAGACTTTTGAGCCATAACATTAATGTTTCCTTCCGCCCCATGCCCTTTTCTTAATGACATTTATTAGCATACATTTGTCTTTTGGTTAGATTGCATTTTAATTTCCCTGTTTAGGTAAGTTTGGTACATTTTTCACATACTCATGCAAATTGACTTCCAGGTGGGAAATCAGTTCAGCTGTTTTTTACTCTGTGTATATATATATTTACCTTAGTTGTAGTGATCCAGATATGAACCGCATCAACCTGTTTAACTGTCTTGACGCCCTTCTAGTGGATTTGTTCCTTAATTTGTTACTTTCACATAAGCTTTAAGTTTTTTAAAGGGTAGAATCGCTCTGTATCACCGCTAATATAGCCTAAGATTTCATTTGCTTTTGGGTCTTGTTTATGAATTTTTGTAGTTTCTAAGTTTGGAGTAGTGGCTAGAAAGTTAATTTAGCTAATTTGGCTCTGTTTGGCGTTTTCAGCAAGTTGTTGCTTCGTGGGTGCTGTGGGTGGTTTAATGGGCAGATATGAACAGCCTCGACTTGTGTAACTGTCTTGAACTAGTGGTTTTGTTCCTTAATTTGTTACTTTCACATAAGCTTTAAGTTTCTTAAAGGGTAGAATCGCTCTGTATCACCGCTAATATAGCCTAAGATTTCATTTGCTTTTGGATCTTGTTTATGAAACGTTGTAGTTTCTAAGTTTGGAGTAGTGGCTAGAAAGTTAATTTAGCTAATTTGGCTCTGTTTGGCATTTTCAGCGAGTTGTTGCTTCGTGGGGGCTGTGGGTGGTTTAATGGCATTAATTTTTTTAATTATGTAGAAGCTTTTAGTTCCTATGTTTGGATTTGTTCAACTGAAATACATTTGATTCCTTTCTTGAACCACACACATATTCATAGTATCCTCAATTTTAAAAATCAATGGAAGTTGGTTTTGGTTTGGATTCCTTATGATCTGATATATTCTTCTTTTACACAGGTTGGTCCTTTAGGTTGCTCAAGTTTTCCTGCAGTGTTTAGTTGCTGCCTGAAGATATCTCTGGATGCTATTCTTCCAGCTGATGTAAACCATGAAGTTTGGTAATTCCTTTATTCAACTTACTATGTTTAAAGGTCTCATCCATTTGTATTTTCACATGGGAATAAGTGGTTCCATGCTTTATTCTTTTGTGAAATTGATTAGTTTTTAAGCTTTTTTCTTACATCTGGATCCTCCTGGCTGGGTGTTTGAAACTGAAGTTGCTTCAGCTTGTAGTGATTTGCCTGGGACTGTACTTAAAAGGGTGTTATGGGTCTTGACTTTCATTTTCCCTTGAATTAAACTCACTTAATAAGCACTTACAGTGAAGCTGCAGCACACAATTTATGTCTTAAATTGCTACATATCTCATCTTTTTGGCATGTTTGTGCACACCTTTTTTGGCTTGGTGATGCTTATTTGGATTTGTGATTGTTCAATTGAGCATGCAGTACATGAGCATCACCACACGATAGGAAACAGTTTTAGAATTACTCTCAAATATACCTGCTCAAGTAGATTTCCATATTTTGTCTATTTGCAGATGGTGACACGATGTTTTGTCCTTCAAACTTGCTCCGTAAACTTGACTCTAGACCAACCAATTTCAATGGCAATGCTTGGGACTCTACAGGGTTTAAGGGAGATGATGACTGTGTGAAGAGAAATCAAAATGGATATTTGGATCACAAGGGATATGAACAGGATGCAGATCTCTTGCAATCCAAGAAGCTAGATGGAGAGATGTTGAACAGACTGAAATTTGATTCTTCTATCTGTGCGGATGATTTTAAAACTGGCAGTGATGATGAAATCCTAGACACTGGTGCACCCAAGTCGTTTGTTTCTAGTAAGATGGAATTATGTGAAAAAGATGCTGTCATTTACTCTGATAAGAGAGTGACAGACTGTGATCTTCCAGAAGACAAGGACTGGTACAAGGTGAATGGATTCTATGTTGTCAAGGATATTTGCGTCGATGATGGGTATCCATCCAAGGACAAGATTTTGATTGAAAAAGGTGAGGTGAATGATTGTCTTGGCAGCTTTATGGCTTCTGATGAAGACAAAGGAAGTAAGTTGGCAAATGAAGTTCTAGATACTAACTTGTCAACTCCAGATGGTTTAAATTCTTTGGAGAAAAAAGATTGCAATGAGGATTCTGCTTCCCATAGCAGTTTGGAAGACTCATCTGATTCTGATGAGACAGTGGACAAGATAGAAGAAGATGTCTCCGAAGAGAAGAACAAACCTGAAATAGTCGACAAGGTTTCCAGTTCCAGTTGGGACAAAGTTAAGCAAGATTCTGTTCCGGTATTGATTCTTGGCCACCATTAATTGTGTGAAATACCCACCATTAGTTGGGTTCTCAAATTGCATTCTTACAATATTACTACTGTGGTTCTGAAAGTTAATGGATTGATTTTCAGATTTCAAATGACAAACCTACAAATGATCCAGGTGAGGAAGCAGCCTTGTCAAATACCACCCTGATGCCTACTCCTGAAGAATCGAAAGATGGTGAGCCTGCTAGTGCACTTCGTTACAACAGCAAGGTTGAGAATGGTAGTATTCCCTTCGACTTCAAGTCTTCCAAACCTGAGTCCAGAATTGGGGAGGAGATTTCACAGACCAGTGACTCTCAACACATTGAGAATCAGAATACAACGGTGCTTGAGCATGAGAAATCTGAAAGTTTGGCCACGTCTGGCCACCTTCAATATGGCCATGGTGAGTCTAGTTTTTCCATGGCTGGACCTTCATCAAGTTCAATTACTTATTCAGGGCCAATCCCGTATTCTGGGAGCATCTCTCTTCGGTCTGACAGCAGCACAACCAGCACACACTCCTTTGCCTTTCCCATGTAAATTTCTATGCAATACCTTTATTCCTAGTTTAGTTATTTGTTTGCGATTGTTTCATATAATTACACTATTGAAACCTTTTTCTTGGGGTCCTCGCAGATTACAATCCGAATGGAATAGCAGTCCAGTAAGAATGGCAAAGGCAGATCGGAGACAGTATAGGAAACACGGGGGCTGGAGGCAGGGCCTTCTTTGCTGTAGATTCTGAATGGACTGGACCCCTGTAATATGATACCATATATGTTTGTCATGTCATAATTTAAGTTTGATTGGTCAAATGGTAGTATATACAAAATTTTCATATTATTCTCTGGCTTGGAGTGTGCTGTGCAGTAGGTTAAAAAATTAATACTTGCTGTAGGAATGTGTAGCTGAATTAACTTGAGATGTAATCAATATATTATAATTTTCGATACAAGATGGTATTTAATTTACTTCATTTATCTTCAGCAATTAATGTGATTTTATGTTGTGGGGGGAATTTATGGTAGATCTGTGGTGACATTAACTTTTCACATAGTTCATAAATGTTGGGTTATTGTTCTTTCTCCATTTCTGGTGCCTCTGTGCTGGCATTTATATGTTTTTGAACTGCATAATATGCAATGCAAGAGATGGGAGCAGCTCTAATGCTGTTCAGTCCACTATGGTAGTGTCATAAATTTTCCTTATCGTGTCTGATTTTTTTTCTTTAAATAACAATTCATTCATAACACCCTGCATTTTGCATATGATGCTGGTGTGTGGAGTTAATTTCTCAGAGAGAAAGGGGGGTGGGGGGGAGAGTGAGTTGATGTAAAGGTGAATGCCAATCCGCAGCTCACTTGTTGGTCTTGAACTCTACTTGGCAATTCATGCCTTGAACCATATATATATATATATATTTAGTAGAAAATAAGACAGGGCTAACTATTCAGTATTTACATGGTTATTTTGAAAATGGGCTTTGAGGTTTGTGAAAGCAACCTCCTTAGCCCAAAATGAAAAAGGTCCAATCCATGTGGGCTGGAGTTGAATTTAAGCAGCCTTTAAATAATTAATTAATTAATTTATTTATTACTTTTCTATATTTAGTATGAAAAATTTCAATTCGGGTAAAAGTGATAAAAGGCATTATCAAATAGAGAGTAAAAGCATACTTATTTTTTTTAAGGGGTTAAAAGTATTACTCCCTTTTAAAAATAAAATAACCGATTAAATTGATGTGCTTTATTTTAAAAAATAGAAATAAACTCTTTGAACAAAAGAAAAATTAGAATTAATGTATTTAGTGAGAAAATATATAAATTAAACTGATTTTTAGAGAGAGAAAACTTAAAATCAAGGTGTTTAGAGAGAGAAAATATGAATCGAATTAATTTTTTAGAGGAAAAATTGATATTATTAGTTTTAGATAGAAAAACATTTTTTTTTAAAAAAAAAAAAAGAGAGAGAAAACACTTAAAACCAATGCATTTTGAGAGGGAAAATATAAATTAAATTGTTTTTTTCTAAAGAGTTAAAATCAATATGTTTAGTTTAAGAGAGAGAATAATTAAGTTTAGATTATCTAAATAGTGAAAATTAAAAACCAATATATTTAGAGAGATAAAATTTAAAATAACTAAATTTTTTAGAAAGAGAAAATTAAATGTGACTAATTTTAGAGAGAGAAAAATGAAAATTTTCTTTTTTTTTTTAAAGAGAGAAAACTTAAAATCATTGTGTTTAAAGAAAATATATGAATTGAATTGATTTTTCAGAGAGAGAAAATTAATATATTTAGTTTTAAATACTAAAAAATTAAATTTATTTTTTTAGAGAGATAAAAATTTAAAACTAATGTATTTAGGGAGATAAAATTCAAAATAATTTAATTTAAATATATTTAGTTTTAGAGAGTGAAAAACTAATTTTTGTTTTATTAGTAAGACAAAATCCAAAACAAAAATGTTTAGAGAAAAAATGAAGCAAATTTATTTTATAAAGAGAGAAATAATGTGTTAGTTATAGAAAGAAAATTTGAATTTAATTTTTTTTAAAAAAGAAAATTTAAAACTAATATTTTTAGATAAAAATATTTTAAAATAACTTAATTCTTATATAGAGAGAAAATTAATTTGATTAATTTTATAGAGAAAAAACTAAATTTCATTCTTTTAGAAAGAGAAAAAAAAAAAGATAATGTATGTAGAGAGAAAATATGAAATAAAATTAATTTTTTGAGAGAGAAAATTAATATATTTAATTTCCTAGAAAAATAATTTATTTAAATTTAATTTGAAGAGAGAGAAAAATAACAATTAAATTTTTTAGAGATAAATGTTACGAGAGTTAATCTGTATACCAAACACAAAAAAAAAAAAAGGAGAAGACAGTACTGTTTATACTTTCTCCCTCAACTGAATTACCCCATATCAAAAGCTTTCTTGGGTTTTGTGGTTTGGCAATATTGCTCTTGGGGTAAGGATTAGAGAATTGGACTAACCTATCCAACGGTACATTTCTTTGAATCTTAAGGTGACACTGTGTGATCTTTCTTGAGAAATGAGTGACAGAAGCAACAATAACTGTATCAAAGAGCCTCTTGTCCCTATGTTTCCTTTAGCATGCTTCGTTCAAAAAACTCTACCCAGCTAGATGGGCTACCAGCTTCACTGTGATGACTACCTACTACTAGCAACGCAAGCAAGCTAATGTGCCTCTCTGCTAGAGTCTTTTGGGACATACGCGGCATTTTTGCATAATTTTTGGTTCTGTCAACAACGTAGGAAAAATGATAATTTGAGTTTGGTCTGTAAATTTTATGTGATATCAAAAGTAAAAGGCCTGTAATTCTATATTTTCTCTCATGTTGGTGGTTCATGGATTTTTGTTAAGGATATGCTTATTATAAATCAGAAGGAAGCATAGGAGGGTCCACATTAGAAGGTGACAAAAAACCCTGTGGGTGGTGGCTCCTCAAAAGCTTGCAACTCTAATTTTTAGATTTTGGTTTTGTGCTTGTTTTGGAACTCTCCATTTTGTGCTTTGTGTGCTCTTTCTTCTCTCTCTCTCTCTCTATTCATTCCATTAGGATATAAATTCCAACTTAAACCTGCAAAAGCAAATCACTCTCATGCAAAGTAGTATTCTGGTAAAAGAAAAATGGAGATGTTAATCATTACTACAACACTATGGATTACTCTTTTTATTCTGCTGATGCCCTGTGCTTCTGACCAAATTCAAGTTCACTCCTCCATTGAACAAGGTATGAACGCTTCTCTCTCTCTCTCTCTCTCTCTCTCTCTCAAGCTCTAGCTCATGTTATGTTTTTTTAATACTTGATTAGTTCAAAGTCTCCAAAAGTCTCTTGCTAACCTCCCAAGGAAGCTTGGACGCATTGACAAGGAAACTGTAAGGCTTCTTTCTCTTTCAAAAGCTTCATATATCTAAACTATGTCCTCATATGCATGCTTATGATTTTTCTCTTGTTTTGGCTATACAGACTGAAGGACGAGATGCAGGCAAAGAAGAACCACCACCATCAACCAGTTATAAGCAGGAGGCTTCACTTTTAGGTATTATCATCACTAGCTTTATTCGTGTCACTAACAAAGGCCATAGAGTATAAATGGACTCACCTGCATTCTCATGGAATACACAAGCAATCCCATATATTTTTCATCTGATTGATCCATTTAATTCAACTATATATATATATATATATATAGAGAGAGAGAGAGAGAGAGAGAGAGAGAGAGAGAGAGGCTTCGGCTCAAGTTCAAGCCTCAGTATGCACAAAAAAAAGAAGATGTAGTCCAAAGGCAAAATCTGAAAGGACATTCCAGTCTGACCCTTTTAAAGTTCTAGAAAACAAAAGCTGGTAAAATGAATCTCCGATTTAAAGCAGTGAAACTAAATATTAAAATAATTTCTCCATCCCTTTTTTAATATATGCTGAGGGTGACATATGTGCCAACCATATAAACATCCATACTCTTATCAATTTTGTTTAATTAAATCATTAAACTTGCCCTACAACTTTCCTTTGATTAAACTATGTGTTATTGTCTAGGGAAACAACACCAAAGAGATCAAGAAAATCATATTTATGCTAGAGGAACAAGGCAAGAATGGATCGAAGAGACCGATGCATCACAATATTTTACAATGGACTATACTCCGGTCAGAAGACGAAGTCCCATACATAACAAAGCGATCCCGTTGCGACAACCCTAAAACATGGAAAAGAAAAAAAAAATAATGGAAACCCCTTTTCTGAATCAACATTTTCATTTCTAAAAGTACAAGAAAAGAGACCAACACCCTTTTTTGTGTACAATTTTGTCAAAAAGAAATGGTATTGTAAGCAGCAAGTGGTAGTAAGGTGAGGAAGGTGTTCTCTGTGTGTGTCCTTAAACCTATGTTTGTGGCCGACATTAAGGAGCAAAGTCCTAAGATTTTGTTATAAACTATGAAAAAACCTTATCTCGTTTTGTTGATCTCAAAATCCAATGGTTTTCGTTGAGCTCTGTCTTGGAAATTACAAAACAATTTTTGGGGTTTGATTGAAGTGGAAGACCAACGTCACAGGCTTGCTTGATTATTTTTTTTAAATTTTTTATTATCGATATCCCGATTTTATCTGATTTAAATATTATGAGATTTATTTTAAAAATTAATTTTTATAAATTTTTTTTCATTATTCCAAAGTTCTTCTGATTAAGTGAGTGACGCGTGTCGTAGATTTGGATTCCGTACGTCTGGCTTTTTTGCACTTGTAAGTATGTATTCGCGGAATCCTCTATGTTTGTGCAATTTTAGAATTCACCCACTTCGTTAGAATTTTAATTGAATCTTCCAAACTCCACCCTGTTCTGCACCATCGATTCTCTCTCTCTCTCTCTCTCTCTCTCTCTCTCTCTCTCTCTCTCTCTCTCTCTCTCTCTCTCTCTCTCTCGTTCTTCAAACTGATTTCTCTTTAAATGGATTAAAAATATAAAACAATATAAATTTTTCTAAGGGATTATCACACATAACCTTTTCTTTTAACCAAAAACTACGAATATTCTGATTACCTGAAACTCTCTCTCATTCCATATTTACATTTTTTAGGAATACTTAAAATTTTACAAATATTGTTATAAAATTTTGAAATCTTGTTAAAATTATAAAAATATTATTTATTTTTTAAAAATTATAAGAAGATGATAATTTGTGGGAGATTAGATTTATTAAGCATTATTGATATAATAACATAAATATTTTTGCTTGCGCAATTGCCCGAAAATCATGAAATAAGAAATTCATTTGCAAAACAAAATGGAGATTGTAGTTGCAAGGCTCAGACCATAAAACGACGCCGTTGCAAATTTTGAAGAATACTGCGTATACAAAAATTTTGGACCCGTTGAAGACTAACCGGTCGCCTGTCCCCCCTCCCCCTCTCTGGTCTGATGGGTTCTTCGGCTGCTTTATCTGCAAAGCGATTCTCCTCAATCCTCTACAGAAAACGAATAATACCCACTTCTGTTTCTCTCTCCTACTTCTCATCTCGCTGTCTCAATCAATCTGTCACCATCAATTCCCAAGGAAATCCCGTTAAACTGAACGTGCAGAGCAATATGGCAAGTTTGCTTTACAATCTTATTGTTGGACAAAAAAATGAAGACACATGACATGATGCATCCCTGTTCATCTTTTTAATCTTCACAGAGCATCGAATTTGTTGACCAAGTTGTTCGCTTTGTATTTGTTTTTATCTTCATTTACATGTTTCTGAAGTTGTTCAACTGACGGTGAATGAATCGTTGAGATGTCTTTGTCCATTTGCAGGATATGTTCACGAGGGTACATGTCGGGTGTCACTTGCCCATAACTTTCTTGCCTACACGACATTACTGGCAATGAAAGGTTCATACTTCAAATAAAGGACCTTAGAACTGGTTGTATTCTTCCCAAAAGTAAGAGCGGATGGGCTCAGGACTGTTGTGCTTTGTTTTACACAATATCAGATGAGAACCACCGACCCAACAGGCAAAATCAATCACTCTTATTATTCTTTTCGCTACAAGTTTGAAAAAAAACTGCTGACCTTTGTCATCATTTGGCAGGGTATTGTGCAATAAACTTGGAAAAGATGCTGTGGAGGATGTTATGGTTTTTGAAGAAGGCGATTCCAGCTGCTGTGTGGATATTACTAGCACAAAAGATGGCAAGTTCATAACTATCACTTCTAACACAAGGACTACGTCTGAGGAACTAATCTGTGCCATTTCTTTTGGTTCTGTACTTTTACTGGTGAGTTTCCTTATTCCGCTGGAGTAATATCTGCTTGTTTGGTTTTATTTACAGGTCTTTATACTAGATGCAATTAAGCGATGAAATGGTGTCCAAAGAGTACGTCAGCGTGTCCCTGGGGTGCTATATTTCGTGCAGCACCACTCTGGATATATATATATTTTTTAATATTCTTACAAATGCACCTTTAGATGAGCAAAAGAATCTTTCTACTGGGGAATATTACAATCAACTGATTGGCAGGTAATATGCTTTGCAATAATGTAAAAATCTCGGAGTTTGTTTTTGGTATAATTAATTACTTTTGGCATAGGTGTCAAGCGGTTTTCCCAAGAAGACACCACAGAATGTTCTTCTCTGATTGTGTGAGATGAATATAGAAACTAGACTCCAAACTGTATTCATTGGCTTCGTATCAGCCCTCGGTGCACCTCAGATATTACAATGTATTCGGCCCTATTCCATTCAAAATATTTTTATCTTCTGAACTTCTCCTCTATCCCCCCACCCTCCCCCTTGGCCCCCCCGGCTGCAGTTTTCTCGTTTATTTTCATCCTGGTCTTGTGCCTTCACCTTTTGATTCATTTCACTCTTTCCATTTAGACTTTCATCGTGCCGAATGAAGAGATGAGCCTGCATGACATGGACCTTTAAATGACCATCTGGTGCTGTTCCTGAACAAGAAAGGTGTTATGTTCCATCAATATGCCAATAAATATAAATTGCAAGGTACCAAAAATTTACCTTTGAAATGTCAATTGCTTTTACATGGTAGTAATACTGGATAAGATTTAAATGCATCTGTTTATGTTTGGCTAGAAAAGACTAAGAACCTCAAGTAATGAGCGGAAATTCAGAATTTTTTTTCCCCTGATGACTGTCTCTTGCTTGACTGCATTTCTGCACGCAAGTGCCACTGCCCCTCCCGAGAGCAGTTCGGTTTGAGAAGATAAAAGAATCTGTGCTGACTGGTTAATTTTTTATGTGGGTCTGTGATGCCCCTGTTTGTAATTACATTTTCTTTTCATGTTTTGTAGGAGAAATATTCGCTTAGTTTATATCTTCTCAACCAAAAGGCTAGGCAAAAACACCATCAATGTGTTTATTTTTGAAATTTTACCCTTTTTTATTCTTTTCGGCTATGCATCATGCATGAAATTTTGAAGTACTAAATTCCTTGATTTGTCTTTCAAGTTTATTGTAACTCTAAACAAATTTTATGTGTAAATTTCTCAAATAAAATAAGGAAAAAAGGGTATGCATATATTAGTATTTGAATTGGATCATGGTTTTCAGATAAATTGTTGCTTATTATTATTATTATTATTAGTAGTAATAGTAATACTAGGTAGTAGTCTCTTACCTATTGTGAAATGGGTTAAGTTTAATACTCCCTCTTTTCCTTTTTATTTTTTATTTTTTATTTTTTTTGGTTTTAAATTCTATTTCAGATTAAAAGAATTTTAATTTATTCTTTCTAATTTTACTCTTATCTTTTACTATATTTTCGATAAATCAAATTATTGTATTTATTAACCGACAACTATAAGTTTTATTTTTATGTACCAATAGAAAATTAGTAGAGATAGAGAGTATTAATTAACTAAGAAAAAAGGTAATTGAGCAAGATTAAATTATACTTTCATATAATTAATGTTATTTAATTGCTCCCTTAATAATGCAATTAGCTTTTTTTTTTCCTAGGAAATAAATTTTGTGGACTAGCTAGAAAAAATGAGAAGCTATGGGTTTTTCACATCGGATTCCTTTTTTTTTTTCTTTAAAAATTTTAAATTTCTCATTATTTCAATAATGTTTAAGTAAAGAATTTGCTTTAAAAAAGTAATTATAATTATAATTTTCAAGCTGGCCATGGTCATGATCGGAGGTTGACGAGTTAACATCCGGTTGAACTAAGAGACAGAAACAATAATAAATTAAGTTTTAATATCAATATTTGTGATCATTTATTTGAAAAATAAATTTGAAAAGAGCAAAAGATTAAAAAATTAAAAATTAAATTTAAAATAAAATAAAGAATAAAGAATAAATAAATAAATATATAAAATATATTTGTTTAATTTATGTGGATTTTTATACGCTACTCATTTCTATCAAAAACCATTTTTTCGTCTAAACTGTTAACTATCATATTTTTATGAATAATTTATATTCAAATTTTCAGTGGTTACCCCTATATGTTACTAGATCCCACATATTTAAGTTTTCGATTCTCTTAATCATTGTATCTTTTAGTTTTCTTTGCACATATCCAAATCACTTTAGACAATACTCTCACTTTTTATTCACAATTAAACTAACTTCTAACTTATTACGAATCTCTTCATTTCTAATTCTATTTATTTTAGTTTTATCATACATCCATATAAATATACTCATTTCTATTACAGTTATCTTTTATTCTTATTGTTGTTTAATAGTTCAATACTCATAACCATACAATCATATAGATTTAACCATGATTTTATATAACTTTTCTTTCAAATGTAATGGTATCGTGCGATTACAAAAAATTACGAATGCGTTTTTCCATTTCATTCAATCCGTTTGAATCTTATGGTTCATATCTGTATCTATATTACTATCATTTTGAATGATAGAATTTAGATAACTAAATCGTTCATTTTTAAATACATTTTGTCCATTTAACATAATCGTTTTTTTATCATTCTAGTAATTGTCGCTAAATTAATATTTCATAGATTCGATTTTTGATTTACTCAATATAAACCATTTGGATTTTAGTTCTCTCAATAACTCTAATTTATCATAATACTCTTTAATTTCATCAACTAGTATTATATTATCTGCAAAAAACATATATCATGGTATTTTATTTTGGATACCTTTTATGAATTCATCTATCACTATGATAGAGAGGAGGTGATTTAATACCAAATTTTGATGAAACCTAATGTTATGGAGAAGTTACAGCTCAAATTCTCGCAAGCTCTTACACTGATTACAGTTCTTTCATACATATCTCTAATGAAATTAATGTATTTTAAGAAAATCTCATTTTTTATCAGCGTTCACCACAATATGTCTCTAAAAAGCTTACATATGCTTTTTCTAAATCAATGAATATCATATGTAAATTTCTCTTCTGTACTCTATATGTCTCCATCAAATATCTTAACAGGTGGATTGCTTCCATGGTGGATCTTTTTGATATAAATCCAAATTGGTTTTGAGATATATTTATCTCTAATCTCAATCTATATTCTATCACTTTTTCCCATAATTTCATGGTATGACTTATAAATTTAATTTTTTTATAGTTAGAGTAATTTTGTATATTTCTTTTATTCTTATATAACAATACAATTATATTTTTTTCTCTATATTTAGAACATTCTCTTAGTTTACCAAATTTTGTTAAAAATATTCGTTAATATTATTATACCAAATTCACTCAAATATTTTCATATTTTTATGTAAATGCCATCGAATTCTATGATTTTATCGATCTTTATTCTTTTTAAACTTTTGTTCACTTCATGTTTTTGCTAATTTAAAACTATAATATTTCTTCCCTCTGGTTCATTTCAAAAATAAATTTTTATTATTTTTTCTTATTTTAAAACAAGTATTATATTTTTTTAGTTGATATAATAAATAAATAATTTTACAACTTTACTCCTAAAATTAGATAAAACAAATTGATCATGGCTTTTTATTTTTTTTGGAAAGAAACAATAATATTTAATAAAAAGTTCGAAGTGATAAATGTTTTTTATTTATTTTTAATATTTATGTTTTGTTATTTTTTACTTAAAATGAGACCGAGAAAGTAATGACGTTAATTTTTTCTTTTGTTATTTTTTTAAGCAAAAGCTCTTGGATACAAAATGAAATTAAAATAATAAATAAATATAAATAAATAGATTCGAAATAATGACAATAATAATAAAAAATCAAGATTTAATTTTGAATTTTAGAATCGTCTGTTTAAGATACCCATATTAAAAAATATTAATAATAAAAAAATAGGTATCAAAAGAGTTAACCGCTAAAATGAGTTTTATAGTATTCAAAACGAATTAATTGAGTAATTATATATCGGATTAGTTAAAAAAATGATTTGAAATAAAAAATATATATTTATTATTTGTTTAACTTATTTTACTAGTTAAATTTGGAAAAAAAAAATAAAGAATTATTATTTATATTTTTGGTCAAAATAAAGAATTTTATTTTAACAACCAGAAAAAAAGATTTGTCATTTAATTCTTTCCCATTCCAACAAAATTATAGGAATAGGAAAACTGATTTTACTTAAAAGAAAAAAATAAAAAATAAATACAAAAAAAAGTGCCGCTTCAATATAAATAAAGTGTCAGAATCAGATAAAATGATTATATACTTGAAATATAAAAAATAAATAAATAAGGAGACCTCAAATCTTGAAATTCAAGATCACACCAAACCCTAGTTTTTATTCCTCCTCAACATTACATGAAGGCATTCAATTGTTGCTGAAATACGTTACGGCTTCGATCAGGGCAACAATTTGTGTAGAGAAATTTTATCCGAAATTTTCAAAGTAAGTCATATTTCTGCGGTATTGTTTTGATTGATTAGCATGTTTAGGGTTCTTGTATGATTCAAATTAGGGCTAATTTTTTCTTAGCAGAAATTTGGTAATTTTCGGACTGATTCAACATTCTTGAACCAATTTCTTGCTATTGCATTGTAAATTAGGGTTCAATCTTGTATGTTTTTGCCTGTAAATTGATCTGGTTTTGGGGCTGATTCGGGTTGAGGGACTTTTAGTATGTTTCGTGTTTTGGGTTTCTAGCTTTGTGATTTTGGATGATTGTTCTTGGCTTCAATTTTTTTGCGTTTTGGGGTTTTGAAATAGATTAATCTGTAAAGATTTGATATGAACTATCAGACTATTTTAGGGTTGTAAAGATGATATTTTTGTTTTCAAAATTAATATGGTGAACTGTGGATCTCTGATTTCTATATTCCTAGGAACTATCAGATGCAATTTTTTCTTGTTTTTGTTGCTGTTTTTTATTTTTTATTTTTTTTATTTCTATATTTCATCTGCATATAGTTTCCAATGGTTTTGAATTTCATTGACTTCTGTCAGTTCCTAGGAATCTTCTGAACTTCTTGCGAGTGTCTTGATTTTATTTAGTAATCATTTTTTTTGGTCACAGGTTCTTGTGAATCTGGGCCTGATTTTAAAAGAACGGGTGTCATGCGATTCAGAAAAGGGTATAAAGTTGAGGTTTTAAGCAAGGAAGATTCGCCATCTGGTTCTTGGCGTTCTGCTGAAATCGTTTCATGCAATGGCAGAACTTGCCGTCTTCATTATGACAGCAATTCAGGCAGTGTAGGTGAATCAATTGTGGTTACGGTCCCAAGGAAGGTCGTTAGACCTTGTCCACCTCCCACAGGAAGTATGAAGAGGTGGACAGTTGGTGACTCTGTGGAGGTCTATAATAATGGTTCTTGGAAAGCTGCTATGGTTTCCAAGGTTATTGGGGAGGTTACATTTATGGTTAGATTAGTGGATTCTTCTCAAGAAATCCAAGTTAATAAGCTTCATATGAGAGTGCAGCAAGCATGGGAAGATGGTACATGGACTGTGATAAAGAAGGTACTTTTCTTTAATCCACGTTATTTTTTTTTCCAGTCGTATATATGTTGTGCTCAAGTTTGGCTTTGTTTCTTATTATCTTAATTTACTTTTCTCATTAGAGTTTTTATTTTGTCTATATGTAGGATCTTGTGAAGTCTGAAGATGTCGATACCTTTCAGATGTGTGTTAATGTGACTCAGACGAATGCCAAAGTTAGATCTGAGGCAGAGTATGGCTGTTTGCCTGGAAAGGGAGGTGTTACTTCACAGGTACCACAGACAAAGAAGAAGATTCCAGCTGGAAATGCCAGGTTGAGTAAGAAGCGGAAGATGGAGAAAGGAGCTAAAGAAGGTGATGGTTTCATCCAGGACATGTTTCATCTATCATCACCTCATTCTGTTTCCTCTAGGACACTTAAAAGAATGATGCCTTATTCCTCGTCTAACATTGAAATGCACGCTGAAAACAAGAGAGTGAGTGTCATTGTTGGAGGTGGTACATGTCAAGAAGTGGCTCCAGAGGACCTGCCCTTTGAAAGGATAGATAGTGTTGCTTTCCCTGGAGAAGATCTGGGTGAGAAATCCATGCTTGCTTCATTTAACAACAGAATAATTTCAAACTATGATGCAGAGTTATCTGGTTCTCATTCAGATAGCGATGCATCCTCTGTTGGTAGTTCTTGCCCCAATTATAACAGTCTAAATAAGTTACCAGGTTCTTTCTTATCCAGTCCTAGTCATAATATCCATACCCTAAATAGCAGTTCTGAAACTTTTTCTGGGTGGAGTGCAAATGTAGAAGAACTCTTTGTTCCTTCAGAAGAGGAACTGAGTGCCAGAGTTCATAGGTTGGAGTTGCATGCTTATCGCTGCACAATTGAAGCATTGTATGCATCTGGCCCCTTAAGTTGGGACCAGGAAGCATTACTAACTGACCTTCGCCTTATGCTTCATGTTTCAGACGATGAACATTTATTGGAGCTAAAGAACTTAATGTCTTCTAGGTACTAGTCTTTGTAATAAGAAATTATTGAGCCCTTTTTATTTGTTTATATTAGTTGTAGAGTTGCAAGCAACAGGATGTAAAATCATATGTTGTAGCCCTCTTGAATATTCCATTCTCCATTTTAATTGCAATAACTTGATGTATAAAAGCAATCCTGTAACAGCATTCTCGTTCAGAATTTAATTTGCTGGCTTCTCTCTCTCTCTCTCTCTCTCTCTCTCTCATTGTCTTTAAATTTTGTAACAAAAATTCCTTGAACCATGCTCATGTGTGGTCTTATGGCAGTTGCAGCAGTACCAATGGAAAAGGGTGGCAACAGTTGCATCTTTTAAGCCTTTATATGTTGCTGACATGAGCAAATATTAAGGTGCTGTCTGATGTCACCTATTTAGTCTATGGTAATGCCTGTTTTGGATGTTGTTTTGCACTTGTGTCTATAAGGAGTATTTAGAAGAATCTGGTGAACACTGTTTGTGTCTACCTTACTCAAATTTGTTTGTGTTTTTTCTTTTCTTTTTTTTTTGATGGAGAAATTTGTTTGTGTTTCTTCTGATATTACTGTTAGCTAGACTAGTTCTAATTTCACAGAGCTTTCAACACGTAGATGTGGCTGAGTTAGTTGTCATGATTGACTGGCTTGATGCCACATGAGCATTATGATGTTGCAAAAATTTGCACAATGGATTTTCTCATTGTATATTTGCATCATCACTGCATCTTGAACACAGAATCTGTACATTAGTACACAAATTGCGCAATAAGCTTCCCCTAATCTGGAGAAGATGTACATTATGCATCTTTGTCAGGAAAATGAGCTATTAATTTCCTTTCCTGCTGTAGATTTCATTTTTTGATGTTAATGTGCTTAAGAAAATGGTGATTATGAAGGTAGAAAGTTTCAGCTAATTCATCTTGGTATGAAAATTTAGATTGCCTGATTTAACCATACAAACTTGGTAGTTCTGAGAAATTCCCTGTGAGGGTGTTATTGATGACTCCCTGCATTTTTCAGGGTCAGAGTGGAAGGATGTATTCCAAAGGTCTAAAGTTGATGATTGGATCTGCTTCCTTCCTCTTTGTGTAGACACTGGTTACATTAATTTCTTGGTTCTACGTTATATTTATATCTGCCAAGCAGCAACTGGAGGGGAAGTAAATCTAAACACTTCGTTCTAGTTCATGCACTTTTGGCATATTTGCATGTATAACTTTGTTTTGTTTATCCTTCTGCATGCATCTCAGTTATTTATTCTTTTACTAACGCTGATGGTACCATTCACACCACATTTGAACTCAGATTGTGGCAATAGATATTAGGCATGCTGCTGATGAGCCACCTAGAGAAGGTTATTAATTTTGCCATCTTTCTCCTCATCCAGCTATCAAAAATTTCTGTGACAATAGTGGTTATTGGTGGGTATTTGAAAAATGGATTCTTCGTCACTTAATTTCACAAATACTTAGTAGAGATGGTTCACATGGAAGTTCATATGCGGGTTTTACATTTACACTACATTATTATCATTACTGAAAGTTGGGTGTTGATGCAATTGCGCATCAGGGTTGATTCTATTATGAAAAATCTGTTTGTCTCTGATGAAATTAGATGTTAGACACGCCATATATGAAGTTTTCAATTAGAGAGGGTGGAGCATGGGCATGAGTTATGTTTTTCCTGTGGCATTAGCAGGGTAACATGTTTCTCTTATGCCCCCTAGGGCAAATTGCCCTGGAATAATCTGTTTCTTTCTTTTCTCCTATTTTTCTTGTTCATGTTGATTTACAGATATTTGGTAACCCTTCTGTCTATGATATGTGGCCTGTGGAAGGATATTTTATTGTCATTAGTCAGGTAAAAGTATCGCCTTTGAAGGTATGTCCTCTTGTCATGTCTAACAAGTTGCACATTTGTTGTTATACAAACTTTGATAAGGTTGCCTTCCCTCCCTCCC
This sequence comes from Dillenia suffruticosa, assembly GCA_033439265.1. Classification (NCBI taxonomy): domain Eukaryota; kingdom Viridiplantae; phylum Streptophyta; class Magnoliopsida; order Dilleniales; family Dilleniaceae; genus Dillenia; species Dillenia suffruticosa. Next base: position 5,552,211 of record JAVTVX010000024.1, read on the forward strand.
TCCCTCCCTCTCTGCAAGCATCACATTACCTCCAATCATCTTCCTGTCTTGGCCATCTTGTTTTCCTTCTTTACTTTTGGTTTAGATTATTGGAGATTTACAAGTGATCATTTGTAATTGCTCATTTTTTATCCTGGAAATTTAATTGATTTGGCAGTCACAAGCGCGAAATATGTGGGGGCAGTGATAATGCATCAAAATCTTGCAACATCAGCTCATGCAACATCAGCATTGCTTCCATCTCACAAAGTACGACAAGGACCGTGTCGAATGTTAGACCTCGTCCCTGAAAACTGCTTGTGAAATAAATAGCTCTAAGTAGTTCATTGCAAACTTTTTGAGTGCGGAGATTTATGCATTCTGTAGGAAACAACCACAAGAATGCATTTGAAGGAAAAAAAAATGTTTTAAAATTTGGCTCCACTAAAGCAAGGACAGACAAACCGCATTCTCCCTTCATATGCAAACCAGCTTCCTCTAACCAAGAATTTCCTATTCTTTCTGAGAAGAGCAAATAACATAATATACAATAAATTGGTTCCCTGAATTGGGGATCCAGAGAGTACATGCAAAAGAAAATCATAAGAAAAAATATATATATAACACCCCCATTCCAATGTAAAAGGAAAAAAGAAAAGAAAGCAAGAAAACCTTGAGAAAAATGGACCCTTGTTAAAAAAATGACTTCAAATCTTCAGCCTCTTTTGAGCTTGATTAGATTCATCACCGTTATTTCCATGTTGATTGCCTGGAGCAGGGTCCTCGAAATCCTGAAAAGTCAGTACTGTTATCAATACTTATTGGGTCATCTGTATATAGCATTCTTCTGTTGAAGTGCAGATTGATCTATAATACAATTGCATGAGAAACTAAGGAATCAGGATACTACAAAGCACGGAAACATGGTATATGACGCATCACATGCTATGCACAAGAGTTACAACTAAAAAAATACAACTATTGCAACTTGGTGTCATATATTGTGTCAAGCCTAAAGACGTTTCCATCGAACACAACAAAAACATGACCCATTTCAGAAAATGCTGGTGCAAGCATAACATGGTAAAAATGATTAGAAGTTTAGTTATTGGTAGTAAGTTATCAAACAGTTAATTAAGAAATTACTATAGATTTAGATAAATGAAACTGAGAAAATCGTTCCTAATATGCCAAATATTCCAAAAGTATTGACCCAAGAGAAGTGAAGGAAAAGAATTGCATGAGAAAATTCTCACCTGCAGTTCTAGTTCCTCGTCCTTACATAAATGAGGTGTGGCAAAGCCTATAGGTAGCATTTGAAATGGTACACGACTGAAAAGCCAAGTACCGAAAAAAAACATTATGTTTGGTTTGCGGAGATGAAGACAACCGCGACAAAAATAAGCCAAATTTTTGTACCTCCTTTTTTAGGGGACATGGGGTCAGAGATGAGTTTAAAATTTTGATAGTTTTTTCCTACTTTGCCCTTATGCATTTTCAAATTTTCCATCCCGCCTGTCGTGCCCTGTCTCCATGGTTTTGACCCTTCTATCTTGTACTCCAAACCAAATGCTACCGTAACAACACTACACCACACAAAATCGAAATCTATTGGTCCTCAAAACCCAAATCATCCATGCTAACTTCGAACCTTGTTCATCGTACAATATGTGCCTAATGCTGATTCCCAATAAAAATGGTACGTAGGTCATGAACATAAAACTACTTCTACCTTGGATGTTCCCGAGGCCAACCCTTTGTTTGCTCGCTTCCCAAGATTAATCTGCACAGAGATGCTGGCCTGTGACAAATCCACACCTGATCCATGCAGTGCTTCCGTCAGGGAATTCAATAGCCTGCTCATCACCAAAAAAGCCAACATAAAATGGTTTCAGAAAGAATACCACAGAGAGGAACCACCCGAAAATTTTAATGATATGAGGGCAACATTTCAACTACAAGGCCAAGCATTTTCTCAGTTAGGCTGGTTTTGGGAAATACAGCTCTATCTTACATTACAAGGATTAAAAACTCAATAAAATAAATGCAATAAATAAATATTGACTAAAGCAAGAAAGTTAAACTGCAGCAACTCATTATATCCCCTAGTATTGAATTGTTCAAAAATCCATGACCCTCTCTGATTAAGGTGCACATGCCAAATCCCAAAATCATTGGTCCTTCAAAGTCGTAAGAAGCTAATGACAATAGACTGCTGATGTTCCAAAGCCATGAGCAACATACGAGAAAAAACAAAGTTTTCCGGACTCTTTCTTACTGGACAGAAAGAATCACAAAGGAACGATGGAATAATGACAAATAGCTACACCCCTTCCCTAAAGGAGTCCTAGGATTTCTTGAAAGTCAAATCATCCTCATTCCAGCCCTCAATAAGGGGTTCTTTCACTAGTTGCGCCCTTAATAAACAAGAATGCTTATGATTTACACATTGAGCAATTTTATATTAAGATTAATTTGTAGCTGAAAAGGATAAAAGATAGATCAGTGGCAGCGATGTTTATCAAGCAGCAAAGAGTGTAGAGATGACGGCTTTCTGGTGCTGTTACAAATTACCATGATAAATGCAACTGTAGCTATCTTTGACATTAATCAGCAACTAAGTGTTTTAAGTAGAATGTGATACACATAATTCAACCAAATGATTTTGAACAGAGGAGCAAGTACTCACCCTTGCGAGTAAACACTTGATATGCTGATCGTGCCTCCTTCAATCACCAAGTCATCCTGCTGACCAAGTGTATCATTACTTATAGGGCAGTCTGCTAATTGTGCATCAGAGACTGGTCCTTGAAGGGTATGGACTAGAATACCATCAGTTCGAGTAGGAGGGGGCACCACCTGCTGCAAAGGCAATGGAAGAGCTGTTGCTTTGCTTGTTAACTCAGGTTGCTCATCCATTGATTTACATGCAGAAATCCTGCCAGGATCAGTTTCCAGAGGATTCTGTGCATTTGTAAGCATGGTTGGTGTCATAGAAATGTTATTCTCATCAAATTTCCCCGAAAAAGTTGATCCCAGACCAGAATTATTCTTTATTGGTTGAGGTTGACCAACAAAATTTTGTACACGCCAGTGACTGTTTCTCTGTGGAATCGAAGATTATTTGTAGTTTGAGTTTATATGAATGTGATAAAAAGAATAGCACTATAAAACCAGAATAAGCTCATATAAACATCATTTGCAATAAAAGAAAAGGCAAAACAATTGAGGTTATCAAGGCTCAGTTCTTTCACATGAAACAGTCAGATTGGATGGACTAACCTCAATATCTGGAAATTTTAAGGCATGCAGCTCAAGGAATGTTGGCTTTATGGCTTGTGTTATTATTACTTCTAAAGACTAACAATTCCAACATACAATGTGTTGTGTTAATGCAATTTACTTTGCATGTAAACAAAGACATATAACACAACAAGGAGCAATTTATTCCATTACCAAAAAAGAAAAGAAATACCAAACATCCATTTCATAAAAAACATATCGGACTTTTGAGACAGAAAGAATCTCATCTTAGGAATCTGAAGATTTTTTCATTGTTCAGGAATTGCGAGTGATACAAAACTGGCCTGAATTAGAAGTCCCAAAAAGATGTCCATGGGTCATTACCAATTGAAAATGTCATGCATGGAGATCATAAACAGATAACACATAAATAGTACCCAGGGCATTAGTTTTGTTGGCTCTTGTGTCCATCCTTGATAAGAGCCCTCGTACTTCTGCACCTTTTCCTGTAAATACTGAACATACTCTATCACCTGCGTAAAACAATCTTTGTTAAGACAACAAATTTAAAAATATAATCCCATGAACAAGTACTTGAGAAAAAAAAAACACATAAAATGATGCACCTCTAACAGGAATGACGCTGTGTCTCTCTTTTGATCACTATGGGGTATCAAATCTCTTAATATCTGGAACCTGAGCGAAAGGTGTAAAATCAATGGGAATCAGTTAATAAAGTATTCATATAAGATGAATATCAAAGAACAATTCCTACAGTCTATCGTTTGGCCAAGTATCCCAAAGTCAGTATACTTCTTCTACCTTGATTAAAGATATCAGAAATGATGAATATGAACCATGAAATCTAGAGCAAAAACTCATCATACAGCGAAACCGCTCAATCTTATAAACAAACAGTTTTCTTTCAAAAACCCTTCATGCTATCCTCTAATTTATATACAATGCTCCAACAAAAAAAAATCGATTGACACCATCGTTTTTTAATAATTAATGCTACTTCCATCAAAATCAATCTTTTTTTAAATGTTTATTTGAAAAAAAAAATCGAATCATTTAATGCACAATTTCCCATAGGGAAGCCAAGATGGCTTATGCTCCTGCCTTATAGCCGTAGCAGAAGGGTATAGTGTGTTCTCTCCTAGCCTTAGGTCATGGCTTCAACTCTCATATTCCCCTAGCCATGGTTGTTGCATTTCTTTGCCCCCAAAATTCTTTTCTTACATACGGGAGAGGGGGTGATAACATAGAGAAATTATTCAAAATTTAGAATTTCTATTAGGGTTTCATGATTGATTGGTAAGTATTAGCAACTTTATTTCCAAATTTTTATCCCCATAATTGTTAATCAAATTGGCCAATTTCAATTCCTAGTATCAAAGAATTAACACCCACTTGAGAGAAACTCAAGTATAACGGGGAATTGAGAGTACCTCTCGTTGATTTTGCTCCTTCGACGCTGCTCAGTTACCGAATGTTTAGATCGAATTGCATTCGCTTTTTCATCGTTGATCTTCCCTCCTAAGAAAATTCAAGTGGCCAACCGTCGAATTTCTCAAAACACAACACTTATACTAGAAAAAATTAATCAAAGATACATGGGATAAAGATCGGATCTGAGAAGAAAGAAAGAGAAACCTCTGTTGGTAGAAGAAGTGTTGTTGCTGGTGGTGGAGGAAGGACCACCAGCGTCTTTCTTCATAAAGAAATTATCTTCGTCGTCTTCTTCCTCTTCTTCTCTCCCTATCCTTCCTCCTGCTTTCATCTGCCCCCTCTCTCTCTCTCTATGTGAATAAAGACCTAATCAAATGAAAACCACCATACATGTATGTAATTGAAGACTATTATAGAGAGAGAGAGAGAGAGAGAGAGAGAGAGAGAGAGAGGTTTCTGGGGGAAAAATTGGTAGGGTTTTTGGTTTTCCGGCGACCGCACAATCAACGACTTACGACACTACCGGCTCTTTGGAGGACAAAATATTTATTTAGTTTTAATTTTACTATTTAAGAAATTATTCACTGTTGATCACGTGAATGGCACGTGGCGTAGGACCCCGCTAATAGGAGGAAGAGAAAGCTAGCCATGCGACAAATTTCATTGTTGATCAACAATCAATGATCATGATTTTTCTCCTCGTAGGATCGCATACGTATGATTTATGGTTGGCTTGGTGGGTCCCTTTGTCACGTGTCTCTCCGAAAAATTTTGGGTTCTCCAGTAAATGTGTGCCACGTAGGCTTTCTACAATAGTTAAGTTGGGCCTGGGCCTACTGAGGATGGGTTGGATAGCCCGACTGGCCCGAGAATATGTTTGGACTTAATTTTTCAAATAAATTCTGTCATATTTTTATGGTGTCTCGATTGCATTGAATTTCTTACCTTTTATTTTAAAAAAAATGATTCATCCATGCTTAGCATGAAAAAACATTTTGCTAAAATTCTTTTTGAGTCTCACCAAATCCAACTCAGCTATTGTGATTGCTATAGCTAAGCATAACTCAAATTAGTTGGTTCAGCAAAAGTTATTAAATTTTTTCATTCGAAATCTTGATTTTGAGTTTCAAAAATAAAAAAAATAGAGATCGAAAGAATTGGTCCCTAAATTGAGTCTTACAGTTGCTCGAACCAAATGAGTCGGAATTCTTCGTATCGATGGTCATGTACCAAGAAAAAAAAAGAATAATAACTTGAATTAAATAATAATAAAACTTTTATTTAATCTCAACTTTTCAGAGATGTAATCTCCGTTTCAAGTATGCCCTATGGTAATCTCAATTAATCGTGGCTTGAGAGGTTAATGGAGTTAAGTTCAACTCCAGCAAACCGATGCAAAAGGGGAGTCCCAATCTTTAGCCGAAATATTTTTATAATTAAGTTTTAACTAATTCAATACAAGAACTTTTTAGATTTTGATTTAAAGACATTGTGATCCGATTAACCAAAAAATTATCGATCTGACATACTTCTGTAGATTTTTTTTTTTTCTTTTTTCTAGAAAAAGGGAAAAATTCTGAGATGGGATAGTTGTGAGACTGTATGGATGTCAACTTCTGGTGGAAATTGCTGATTTGGAAAGCTAACCACTAATTTTGGTCAGACAATGTTTTTCCTTCCCCAAGTGGAAACTCTAATAGAAAAGAAAAATAAATGGAACTTTCTAAAAATAGCAACCCAGTTTAGACATTTGGCAAGACATTGCTTGAATGCTTACATCCAAAACTTCTTCTTTGGATGAGATAAATCCTTCAGAATTTAATCAGATCAGTCCAACACCAACCGCAATTGAAGCTCAAGAAATCTCTCTGACACCTCCACGTATAGAACCAATCAAAACAAATGATATTTCATCATAAAAAATCGATCACAAAAATGAAAAAAGAAAAACCAAAATTTTTAATCCAATACCCATTTGATCAATGCCTCAATTTCATGAGCCAAAGCAAAATCCAGCCTTGTTGCTTGCCCAAACATTAAAGTACTCAGCAATCTCTCTTGTTGGATTGCTATTTACTTATGGATTAGGGATAGATTTTTTTTTTAATTTTTTTAATTTTTTATTTTTTTTACCGACAGATTTCTGACAGAAATTTTAGCGACAGATTACTACCGACGGATTAACGACAGATTTTTTTTCTTTTATATATTTTATATATTTTATTTTTTTCTCTTTTATTATTTTATAATTATTTTTCTCTTTTCTTTTATTTCTTTTATTTATTTTTTCTTCCCTTTTTATTATTTTATAATTTTTATATTTTTCTTTTATTTTTTATTTTATTCTATTATTTTATTATTTAATTTAATGGACAAATAAAAAAATAATTTGCTATTCTATCTGATTAATCAAAAAAATATTTTATTTCTTTATTTAGTGTAAATTCAATCAATATCAAATTTAAACAGTTATAAAATTTTATTAAAAATATTCAATAAAAAAATTATCCCAAAATAAAGAAAAAAATGAGTGAGATAAAAAAAATTGTGAAAAAAAGATTAATTTTTTTAAAAAAATAAGTAAGAGTGGGATTAATATTTAAAAAAATGATAGTTAGATAATAAATAAAAAAAAAATCACAATAGCTTTTATTGCACGATGGTTGGACAATTCAAACTACTTCTCCACAGTATGGGTTCGATTCTTGCTGAGTACATATTTTTCGCATTAAAATGCAGGGGCATACAAGCCGGGCGGTCGGGTGCGCATGTGCGAGCGGGCATGCGGCGTAGATCAGGTTGCGCGCGTGTGGACACGTGTCACGGGGGAAATGAGGCGCGGGCGGGATCCCGTTTGGGCACGCGTGCGGACGAGAGTTTCATAATCACTTACGGAAATCCATCCCATGAAATATTATTGACCGAAAAATTCCATCACTAAATTTTTATCAATTTTCATCTATTAATAATGGATAATTTTTCGTCGGTAAAATTAACGGGGTAATTTTTAACGACGGATTTAACGATAGAAAAAATCCGTCACTAATATCTTTCAGCAATGAATTTTTAACTTTCAGTGACGAAAATTTTCATCACTAATACCGTATTATCTAGTAGTGATATTTTATGAATCTTCATTTAAGATTAACCCGATTCAGTTGTTGTCATAAGCAACTTATATCCATTAGAAGTATATTTTATTTGTCAAAAATTAACCCTTTTTTTTTCTAATATATAAAAGTTTCGAATTTGAGATCTTTAAAAAAGAAAGAGAATGATATCAGTTGATTTATAACTTATTGTTCTATTTTATTTTATTTTACACATAATAATTATCAATATTGTTGCATAAAATTTTATAGAAAATACAAATTTAACAAATAGAAAACAATTTTCTTCATAAGAATAATTAAAATATTATTATATTAACAAAATTTTACTATTAAAAATTTCGATCTCAAACTCAACGCTTAAAATTTTTCAAATAGACCCTAATTGTATTAAAAAAAATAATGGCAAAATCAATTATGTTTTAAAATCTCAATTGATCTATACATTATCTTATTTTAGTCGTAATATTTTCTAACTAAAATTAAACTTTTTGATAGGAAAAATTAGAGTAGAAATTAAAGATCTCTATAAAAAAAAAAAAAATTATATTATCATTTCTTCTGTAGCTTTTATGTTTAAAAAATCTATTTAATATCAGTTGAGTTTAATTTCAACTTTTCAAAGACAAACCATATCTAATTTATCATATACAGTATTTATATACATTATAGGATATACAAACTCGCATGATTTAACATACAGAAGGGTAAAAATCAAACCATATTTAACCTATTATGTACAATTTTCATATAATACGAACTCGCATGATCTAACATGCGGAATGGGGAAAAGATCAATCTAAGCGCACTTTATGAGCGCTAGAGAAGTGCTTGGCTGCAGCGATCATGGTTGCCTCCGGATCATATGCCGGCGTAGCTTTGGTGTCCTTGGCCTTTGCATCATCAGCCGAGGCCTTGAAGCATGGAACCATTTCTTTGAAGAACTTTGACCACCAACTTCCTTTCTTATCTTTACCCATTTTCAGAAACTAAAATTTAATCAGACTAGCAAGCGAAAGAGTGTCTAATTCTGCACCGATTACTTGTCGGAGAGATTGCTTAATGTTTGTTCTGTTTGGTTTTGGAGACTATAATGTGCTTATATGGGTAGAGATATCTTGGGTACCACGTTTATGGTTAATTTATGGGAAAAATAATAAAAAATAATAGTGAGATTAATTAATCTAACCAAAACATGTTTTGAAACGTGGGATTGACCATGAAGACTCCACTAATTACATTTTATTTACATATATTGTTTGACTAAAAAGTAAAGATCAGGAGAGCATGCACTAGGATTAATTCACGTGGAGCCGTGTATATTGACCGTAGAAGACTAAAACACTAACTTCATGGCTTTTCCTTGAAGGCAAAGGCAAGACAAACTAAAACCTCCCCCCCCCCCCCCAAAAAAACAAAAAAAACAAAAAAAAGGAAAGAGGTGGTGATGGAATGGAAGGGGAAAACCATTTACGTCTTAAGACTCAGTCCGCTTGGGGATCAACGTCCCTTAATCATGATTGGGATTTCGATCCCCCAGGAAAATAGAAAAATCAGCGTCGGGAGATCTAACCCCCTAATGTGAGCCCTGTAAGTGGTCAATCCAAATTAGTCGGGATAAAATTTCGGATACTGAGTTGGTGATCAAGCCATGATACTAAAAAAAAAAATGGAAGGTGAAAACCAGAACCGGCCATGCCAAGAATTGATTTTTTGTGGGCTTGATACTGTCCAATCTGAAACTCATATTATCCATTGCCAGTTTTGGACAATCTGAACAAGTTCACCAAACTCCCATAATGATAGAACACTACTCTCCCTTAATCATCGATCTCGGGTTTGAGTGATAGGAATGGAGAAACGAGATTTAGGAGAGCTAACCTCTTATAGGCCCCACAGTGTTCAGACTAGATTAATTGGATAAAACTCTGATCCCGATTAATATGAACCTCTTACACCTTAAAAAAAAAAAAAATCTGAACAAGTTCAGGTTCGAGTTAAGTTCCAAGGACTTGGGGTCTGACAAAAGAAGCCTAGACCACAGAACTCGATTTTCTGGGCAGCCAAGTGGTTATATGTGAGGCGAGTAACCTTGGGCCAAGGTCCAAGTCATGGTACCAACACACCAACCGCGCTCTCATCTACTATTTTCTGGGCAGAACTTCATTTCCCATTTCAAGCCCATGAAAAGGCACAAATTCGCTGCGTTACAAATCTTGTCCCAGTTTAGGTTCAAATTGGACCCATACCCCATATCTGCAGTTGTCCAATGCCTTTGGTCATATTCTGGCTTAATTGAGAAAGTACTTGAGCTAAACAGAAGCCAGAAATTTATCTTCGGAGGGCCAAAATACAAAATGCAGGGGGATGGGAGGCGGAGGGGACCAATGACATCTCTAGGAAACAAATACCGTTGTTAAGCATTTTTATGATATTTTAAAAACTTTTACCAATATTTTTTTTTGTGACTTTTAACAACAATTCTTAAACATTTTCTGAAATACCAAAAAAAATATACATTATTAAACTTTTTTTTTCAAAAAATTTAGAGAGCCGTTATCCCCTTGCACCCTCATCGCCATCGCTGCGAGAGTACAAAAGCTTCGAAACTAAATTGCATAGGTCAGGATCTAGGGGATAACAGCTTCGAAACTAAACCATAGAAAATGAAATTAGTAAATTAATGATTAATATCAAGATGAACACAAAGACGGAAACCTAAATTGCGTGCCTTGTTATCATAATAATGTTGAAAGCATTCAAAACAGGGATACCTATAATGTTAGAAGTCGGGAGTGTGTGTTTTTTTTTTATATTATATTTACAGATATTTGAAATTATATTATGATTAATCTGATTCGAAATTAAAGTTAGGAATTTGATTGAAAGATTTAGTATCATATTCTATTAAATCAATTATCTGTTGGTCTAGATTGTGTTGAACGTTGAGGATATCAGCAAAATCCTTATTTTCCGCTATAATCACTCATTAAACATCAATCTTTTATGTTAAAAATATAAATTTTACTGCAACTTAAAATATATCTAAGGAGCAGACTATTATTTAGAACATGAAAAATAATATTTTAGAGAAAAAATAAAAGAACAAAAAGAAATATAATGGGTGACAGATGTAGGGTGATGGGAGATGAGGATAAAGGCACGTGAGGTGGTACGAACAAAGAATAGATGCGTTGCATCGTACCAACCAACAGGCCAATCCATCACGAAACCGTCCAAGGTTTACGACTCCGAATCTCGAAAAACAATAGGCGCATCATGATGCCGCTCTGACATGCCCAAAAGTCTCTCTCTCTCTCTCTCTCTCTCTCTCTCTCTCTCTCTCTCTCTCTCTCTCTCTCTCTCTCTCTCTCTCTCTCTCTCTCATAACTCGTCGGAAAGTCACACGAAAATTCTGGGGGTTTGTCCCTTTGTAGATATGCATGTGATACCCATTCGATGTTTAAGCCGCACACAGAAATTTGTCAGCTATGTATGGAAGGACAAATATCCAAAACAGTATTTGTCCCTTCGTACATTTTTGTTTTTATATCTGAGACGTTGAATTTGAGATTAGATATTGTTAATGGAGTCATTCTCATTTTTTATTTTGTTTTTTGTACATATTATTAGATTATTTAATTTAACATTCAATTAATATATAAAATAATTATTTAATTATATTATCATTTAAAATTTGAATTCATTTAAAATTGAAATATAAAAATATTAAATAATTTAGATTTTAAAATATCTAATACGATGAGATCTTAATATGTAGAAATCTAATATATAATTTCTATTTTGTGATGGATTTTGAATATTAATAAATAAAAAAATTATCTATATATAATGATTATGATTTTCAAATCACACGTAATTTTCATTCTGTATGACATTCTATCCTTCAAGAAAAATAGAGAGAGAAAGAGAGAGTTTGAAAATTCTCTTAGAAAAAATATATAGATTTGAAAAGATAACTATATAGCTCTCAATAAAAATCGATTATTATTGATTCAGATATATTTTTTGGATTCATATGTTATTTTTTAATGATTTAATATGATATTTAAACTATATCCAAATATTAGTGATTGATTTTATCGAACTAGGGATTCCCAGCAAAGGTTTGTATGTGTTTGGTCCTTGGGCAGTACATTTCGGACTGTTCTTTCTTTGTTTTTTTTTTTGTTGGTACAATAAGTAGACGTTAAAACTTAAGGAACACTTGCGGGGTGTTTTGGCCAAAATTTGTTTGCCTCGGCCCGCAGGAATCTTCTCGACGGTGTCCTCTATTTTTTTTTTTAACATTTTAAGAAACCTTAAGACATTAATCTTTTTTTTATGGGCAATCAATGTATTGTCTTAAAAGATATGGTTGAAGCACAATTGAGGTTGGTGGCCGCCCAAACGATAATACCACTTCTTAGGAGGTCACGAAGTCAAGTCTAAGCTAATCGCGTTAGTAGTCTGATTGACCTACGGTGAAGAGGTACGATGAAGTGTTGAGTCCAGTCCGCGTTGGATTTGGCACCTTTGATATACAACTCTGGCGTCCCACCCCAAACATATAACATGGCAATACAATAGGGCAATACGAGAACAAGTATTACCCGATTCTTTATTTTAAAATTTAAAAATAAAAAATATTACGTTACGAGAATTATTACTAAATAAAACTCCATCATATATTTAAATTGAATTGATCATAATATAATTTTAAATATCGATAATAAAAATTAAAAATATATATATACAAAACTAACTATGCTTAGTTATTTGACGAAAGTAAACTTGTAATAGGAGCACCAACGGTAAAAGTCAGATTTCTAGGTCACCCATGAGGACTAATACATGGATACAACTTCAAGCTGCTTCCATCTCAGTCTTGACCATTTTCCACTTAGTTTCCATTTAATAAATCTTACCTACCTCCATAAAAACAACTTGTTTGACCCAATTAAGAATGCAAGCTCTAAAATATAAAGGATATTAGGCTCAATACTATAATCTTTTGTTATAAGTTCCTGGTGGCTCACACCAGTCAATTATACCTAACATGATAGATGACTTACATATTGTTCCCACACTTTGATGACTTGATCTACAACTCCGTTTTTGTCCATGGGGATGACACCTTCCGTAAGAATTGAGAAGATAAAGTAACTTGATTTCTCAATTCTGATAGAAATTTTGAATAAACAATGTGGGTGAAAAAGTCAATTGATAGCTTCGCATGTGATCCATTGATGTGATCTGGAGGTATTTTTAATAATAAACAATAATTTTTTTTGTTTTCATCATCGGTTTCTGATTTTTATCCGACGAATCCGATTTATCTATTGTGAGATTTATTTTAAAGATTAATTATTTCATATCCTTTTTTACCATTTCCAAAACTCGAATAATAAACAACAAAATTACTCACAAAGTAACAAATAAACAATATTTTTAATAAAATTTTGTAAAAGTCTATTTTTTTTGTTACATATTATATTAGATAATCGTAATTAGGACGTAAATTTGTGTATTGACTCTTGCTCGAAAATAACAATATTTCTTTTCAATATGAAAAAAAAAAAAGATACTATTATATTGTTTATGGTAACGATCATCTCAATATTAATAAGAAAAAGAAAATAGTATAAAATTTGAATATATTTCGAGAAATTAAAATTAATTTTAATTGAAGTTAAAAGAGTGTTTTAAATATACAAAACATGAATATAATAATAATTTTAATTTTTATATATAATAAATTATTTAATTATAAAATTAAATATTTGTTTAAAAATAAATAAATTAAAATTAATCAATAAGGTTAGAAGTTTTCGAAAGAAGGCATAGAGTTGCGGTCCGGACAATCTGAGAAAAAAATGATCCGAAAACTCAGGGCAGGCGGGCAGGCACAGGCAGGCAGGCAGGCACGATCACCAAGGTCCTAAAATAATGAATATCACATTGGCGAAAGAAAAGGGAAAGACAAAAAGAGACGAAGACACGTGGCGGATAACACTGACAGGTCAGGAAAATATTAAAAAAATTAGGGACAACTGCCCGAGTAACCTCTCTATGCTTTTGAGTGTTGTATCAACCGAGCAGAAATTTTAATTTAAATAATTATTTGAATAATTTAAATATCACATTCATAATAAAAGTTCTAAATTTGAGTGGTAAGCAAGAAAAAAGATAATTGAATTGGTCAAATGCAAAGAAATAAATGAAAATTAAAGAGCTAGAGCCCCCCTTTGCTTAATGATATTTATTATTCTTCAACCCATCTTATAAAAGTAAAATTTAATTAAGTATACATGATTTTATATAAATATGTAATTATTGTATGAACCGATAATTTTATTTTGTATGAAACTAAAAACTAATTACTATAACTTTTAGTCAACATTAAAGAGGGAAATTTAGAGAAAGTGTGAGAGAGAGCTAGAATTCAAGATTTGGGAATTGTGAAAATGAATTTAGGAGAATCAATACTTAAAAATGTGTTTTACAGTATTCGAATCGAATTCATAACGTAACTATTAATAAGAATAAACATAAAAGTACAAAATTCTTATCAAATGTTTCTGATTTCGTCTTCATTAACAAACTCCATTGAAATATTTTACTCAACTCCAATTTTGTACATTAACTTAATTCATCCCCGTAAATTTTGACATTTTTCTAACTGAAATCTTGAATAGGCCAAAACCCGTCTTATATATTTTAGAAATTTATTTTGAGTTTGAAAATGAAAAAAAAAAAAGAAGAAAAAACAAATCAACCTGCAATGTCCAATCAAATTTTCTCATTAATTTGAGAATTTGAATTATATTATGAAAATAAATTTGATAAAATATACTTTTTGGAGACACTTTTTTGCATAAAGTGATTTTTTTTTAGCTAATGAAAATGTCTTACAAAAAGTTTGATATTGCTCCCAACAATAGTGAAACAGTGACCACATTATATATAATTGAAAAGGTAACAATTACCCGTATATCTATGGCAAAATATTATACTATCTTAATTAAAGTTTTGAATTCGAATCCTATAAATGAAAAAAAATATATTAGAAGAGTCAATTTTTAAATTAAATTTTATAACTATTCGAATCATATTAGTCAAATTTTCAAATATCAGTGGTCTGGTAATAAAAAAAAGAGAAAAAAAAGGGGAAAAGGGGATGGATAAGAGATCATTGGAGATTGGGGGGGGGAGAACACACAAGAATGTCACATAACAAAATCTCTCATGGCGAATTGCATCTTGTTCATTGGTTGTGCTAAAAGTTTCTTTCTTTTATTCTTCACTTTTACCAATTTATTTATTTTCAAATTCTTTTGTTAAAGACTTGAAGCCAAGTTTTGATGCAAAAATTTCCCTTAATTTCGTTTAATTCTAATGCCCTCATTTGAAACTAATGTTATTGTGTGCATAAACCCACAAAATCTAATATTATACTTAAAAAAAATTAATTACAAATAAACACATCATATGAGTAAAAAAAACAAAAAATTACTTTTTGTTTGAGTCAAAATTTCCATATGCTCAAAACCCTCCCCCCCCCCCATTTGATGTCGTGCATGCATGCATGAGCATAACCATAGACGTGAGTTTGAGCTTAGGAAATATCATAAGAATTTTACTTGTGAGGCTTAGATATACAAAATTGCCATATCTATTTTCTACCAAGTGGATCTATGGAAATTTCTTTTATCTTATTTAATGTATACCAATAAAATCAATATTTAGCGAGGAGATTTTCGATTATGGAAAATTTTTGTTACAAATATTAATCACCGACGGAAATTTTATTATTAGTAATAGATATTTCTGTCGGTGATATATTATTTTCTAATAGTGATTTTTTACTATGATCAAATTTTTTCATGTTTACCTTTTGTAATTTTCTTTTTTTAATTCGCCTAGGAGTTAGTAGACTCGACACTATACAATCACGAGTAACTTTCTCACAGTGGTTGCCAGGTAAATTTTATTAAACAGGGTAACCGGACCGAGAGAGAATCCGATGATGGGAAAAAAGAGATTTTAATATAAGTCTCATATTTATTTTAAATTTAAATTGAGAAAAAAGTATAATTTTCTTTAAAAAATATATGTTTTGCTTTTAATGACTTAAAAATAACTTTTTTGTTGCAATTATATATTTTCTCTAATATTAAAATTTAGTAATAAACTTCTGGCTCTGATATTATTTCACTAACTATCTCACGATAAGCCATTTGGGCTGGATTGCTCTCACTAATGGTGAATAGTCTCGTTGTAATCAATATATTTTAATTAATTTTGAATTAAATTATAAAATAATATTTTTAAAAAAATTAATAAAAATATATTAATATAGACCTATAATTTTATTTATTTATTTATTTAGTCATTTAATTTGTATAAATATAAGATTACTGAGGCATAGATACCCAATTAACAATAAGAGAATTATTCTTTTCTTTGACTTATTTACCCTCCAATAATCGGACTACCCGTTCCCCAGGCCCTGTCACAGGCTAATAATCCCACAAACATTAACTCACAAGGTATCGCGGACTCAAATATTAGATTCAAACCTATTAGAAAAATTTAGTTCAAAAAATTGATCAGTTGGATAAGAAAATCTATTACATTTAAGTACTATTTTATAATTTTTTGAGAATCTGATATGAGATTCATAGTATTATCCTCCTCTTGAGAAACCCGACGTCCACGGACAGCTCTCATTCTGGACGGCTCGCACTCTGTACGACTTTCACTCTGATGGGTAGCCGTTTTCCTCTTTAGACGGCTCTCACTCTGACACCAGATAGTTCTTTTATATTTTGGACGGCTCTCATTCTGGTATCAAGTAACTGTTTTTAGGTTAAATCAGAATCTCTGATATTAATTTATTACGGATCTAAGTATTGGACTTAAATTCAATAAGAGAACTCAATCTAAAAGATCAATATGTTGGGTGAGAGAGTGGATTAGATTTTAATACTATTTTATAAATTTTAAGAGATTCGATATAACACAAGATTCCTACCGTGACACAACCCTATGGTCACTTTTAGGAAAATTTCAACCGTCCGATCTTGTGATCATTTGGCAAAAGCCAAAGAGGCAATCATAGTCACCTTGCTTAGGTTTGGTCGGATTTTTTATTTTGATTTTTCTTCTTTAAAAATAAAAATTAATAATTTTTAAAATTAAATTAAAAGTTATTTGATATTTTATTTTTAAAAATAAATTAATTTTATAATTTTTAAAATAAAATTAGAAATTAAAAATTAAGTTAAAAATTAAAATAAAAAAAAGAGATAGACATAAAGATAAATAAATTTATGATATAAATATATTTAAAATTTTATATTTTTAAAGTGATAATGAAATAAAATTTTTAAAAAACTAACATATTTTTAGAAGGAGAAACAAAAGTTTCTCTTTGGAGTTTTTTTTTTTTTTCTTATAAACAAATTTTTTTAAAGAGATTTAAAAAAAAAATATTCGACGGAAGAGAAACCTAAAAAAAACTCCGTCAAACGGAATCTTAGAATCCCGTGGTTTCACTGCTTCATCCCTTAATTGATTCGTACGGTCACCAACTGGGAACTATTTTTGCAAGGAAACAAGAGAGAGTACGGACGAAGGGAGGGTCTAGGGAATTAATTGGTAAATAAGGTTGTGATAAAGAAGTCGTAATATTTTTTCTCACTCCCTTTTCCGAGCGGTGTGAGCACATAGACAGAGAAATTTAGCAATACAGACGAATGCCTTGGTTGGAAAGATGCGACGATCGGTTCGGCACAGAAATTGTAAAAACACCATTCGCGGCAACAGCAATAATCCTCTCTCTCTCTCTCTCTCTCTCTCTCTATGGCTTTAACTGTGACTTCGCCACGTCACTACCCAATGAACAACCTCCACGTCAACACCACGCTGTACCACTCCCCATCCCTTCATCAAACGGCCCGCCTCTCTCCTCTCATTCACATCCACCGTTCTGATTCGTTTCTAGACTCTTCCAAATTGAGGAAAGGGGGGGGGGGGGAGGGGGAAGGGGATTAACTAGGGTTAGTTTTCTAACTCTCACGGGCTCCGAGTTAAAGAACAAGCGAGGAGGGAGGGGGGCAGAGACAGAGAGGGTTTTAGGATTGGGGACTGGAATCTTAAGGAATCAAGACATTGGATCGATCTCTTCCTTTCCAATTGTCTCTTAAATCATTGTCTTCTTCAGTCGAATGGCTCTTTTCTGATTTCTTCTTTTAATCTTTTTGAGCTTTGGGTGTGATTTCTCTCTCTCCGATCTCTCATTCTGGTGCGTAATTGTATGTCTTCCCAACTTTATTGGCATTGTTTTGACTAATTAGGTCTTTTTCTATAATCTCTAATGTGGCTTTTCGAATTTCTTCTCTGAACTCCGTTTCCGTGACTGATCAGACGGTGTTCGATGAATCTTCTGTGAGAACGTTGAGCACTTTCTATTTTTAATGGCTCATGAATTTGTTCACACGATTTTTGTCTACTTGTTTTACGTTTCTAATAGAAATCCTATGTTACTATGGAATCATTTTCTTAAATTCATTGTTTTATTGCCTATTTACTTAAAAATCAAAGGTTGTTAATGCATCAAAAACGCTTTATTAATCCTTTAATTAAAGCTCCGGAATAATAATAAATTTTCTCTCTCTATGATTCGTTATGTATATTAGCAATCGCAGTATCAGTTTCAGGCATTGTGCAGGTTTTGTGTTTAAATCAATAGTAGATCTGTTACTTAATTCGGGTTTTTCTTTTCTTTTTTTCAGATAAACCCAGTAAGATGGCTATGTGAATGTAGCTTTTGAACCACACTCTTTATAACTTTAATCTGTAAGGTGATTTTGTGTTCTGTTTCCGTCGATTAATGATTGTTTCTGAATCTGAACAACAAGAAGAAGATTTCCTCGTAGCTAATCTAGTCTCGGCATTTGAGGCTTGCGAGAGACGAGGAATCTCTCTGCTGCCTGCAGGTGTGGTGGCTGTTTTAAGTTATTGGAATCATAGTTCCTTTTGTTGATGTCTCCTAAATTGGACAGCCTAGTTCAGACCCAAATGGCAGTTGCGGTTTTTAACAACACCCCTCTTAGTAGCAGCAGTAGTGAGTATCGCGGACACGCCAACGGTACTAGAATGGAAGGAAAACCTACAGGGATGCGGCGTGTGTTTGTGCAGACCGAAACAGGTTGTGTTTTGGGAATGGAATTGGATCGGAGGGACAATGTTCATACCGTTAAAAGGAGGCTTCAGATTGCTCTCAATGTCCCATTTGAAGAGAGCTCATTGACCTTTGGAGATATGGTGTTGAAGAATGATCTGAGTGCTGTTCGAAATGATTCACCACTTCTTTTGACTCGAAATTATCTGCATAGAAGCTCGTCCACTCCGTGTTTGTCCCCCACTGGAAGGGATATGCAGCAGAGGGATCAGAGTGGTCCCATTGAGATTTTAGGGCAGTCTAGTCAATTTTTGAGAGCTAGGGTACTGGTTAAGGACATTGTTAAGGCCATTAAGATGGGGGTTGATCCCTTCCGTGTTCATAGTGGGCTTGGAGGTGCATACTATTTTAGAAATGTCAAAGGTGAGAGTGTGGCCATTGTGAAGCCAACTGATGAGGAACCCTTTGCACCCAACAATCCCAAGGGCTTTGTGGGAAAGGCCCTTGGGCAACCGGGTTTGAAGCGATCCGTGAGAGTGGGGGAGACAGGGTTAAGAGAAGTTGCGGCTTACCTGCTTGATTATGATCACTTTGCAAATGTTCCCCTAACTGCACTAGTGAAGATTACTCACTCCATTTTCAATGTCAATGATGGAGTGAATGTCATTGGGAATAATACTCACAAGAAGAAGGTAGTTAGCAAAATCGCGTCATTGCAACAGTTCATTCCGCATGATTTTGATGCTAGTGACCATGGGACTTCCAGCTTCCCAGTTGCTGCGGTGCATCGCATAGGTATATTAGACATTAGGATTTTTAACACTGACAGACATGCTGGAAATCTTCTTGTTAGGAAACTCGATGGCATTGGAAGGTTTGGTCAAGTGGAGCTTATTCCAATTGATCATGGCCTTTGCCTGCCAGAGAGTTTGGAGGACCCGTACTTTGAATGGATCCATTGGCCCCAGTCTTCTATCCCATTCTCTGAGGACGAGCTGGACTACATAGAAAACCTTGACCCTGTAAGGGATGCTGAGATGCTGCGGAGGGAGCTCCCTATGATTCGCGAAGCATGTCTCAGGATCTTGGTTCTCTGCACAATTTTCCTCAAAGAAGCTGCTAGCAATAAACTCTGCCTTGCTGAGATTGGTGAGATGATGAGCAGAGAATTTCGCAGGGGTGAGGAGGAGCTCCCTAGTGAGTTGGAGATTGTGTGCATGGAGGCAAAGAGGCTGATAGCAGAGAGGGAGATATTGTCACCAAAGGGTGAACCAACAGAGGAGGAATTCCAATTTGATCTTGATTGTGAGGAGGTGGAGTCAGACTTTACACTAAGGATGGGAGGCGAAGATTTCACAGCCAGTGCTTCTTTCAATCTTGGATTTGGAGCTTTCAGCGGACACAATCCTCTCTCCAAGTTAGATGAAGCTATCGAGGAAGAAGAGGCGAATGGAGAAGCATTGGAAGAACCTGATGATCCACCAGCTCCGAAATGGGCACCCACAGTTTCGAAGTTACCCATGTCACTGAAGAACACCAGTTTGGGTGAGAAGAATCAGAAATGCCAAGGATCAAAGATGGGAAGTGGCCATTTGGCTAGTACATCTGGACATGCAAGCGCAAATGAGCAGCTTCCTGCAAGTGTGAGCTTTGTGAAACTGGGGGACATGAATGAGGAGGAGTGGGTGCTTTTCCTAGAGAAGTTCCAAGAGCTGTTGTACCCAGCATTTGTCAAGCGTAAATCAGTGAGTCGTGGTCAGAGGCAGATACAGAGGCTTGGGACATCATGCCAGTTTTGATAATTAGATCGGACAACTTCTTAGAGAGGACTTTGAGTGAAACAATTAGATTTAGCAGGTTTGTGGGAGTGAAGGATTCCTAGGTTAGCATTTTGCATATGGGATTTCTCCACAGAAATTGTTGTAGTTGGCAGCAGGAGGAGGAAAGTCTTGTTTATAATCCCGGAGTTTGCTCAGTGAGGGAATGAGTAGATTGGCTGCATGTCCTCTATCCTTTCTGTTTTCATTTTTTTTTCTCTCTCTCTCACTCCTTGTGGACTTGTTTGATAAATAATTTGTAGAATGAGATCTAAAGAAAATGTTTTGTACATAGTGAAACCTATGCTTTTATGGTTTGTTTCCAGAGAGATCTTGATATGAAATGGATTTAGTTCGGTTCTTTTTTCCCCTTTTTCTTGGAGACAATTACTCGCCGCCAGTGTATCATTTCTTATTGTTTTTCTTTTATGATTCTTGTTTATTGCCGATGCCTGAATTCCGAGTGGGGCTAAAATGAGTGCTAGTCATGGACCAATGATGGTGAAGGTGTCTCAAAATGGGCATCCATTTGTTCTTTTGCAGCCAGATCACTTGAGGAAATTGTTCAGCTTCATACTTGGGAATTAAGGAAAATGTTATCCATGCCCATATTTCCAACTTCTTGTCTCGCTTTCGGCGTGCAGGAGTCAGAGCTGCCAAAATTATCCGGAGAATGCTCGAGTTCTCCTTGCAGCTCCTTTTAAAGTACAATCTACATGCTCCTGACCAAACAGTCAAAGATTATATGGTCTATGCGTGTGGATCTATAGAGCATGAGGAAGTAACCGATGATAGACATGAATATCGTTTAGAATAGACATGAATATTGATTTGTGGTGGCAATGTCATGGATGTTTGAAATAAAATGGGAAGGACGGGGACAACATAGAAATTAGCCGATGCTGATGTCCTTCCAGAGAAAGATATTAGCTAGCAACATAGAATCATGATGTGAAGGTGACCCACTGATGTTTGGAGTATACCCAAATTTGAGATTGGCCTTTCGACTCATTTTGGGGTGATTACAGACTCTCTTTAATCGGCCTTCTGTTTACCCGCAGATAGTTCCTGAGAATATATTTCTATTTTCCAATTTCATGATGTCTGATCTCAATGTGACAATGACGTATTAGGAATTTAAAAGTAGCTTAGTTTTGGGCTGTACAAGGCGTTAGTCCTTTTTCATTTTTATACAGAATCATTTACACTTGCTCTGAGTATGCAAATTTTAGTTGGTGGATGATTTGTACTCCTGGGGAGTTGACTTGTTTGATGTCTGTGAGGGAAGAGCCAAATGGTTTACTGTTGTGCAAGGCTCCCAACTAGTTTGGTGATAGAGATGAGGGCAACCATTGGTGATTAGTTTTGTTTGCGTGGTAACTGTTAAAGATCAAAAGCATCATTTACGTGTTGCTGAAAAAGTTATCCAAATAAGTTGATAAATCCGAAGGTTTGGTGAAGGTCTTGATCAAGTCCTTTGAAGTAGACCAGGTTTCTCCATCCAACTTCAATTCTCAACGTGTCTCAACGTATCCCAACTTTGACTACAAGGGCAAGAATGTTTTAAACAAAGTTTAATGGAGAATTTTGGTATAGGGACGGGGGATCAACGTGGCGACCTTATCTCTGATTGGTTCAGAGTTGTCTTATATTATCACTTGTCCTTGAGTTGGGGTCCCTACATTTTTCCCATTTGATGGTCTATAATTCAAGATAAAATGATTGAACAGATGGAGAGCAAAGGAACACAAAAGTGGGGACCGAAACTTGTCTGGTTGTGTTGTGGCCTCATGATGTCTTGAAATGAATGGTCAGGTTTGCAATTAAAGATATACAAACGTCAGGGTTAGGATCTTATGATTCTTTGTTGGTCTATGTTAAGTGAAATGTAGAAAAAATTTCTAGATGTAGCAGAAAAGGACGCAGATTGCATTCTGCAGGCGATCGTGAGAAATTAATGGCTATTGAATGAGATCAAAAGACCAACATAACCTTTTGTTTAGAATACAATGAATATGTTACCTAATGCTTTTTAATAGAATGTAGAGTGCTAGTAGCATGGTTAAGCATCTGTATTGATACTCTTAACATTGTTAGTCAGCACGAAGTGATGGGCATAAACAAGTAAATTCCATTGATTAGACGGGTGCTTAAACCAACATGATTTCTAAAGAGAGAGAGAGAACAAAAGAAATGGACAAGGTAGGCAAGAGATATACACAGAATATAGACACGGACACGGGTGAGCTTAACCAGAGAAATATGATAAATCATTTCTATTTACCTCTATTTAACGCATCTCATTCAACACTGATACTAAAGTATCTCACTATGCACGAGTTTTAAGGTGGGCAATATATCGATAACTTTATTTATTTTATGGTTAAGAAAATGAAGGTTTTTGAGAGTTTTTTTTTGGAATGATATTTAAAAATTAGAAAAAAATTTTAAAAAATAGTAGTTCTTAATTTTATCTTTAGCAATCTTTTTAATCAGTAGTTATCTTAGTTTTAGAAAACTTTCATAAAAATGATCATTAAGATTTATTTTTGATAAAAATTTTATTTTATTATGAATTCTAATTTTTCTTATTTAAAATGAGTATAATCAATAAAGAGGTAAGTCAAAATTTTTAGAAAAAAAGTTTAAATTGTCATAAAATTAGTGTGGTAAGAAACTTGTCAGCGACCAAGTTTATGGCCGTCAAGAATAGGGTCTAAGAGAGGAAAAAAACTTTAGCAAGAAAAGAGAGGAATTCTCTATAGGATATCCATCAACTAGATCATGCACAAGGCCCACATTAATTTGATATCAGAGTTGTCAGTCATGAAAAACTCTGTAAAATGGTTTAACTGGATGGAGAGATTCATAAGAGAATTCAAACACCAAATGGAGTGACTAATGGAGCAGTCATTGGCTAGGGTGGAGGAGTTGTGGCAGTCCAACAAGAAGTTGCTATCTGATAGAAAGGAAGGTCCATGTGGCCTATACTGCTCGTCTACAAGCTCAGTATCTTGTTACAGAAACATGTCCTAATGATTCTAAATTTGTAGAAAAGAAAAATTCTGAAAAATTCAAAGAAGAGAATGAGGGAGAAGACTTATTGAGAGTTTTTGAAGACTTGAGAAGATACACCCTGAATTTGAGATTGAGGATAACCTCTTTATTCACAAGGGGAGTAATAATATGCATTTAGATATCAATAAAAAAAATTATTTTACAAAATGCATGTTATTGGAAAAAGATTTTTTATAAACATATTTAAAAACTCGTTAAAAAGAAATATTTTAAAAAAATAATATATTTTTTTTATTTTAATTTATAGTAATCTTTTTAATTAATAATTATCGTAGTTTTAGGAAATCTTCAATATTAAGAATGATTATTGGAATTTATTTTTAGTAAAAATTTAATTTTATTATAAATCTTAATTTTCTCTATTTAAAGGGGAGAGACGAGTCTAAATTTATGAAAAAAAAATCTAAATTTTCATAAAATTAGTATAGTAGTAAACTTATTAGGGAATAAATTTTTAGTCGTAAAAAATAGGGTTTAAATGAGAGAGAAACTCTAGTAAGGAAAGAGAAGAATTCCTTACGGCATATCCATTGGCCAGATCGTGTACTCAGTCTCACGTTATATTGTCGACAGAAAATCATATCCGAAACGGGGATGGTGTGAGAAGAGTCTTTTGCCTTATACTCAGTATTCTGGGTCAAAGGCTACATTTTTGTCTTTCTTTAACAGTTTCACCCACTTTTCCCAGTTGTTTTTCTTTTTGTTCTTTTCGGTGGTGGATCATTTCATTTAGTCATTTTCCCCCTTTGCTTTCCCCTTTATAGAAAGCTGTGCAAAGAGAACCGGTTGTGACAGAGTAGCCATAACCTCTCCTCCGCTAGCTTATTGAGTACTCAAAGATTCTTATTGTCCAGAAGATTGCTAGTGAAAGTAAAGATTTCTGTCTGGACAAAATGGCATTGAACCTGTGATATTCACATGGTTGTAGTGTTTGATACCAACATCCTGCAGACCCACAACCGAACTCCTGCTTAAGTGGTGGCCAATTCCAGTACTTTGTACATTAGAACGATTGCATACTCTGCCTGACATGGGGACTCAATGCATTCATTTATTCTAGTAATAGCTAAAATTGCAATTGCAAAATATAAATTCAAGCTAAACAAAATTTGCATAATGTTGCCAACATGCTGCTTGGTCTTATTTGATATTTCATCATGCACTAAAATTTTTCCAGTCCAAATGCTTTTATGCAATGTCAAATAGAATTCCCTCATTAGGACAGGCACTTACTCTTGATACCTCTGTCGCCTTTGCTGCAACTTGTAATTCGACTCCGTCTTCAAAGGAAATTCCAGATTCTTCTGCAATTTGATGCTTTCTTATATTTGCTATGGCCTGAGAGACTTCTTCTATTGAAGGACGATTTCCCAGTGACTTGTCTAGGCGCCAAAGACCAATTTTGGCAAGGTCCCTGACCTCTTCCGTGTTACACTTTCCCACTACTTGATGATCCAGTATTTCATCCACCGCTTCTGGACTTGCTAAGGCCTTTAAGAGAGTGAGCTACATAATTCAAAATTTTGCAGTTATGCAGGGAAATGACTTGTGGGGGGAGTAGAGAGCAACTTACAAGATCAATATACTCCATTAAGTTTTGCTCGGGATGGATGGCTGTAATGAGCTCAAAGATGATGATTCCGAAGCTGTATATGTCACTTTTCTTTGTCAATTTGTTTGTGGGCTTTGATTTCTGGGTTTATATAACCATTCTTCTGAACTCGACCTTTTATTGTTAGATATATCTTCCATTGCCAATCCAAAATCTGAAACCTTGCCAAAATGCAGATTACTTGGAAATTATTTATGGACCAACAAAGCAGAAAGTGCAAATGTCATTATCGAAGGTGTCTAGTTGTTAATGTCCATAGATCAGGTATGGTAGGCACTGCCCGGAAATCACACCTTCACTTTCTTCAGTTTATGTAACTATGGTCATGCATAAATTGCCTTAGTAATTGAGCACATTAGAAGCAATTAAAAATTGGAAATAACCATACCTCAGCCTTCATTGACTAACAGGATATTAGCAGATTTCAGATCTCAGTGTACTACCGGAGGAGCTGCCTGTTTCAAAGATTGTGAGGTTTCAAGCTACAGAAAAATGTATTTGATGTAGGTGAGATAATGGCAACGTACTTCTTCATGCAGATATACAATTCCGCATGAAACTTCTACAGCAATTTGAAACCTTTGTTCCCAGCTCAAAGTTTTTGGAACTTATCACCTGGGGAATGATAAAGAATACCAAACTATACATCTTATCAATTCTATATATTCCGCTAGTGTCCAGTGAGAGATGGAGAGCGTCTGAAGAAATAATTTCCTAAAGCTCAACATAAAGTAAAGAAAGAACAAAGATCTAGTTTTCCAAGACCATGAGAGTGCCCTTGATACATAGAACCCCCTTAGATGCCCAAAAACTAGGAGTGGAGAGATTGTGAACTCACCATATAAAAGTTTTGCTAGGCTTCCACTGCCCAAATATTCATATATCAACATGAAATTCCCCTTATTGACACAGAATCCCTTCAGATTTAACAGATGCCTGTGATGCAACCTACTTAGCAGAAGCACCTGCCAAAACTAGAGCAACTTGGTGGAAGTTGAGGCCAACTCAATTTCTTTAGAACATAAAGAATGTAACACTATTCTATTCTATTCTATTCTATTTGCAGGAATGTTAAGTACACGGGACGGCTTGGGATACTCGACTGATGACAAATTCTTCGGGAGCGGTAACTTGAGAACAGGTAACAATTTATTGAAAGGACTTTTTTTCCCCATTTAACCTAACAATATCCATGAATTCATCAATTGTTCTCCATAAATTTCATGATGCATCATAGACAATTTTGTGCATATGATTCTCAATATGATGTCAGCAGCAAAGAGGTTAGCTTTGCAGCAGATGATCGGATTCTGTTCTTAATTTAGTATTGGATCTTCAATGCCTCCAATATGCATTTTAAGTATCATTATTCAAGGGTGATGCATAAATGCCTTGAATGTCTCATAGAACAATAGTAGTTAATTCGTACCTCTGTCTGAAATGCTTGCACCACTTGTTTTGAGTTAGATGCTAGCACCACCTTCACAGTGAGCTCTTCACCTGTAGGCATTGTAGACTGAAAAAAGATCCAGTGAGCATAACTCTAAATGGTTGTGAAGTTCTTTGCAGCTTTGTGGACATCCCTATAAAGTATAATTTCTCCACATGTAAGAAACATAATTGACCTAAGGTTTTTTAAATTGATACCTTCATCTGCAACATTATCAACAGTGTAAGTTGCAACAAACAATATAAAAAGACTAAACCTTGTCGAAGAAAAATTTAAAAGACTACATACCTGTTTGAAAAGTTCAGATTGTCGGACATTGGAATAACAGTTTGGTGACTCTTGAGCAGATCTGGAATTTGAAGGTCGAGGACTTGAATCAATACTTGCAGTGAGACTACTATTTGGTGGTATTGGAATTTAAGTAATAAACACAACTGAAGATACAAAAATTCCAACAGCAACACGTATGAAGGATGCAAGAATAACCAAAAGAGCATGCTTTTTGAGGACTTGGTCTCCATTGGAGGTAAGCATGTTGCACAACTGCTCTTAATAGCCAAACTTAATTCATCTATGGTGGTAAAACCCTTCAATGGGTGAAAAGATGCAGGCGGAAAAAATGATCTTATGCCGTACATGGGGAAATTAACAAATATAGAAAATGTTGAAAACAGCTATAGCAAAATGAAAGGGGGGTAATCTTACATTGTTTTTAGGGAAAACAATGTGATACATGAACTTTTATTTTTATCTTTTTTTTTTTTTTTGGGTTGATACATGAACTTGTTAAATTTGCTACATTACATGGAACCTAAAATGGCACCGCCATCTGTTCTGGCTGTTATTTTGCATGATCTGTCAAAGTGCCCAGATACAAAAGTTCTGATGTGGCCAGAATTTGGATGATATGGCACCTAAAATATGCTTATTTGTCAACCTCAAAATTTATAAAGGGATATAATTAATCAAATTTGATAAGTTCATTTAGCGAGTTTACATAGGAGGTTTAGCATAAGAATCATAATCACCTATTTATTTGTTTACATTTCATATTTATTCAGCATTGCTACATAACATGGCAGCAAATGTAGCAGCTCAACATTATTGTTAAAAGAAAAGAAAGAAATGTAATTGTTCTATGACTAAAGCAAAAGGTACATTTCTCTTTCTAAAAAGGTTCATCTCTATATACAGTATTTGATAATATATGGTTTGTTTAAATCCTAGAAAATAGCATATAGGAAAAAGAATAACAGAAGAACAAATAAGGTAATCAATGTAAGAACAGAAAATGAAAGCTGTCGACGTGAACAGATTGGTTGTCATTAAGCAATACACACCATTCATCTGTCTGCAACTTCCAAAGAAGGAAATAAAAGATACATATCTGGCATGTTAAAAAATGGAAAATAAAGCAGAAAAAATAGAGAGAATAAAGAGAGAAAATGACTCATATATTGTATATTACTTTGTATTGTATTGTCAATAGGTTATATAAAAACCCTATTTATAGGGTGATTCTATGAAAATATAAAAAAATAATAAAATAAAATATTTATAAAATTGGTAAAAATAACTGAAATATTCTAATATTAAAATTTTGAAAAATCAATATTTCTAAAATTTTTTCAATTTGAAAACTTCCAAAACTTTTTCAATGAGACTTTTCAATTTAGAAATGTTAATATTCTTAACACCCCTTCCAACTTAAAATGGAAGTAGATAAGTGATCTTGAGTTTGTGTAGTAAGTCATCAAAATACTCAGAAAGATGAGTCAAGATCATGGAGATACTTTATTCTAGAGATTAAAGAACTACCAAGAAAAATACAATAGTGAGTAGTAGACTGTCAATTAGTAGGATACCAAACCAATCAATATCAGAGCTAAAATAGAGATAAAGCAAAGGGAATAAAGCAGACTGAGTAGAAAAAGATGTAATAGCAGAATTCTCGATAGCAGAATAACATAGAGGAAATAAAGCAGACTGAGTAAAAGAGAATGTAATAGCAGAATTCTCAGTAGTAGACTCAGAGAAAAAGTAGATGGATTGAAAAACCAAGCAGAATAGCAGAATACTCAAGCGGATTATAAGATGCGGTAGTAACAGAATACTCAATAGCAACAACAGTAGCAGACCATGAGATAAAGCAAAATAAAGTAGAGAGATCGAAGAATGAAGTAACATCTTCAATAGCAGAAAAGTAGTAGAAAAAAATAGAGGGATCGAAAAATGAAGCAGAATTTTTAATAGTAGAAAAGTAACAGATCGTAAAATATTATCGAGAACTAACAGAAGAGTGATTTTGGACAACAAAAATAGGTTGAGAAATATTTAATTTCTCCATAACTAGACAAAAAATGTCTAATTGATGAAAAGAGTAAAAAATATCGGAACAAAACCTAGTACTCTGATTCCAAGTTAGAAACAAAGAAAATAAAACAGAAAGAATAGGGAGAATAAAGAGAGAAGATTGAGAGAGAATGACTCATATATTATATATTATATTGTATTGTGTTGTCAATAAATTATACAAAAACCCTATTTATAGGGTAATTCTATAAAAATATAAAATAAATAAAATAAAATAGAATATTTACAAAATTGATAAAAATAACTTAAATATTCTAATATTAAAATTTTATAAAATCAATATTTCTAAAATTTTTTTAATTTGAAAATTTTTAAAACTTCTTTGATAAGACTTTTCAATTTAGGAACGTGAATATTGCACGTTAACAAATTCATAATAAACCATACCCTAAGAATCGAAACCATAGCGATTTTCAGAAAACAAGACCAGTGCAACCAGAGCTTCAACAGTTCTTGAGCTACGCTGAGAGATTTTACATTGTTGAATTGGAGAGCGTGTGGGTGGTGAGCTACAATCACGTAAAATGCACACCTACTGACAGGTGTCAGTGCCTTTACTGTGATAGTCCTCAAGTCCTTGTACCATGTTTATTTGCATTAAATGTAGCTTTCAATGTTGCACAACTACCTCATAGGCACTGTATCTATGGCAGAAGCGAAAGTGTAATTTGCCACATTGTTAAGCTCAGGAAGCCAAGTTTTTATGGTCTTCTGACAGTCGTTTCTGAGCAATTTGTATAGCTGAGCTTGAAGTTAGAAGTACCAAGCGAGGGAGAGATGAACCTCATAACAAAGAAGGGAAAACAGAATAAGAATTTTTTGGTCCTATATGATGGCCTTAAAATGCAGAATGACAGTGATGTTTGAGGTTATCAAAAGAAAGTCTGAGAGGCGTTATTCATCATCCTAATCATCAGTTGGTGGTTATCTCAACCCCAGTCAAGGAAATGAAGAATCGAACTTTTACTTCTCTTGTGCTGTGAGCCCCGTCGCGAGAAAGGGAAAAGAGTTGAAGAGAAGAAACTTTATGTAGAAATATCAATATTCAGAAGATTGGATTTGGTCTGTGAGTTTGTTTGAAGACTTATTCTGTGCTGCAAATTGGAAGGTTCATGGTTCAGGTA
Organism: Dillenia suffruticosa; assembly: GCA_033439265.1. NCBI lineage: Eukaryota > Viridiplantae > Streptophyta > Magnoliopsida > Dilleniales > Dilleniaceae > Dillenia > Dillenia suffruticosa. Next base: position 5,582,637 of record JAVTVX010000024.1, read on the forward strand.
GGTGCTGTTCTAAAAGTTGATACTACATTATCCATTTTAAGAGTCAAGAGTTGATCAGTACTAATGAACAACTTAGTACCATGGAAGTTTTGAAGACAATTCTAGTTGTCAAGGAATAATCTCTGTGGACCTCAATACTTGACATCCAGTTTCCTGGTGTTCAACCATGTTTCTTGAAACTAGATATTAGAACAGAAGTAATTTAGTTGGTAAAGAGTCTCATGGATCAAATCCCGCCTGTTTCAGTATTTGTTTGTGTACCTCAATTAACTTCGGACAAAAAATGAGGATCTTAAAACAAAATCTGTTAAAAGGTAATATTTTAATTTGAAGAACAGTCATAAGATACACTCCCTTAGTGAATTGTAGTAATTACTGGTTACTGACTTGAAGGCTGTCCTACTAACCTCTAGCCAAGAACCGAGGAAACCCTTTTTGAGATCCTAATTGTTTAACCTTTCTTCATAGAATTCTGAGCCATTTGCTCCAATACAGCATTTTAGATTCTCACTTGTGGAACAAAGAGTTGACTTCTAAGTTGGAAGCTAAACGAGAAGGGAGAGGAAAGATTCCAAAGATTCCAAAGTCCCTTTGTTGGATTATGAAAGTCCAGGGATAGTTTAATGAACAAATCATGACATGGTTAAGAATATATTCCTAAGATTGCAAATCATTACACCGGTGACAGAATAAAAAAAATTGCAGAATAAACAGCCCACTTTTTTTTTTTTTTTTTTTGATATAAACAGCCCACCTACTTGAGAATAAGTCTAAAATGACCCAATAAGAAAATTTTGTGTGCTCCAGGTGTACTCAGCTAATCAAATTATTATTAGGTATTATTATTGATCTTATTCTAATCTCTTTAAATCAATCAAATTGGGATTTGTTTATTTACTCCTAAGACTAACTAATAGGACAACCTTAATTAGACATTATTGTTATAGGTATTTGCTAGCAATACTATAATTCCATCAACCTTATCGTTTTCCACCAAATAAAATACCATATATATATATATACTAGATAGACCAAGCAAGTTTAGCTGTTACTTGACTCTTTTACATATGGCAGTTACAGAAAATCATAAAAATTTCGAAGTTGGTCCTATCTGATGTAAAGGTATTTCAATTTCCTTGTGGAATCTATAAGATCATCTTTGCTTGTACAAGGAAATAGATTTTTTCTTTTTTTCATTACAAATGTGGATTAAGAAAGAGGAAAAAAGAAAACATACAAACGTTATGTTCTAGACATATCTCCAAGGACTTTCTGCAAGGTTGACACATTCCCTGAATCTGAAACAATCGACAAGATGATCATTAGTCATCCCAGAAGCCTGCATGAAGGAGTGAACAATGACCGGTCCTACCAACCTAAAACCACGTCTTACTAAATCCCTACTTATGGCCTCGGCTTTAGGGTTCCTTATAGGAACTTTTCTTGGATATCTGTAGATGTTAATTATTGGTTTGTAGTTCATGTACTCCCACAAGTAATCACTGAAAGAGCTATATTCTCCAACAATCTGCACATATATTAGAATCCGAATTATTTGAGCAACGAAATGCAATAAGACCAATATTTATGGTCTTTCCAAAAACTTACCTTGAGTATGCATTTGGCATTGTCTACTATGCACCTCACTCTACTCTCTGCTAACATGAGCGTCTTGTTGGAGCCCATCTCTGATATCTCTGCCTCTCCCATTTTGGCCACTGAGTTAGGATCAAATCCAGCAAAAGCTTCTCTGTAGATCAGTCAAACCACATCATGAAAATCTTATTGTACTTGAATGAAGTTCTGAAAATTTAATGTGTTATTTACCTGAGAGCCTCCTTTTTCTTTAGGATTTCTGTCCAGTTGTAATCCATCAACATACCGGACATTGCAAGCAGCTCGAACAATTGACTAAATAATGGAAATTAGGCTCAAATATCATATGCACTTTCTAAAGTAACTTGTAGGATTAGCAGAAAACTTACTTGTCATCATATACCGGAACTCCCCATTGCTCATCGTGGAATTGTATATAAACCTTATCTGTATAAAATCTTTACATCATTTTTTATTAAAGATATTTTCTATAAAATCTTTACATCATTTTTTATTAAAGATATTTTCTGCAGTAGTTACTGAAGAATAAGATGCACATTCCTTTAAAAGTGACCATGACACTGCAGCCATAGTTTCTAGTTTCTATTTTTAACCAATTAACAGTGTTGTCAATGACTTGGAATAGTAATGGCACCGTTTATTGTATACTGAACAGCAGAACAAGTTCTAGCAGCCAAATTTAAATGCCATGACTGGGATTAAAAACTTCCAAGATTCCCTTAAGTAAAAAATGTTGTTGATCTCTCAACTATTTTGGATCATTAAAACTATAGAACCTTAATTCCATTCCAGTTTCCCATATTCATCTTTCTCAACTTATTGTAAATTTCAAGAAAACAATATATCTATATATATTTTTTTAATGAGAAGACAAATTTAGGAATTTCAATGTGAAGGACACAACTAAAAGTGCCAATTCTTTTTTGTTCTGGAGAAGTTAAACCTTACCGCTGTTCTTTGTAATCCAGCTGCACCTTTTCAAGCTCTTGTGGAAAGAATCCATACTAGGTTGTGGGACAGTGTTTGGCACTGGAAGTATTTCTTTCTTCTCCAGTGGCAAAGGCATATTCCGAGTAGGAGATGGAAGTGGCAGGGCGGACTTCTGATCCTTCTGAGTAGTTGTTTCTGTGTGAGAAGAATCAAGAGAGTTTTGGGATGATAAGGATGATGATACTGAAGACAATGAAGTGGATGAATTGCTTCTTTGAAGGCCAAGTGGGTAGATTTTCTTGAGGTGTCTGGATAGAAAGGTTTGTGTTGTTGTTGTCGTTTTCTCTTTGTCTTTCAGACTTCTGCTTTTCTCAAGAACATGACTCCTCACATCTGCCTTGGTTTTAGACGTGTTTGGAAAGGTGAAGGACATTCTTGTTTTTTAGGTTCTGAATCTTGGTAGGACACAAAGGTGTCTTCAAATTTATATAGGAGATGAATATGAACTTAAAACTTTCTTATGTTGGTTGGTAAAATGTGAATTTCACTAGGGTCTGCAATGTCGATGCAATTTTACCATCTTGATTTCTAAGCAAAAATCACAACCATATTTGAAATTATGTATTAGCAAAAAATGGGTCTTGAAAATGACCTTTGTGGCTTTCAAAGACCAAAGGATCCCCTCAATAACTCCAGGAAAACTCATCTACTTCCATTTGCACATGCTCATTTGTTTTAGTTATGTCGTAGTAAGTTTGATGGTATCACCTAACATACTCTCAAAAGTTTTACCATGTTGACACCAAAATATTATTAATAAGAGCAAATGGAGGATTAGGACATGATCATTGAGGCGAAACTGTCGAAATCAAGATGGTTAAATATCCTTTAATTTACCTCACACCACCTTGACATGTGGGGTTTTGAGCTAAACTTGAAATCATGATGGTGATTATTCTTATGATTCCCGTTACTATTAATCCTGCATTTTGAATTTTTCATGAAAGTATTTGAAAAAAGAAAAATTATCATATGGGGTGTTAATTATTAGCAGTTTTTGGTCATGGGGATGTTGAGTAGCTTAGGAGAGATTAGGGAAGAGTGATGATTGGATTTAGTTGTGGTGTTTGTCTCAATGCAAGTGTAATAGCTCTCTCTCTCTCTCTCTCTCTCTCTATATATATATATATATATGTATATATATATGGGTTTGTCTGTCTTTCTTAAACGTGACTGCTACTCATGTGCAGTGAGAAAAACCCGTTGCCTGCATAGACAAAGATAGACCATCCATCCTTTTTCTTTAGTCTTTGTCATTAGACCTTTTTGAGTTTAAAATTAATTGGGCAAACACTATCCTTGCGTGACATGGTTAATGTTTGTACTCTCATGAGTGAACAGAGATCTTGTTTTAGAAAACACACAAGTAGCTTCTGGGTTTGTTCTCTTCTCTCTTGTCCGTGATTGTTTGAAACAAGGTGGATTATAAAATTCTGCGTAAGGGCATGAGTAGCAATTAGCAAAGGAGCCAAATATACTCCATTTTAAGTGTATTTAGTAAATAATTTTTATAATAATAATATAAAATATATAAAATTCGGGGAGTGATGATATTATATGAACTAAATAAGTTAAATACTAAATAAATCAAATTTTATGCGACAGTTCATCTTAACATATTTTTAAAATTTTTTATTTGATTTGAAAGATATTTTATATTAATTTTAAATTACTCAATTTTAAAAGTTTCTAATTTTATCATTTAATCAATGAATCAATTTACCCACATGGCATTACTCTAAAAGTTTACATATTTTTCTCTCATTTTAGACAATTTTTTTCTTCCTTCTCTCTTTTTTTAAAAAGGGAAATAAATGATTTTTATTATTATTATTATTATTATGAAAATTTTATTAAAGATAAAAATATGTCCTTATTGGGAAAAAAGTGAGTAAAATTTATGAAAGAAATTTTTATGACAAGCAAATTTTATCCCCAAAATTTCCTCAAAATATTTAAGTTATTGTGTTATTCATTTCCATCAAGTGTTGAATTGCAGGCCTTCCTCCTAAGAACCAGGACTAATTTCTTCTTTCATTTAAATGGCGGGAAACTACCCTGTAATCAGTAATTTTCTCTTTAAAGAATTGATTTGCTTGGATTCACTAAAAATGTTGAATCCCAGTAAGCAAATATGAAAGAGAGCAGTCAAATGATAACTGGGGGAAGAGGGGGTTGAAGCAAGTTGGATTGGACAAAGTCATGAATCTCATGATACTCTAGAAAACAAGCTCATAGTCACATGAAAGTAAGGAAGACCCTGCACAAATACATTTCCACATATTGCCTATCAAACTCAAGGCCTCTTAGTTTCCTTGATTTACCTACACAGCCTCCCCACACCCCAAAAAAAAAAAAAAAAAAAAATAATAATAATAATAATGTTTTGGCATTATGGGTGGGCCAAATGGCCTGGGTGGATGGGCCAAATGTGATCCCTGTGTGCTGTCCCAGGCCTGAATATATATTGGTCCAGACCTAAGCACGTCATGCCCAATAAGACCTGGACTGCGGGCCTCAAATTGCCAAACCTGTTGGTGCACTAGCGGGCCCATGCTAAGCCCCAAGTAGGCAGGTCAGTCTCAGCTCAGGCTGCATTCAAATGCACACCCAAGAACGACGTCGTTTCTACTTCCACCGCGCCTTTTCCACCATCAGTTTGCCAAGGCCAAAAACATCGGCTGCTACAAGCATACGAACGAATGAAACCCCTCTCTCTCTCTTCAAAATTACTGGGAAAAGTAACGGCCCTCCTAAAACCCCAAACTTCCATGCTAAACCCTTTTTCGTCAATGGAGAGTCAAGCAAAAACCCTACTCTGTTTTTCACCTCAAGCCCTAAATTCTCTGTTTTTCACTAAACCCTTGTCAGTCTCAGCCTTGGAATCTATCTACATCGAAGACTCAACTATTGATACTTCGGACCCGCTAAGGGTTTTGGCTTGCCAAATAGTCACGGGTTACAACACCATCGGATCCAGAAGAGTTTTAAACTTGCCCTGAATTCAAAGTCCTACTTTTGTCGTTGAATACTGAGCAAGTTTAGGACATTATTGACATTTTGAGAGAGAAAGACCCTAAATTCGGTGTTGTTCTCTTTAATTTGTTAAAGAACGGTATGGGGTTTCAGCATTGTCTAATTTCTTGGTTTGTCGTGCTCATATTTTGGCGAAGAAGAGAAGATTTAATAAGTTGCGTGAGGTTTTGAAGGAGCTCGTCGATAATGAAGGTTTGATTTTGTGTTTTCAAGTTTTTGTTTTTAGCAGTGCTTGCATGATTTGTAATTCAATTAGTATTTTGTGGTCCGGATGTGTTACAACTATGTTTTTTTTTTTTTTATGGTAAATTGGATATTCTTACAAACATGGGAAAACTTAGGGGTTGTTTGATTAGAAGAATGGATTAAGTTCCGAACTTTATGTAATGAAAAATAAGCTTATGAAGCCAACAAGCTTGGCTTAATATAAGCTCATGAAAACCTCAAGCAACTTATTAAACCTTCTGATGAAAAATAAGATAATGAAAATCAATATATATATTTTATATTGTGAATTAATATATTTTTATCATTCAGTAAATGATTCTGGATTAATATTTTTCCCCATTAATTTTTGAGTGTTGAAATTCAATAGTGTTGGCATTATGTTATGTGAACAACGGAAAATTGAACGTTAGCCTGGTATTTTTGCATGAAGCTAGTTGGCAAACATCTCCCCGGCTCCACCTGTATTTTCTTTTCCTTGGGTTATCTTGCGGGGCCAATTTGTGGCTTTGGTATTGCCCATGCTGTTGGTTCAATAAGCGTTGTTTATTTTGCAGGCTCTGGTTTGGCACCTTTCTTTGATGTTGTTGAAGAGGTTTAGGGGCTGGGACTCAAAATGGCCAGTTATCGGATATGTTGGTTTCTGTTTACTCGAGAAATGAGCTGGTACAGGATGCCCTATTTGTTTTTGCCCAGATAAAAAACTTAAAATTTCAACCATTTATATCAACATACAACAATTTGTTGTATAATCTTAGGCACACTAATTGACATCATAGAAAATGGGATTCATCAGACGGAGTACACCAATGTCATTCTTATTGATTGTCTGTGTAAGCAGTCCAAGATGGAAGACGCACTTGCATATTACTCTGAGAAGGAAATAAAAGATTTCTCACCTAGTGTTGTCTCCTTAAACACCCAGATGTCAGGGTCTTGCAAAATGGGCTTCACTAGTGTTGTCAAGTCGTTCTTCTGTCTGATGTTGAAGTATGGATTAGTTCCTGATACCTACAGTTACAACATTGCCAAGTCATTCTTCTGTCCGATGTTGAAGTATCGATTAGTTCCTGATACCTACAGTTACAAAATCCTCATCCATGGACTGTGTGTGGCAGGTTCTGTGGAAGTGGCGCTAGAGTTCACTCATGATATGGACAAACAAGGGTTGGAACCTGATAACTTGTAACACTATTGCCAAGGGATTTCGTTTGCTTGGATCATGCAGAAATGCTTAGGGAGTTAGAACCTGAGGGCATTGATCAATGTCTCTTTGTGATGGTTCCATCAAACCATATCTTCTAGACGTTTGGCGAGAATAAATTGTTGGGCATATTTTTTTTCCTGCAAATTTCTTGTCCCTCGTCTTTCTTGATTAGATTATGACAAGAGGAGGCTTTTGAATCTGCACCTTTGTATAAGATGATGCAATGTGAAAATTGTGCTTCTTGTGAATTTTTCCCCTATCAGACTTAAAAAAAAAAAAGTTTTGACTAAAAATTACAACTTAGAAGCAGAGCATAATGGAAAAGCGGAGAGTGTCTGCCCTACCGTCCTGCCTGATTAGGAAACTCTTGAGCAACGATAATGTCCATGCTAGCATCAGCGATCAACTAATTATGGAGCTTAGCTAGTTAAGCTTTCCTTGTCAACATCTGGAAAATAAGTTCTTTGGACGCTTTTCAACATTCAAAGTTAACATGCATTGCCAAATTTAGATATTGAGAGAGAGAGAGAGAGAGAGAGAGAGAGAGGTCTTAAATTCTTGGAAATTTCTATCCCATTATAGGTTTTAATCACTGTTGATGTTGTATGATCAGAGCCGATAATAAAATCGGACATTTATTAGTATTATTTTTTAAGTTAGACAAAGTAATAAACAAGTCAATGGCTGATGGTACAATGGCCCAAATTAGACAAAGCAACCGGTCAATTACATCACCTAAGATTAGGAAAGGACATGACTGAATTAAATTCGAATTAGTACAATCTTATGTTTTCTGTGGTAATGATTAATTTTAATGAAAACTAATTTATCAAAAGTACAATCTTTAAAAAGAAAAAATTAAACTTATACCGATGTGATTGAGTAATTTAATTTATATTATTACGTTTATTTTTTTTTATTATAAATTATCGGTATCTGATAATCATGTTAAATTCGACTAAATTCAGTATGAACGGATTTGGACCCTTAAAAGGTAGATATGCACCGTGCCTATCTTGAGACATTGCATAAAGGGTACCAATATACCGCCACCAGACCAACTAGGTGTCAGTTCTGTTATATTTATATGTAAGCACATAGGCACATATGCTATCACACGCAGACCCGTATCATCCACAATAAGAATAATTTTTTGTTGTGCAAAACTCTACCTAAAAGCGCATAAAACCCTTTCACAATTCAATACGAGGGCCACATGTTGGTGAGTGGTTCTAAAGTCACCCTCAAAATTAAACATTAAACATAAGCTCTGTGAACTCCATTGTTGCCTGTGAAGCCCAAAGTAAGCCAAACTCTTAACGTTTTTGGCAACTAGCCAGAGTGGTCGCCAGTGGTTGTTCAATTGACACAAATGCTACTTGCCAAAATTTTCCAAAGTTTGGGTAGTGCCTTTTGTTTTGGCATTGCTAAGGGGTTTGGACCCCGCAGTTTGATTTTATTTATTTGGCAAAATCACTCTTCCATGTAAACAAATTAATGCTAAGTGGTCCCTGAATTTCAAAATCAACTTTTCCTTAATTTTGTTTTCACCCCGAAATTCGTTGTGCCTTCGAAAGATAGTGATCGAAATTTCTAACATTGTTAAACAAAGACTATTCTTAGTGGTGGCTGTAGGACTACAAAAGCTTGTTCACCGAACAAAAAATGGTTTACAATAATTGGGCATGCCTGTTTAGGAAGCCTAACAAGTATCTCCAAAGGTGGGGATTATTTGAATTTGTTTGGTGGTTTTTCCGAACATGAATTTGCTCATAAGAATTATAATACCTAATATGAAACAGGTGACATTGAATACAGATGGAAAAACTACATTTGGGGGGAATATTAAGATGGAGCTTCTACGCACCTTGCTAGTGCCAGCACTTTTAATGCTACGCGCATTTGAGCAATGACCAATTCACAAAAACTTGTGATGGCATTGGCAGTAAAAAATTGGTTTTGAAATTTTCCAGATATGCTCACTCGAAAGCAAATTACTGAAGCGGGAGATCGGGAAAGGACAAGCTGAGAGCTTAGAACTATTAGCTGTGGATGTTACTAACCTCTGACACTCTGCTGTCTCTTCTTTCTGACTCGACCAGCCAGTTGGAATGTGTCGTGTTGCGCTGACACAGTAACGCATCTCACAAAAGAGTCTCACCACATTGTTTTTGGTTAGTATTTTTTTTTTTTTTTTAGTTTCTATCTATTGTCAGATTTTACTCGGTTAATCCAGTCAGAATATTATTGTAAGACTCATTAAGAGGTTGGTTCTACAAAATCCTATTTCTCCATTCTCATAACTCAAAGTCAAGACCTATAGATAAGAGACTACACCTACGAGAGTTTGGTAAACTGCTAGAGTGTGACCCATGCAATGAATACTTAAATAGTGATAAACATCGGACCACAATACACCCATTGTTTTTGGTAGGTTTCGTAATATATTTCCCGAATAGGTAATTTGGTCAAGAGTATTGATGAGAACCAATCAATCAATCGTTTTACAAATCCTTCATAAAAAATTATATTAAATTGACATTGGAATCTCACCTCTACCAACTCAAGCAATAGTAATTCTATTCCAAATTGAAAAGTGCTTTTTGGGAAATTTCTCACGCAGATTAAACTCAGCTGCAATTCTAACTTCTTGGTAAAGACTTCTAAAGTTGGATTTTCACCATTAATTTAATATTCCCCGCCACTAAAAACTTACCGTCTTTGCTAATCTCACACATATATACAAGTACGACTAACAAGCCACAAGCACGACTCATCAAATCTCATTCATTGCACCCAAAAAAAAATGAGGACACTTTTCTTCTGGCTCTTGTTTTCCTTCAACTTAGAACTCTTGCATGGTTATTCCACCATAGAGTATGAAGAACGTTCTCTTTGCTCTGGTAAATGCTGCGAAACAAGCAATGTGCCAGCCCTGTATGTGTTTGGCGATTCGCTAATTGAATGTGGAAACAACAAACATCTTCCTAAAGCCGGTAGGGTAGATTTCTTGCCATATGGTATAGATTTCAATCGCACCCCTACTGGTCGAGTGACGAATGGGAAAACAGTGGCAGATATTATTGGTAAGAAGAGTTTTTGGCATTGCTTTCTTCAATCATTCCAATCATTTTACTAATGAAATTGACTGAATTTTTTTGCATATATGAAATGTTACACGCAGCTTTAAAGCTTGGCTTGCCTTTTGCTCCTGCTTACTTAACTTTACTAGAGTTTCAAAGGAGGAAAATCAATACAGGCATAAGTTACGCTTCTGGTGGTTCTGGGATTCTCCCTTACATAGGAGGCGCCCCTGTTGTGAGAAAAATTTTACTTTGTTTGAATTTTGGGTTTTTATTTTTTTTTAGTTTAAGATTTTTACTGTTGATTGTTTACATAGGGAGCATGTTTATCATTTGATGATCAAATCGATTTATTCCAAAGCACGGTGGAGAATGATTTGTCAAAACAGTTTAAGCGGCAAAGGGAGCTCAATGAGCATCTGTCTAACTCTCTATTTTTCATCTCTTTTGGAGTCAATGACTATTCCAATTATGTTAAACATTTGAATGATACTAAGAGTAATCGGTCGCCAGAAGACTTCGCTGAGTTCCTTCTCCGTAGATTTGGAACCCGATTGAAGGTAATTAATCTCTTTCAAGTAAGTCGACCTAGGTCATGTATGTATGTGTGTGTGTGTGTGTGTGTGTGTGTGTCTGTGTCTGTGTCTGTGTCTGTCTGTCTGTCTGTCTGTCTGTCTGTCTGTCTGTCTGTATGTATGTATGTATGTATGTATGTATGTATGTATGTATGTATGTATGTATGTATGTATGTATGTATGTATGTATGTATGTATGTATGTATGTATGTATGTATGTATGTTTGTTTGTTTGTTTGTTTGTTTGTTTGTTTGTTTGAGAAACCCTTTTTTCTTGGCTTGTCATGATCAAAGTGGCTTTACAATTTGGGAGCTAGGAAGTTCCTGGTGAACAATGTGCCCGCCAGTCTGTCTGTCTGTCTGTCTGTCTGTCTGTATGTATGTATGTATGTATGTCTGTATGTATGTATGTATGTATGTATGTATGTATGTATGTTTGTTTGTTTGTTTGTTTGTTTGTTTGTTTGAGAAACCCTTTTTTCTTGGCTTGTCATGATCAAAGTGGCTTTACAATTTGGGAGCTAGGAAGTTCCTGGTGAACAATGTGCCCGCCAGTCTGTCTGTCTGTCTGTCTGTCTGTCTGTATGTATGTATGTATGTCTGTATGTATGTATGTATGTATGTATGTATGTATGTATGTATGTATGTATGTTTGTTTGTTTGTTTGTTTGTTTGTTTGTTTGTTTGAGAAACCCTTTTTTCTTGGCTTGTCATGATCAAAGTGGCTTTACAATTTGGGAGCTAGGAAGTTCCTGGTGAACAATGTGCCCGCCATAGGCTGCATTCCTGGATTCAAAAAAAGTTGGAAATACCCATTCGGTAATTGTGTTGATAGCGTGAATCAGATTGTGAATCTATACAATGAGAGGCTTCCTGGGTACCTTCAAAATTTGCAGTCCCATTATCCAGAGACCACTTTTATGCACATGGAATTTTTCAAGTTTTTCTTGGACATTAACATCAACCCACAAAAATATGGTAAGAACATAAATCATTTTATGGCATGTACTTCTTGGACATTAATTTTTTTCCCATGATGTTGATGGTGTAGGCATCACGAATGCAACAAATGCATGCTGTGTGCTTGGTGAAGATCTTGGTTGCATCCCGAATGAGCCACCATGCCAGGACAGAGATAAGTATCTCTATTTCGACATAAATCACCCAAGTCAGGTGGCCAATTATCTGTTTGTGAAGCAATACTTAACCGAGTCAATGATATGCAAGCTGTCAAACGTAACAGGCTTGTGGTAAGCTAAGCGTTGATGGGTTATGGCTTCCTTGTATAAGTTGTGTTTCTGAATTTGGGGACTCCTATATTTATATTTTAAGGTATTTCAAAAGTTTTTAGCATAGTTTTCCATTAACTAAACTTTCTGCTCCAAAAGGTACAAGGACAAGAGTACTGAGCATGGTGTTTTGTGCAAGGAATGGGATTTTCCCATCTTTTTCTCACCAACTATAAAGGGATTTGCAAAGAAAATATATTCCAGACTTGTTGGCCCTCACTTTCAGATTTGCCCATCAAATTCTATTGCTTTTTAGGTTCCATTTTTGTTTTAACAAAGTCTCACTTCACTTCAGTGAGTGAGTTGTTCTTTTTTTTTTAATAACAAGCACTCAAAATTAATTAAAGGGGCGAAAAAATCTTGAGTTGCAGCTTAGCTTGTTTCTTGCAGATGCTTCAATAACTCTCCCTCTCTATTCAATTTGTCTAAGACTTGTTCTTCGCCGTAAGTAGTTGGCTCACACATTTGTTGTGCAGTTGCCGGATGCATAATATATTCAATACAAGTTCAGAATGTGCAACTCTTCCACAGAAAAATGTCTGAGCTTGTATTAATATATTATGCATGTCCAACATGTCCACATGGGGGATATATGTCAAGATTTTTATTAAGGACATGGCGGCATGTTCTGAAGCTGAAGCTGACCCAACTCTTGAACTAGGTCATCCGGTGAACTAAATGAGCTCCCACCGACCCCTACTGCCTTCAAGGCATCCTCAGTCAATTCTTAGCTCTCAACCACCCTTCCATCTTTTCATCCATTGACACACAAATTGCTTTTGCCAAGTCATCTGGGTTGGGCATTTTTTTTCACCTGTCCAAACCCATACGGTGGCGTTCATGTCCACTAATAATTTTGCGCTTACAATCAGCCTTTATAGGACATGCCAAAAGCATTACGCCAGCAGCTATGGACTCAACACTAAGTTCCAACCACAGTGACCTAGAAAACCGCCAACCAAGGCATGACCCAGTATCGCCACTCGTAGGGCTCACCCGTTTATTACCACCCCCCGACCTTCACCCGATCCTCAAACCCGTCCGGAATGGGGTCGTACCCTGCTCCATCTTTTCCTTTGATGCGGGTTTAAGGACCCAAATGAAGCGGGCCCCGCTTTTCTCGAGACCCGAGGTCAATACTTCCATCATATCCTTCTTCTTCAGCAATTTCTGGCTCCCAAAACAGATATATAACTGCCCGTTGGGACACGCGTCAAGCCAAGCAAGCACCAAGACCCGATTCAGCGTTTCGGTTGACCCAATTCAACTTCTTCTCCGCACGGCGCTTCAACAGTAGCGGGCCAACGGCCCAATCCCGCCCATTTGCCGTAGTCCCAAGATGCTCCAAATACTTACCCTCCAAGGCATTAAAAGAATTGAAAATTCACCCATAGCTAGAACTATTTGCGATCACGCCATCCTTCAAATTCTCACAATCCGGGTTGGATTCCGATGTACATGCGGACTACCGTAGGAACATGTTCCACAACGGACGACGGTGATCCAGGAAGTTCCGAAGGTCAACAACATCAAGAGATTGAACGGTCTCGACTCTTCAAAAATGCACCGGAGTTATAAAAGGCAATGTGGGGATATTTAGATTGCGTTATAAGTGTTGGGTCCACCCAAGGAAGAAATCAGAGAAGATGGCCACGGGGGGTTATGGTGGGAGTGAAACCACTAGATTGGGGGAGTGTGGAGTTTATAAGGGCAGAAATGATGGGAAGGTTGCCGAAAACGCCGAGCTCTTTGACGTTTTCAAACGCTGGAAGGGATGGAGGGGAGGGAAGGAAAAGGGAGGACGAGGGTGTGGAGAGAGGTGAGGTGGGTGGTGATAAGTGGGGTTAGGGTAGGGAGGTTTTTGGGGGGCCACCAGGATGGTTATGGTGATGTTGTTTTGTGGAGGAGGAGTTGGTGAGTTAGGTCTAGAATTGGGAGCATGTGCCCTTAGGCTGGGTACGGGAAGACTAGGGCGTGTGGAATTGTTTGGGGCTAGACCTGATTTCTGGCGAGAGAGAGGGGTGGGTTAGAGACCGTACAGAGGTTAGTGGTGTAATGGGAGTAGGGCTTGGGAAGGTCGTTCCCTGTCTGACTTGTGATGGGGGGACAGGGCGAGCAAGAAATTTCTTGGGATTTACCACAACTTGTAAGGATATCGACATCGATGAGTCTGTGCCGTTGGATTATGATTTAGTAAATTTTTAAAGAATAAAATGATAAAATAAAATAAAATAAAAACCATTAAATAACAATTTGTATGCAATCCAATTGAAGCGGCAAAATGTGTCCAAAATTCTATACATCCAATTTTAACACTTCAATTCCTAATTTAACATATTGCCTGAACTATAAAATAATTATTAAAAAATAAAATAATTTAATATATACTAAGCATTTCTTTAATTGAGTAAAAAAATAAGAAGGGAGACCATTATTCTCATGTTCCTCTGAACAAAAATGAATTTACAAATAGTGATGGCGGGAGAATTAGAACATTCGCTTGCTTTTGGGATGTAAATCGCATGTGTTTTCTGGCATAGGGATATTTTTTTTTTTTATAAATTATTGATATTTGATAATGACATTGAATTTGATTAAATTCAATTCAAGTGAATTATATATTTAAGAGATACAAATACTTGTATTTATTATATATAAAATTCAAAATCAAGAATTTATTTAAAATATATCCGTATCTTATACATCAATAAAAGATCTGTCAAAGAGGGAAAAATACGTGGTTGAAGACTATGTATAGCATTTCCATTATTGTTTGGATTCGGAGTATCCATTTTCTTGGCAGTGCCGACATGCCAACTCCGGACTTAATTATCCAAGATTTCATACTTAGGTTATTATTTGGGTCTTCTTTGAAATGGATTTTGGGTACTTGAAAAACTATTTTCAATTTTAGGATTTGACTTACTAGGTCGGCCTTGGAAAGATATAAGGCCCAAGGCTCAATAGATATAGTGCTTAGCTGTTCAATTCTAAAATCGTGGCCAGAACTAAACCGAAGAGCTGATCACTGGCCAGATCCTGAGCCCAACCTAGAATCATCCCTCGTCCCATTTTAGAAAACAAGGCACGAATGATATTAACAGACAGACGGTTGATTTAGTATAAAGATGTTAATTTTTTAATTAAGAATAAAATTCAAATTATGAAAATAAAAAAAAAATTATATTGAGAGACCTTTTTCTATAGAGAGTTTAACCATAATTTGAGACAAATTAATAAGAATATAATTCTGGATATCAGTTGGTCAAGTAAAGAAAACAAAGCAATATGGGTGAGACTTAATCTAGTGTTGTGTGACTTGATTATTCGAGAAAAGAAGAAGAAGAATAATAAGAAATTTGCTTTTTGCAACTAGACACCGATAATGAAAAACTAGCATTCTTGTACTTAAAATCACATTATGATCATACAAATTAAATAGTATCATTTAAATAGTCAAAATTTGAGCCTAAACGGCTGTATGATACAAACGACTCATCCTTGTGGTAGTTTTCCTTTGGATAGAAAAGCATGAGACAAGAAAAGGGCAAATTGGCAAAACGTCATAAAAGCAATCTATAGATTTGTCTTTGTTTCAATTATTCTTAGGTGGGTGATGCTGTGGACCATGGTAGTCTGCATTGAAGGCCACAAAGCCAACTAAACCAACCTCTTTAGATGTTACACTTCTAGCACTTCTCCTATGATTTCGACCCGATGCAGCTTCACTTTTCATGTCACATTTTCTAGCAAAATCATTTGTGCTCGAAATCTCTGACAACCCACCATTGGTTTCCATGTTCTTCACCTTCTCCGGGCCTTTAACATGGTGGCTCAACATTTTTCTTCCTTCAATGTCCTGCAAATAATTTATGCATAAGATCAAAAGGTTGGTAACAGCAGATAGAGAATGAGAGTTTTTTTTAATTAATTAATTTTGAAACACAGTGGACAAATCCTGTACAGGGCTCCCAAGTTTGGATGCATATAGGATGAGTGTTTGTCAAACAACAATCTTGTACCTTTTTAGTGAAGACAGTACTCTGTGCTGGAGCTGCATTACCTGTTAATACAAAGAAAAAAGATATAGGATTAGAGTTTTATAGAAGTTGCCATTTGAAATCATTTGGTGGAAACGGGATTAGAAGAAAAGAAGGCAAATACCTTGGTGGGCATGTGCATTTGCCAGGATTAAGGTAGTGAAGATGACCAGTAAAAAGCTTGTGACCTTTGCATGCATAGTCTTTGTATCTTCCTTTAGGTTAGGTATGTCTGTTTGTTGATCAGAATCAGCAGAGAGAAGAATATTTGAATGCAAAGAGCAGGGATTTATAGAGAGTCTAAACCAGGGTCAAAGAAAGGTTCTTTCTCCATCATTTAATTCTTCTCTACAATCAAGTAAATACTTGGGATTATAAATCCCCCCACACATCCCAATTTGAGAGAAGTGTTACAAAATGCTAAAGTTCACTCTTTTGTCACACCATATGCTAATTTAAATTTGGATCATGAGGATCCCGAAGCAATCCTAGCCGCAGATCTTAGATTGATTATTATGTTAAGAGAGTGCTCTTCTTCGGTAGAAATTTGCTAGAGAAAAGGCATATGGTGCAGTGGCGTGGAACGGAAGATATGGTGTTTTGAGCTTGTCTGCTGCCATGCACTCGTCGAGGAACCCTTTCAATGCATATTTTACTAGATTAACTCCCCTAGTCCCCATAAAAAAATGGGAATTTGTGTGTCAATTCTAGGCCTCTTCTTATTTTTAATTCGAGCAAAACGCAGCCCTAGAGCAAAACATTGGTTACTTAGGATTTGAGACCACTTACGGATGAGAATCCCACATGGGAAAGAAGTGGTAGGTATCCTATGTAGTAGAGAAACAACTAGCTCGGGGGACTAGACTATGACTATGCTTTCTAATTAAGCAACAAAGTAAGCGATTTCTTAGTTAGATATCTGAACAATGCACTGATAAGCGGGGAGAATGTGATTAGCATGCACATAAAACCAAAAGAAGTTAGGAACATAGTAAGGTGGTCATTGTGTGTAATTGAATTTCTAACCCCACAAGGACTTTGTATTTGTTTTTATTTTATGCATGAAATTTGGAGTCCAAAAGTGAGAACACCAAAGGTCCTTGTTTTCTTCAACTTTTGTTTCAGTGGGTGTCCTTTGAGAACTATGCATGTGTTCGATCATACTACTGTATGGCAAAACCATCTGCACTGCAACACCAGTGTATTATCTTTTTCACGGTTGGAAAATGTGCTGTGCTGTGCTGTGCTGCGCTGTGACAAGGTGTGCATGATAACTAGCAAATCGAATCAACCATGTTGTTCCATGTGCGTTCAAATGTCATTTAGAGATGTTACAATAAACCACTAAAAGAGGAACTTGTACTGAAAATTGGCTAGGTATTTTTTGCTTAGGGAAAGAATATTTCGCATTGTGTACATACAGACTTGCAGTTTTGTTATGTATTAGTATTTTTATTAAATTTGCTAGAGTTTGTTCAGGATTTGATGGCATATTGTTTGGGAGTTTTGAGAGAGCGGGGAAAGAAATGGAGGGGAGGGGATAAATATCTCGCATTCTTATTTAGATGTTTAAAAAATTATTGAAACTGAAAATTGATAAATTTAGTGTATTACAATTTCTGGTTAAAATTTAAATCTTTTCTTTCAATCTTCTTTCCATCTCCATCAAAGAGACTAATTTTTGAAGAGTTCGAAGGAGTTACGCATCATATGATCCCCTCCATTTCCCTTCCCCTCCCCCACTGCATTTGAAAATTATAAATAAATAAATTCCCAAACACGGATAGAAGATGATATCCCCACCCTCACTCTCCAGTCCTCTCCTTCTAAGCAATATACTTTGCCTCCCCAACTTTTCGTGGCATGGAAACTAATTGTAGTATGGTACTCCAAGAGGCTGCATTTTATTTCCATTCCATTGATTCTCCTATATTTCAAAAGCTCTCTAGTCAGAAAATTCAAATGTCACCGGTTATAGAAAAGGTGTCCTCCCAATATGTCTCTCCACTCAGATAGAGCTATAAGTACTTGAGATTGGTATTGATTCTATGACCCTCATTCACCAATTTTTTTTTTCAATTTCTGATCCTCATAACAGTACTTAAACTATTTGCAATCCAGAAAAGCTTTTACACCTTCATTGCTGATAATTGACTTTTTCTAGTAATGCAATTATGTGGTGTTCCCCCCACTTTTATCAGCCAGTCCCACACCATTAATGACCAATTCACTTTTGTTGGCATAAAATCGCAATTTCACTTTTCTTCTCCACAAGATTTCAAATTAGAATGCCAACCATTTTGTGACAAAAGCAATCTAGTGGGATTGAAGGATCATGGAGAGCCCTTAATAGCTCCCCAAAAGCAACTTTTTAAGGCTTAACTCATAATGGTTTTTTAAAATCTTGTATCAAATCTTCAAGAATAAGAAGGTTTGGAGTGAAAGGAGTTCAATTACAAGACTTTTTGACTCTCTGCATCAATGGAAAATCGTGAATTAAACTAATTTGTACTATGTTGCTAGTCAACCAAGTTAAATTGATGTTTGAATTTATTGACATTATGCTAGAGCTATGAAGAATTTGATAGTGTTACCTGGTTGTTGTCATGGATATCAAGTGATACCCTTCGCCTTTGTACAGTCGATGTTTTCAAGTGCAATGCACTACGATATAATTTAAAATACCATAATATCTTCCTTAATTTTTTCGTATTACTATGTTTTGATGTGTCATATTGTATTACATCCTCTGCCTCATGTTTGTGTTCGTGCTTCATAGTCCTTAGCATATACTGCTTTCCTTTGTTCTTGCGTGAACAACATAACATTTGCCAAAAGTGATAGAAAAGTCTATGGTGCTGTGCTACTACTGTCCAAGAGCAGAGTACTCTAGCCGATGTACTAAAATATAAGATACATCCAAGGAGTGGCATGTCATTTTTTTTTCAAGACCAGAGTTTTATAGGCAATGATCCATCTCTAATCAGGGCCATTTGTTGCTTTTCCAAGCAAATCAAACGTCATCTCCAAAAGAACAAGGAATATCTTTCTCTCTCCACAATGAATATCCAATAACTCTTGTTTCAATATGTACTCTAATAACCTCGGTTCCATCTAATTGTGTCCGAACCATTCGTCAAAGTTTTGCATAATTTCATTCCTTTTGTTTTTCTATGTTTGATTGAGAATGGGGGCTGCAACATCAACTATGGCAGCCAAGTTTGCCTTTTTTCCACCAAACCCTCCATCGTATCAGATCATTGCTGATGAAGAAACGGGGAAAATGATGATCTCTGGCGTTCCAAAGAGAGATGATGTGGATGTTTGGAGGTTAGTGACTAGGAAAGGGAATGAGATTGTTGCAATGTACGTGAGGAATTCGACTGCTAAGCTGACAGTACTTTACTCTCATGGCAATGCTGCCGATCTTGGACAGATGTTTAATATTTTCACCGAACTTAGTCTCCATCTTGGTGTTAATTTGATGGGGTTAGTCTCCTTCTTGGTGTTAATTTGATGGGGTCTGTATTAAATTCTCCTGTTCTTAGTATTCTAGCTAAGGATGTTTCTGAATTTTTATTAGTTTTTTCTCTTTTACAGGTATGATTATTCCGGGTATGGACAGTCATCAGGAAAGGTATCTCATCGAACTCCAAAATTTACGTTTGACAGGAGAAAAGCTGGTAATTCTTTTCATGTATATGCAGCCTAGCGAGCAAGACACTTATGCAGACATAGAGGCTGCTTACAGATGCCTCGAAGAAACTTATGGAGCAAAGGAGGAGGACATTATACTATATGGGCAGTCTGTTGGGAGTGGACCTGTTCTTGAATTGGCTCTCCGCTTGCCCCAACTTAGGGCAGTGGTCCTTCACAGTGCAATCCTCTCAGGCCTTCGTGTCATTTATCCTGTGAAGAGGACATTCTCATTTGACATATATAAGGTTAGTCTCTCTTCATGGTACAACAAAAGTTTGTCTCAAAATCCTATTGATTCCCCAAATGAGTGTCCATTTTCTGTATGCTGCAGAATATCGATAAAATCCCACTAATAAATTGCCCCATTCTGATCATCCATGTAAGTGCCTAATTGAATTAGATTAGAAGCATGCTTGATTCTGGTTGTCCGATTTTGAAACAGTCAATGCTACATGCAGGGAACTGCAGATGAAGTTGTGGATTGCTCGCATGGAAAGCAACTTTGGGAGCTTTGCAAGGAGAAGTATGAACCTCTATGGCTAAAAGGAGGCAATCACTGCAACCTTGAGCACTTCCCGGAGTACTTAAGGCATCTGAGGAAGTTCATTTCTGCCGTTGAAAAATTGCCACGCCTTCAAATTGATGACAGACGAAGAGAAGAACAATTGAAACATCCTGCGAACACTACAGTCCATAGAGATAAGTCCAGACTAAGCACAGACTGCAGAGACAAGTCAAGGCTTAGTTCCGGACACAGAGAGAAGTCCAGACATAGCACAGATAATAACGAGAAGTCCAGAGTGAGCATAGACAAGAAAGAGAAATTTAGGAGGAGCATAGACTGGCCTAGCAAAGCGAGAAACAGCACAGATCAATCTGAAAGATCAAGGAACAGCTTTGAAAGGTAAAAAAAAAATGGACTCTTACAAAGGATCACGAGGGCACATTAATGCTAGTTTTTTTCTAAGCTACGTTGGACGGACACCTTGTAAAATGTTATAACTTTGTCATGTCTAGTCCAAACTTAAGTCAGATATTCATAACATAACGTTTGAATATTTATGCAGGTTTGGAGACATGGTGAGATCAGTTGGATTATGCAAAATTGACTGTTTGAAGCAAACAGCTTCTGGGTCATGATCTAATGAAAGGTCCTGTCAGTTCTTGTTATAGGAGTATAGTTCCTCTTGATTCCTTTTGTTACTTCTGTTTGCTTCACCGATCGAATATTTTTGCTCATTGAATTCCCATCTTTTTTCTCTCGTCTTGTTTGTGAAGATATATGAGACAAAGTAACTGTAATGGTGCAGGTATGTTCATAGTTATAATGTAATCATGGTATTGTCATGTCCATAATCATAGATTAAAATTAAATAAGTACTTATTCTTTTACCCTTTTTCTTCTTCCACCGAGCATGAACTAGAGAAATTTTAGTAGTTTGATGAATCACCTCTTTGCTAAGTATTATTTTGTGACTGAATTATGTATATATCTATACCAAAAAAAGCATATTGAACATGTACAATAATTCACATATTATATAGAGACAGGGTTATTAGAAAAATCCTCTACTAAAAACCTTTGCAATATAATCATTAATTAATTTTTTTTGTCAAAAAGAGTTGTATTTCATGTAAAATAAATCGAAATTTCAATTCTACTTTTTTTTTTTTTTTTTTGGTTTAGTTGAAATTTCAATTCTATGCGTCTATTAGAAATTCATCTCAATGAGAAAAGTAGAACAACAAAATTGTATCAATGGCTAATGGATCAAGTGGTGGGAGACTGTTATCCCTTAAGCAAGGTGACCGGTAGTTTATTTGAAAAAAAAAAAATCCAAATTGATCCCTGGATCTCAGGATGAACGTTTTTTCATAGCCAACCAAAGTTTGGACCGGTCCACTTGAACATTTGAGAATTTTGGGTTGAGTCCAGGTCACAATGACCACAGCTCAAGCCCGACCTTGAAGAGGTCGTCCTCGGATCGGACCTCGGTCCTAAAATGGTTTACCCAGTTCCTCTTTTCCACGCAATCAAGGATGAATTGAAATTAAGCTAATAGGTGTGCGACCATTTCGGTCCTAAGGGTTGTTCTTGGAAAGAAGATCCTCCTAGCTCCATGCTTCAGTCGTTGATGCAGGACAAAGAAGGCGCTGAGTCGTGTAGGAGAGACTGCCAGATAGCTGGGCATATGCGTGGGTAGTGTTTTTTGGGCTTCTTGGCTTGTTTTTTCTGTTTGGTTTTCCTTCCTTCTTTCTAAATAATAATAATAATAATAAACTAACTAAGTCTATGCAAAAAAATAATTAAATAGAAAATGTATCATTTATAAAAATAAAATAAAATATACCATTATTTCCAAAGAGAAGAGATCAACTTCAATGGAACATTTATATCTCATCACAGTTTTTTTTTTTTTTTTTTTTAGACCGTTTACGTTTAATAAATAATACATTTAATAAAATTAAAGACCAAAAAATTATACAAGAAACTTATTTAAAAACAATGCCTGTCATTCTAATGAACAAGGGTCATTAAACACTTAAATTCTAAAGTTAAAAAAAAATAATAAATTTGATTTATCTAATGATATTAAGATATGATATATTTTATTACGAAAATAATTGGTCAAGTGAGCACGATTCACACTTCACAGTCCTAAAATTCTAAACTCAAGTAGAACAAATAGAAATCCCATTGTAAAATTATTTTTAAAATCTTCGAATTATATAAAATTTTACAATTCATTAATATTATGATTAAATTGTGATAATATTTTTATTTAAAAAATAATAATTATGATTTAAATCGAATATTTCATAGTATATAAAAAGTCTTGTAATAACATTTAGTGAAGTTAATAGCATGATTTTTTGACATCCATGAAGATCGACGTACCAATATTATTCAAAAGACAATAATTATGATAATAATCCTATTTTACTCGTCGCTATCTATCTATTTAATAATGATGACGATGAGGATGCGGATGATTTGTTATTTTTTTTTATTTTTTTTATCGGTATATTTAAATTTTAAGATTATTTATCTTGAACGGAAAGAAAAAAAAAGTGGAAAAAGAGGAAAAATCCTTCGTACCCGACGATTTTCCCCAGATCCAAATTACCATTCCCCAAAATAATCCTAGATAAGGATTTTCCTTTTTTTTTTTTTTTGGCCTTTTGCCCTTTTTAATGTTTCTACTAATTCAAGCTGTAAAAATACTAAGTTAGTAGAAATTTTCAGAAAAGAGAAAATATCCCTACGATCGCTGATACGGCGGAATCTCCACCTTGCGATGTCACACAAAGGGGTCCAAACAAAGTCCCGGAGTGTGCCCAATTCTAGAACAATCCTATCCCTCTTCACTTGAACTTAAACCCTCGTCTAACGTTAGGGTTTTTCCAATTCTCTCTCTCTCTCTCTCTCTCTCTCTCTCGCGGGCGCCTTATCTTCTTCTATAGAGCCCCAAAACATTTCTCAATACTAGATCGTCATCTTAAACCTTTGAAATTCTCCGCTTTATTGACATGGCACCAGTGCTAAGCAGAAGCTTGGCCTCTGCCCCTCTTGCTTCTCTTCCTTCCTTACCTTCATTTTCACTGAAAAGCACTACAAGGGCGCTGAATTTGAGAACTTCGTTTCTTCCCCAGAACAGATTTAGTACTAGGTTTTCTAGTTCTAGCTTGAGGTGGAATCTTGACAGGCGAGAGAATCGAATTGCCGTAAGATGTGAAGCTGCGGCGGTTGTGGAGAAGGAGGCTGCTGATGCCTCTGGTGAGAAGTTTGAGTACCAGGCCGAGGTGGGTTTCTTTTAATTTTAATGAATTTAAGGTTTTTTCTTTTTAGGTTTTATATGAATTGTTTTAGGACTTTTGGCCCTTCTTTTTTTAGCGGGGTGTTGATATTAGGTGTTGTTTAGCCGTTTTACTCGGTGGGTTCATGTTATTTTGATGAATTTAAGGTTTTGGATATTAGATAATCTGGTTTAGGAATTTAGTCTTTTTAAGGGATGGGTTTTGATGGTACAGTTAATTGGTGCTGATGTTAGGTGCAATTGTGAAGTTTTACTTTGTAGGTTTCTTGTAATTCTGATGAATTCTGGTTTTAGATTTTTATTATGAATTGATTGAAGAATTTGGCCTTCCTAGGTGTTGATCTCTAATCATATTTTGGTGGGTAAATGTAAAATGTTCTTATTTTTGGCTTAGATTGGGTTTTTCTTGCTGAGTAACTTTTCATCTTTAGCTTAGTTTGTTCTTCGTTTCTTTGGTTTTGAAACTAATTAACTGGGGATTAATTGCAGGTCAGTCGCTTGTTGGATTTAATAGTCCATAGTTTGTACAGCCACAAGGAAGTTTTTCTTCGAGAACTGGTGAGGTAAGGAACTGTATTTTTAGTTATTGTGAGCTGTATCCCAATTTAATGATGCTTACGGTAATTGGGTTTTGATGTGTGCAAGCATTGTTTGTACTTCACAGCTTTGCATCTCATAGATTTGAGAATGGAACATAGAAACACTATGGAAATTGTGTTCTTGACCTTCATTGTATTGTATATGTTTGTGCACAATTTTTGTTCGTATGGTGAAAGAGCCTTCAGTTGAAAGCTATATATTGACCTTATTATGTTTTATTATTCCAGTAATGCCAGTGATGCTCTGGATAAATTGAGATTCTTGAGCGTGACTGAACCCTCTTTACTTGGAGATGCGGGTGACCTGGAGATAAGCATCAAACCTGACCCTGACAATGGGACCATCACCATAAGGTATGGTGCATATTTGATTAAATTGCCTTCTTTGCATGATATTTACAGCAAAAAATTGCACCTTTTCCATTAATAAATAAGCGAAGATATTTGACAATTGCAGAGATACTGGCATTGGAATGACAAAAGAAGAGCTGATCGACTGTCTTGGAACTATTGCACAAAGTGGCACTTCAAGGTTCTTGAAAGCTCTTAAGGTACTTAATTATAATTCTCAGTCTTTTATTGTGGATAAGTTTTCTGGTGCTCATGCCACTCTTGTGTTGCACCTTTATTTATGTTTAGGAAAACAAGGATCTTGGGGCAGACAATGGTTTGATTGGAAAATTTGGTGTCGGGTTCTATTCTGCTTTTCTAGTTGCCGAAAGAGTATGCACCTTCTGTTTATTTATTTATTAATTTATTGAAATTGTTTAATTTCTGCCATGCCTTTTTTCTTGTCTCGAGGACATGCTGTTTCATGTGTCTTTATACTTCACCTTGTGATAATAATTTAGGACTCATTTGTGGATACTTTATGCTAATAGGTGGTGGTGTCTACTAAGAGCCCAAGATCAGATAAACAATATGTTTGGGAGGCAGTTGCTGACAGTAGTTCCTTCACCATCAAGGAGGAAACTGATCCTGAGAAACTTATTACCCGTGGAACAGAAATCACACTCTATTTGAGGGTAATTCACCACTTGTTACCATTTTTTTCCCCAAATCTCAATACCAGGTCTGTACCCTATCACACACTTTAACTTGATTGGCAAGAGAGTTAAACGAGTATCACACTCCATTTAAGGGTAATTTACCACTTGATACCGAGTATCACACTCTATTTAAGGGTAATTTACCACTTGATACCATTTTGTTTCCCCAAATCTCAATACCAGGTCTATACCCTATCATACACTTTAACTTGATTGGCAAGAGAGTTAAAAGAGTAAGTGATCTGGGTTATGGAATAGTCCGGGGCTCGATTAAAATTCTTGTTCAGCATCATATATGTGCTATATGGTGCTACTTTCTTTTGGAAAACATTGATAATATGGGATCCAGGGGGCTGCCAGCTTCCCTAACTGGAACATGCTTGGAAAATTTTGGGCATTCTACGTGCAGAACTTTTTACAGCATTGTAGTTGCTACTACTGTATGCAGACCAAATTGTAGGTCTATTTGTTACAATATATATCCTGTAGTTCTCATTTTTTTTCCCTTTCCTCTATGTATGCAGGAAGATGACAAATATGAGTTTTCAGAACCTACTAGAATTCAGGGTCTGGTGAAAAACTATTCCCAGTTTGTTTCCTTTCCCATCTATACATGGCAAGAGAAGTCAAGGACCGTAGAGGTTTGTATTTTCCTTTTACCAATCAGGGTTTAGATATATGATCTATCTGATTCTGCAAAATACTTGAGTTTTCATGCTACTTGAGTTTTCATGCCACTGATTTCAATTAAGTAGAACATGTGTTTATAACCAAATTTTGCTGATAGTACATTGAGGTTTAAATAGCCTTGGCTCAAAATCTTAGTTGAAAAAATTGGTTATCAATATTAACATTTGATTAATAATGGCCACATTAAGTGCAATAGTGGTATGCATCGTTTTTTTTTGCTCTACTTCTTGTTTCCTCTTCTTCATTCATTGAATAAAACAGTAACATGTAACTTTTGTGCAGGTGGAAGAGGAGGAAGAACCAAAAGAAGGGGAAGAAACACCAGAGGTAGAAACAGGTCTTGACTTCTGATATGCACGTATTACCTTTTGGTTTTCTTCTCTTTCCTTTTCTTAATTGACATTGATTCCTCAGGGTGAAAAGAAAAAGAAGAAAACAAAAACTGAGAAGTATTGGGATTGGGAGTTGGCCAATGAAACAAAACCGATATGGGTATGTCAAACAATGTTTTATTTCAAAAAGTCATGAAGAACATATTTTGCACTTTTGGCCTTGAAAGTTTGAGCTATAAGCTCCATGTACCTCTTTTTTTTTTGATTTATTTACTATTTCTTCTCGGTAGATGCGGAACCCGAAGGAAGTTGGAAAGGAGGAGTATCAAGAGTTTTACAAGAAGACATTTAATGAATTCTTGGATCCAATTGCATATTCGCACTTCACAACTGAGGTGCTAGACTTCTTCTGGTTTTATTGTTGAGAGTTGCATCAGGATTTTTTTTCTTAATAAATACATTTTAAATGAGGGCTATGTAATTTATGCAGGGTGAGGTTGAGTTTAGGAGTGTGCTCTATATTCCTGGGATGGCTCCTCTCAATAATGATGACATTGTGAACCCGAAGACAAAGAACATTCGTTTATATGTGAAGCGTGTGTTCATTTCTGATGATTTTGATGGTGAGCTGGTAAGGCATAATAGTCTTGTTTCTTTCAATTTGCTTGATGTTGAATGAAATTTCCAATGGTGCATATAATTTTGCATCCCCAAATGATAGGCACTTCTGATGGAGTTTTGACACATGTTGCCACAGATTAGATAATGGTGTTGGTATATGTCATATGAACCCTTTCTTTTGTGAACCTTAGTAGCGGACATAATATGACATGGATGTGGTAGATGACTACCTGGTTGTATCACGTACTGGACACTGATCAAAATTTTACTATGATGCGCTGATCTGTACTTTCTTCTTGCAGTTTCCACGATACTTGAGTTTTGTAAAAGGTGTGGTGGACTCAGATGACCTTCCTCTTAATGTGTCTCGTGAAATCCTCCAAGAGAGCCGAATAGTATGAAGACTATTCTCTGTTTTCTATTTCTTTTCAATGCTAAAGAGTCTTCAGTACTAAGGAATTTCCATGTTATTTTGTCCCTGTTAATGACATCTTATTCTTCTCTGATATTTTTCAAGGTGAGAATAATGAGAAAGAGACTTGTTAGGAAAACATTTGACATGATTCAAGATATTGCTGAAAGTGAAAACAAAGAGGTAGGAAGTGATTATCACGATTGTTCACAATTTTTTACATATATATATAAGATTTGTTGTATAATGAAGTTCGTTAACTACAATTCAGGATTACAAGAAGTTCTGGGAGAATTTTGGAAAACTTGTGAAATTGGGATGCATTGAGGACTCTGGGAATCACAAGCGCATAGCACCACTATTACGGTTTCATTCATCCAAAAGTGAAGAAGATTTGATAAGCTTAGATGATTATATTGAGAATATGGGTGAGAACCAAAAGGCTATCTATTATCTGGCATCTGACAGCCTAAAAAGTGCCAAATCAGCCCCATTCCTGGAAAAGCTGGTCCAGAAGGACATTGAGGTATGCCTTGTGTTGTTTCCGGTGTCAAAAAGATAATGGGGTGATTGTGTTTGGAGATGTGTTGGTTAATTTCCCTCGAGGAAAAGATTACACTGAAGTGTTGGTTCGAGTAGTAGCAAAATTTTCTGCTTTGTTCAACCTCATTCTAGTGGTTCTAGCTGCCATAGCGTAGAAGTGATTTGGCCTCCTCATACATTGTGACTTATCCTCCTTGAAGTAAAAACTTTTTCACTATTTGTGGGAGTAGTTTCTCTGTCGACTTCATATAAGTGCTTATTTATTTTTTCTTCTCAGGTTCTATATTTAATTGAGCCCATAGATGAAGTTGCGATCCAAAATCTACAGACATACAAAGAAAAGAAGTTTGTGGACATCAGCAAGGAAGATTTGGAGCTTGGTCAGTATCTGTTGTTTCATTCACTTGTGTTCTTGTTCTATTTGACTCTTTTTCTCAAATAATAATTGCTTTATTTGCATTTAATGATGGTTTAAAATGCTACTTCAGGTGATGAAGATGAAGTCAAAGAAAGAGAGACTAAACAAGAATACAACCTTTTGTGTGACTGGATAAAGCAACAACTTGGTGATAAAGTTGCCAAAGTTCAAGTCTCAAAGCGTCTCAGCTCATCACCTTGTGTGCTTGTCTCTGGCAAGTTCGGTTGGTCTGCTAACATGGAAAGGTTGGTAACTGTGGTCAATTGATCTTGGGACAGGATCATATCCATTTTTGATTATGGTCGTCATCTTGTTGTGGTTCTGTAATAACATATTTTTTAAATCCATGAAGGTTGATGAAAGCACAGGCACTTGGAGACACTTCAGCGTTGGAATTCATGCGGGGGAGGAGAATATTGGAGGTTAATCCGGATCATCCCATCATTAAAGACCTTAATGTAAGACTATCTTGCTGCTTATTAATATTTTGATGGTTTTGATATTTGTATTAGAAATCCTCAGGATAAACCATTCACTGCACCAAATTATAATCAGGCCAGGTGGCTAAAACCTGGGGAAGTAGGCTAACTCGGAAATACGTGAATTTTTACTGTTGAATTTGCCTTTTAATTTTTCTCTATTTATTTTTGAGATCTGGTGAGGGGTTGATGCTTGATTAAAAAGAGTTTCTTTCCATGCCAAGATGGTTAGGAAGTGTTTGGAATGCATGATTCTTGTTTTTAGCTTAAGAATGCACAAGTATGCATAAAAATAACATGTTGAATGTGCATTTGTATTCTCTGCACGAAAAAGCTTTGGACACTGAAAAGAAAAAATTTAGTTACAGTATGGTGAAGATTAAAGCCCCGGGTGATGTGGCCACACAAAATGGGCAGAACTATTAATGTTATAACTTGAAATCAGGGCTAAGTGCTTCTCTCATTTTTGTAGGCTGCATGTAAGAATGCTCCGGAAAGTGCTGATGCCAAGAGAGCTGTTGATCTGCTGTATGACACTGCATTGATCTCCAGTGGCTTTACTGTTAGTAGCTCTAACTAAAATTTTCAATTTCCTCCTCAACTGTTCCCTTAGGGTTACTTGGAAGGAGAGCCGAGCTAATTCCTTTTCTCTTTACCGTGCAGCCCGACAGCCCATCTGAGTTGGGTAACAAGATATACGAGATGATGGCTATAGCTGTTGGAGGAAGATGGGGTAGATCAGAGGATGATGAAGAGGCGGCAACAGAAGGTGGTGTTCCGTCTGATTCAAGCTCCAGTGAAAGCTTAGAGCCGGAAGTGATTGAGCCATCTGAATCGAGAGCGGAGAATGATCCATGGAGCCAATAATTGCACCCTCATGAACTCCAAACGATTTTTTTTGGCCAATGCCTTTTTGTTTGTACAAGGAATGAATACATAAAGAACTATGGGTCAAAATGATGCATTAAGAGAGCAAGAGAAAGAACTATGTGCGACATTTAAGAGTACACTGCTGCTGTTCATCCCCTGTACCTTACCCATCAATGATTAATGGTGAGGAGTTAGAGCTTGGAGTAATCTCCTTTGTATCGTTGTAATGGACAAAATGCAATCATCAAATGGTCTTTTAAACACCATCCCTTTGTTGTGTTTCGTCTTGATCCATTCTTGTAAACTTTTGTCCTTACGAGATAACTAAATCGTAGATCAGATGGGTGAGAAAAGGAGAATGCCATGAGGGACGTTTTGCTGGATCTGTGGGCTGACTCCTGAAATCTTTTAGCAGCTCTGAATGCTGTTGCAACTTGGCCTCCGCCTGCATGATAATGGTGTTTTTGCGGTAAGTTAACCTTTATCTTTTTGTTAGTTTTTTGTGGAACGAAAAAGAACTTATTCACTTCTTTTTCCAATGAAAAAGAATTAGTCCATATAAAGAACAATACAGGGTCCATATAGAGAAGTGAAAACAAAGAGAGCAAGTGAGAGAAGATTCCTTTGAACATCAAATATGGAGTTTTTGTGAAAATTAAAATTGAGATGACAAAATTTGGTGAAAAATTAGATTGAGAAATTTAAACTTTAAAACTTCAATGAATAATGTTAATTATTGTCACAAATTTTGTAATCTTGTGTGGAGTAGTGAGGGGGGGGGGAAGGCAATGAAAGAGAGTGACATGCATAATTTGTAAACAAAATTTCCTTGCCAAAAACCAATAATTGATGTTAGATACAAATCTTAATAATACGCTTTACTTTTAAAATATATTAAATTTATTTTAAAAAATTCACTTATAGGATATATTGAAATCCCTTTAAAGATATTTTAAAATAATTACCTCTAATTAAAATCTAAGAGTAAGTTTGGTTCGCGAAGAGAGAAGAGGGAAAAGGAAAGTGAGAGATTTATTTCACCCTAAATATATTTTCTTTTATTTTATTTGATAGGAGTGAAATAGAAGGAAATGAGTATTATTTTTTTGCTTATTTGGTTGAAGTGAAAAGTAGAGGGAGAGAGAAAGGAAATTAGTATTACTCTATAAGTGGTGCTATTTTGCCATTCTTTTACTTTCATCCCTTTTTCACTCCGATCAAACGAGTGTAATTTTCTATTTTATCTCATTTTGACTTCCTTTTTTATTTTTCTTCCGCTTTACATCTCTACCAAACTTACCGTAAAAGCATGTAAAATTCAAAAAATTTATTTTGGATTTTAGTTTTGTTTTTCAGGTATCATTACACTAAAAAATATTGCCAAATGAAATGCAAGTCTTATTAATATGAACATTAGTTGAGTTTCAGTGCTTTATTTGACACTTTTATCATTTATTTTATTATCATTCATAGTTTTAAAAAAAATAAAAAAAGGTAATTATGAACTTAACAAAAAAAATCCTCAAAAGAAAATTTTAATTAAGATCAATGGAGTTTTTTATTTTTCTTTTTTTTTTCAAATTAGATAAATGAAGCTTTTTATTTTTCTTTTCTTTTCTTTTTTAAATTGTGATCGTAACTTGGTTACTATTTTGGGTCCCGAGTTCGATCCTCGGCAACAACACCAAAAAAAGAAAATTACTATTTTTGGGGACATTGGTTCAAAATCCACAAAATGATGTAATTCATATTTCAAGCAGGAAATTAGTAAAGGCCCATTTTTGGGTAATAAGATCCCTTTTTTCTCTTGAAATGTTCGTGTTGTCTGACCAACTTTCAGAAAAATATATATATATTTTATATTTTTTTTTTGGGTGAAATTGACTTTCTATTCTCACTCACCATTTTAAACGGGTCGGGTCCTTAAAAATATCCGCAAACACCAAGGAAAGAGAAAAAGTAGAGAGAGATAATGTCTCGCCTACGTTATACGTAGGTTTTAAGGAGGGTTTATTGCGGCGACCGCGACGCCGTCTTCGTCCAGCACCCCATCTCCTGTCCCTCTCTCTTCATATATTTATGTCACAGTTCGAACAATCCTCAGCTTCTTTATCTTTATCTATTGTTGATGGTACAATCTCTTCATATCTCTTCAAAAATTCTTGTTCTTTATTGAAGTTTTCTTACATACCCGTTTTGAGATGTGGAGAACCCTTGTAAAGAAAGTTGCTTCAAGGAGGTCAAAATTGCTTTCCGGATCATCAGATATACCCATTTCTGGGTTTACAAGGATTGCCCCAGATTCAGTCTTGTATGACAAAACCAGACATCTTGGGACTCAGAAAGGTCTAATTTTTGGATACCCTCAAGTGGGGTTGTGTCAAAATGGTGGATCAGTGAGATCCCATTTCATATTCTTTGGTAATTCTTCTGGGGTTTCAGAGTTTGGTAGGTTTTCTAAGGGTTTTGCTAGTGTGGCAGAAGCAATTGTTTCAACCGATGCGGAGGATAGTGATGAAGTTAGAGAATTGGAGGCTGAGATGGAGAGAGAAATGAAGAGAGAGTGTCATTTTGGGCAGCAGCAGTCAAAATATGGTGAAGGAATTGGGAGGTGGAAGTACCAAATGCTTAAGAGGAGGCAAGTGAAGATGGAGACTGAGGCATGGGATGAGGCGGCCAAAGAGTATCAGGAGCTACTAGTTGACATGTGTGAGCAAAAGTTAGCTCCCAATTTGCCTTATATGAAGTCACTGTTTCTTGGTTGGTTTGAGCCATTGAAGCAGGCAATTGCTGCAGAACAAGATTTGTGCAAGCAAGGGAAGAATAGGGCAGCTTATGCTCCGTATTTCGATCATCTTCCGCCGGATATGATGGCGGTTATTACTATGCATAAGCTGATGGGGTTGTTGATGACTGGGGGTGGTCATGGCAGTGCTAGGGTAGTCCAAGCTGCTTGCCAGGTTGGAGAAGCAATTGAACATGAGGTTGATAGGCTTGACTCATTCATCATTATTAATTGGATTTAATTCTTGAATTACGTTTTTCTGATTTGGTTCATGCTGGTCATAGTAGAAAAAATTGGTTTGCAAGTTAGTATGATATTTCGTGCCAAGAAATAGTTGGCGATGAAGAGCTCCTTTTGTAATTTGTCATAATAATATGGCCTTGTTTTTATACAAAAACTGCAGGAGGAATCGAGTTCAAGTACTAAAGCCATTGAGTTCTGAGAAACTATATACTTTAGTTTATGATAATGTTGAACAATTTATTTTGGCATTTGTTGCAGCATTCGACCCATTTTTATGGTTGAAGTTAGTGATTTTTTTATTTATTTTTATTTTTATTTTGTGGAGGGGGTGTTTTCTATATAAGAATTGTTGGACAAATTGTTAAAATTAATTCCACCTAATTACTTGTCATTGCATATGCATGGTGTTCTTGACTTTTGGCTTGTGTAGTTTCAAGATATGTGTGTGCTGCTGAAGTCTTATGAGTTCTATCACGTTTTCCTCTTCTAGACCTTAGATATTTGCATTTTTTGTTACTTTGTCAAGTGATAGAAATTTCTCCATTTCTTCATGAGTGCATTATACTTTCTGCTCAATATCTGAACTTTGAAGTTCCAGTTTACTCCTGGTTGATAATAGTGAACTTATGGATGGTTCCTATATGAACAAATCAGGCTAGAATATACAGATTTTTAGAGAAGACAAAGAAGACTCCAGCAAACAAGAAAGAAGGTGAATCTGTACCGGTGGAAAAAGAACAAGAAAAACTAAGGAAAAAAGTTACTACATTGATGAAAAAGCAAAAGCTACAACAAGTAAGGGAAATTGTGAAGGCGCAGGATGGTTCAAAACCTTGGGGCCAGGATGCTCAAGTTAAGGTTGGTATCTTGGTATTCTGTGTTGGCTTGACAAGGAAATGCCTTCACCACTTTAGTTTCTAGTTGTTGTCCTCATCAACATCATAACACTTCTTGTGGTTATCTTTGTAATTATTCAACTATGGAGATCTTATCCAATTGCCATTTTCTTGTTTCCTTTTTTTTTTCCCAGGTTGGCAGCCGTTTGATACAGATATTGATGGAAACGGCTTATATACAACCTCCAGTAGATCAAGTAGGGGATAGTCCACCTGACATTCGCCCTGCATTTGTGCATACTCTGAAAACTGTCACAAAGGAATTGCAGTAAGAACATTTGTGATGTTATGTTCATATTTCTCTCCACCCCCTCCCCCTCCCACAAACCTACATGCCCACACACACACAAAAGACTAATCAAAGTATACATTGTGTTTTGTTGATAGGAAGGGTAGCAGGAGATATGGAGTGATTGAATGTGACCCACTAGTTCGAAAAGGCTTAGAAAGAACTGTAAGTACAAACTGGGCAGCACATCTTGTACTATTTTTAGCTGATGTTCATTATCATGGATAAACTTCTCCCACAAGTGCTGCTAGCCAGTGGAACCTCTTTCTATAGTCCTTCTGTAATATTTTCCATGAAAAGCAATATGGATGAATTAATTTTGCTCTTTTTTTTTGGGGGACAGGCTAGGCACATGGTGATTCCCTATATGCCAATGCTGCTACCTCCAATAGGCTGGACAGGGTACTGTATTCCAGTTGTCTTCTTGCCTGTCTGTTTTTACATGAACTATGTTTACTTCTTTTGTGTGAGAGTTTTATTGACTTCAATATATTACTTAATTTTCTGTGCACTTGATTGTGTGTCTTTTCCGCCTCTTACAACCTTTAATTTCACAAGTTGAACTGCCAAGATATTATGTAATTCATGTATTCTGGGGCTGCTTTCTCTCTCTCTCTCTCTTACCTCAGTTATGACAAAGGTGCTTACCTGTTCCTACCATCATATGCTATGCGTACTCATGGAGCAAAACAGCAACGTGATGCATTTAAAAGGACTCCGAGGAAGCAGCTAGAGCCTGTTTATGAGGTCTAGAATCACAATACATGTTATTATCTTTCCCCTTTTCCTTGTTTTCTACTTTTTTCTGATTCCACTTTGATTTTATCTCTTTTTCCTAATAGGGACGGTGTAACTTATAATAGACCTCCATCTCTTTTTGGCTTCTATCCCCACATGCCTTAATAATTTTTCTGTTATTTATTTATTTATTCTTCCGTAAACCAGGCACTGAATACACTTGGAAATACCAAATGGAGGGTAAACAAAAGGGTACTTGGTGTCATAGATAGAATATGGGCCAGCGGGGGCAGTCTTGGTGACTTGGTTGAGCGTGAAGATGTAAGTTTGATTTGTTTGGCAAGAGCTTATGTTCTTTCTTTTCTTTGTATTACCTTCTTCCAAACTTAGAATAGTGATGTAGGTTCCTTTTTATTTATTCAAAATGTACATATATGAACTATGAGGTTGAGATTAACAAATTACACCTAATACATGTGTAGTTTAGCACTAAAAATGATGATTTCATAAGCATTCATCTTAGAAATTTTGGTATTGCAGGTTCCTATACCGGAGAAACCAGATACAGAAGATGAAGGAGAATTGAGAAAATGGAAGTGGAAAGCTAAAGCTGCAAAAAAGGAAAATAGTGAGAGGCATTCGCAGCGGTGTGACACAGAACTTAAACTTGCTGTGAGATGCTTACCTGATAAAACAAGTTCCTGAATTCATTTTATTTGCTCCAGTAAAGATATGAACTGTATTTGATTCATTCGTGAGCAGGTAGCTCGAAAGATGAGGGATGAGGATGGGTTCTACTATCCCCACAACCTTGACTTCCGAGGTCGAGCATACCCAATGCATCCATATTTAAACCATCTAGGCTCTGATTTGTGCCGAGGAATTTTGGAATTTGCAGAGGGACGTCCCCTAGGAAAGTCTGGCTTGCGCTGGCTAAAGATACATTTGGCGAATTTATATGCTGGTGGAGTGGATAAGTTATCCTATGAAGGAAGAATAGCATTTACAGAGAATCATATTGATGATATCTTTGATTCAGCAGACAGGCCTCTTGAAGGGAGTCGTTGGTGGTTAGGAGCAGAGGATCCCTTTCAATGCTTGGCAACATGTATGAATCTTGCTGAAGCACTGAGAAGCTCTTCTCCAGAGATAACCAAATCCCACATGCCTGTCCACCAGGTGCTTTATTTTAAGCATATTGTACTTAATCATGAAATTGTACTGCAATTGGCAACTTAGTCTGTCGCCATAACATGTGCAGCAAACCTGGTGGATTCTTAGTATGAAATTTACTCAATTTTATGTGCTTAGTGTTGCTTTGCAAACCACCTCAGGCCTGTCTTGTAATATGGCATCCCCCACCTTTTGAGCTTGTCCGCTAAACCCGAAGCTTATAGATGCTTCTGATCTATGTGATGATAATTCTGCTGCTTGCATATTGCATCATCTGTTAATTACATTTTGTCAAAACATTGTTGAATAGAACATTTTTGCTTGCCAAGTTTGATACAATTCTAAACACAATTTGAGATTCTGTTGTTCTATTTGTTTGAAGGATGGTTCATGTAATGGCTTACAACACTATGCTGCTCTTGGAAGAGACAAGGTAACTAACTTCTTTTCTTTTGACTATCACTATGAAGTTGTTCACTGGTCACTGTTATATTAGACATAAGAAGAAACTTGTATTTTGTAAATACTTTAAATGTATAGACATTGTTTTCTGTCCGAGGAAAATCATGACAAGCTCAACATTTGAAGTGAACATTGCTTCATGGCTCAGGAAAAAATTTTATTTTGCAAGAGTGCAATTTTGGATAGGCTCAGAATTCTTTTTTAAATTAAAAACTGCAGATGTGGGTTTAAGTTTTTATACTTCAAGGAGATTGACATTTGTCCTTTAGTAATGTTCAATGTCATAAATCCATTTTTTAGCACACATCCTTGCAGTAGCATCACTTTGAATGTTCTCCACCATGAAAAATCAAAATTTAAGAGCTTTCTATGTCCAATCATCTTGAAGGTGCTTTCTTGTTTGTAGCCACCAGTTCCTACTATGGGTCCAATGCCAGCGGTCAATGATCCATAGAGGTGTGTTGGGGTTACAATCATGGCAATTCGAATCCTTATGGTCTTTTCTACAATTATGAATCTGATTTCGATTGTCATATGCTTGGATATGATTTTCAAAATTCACAAGGCATTTGGTATTAATACTGCCTTATTGTGAGGTTTAAAATGGTAGTTCCCCCCTTACAACTATGCATTTCTGTTGAATTCCTGCATTTGTTCAGTTGGGAGCAGCTGCAGTAAATCTTGTTGCTGGAGAGAAGCCTGCAGATGTTTACTCTGGAATCGCAGCAAGGTAGGACATCTTCTTTAATGAGAAGTTCTTTACTCAGATGGGGACATTTTTTAATTGATTGTTCGTGCTGAGTCATTCGTTTTGGCATTGTGTTGAACAACTACAGAAGTTTCAAGAAGACCATTGTGTTAAGAATTTTTAGCTAATTGATGGTGAAATCAATAGATGACGATGTGATTCATTGATCTGAAAATTCATCACAATTTTGGCCTCAAAGATTCCCTTGGATGGTCAGTGTCACTGCGGACCATGCTTGCCTGGCATGGCATGGCAGTGAGTCCCTTGACTGCAGGATCAATGGCATACACTCTGCCAGATTCCTGGTTTGCTGGTGACCATGATAGGGGCTCAATTTCATCCTAGAATTTTTGAACTAAAATGTCTTATATTAGAAATGTTCCTTTAGCATGTGTGGAGTATTTAATATGCAAATTCTCCGATGACAAGAAGCTTCAGATACTGCTGTCTGGTCTTACTCTGGAAAGGAATCCTAGACTTTCAGTTGTTTTCACATGAGCACCAAAGGGTTTCTCAGGACATGGGTCAAGTCCTTGATACACCTCATACTATTTGTAAAAATCAAAGGTATGCAAGAAAGAGGCTGGAAAATTTTTTCTTTGCATACATATGTTTACAGTACCGCTGAAGAGCTGTTCAGCCAAGGAGCAGAGATAATCATGGAAGGGGGGGGGGAAGGAATAAAAATGAACACCAGAGACATTGTGAAAGTAGACTGGTTCTAAGATTTGGTGGATATGCTCTCTCACTTTGAATCTAGAAAAGCTGTCCTGCTCCCCATTATTTTGTCCTTATCTTGATGGTAGTAATCCATATTGGCACGGTCCAGTTAAGCTTGATTTAAATATTTTTGCTGAAGGAGGGAAGGGGAAGGTAGGTGACATCATACATGCAAACGCTGGGTCAGTCTGAATTATGTTCTGTTATATGCGTAGCTTTTTGCTGCTAATCAGAATATATGAAGAAAAGAGAGAAATGTATATATGTTACCCAGTAGCCATGATATTTCAGCTTATTTGTTAATTACCCTTCCATTGACTACTCTAATTTATATATGTTGATATGTCTGATTCTAATATGAATGTGATTTCAAAAATAGTGAAGTTGATGTGGTTGTCATTGCTTTCAGAGTGCTTGATATTATGCGGAGAGATGCCCAGAAAGATCCTGCAGTTGAGCCAAATGCATTGCGTGCTAAGATTTTGATAAATCAGGTTTTTGCCTCCCTTATGTCAATTGAATGATGATGGTGCTTGTGTATGTAGATAGTAAACTTAAACAGTGGTATATTTCTAATTCTCTGTAGTCAGCAACTGATTAATTTAGTGATGCTGATATCTTGAGTTTCGCATATATATTTTTCAGGTGGACAGAAAATTGGTCAAGCAAACTGTTATGACATCAGTGTATGGTGTCACTTATATTGGTGCTCGTGACCAAATCAAGCGAAGATTAAAGGAGCGTTGTGCAATTGATGATGATACAGAGCTCTTTAGTGCATCTTGTTATGCAGCAAGAGTAAGTGCAGAAAACTGTGGTTATTTACAGTTCTGAGTCAATTTCTGGAGTTACTGGAATGTATTAATAATCGGGAAACTTGGATTATTAATAAACAATGGATCTCATGGCTCTCTCCATTTACATTGTTGCTCGGACTGTGAACTGACTGAACATGGATGAACAGACAACCTTGACTGCATTGGGAGAGATGTTTGAAGCTGCAAGGAGTATCATGGGCTGGCTTGGTGATTGTGCTAAGGTTTGCTCCTGCTGATCTCTCTTATGATGTTTTTGGTTTAGTGTTGAACTTAAATGAAAACATCTAAGGTGACTAAACATGTATAACATAACTTAAAATGGACGTTGCAACTGAATGTAATGCAAAGCAGTATGATGCAGATTACGTTGGATGCATATATTTAATTTTTCAGAATTTATAAACACAACTGTTTATGATTCATTCTGATTTCCTGGTTGGGAAAGAAGAGAAAATTCATTACATATTGCCGACATGGAACAGGAAACATGTATATTTACAATGCAGTCCATGAAATCACTCTCCAACAAAAGAACCATGTGAAATGTGGTCTATGTTACAAATTGAAGTGGAATTTGATGTCATCTGTTTGTCCTCCTCATTGACAAGTCCCACATATTGAAACTATTGAACACCGAGAAGTGGGGGAGAAGATCTTCTTTATAGATTCTTCAGGTTTTGTCCACAAATTTAGGTTATGGTCTTGGTGCTTGGTATGCACAACAACCACCTAAACTTGGAGATGAGAGCCTTTATGTTGCCAATAGTTCCAAATAGTGTTGTCAAAAGTGCTCTGGTGCTCAGGGCTACCCTAAGCCTAATTTTTCTTATTTGTTTTCTATTTTGTGTCTAAGTATGTCACTTTTTCATTCTTGTTTTTTTCTCTTTTCATTTTTTTTTTCTTTTTATGTTTTTCTTGCATTCATCGGTTCGTGTTCTCAAGTTTCCTCTTGAGATTAAAGTAGATTGAGATAAATAATGTGTAGTTTTTTTAAATGATATCTAAATTTGTGTTAACATTAGTACTTACATTTTAATAGGGACATGTAAAATATTTGGTGTGTAGTAATGTGTATGCAACGATATATAACTTTTTCTTTATGAATTTATAGTGAATGGCCTTTTTTTTTCTTGAGTGATTTAAGCCTTGGCTACATTTTTTTTATAAAAAAATATTTTCTTAACTAAGCATCTCACTTCACTCAGCCAAGCACCTCATGCACCCAGTGCATCAGGCGATAGTGGTTTATAACTACCTTAATGGTACCTAGTGCCTTTAACAACACTCGTTCCAAAGATGAAATGCAAATAATTAATCAGATTCTCATGGGTATCTAGGTTATTCACTTCAAGTGTGATTATTATCCAAATAAATGATGCATTCTTTTATAATTTTTCTGTCGGTAAAGTCGACTGAAATCAGAGCCTCGTTTGTTGTTTCAATATCTGTGCTTTTCTGAGCATTGTTTTAATTTCTTGTTTATTTTGGAGCATACTCCCACTTTTTATAGACAATGAGGTTAACCTTCAATTAAATGTTTCCAGATAATTGCATCAGAAAACCAGCCAGTTCGTTGGACAACTCCTCTTGGACTTCCTGTTGTGCAACCTTACCACAAACTAGGAAAGCATCAGGTAAGTTCTTGAATAATTGATGTTACATCAAACATGCTAATGCCTTTACTCTGAAATCTCATTTGGAGTAAATATGATCACAGCAAATATCTTGTTAATTGTCCTCTCTTTTGAGTGATGCAGATAAAGACTTCACTTCAAGTGTTGACACTGCAACGAGAAACTGACAAGGTTTTTCCTCCACTCCCCTTCTTATATTTCAATCTTAATGCTTAAGAATATAAAAATTTTAGGCAAGATTGACATCATGAAGTTATATATTTAATCGTCTCATCTCTTTATTCTTTCAACCTCAATGTTTTTAATGCCGGTTGTTCTAGGTCATGGTCAAGCGGCAGCGGACAGCATTTCCTCCAAATTTTGTGCATTCTCTTGATGGTTCCCACATGATGATGACTGCTGTTGCCTGCAAGAGGGCAGGCTTAAATTTTGCAGGTGTAATTCTGTTTCTTTTGGCCATTTACCACATTTATCTTATAGATCCAAATTTCTGATTCTATGGCTATGCTTTCAGGAGTTCATGATTCCTACTGGACTCATGCCTGTGATGTTGACGAAATGAATAAGATACTAAGGGAGAAGTTCGTTGAACTCTATGATGCACCAATACTGGAGAATGTACGTACATTTCTGGCAGACATCATAATTACACTAAACGCAAGCACCCCCCCCCTGGCGGGGGCATTGTACTCTTTTAATGATCGTGTGAGGTGTTCTTTTTCCAATACTGGGACTTTTCTGACTGAAGTTTGGAGCATTATTTGGGATACCCTAATATGGTTTGACATGTCTGCAGTTTTACTTGTTGACAGTAATTATGTGATATTTGGCATAATCCTGACCCTTCAATATAAGTTTCTTCTTGCACTTGATGTCATTTTTCCTATTTTTACATTCTAAGAAACAAAGGGAAGCCGACTACAATTGGGTTTCGCTACTGATGTTCCTATAATGATAGAGATATTTGTTTTCTTTATGCTGTACTTATGAATATTACCTTGGGGAGGCTTGCTATCGAAGTTTTCTAGACTCACTTTTACCACCTTCATATGAAACAAAACATGACTTCTTGTGTGATGTTATTCTGCAGTTACTGGAGAGCTTTGAAAAGTCTTTTCCTTCATTACATTTCCCTCCTTTACCAGAGCGGGGAGACTTCGATCTGAGAGAGGTATTGGAATCCCCTTATTTCTTCAACTAGACCAAGCAAGATGCTTTGGTTTATACTTGCGGTCGCCCAATGGCATCATTGTCCTCATAACTATACAGCCAGCATTCTTTCAATTCTTTTATTGATGGGCATGCATGCAAAGTGGAAGACAAGAAACCCTATCTGCCCCAAAAGGAGCAATTTGAAGCTTCCTGTTAAGACCATTGCAGTCGACCACTATTTGTACACACACCGTAATAGACATCTGCGGGATGGGTGGTCATAAATTCAGAGAAGCCCACATTCCTTGCTCGAGGTATGCTGTATAATCTTGGTCCAAAAGCCACCTGCAGTTGAGGCGGCACAGTTCTGCAGGCAGTCGCAATATAAGAACAGCTGCAAGAGTTACAAAAAGCAAGATGCAGTGATTTAAGCTGCCCTCTACACTAAATGCAAGTGGCTTGAGACCTTTCATCATACTAAAATTTGCGAAGTGCATTTTCCGGAAATTAGGCAGATATGGTAAGATCATTTGCATGTATCTTCACTTCAGGGTGCTAATTTGCACCGGTGTATAATTTAGGGTAGTCTATGGATTGTGTTGAGATTGGGGACTGCTAATTTTTTCCCCTCATTCTAATTTATATAAGAAATTTTGTGTAGGGTGCTGGTATGCACCGGTGTATGATTTGCGGCAGTCCACGGATTTAGTGTTGAGATTGGGGACTGCTAGTTATTTTTTTCTTTTTCTAATTTATATACGAACTTTGTAATTGATGGTAGCTGAGTCTTTTATAGGCTTCTTAAGGCTCTTGTTCATTCTCCATTATTTCCTGAACTTGCCTTTATCTTGGGGTGGCGCTTGTACTGATTTTTCTCTGCATGATGGGATGCTGAACTTGGATTACCAAAATGGATTATGGACCGGGTTACTTGTCCAATCCATTCAGCCCTGTCTGTCATTTACGCAGCTAGATCTCAGCTAGCAGTGGGCCCAATTGTTTTGGCCCACTTAAGACCACGTTTGAGTTATTGGGCATATGATTCACCTACCTTGAAAGGGTAGGCCCACTTGGTCCCGCTCAAGGCCGGGCTTAATACTTGAGGGGCTTGAGTTGTTTTTTCAAAAAAAAAAAAAGGACCTAACTCCCTGATCAAGTTTGGACCTACAACTTTTTCTTTGAGCCCAACAATGCCCATCTTGAATCTGGTCAGCCCGCCCATGCTCATATTTAATTGCAAAGTTACAGAGATCTGTCAGTCATATGTAGGACAATGTAACTTATTGTCCCAAATCCAAGCAAGCCAGCCCCAGTTCCTGCATCAGATGACTTAAAAAACACATACTGAGATGGAGATTAAATGTTTATAACTACACAATTCATTTTCTTATAACAATACATCAACCAAGAGCTACACAAAAAAGTGAGCTTTACAATATCGGTCCTTTTGGGTGCAACATGAGAAAAACCTCCTTTCGGCAACTTCGCAACATCAGTATAAACTGCTAAGAAACCAAGCCTTCATTTTCTGTATTCTGCTATCAATTGATTCCTGTTCCTAGTTTCCCGGATCAGGTC
Organism: Dillenia suffruticosa; assembly: GCA_033439265.1. NCBI lineage: Eukaryota > Viridiplantae > Streptophyta > Magnoliopsida > Dilleniales > Dilleniaceae > Dillenia > Dillenia suffruticosa. The sequence goes on from JAVTVX010000024.1 coordinate 5,625,465, forward strand.
ATGCTTTTGGAGAAGGGTTTCTCTTGAATAAGGAATAAGTATCGCCTGGATACTGCAACCAAATTGGAGAACACAGCAATGCCAATCATGAAAGCGGATAAGTACCCGTCCTTAATTGCTACTATGCCATGAGAATCCCTAAAATAACAGGAAATCAAATCAGCAGATGAAGAAAGAGGAATTTTTATCTTCATTGCAGGAAGGAATTATGTAGTGATTTTTAAAGGTTTCAAGCTATACCATTTTGGAAACATACATTTGCTGAACTCCCAAGAATCCAAATATAGGCAATCTAGAGCAAGATCAACAAAACCTTTTATAATGGCAAATGCGGACTTACCTAAGAGCAACGGGAGCGGGAAATATGAATCCAAAGCAAACTGTAGTGGTATCTCCAGTGAACTGAAAAGTTAGCAATTCACTCGAGATTTCTGGGATGGTGGGTCTAGGGAGGAATCAGTAGTAAGTGGTTGGATTTCTGGGATGGTCATGGTAGTGAATTGGAGAGTGAGGAATGGGTAAGCGTTGGTGGTCTTTAATTTGATGGACGTGGAGAAGCGAGAGAGTCGGAGAATATGGCGTTGGCGGTAGGCAGATATTCGGTGGACACCCACAGTTTTTTCTCTATCTCTACTCTGGTGGTAGAGAGAGGGGGAGAGAGAGAGAGAGAGAGAGAGAGAGAGCTTTTCCCCGATATTTCTCCCAAATTATTAAAATAAATAAATAAATAAATATCTCTCTCTCATCTTTTGCCCTATATTTCTCCCCAATTATTAAAATAGATAAATGAAAGACCTCAATCCGCCGAGCTTTTTTACCTAAGTATGGTATTTTTTAATCAAAATTATTTAAATATTTTTTTAAAACTTTATAGATTATAATTTTTTATTTTTATTTATATTTTTTTGTTAACGATAATTTTCATAATTTTTTTTATTTATGTGATTTTAATATTTATAAATTGTTTTGATATTTGCGATTTTGGATTGAAACTATTTTGTGGTGTGGAATGGGGTTATTTGAACGATTTCGCCCTCGCCCGCTCCCTCTTTCTCAGATTTAGACGACTCTCTCTCTCTCTCTCTCTCTCTCTCTGCCCGAAGTAAGAACCCTAACGGGATCAAACCCGCTCTTGAATAAACCAAGAACCTGAACCGGAGAAACCCTAAGATTCACCGTCCAACCCACAAGTCAATGTTTTCAGGTGAGATCTCTTTGATTCTCTTCTTCTTCTGCCCCTCTCTCTCTCTCTCTCCCTCCTACCGATTTCACCGTCGTGGACAATCACTTTGGCGAAACTTTCCAGTAAATCGCGTCGTGGACAATCCTTTTCTATGGAGATGATTTAATTCTCATAGGATAATTTTTAATTTACCTAGAAGAACAATGCTTATTTCTAAAAGAATTATTTTCAGAATTATAAAGCCGAAAATCATTTCCTTGTCTGTTATCTATTATAAATCTTATTAGCCCTAAGTTATCTATCAATAACATATAAAAGAAACACCTTTAAAGAAAATGTATTTTAACAGAAGAATTTCAAAAATATTTACCAAAACTAAGACCAAAAAGAGGGATGCTAAGCCCACATTTGGAAAATAGGGCTTCCTACCCATTCACTATAGGCCCCAATTATGAGCCATGTTTGGGCCTCATTTCAATTTAATCCACTCAATGTGATGACCAAGCCCAGATCAAGAGGACCTTATCCATCAATGAACATCATCTTGTACCAAAAAAAAAAAAAAAAATCAATAAACACCATGGTTGATATACCGATAGACATTTGATCTAATAAAAAAAAAGTTACGTTTGAAAATAGAGAAAACTATATTAAGAAAACTTCCACCTAAAGAGGATCCGACAACAGATTGATACTGATTAGTCAGAGAATGATTTCGAATAACGATTAGTCATAAATAAAAAAAGATAACACCGTGTGGTTGATGTAAATTGAAATTAACATCAAAATTATATATACCACTGAAAACGATTTGATGTAATTGTCCAACCACTATGGTTCCAATAAATTGTGATTAGGTAGTCATAATAAATAAATAGACCAATATGGCAAAGTCTTCTTTCAGGCCCACCAATACCTCAACAAAATGAAGACACCAGATGAACCTGTTTACCAGGTCAAATTCAAGAACCAGAATTGCAGCCAATAACAATGACTAGTATCTCACTATTTGCGAGGTTTCATGGGAATGGAGTAAACATCGGTTAAGCAATAGAGGAGTCACCCATGGATCCAAACACATTTTTTTGGTTAGTTTGGGGAGGGGAGGGGGGAAGAAGAAGAAGTAGGAATTCAATTGAGGAAAGTGTTGCATCATTCACAAACTTTGTGAGTTTCCCCACACGTGAGCCAAATACAAGGGCATAAACCTCTAACACTACCTCAGCGCACAAGCAGGACGACTTACATTATATCTTGAATGAAAGCACATTGTTGAAGTAGGAGAAAACATTAAACAGTACCAGTTTGAACTCTTCCAACACCCATTTCCACAGGATCTGGCTGAGTCTACATGCTAGAAAATACCTTCCTGAATTTGTCAACCTGAAAGCGAGAGAGGGAGTGCATATTGTCAGACCATTAAGATATTTTAGGGAAAAAAAAATCAAATCACTTTCATGGAGGCTATAAAATACATAATAGCAAAATAATAACAACAGGACTATAGACGATGAAAAGTCTTGACAGTGAGATGCCTGTCCAGTTATTGAAGGTTAGGTCACAAAACTACAATAAGGAAACTATAGAGGCAGCACTGCGGGTAGATTTTTCAGGTTCACAGTGCAAGGAGGATAACTTTAAGCAGAAGCTCCAAGTGAATATGGTATGATTTTATCCTTATTTTGTCAAATATCCATTTATTTCTCCCACTTCCAAGCGCATACCATGCACTGCTATTCCTTGTCTTTAGAAACCGAGAATCAAAATTAATTCTCACAGAATCTTCAGTAACTTGAATCCTAGTAATGCTACAACTATGTGTCTGCTAGTTCTGCTCAGAAAAGCTCTTTTAAAAGCATTCATGTTAGAAATGCAGGCGTCTCAGAAAAACTTACTTGTTAGTGAAGAACAACATTATCTGGGCAAGAATTAGAGTTTCAGAGGATTCAACAACAAGGCATATTAAATTACCATAGTTTTGGCACATACCAAACTCAAGTCACACTACATTTTTCAGTAAGGGTAGCTCAATTCATCTGGCAAGAGATCTGATCAACAATGCTTTTTCCAAAAGGAGCCTAACAGTAAATTTCTTTCCCTTTTTTAAGGATAATGTTGTTACATTTGAAAGAATCTCACCTTATTCTGCTACTAAAATTCCAATAAGGAGTCTTCTTCTGGTTTTCACTCCCTGCTCTATCTTGCTAAACATGCAACCTGCAATCACCACATACCTCATGAAAGATTTTTTTTTTTTTTTTGTTAAGAGCATTAATAAATAGAAATAGGAACTATGACAAAATTTTGTGACTTGTTTTATACCATATGTTCAATGGTTATTGTCAATAAAATATTCTGTTGTCATTTTACAGTCATATTTCACCAAGTTAGATTGTTTGGGTACTGCTGTAATCTTAAGTTCCAGGTGTACGCTACAGAATGGGGAAAAGAAAGAGAGAGAGAAGATCAGTAGGATGTCTAGAACATGCTCTCAGACATTCAGTCCTTGGAGATCCATGGCATTATAATACCTGCAACAACCTAATTTAATCGCAAGACTGACCTATTTACTAATTTGGTAGGATAGATCAAAGCAGATACTCCTTCAATCAAGAGTTGTGCTGAAGCCTTGCTGGTAAAAATTTTGGAGGCCACAGAAACCACGGTGCTCATAGAATTTGAACAAGAGATTTTGGTAGAAATTGGATGCTACCTATACCGGACCTATTGTGCCATAAAAGAGTTGCTAGAACCTGAGAGTACAACAGGATTTGCCATGGAAGTTCTACAATCTCTCTCCAATAGCTTTGATTTGGCAAAAGACCTAATTGGACAATGCCAAAAGAGTGCAGATCCACTTTGTGAACCTGAAAGCAGAAGCATCATAGAACAGCTTGAAGAAGTGATCAGAAACATAGGGAGGGAATTGAACTCGATGGCTTCATCCTCATTTGGGGACCAAGAATATGCAAAAATTGCTGTCAAGTCACTTTCAAGTGAAATGCAAAATGCTCACTTCAGGTCCAGTCAAATAGCTGTGAAGTCATTAAAAGAGCCAGAGCAATGTAAATCCCTTTCAAAGAGCCAAATGAAGCGAGAAGCAGAACAAATAGAAACAGATCTCTACTCTGTCAGTGCTGAAATTTCTGAAAGTTATCTTCAAATGTTAGATAGACCACATGTAATTGAATCCTTAAAAAACACGAGAGAAAGCAAACAGACAAACTGTGAAATTTCAAGCACCACATCCTCAACATCTTTGCAGGTGCCTCAACACATTGAGCCTTTATATGAGACTTTCTTCTGCCCATTGATGAAAAGGATCATGGATGAACCAGTCACAATAGAGAGTGGTATAACATTTGAAAAGAAGGCAATTGCAGAGTGGTTTGAAATGTTCAAATATTCAGAACAAATATTTTGCCCAGTCACGGGAGAGAAGTTACTGTCTAGAGGTTTTAGCACCAATATTGCTTTAAAGACCACAATAGATGAGTGGAAGAATCGAAATGAAGCAGCAAGAATCAAAGTTGTCCAAGCGGCATTGTCTTCAGCCTGTTCAGATAGCATGGTCCTTGAAGCACTGCAAAATTTACAAAATATCTGCCTAGGGAGACGATACAATAAGATGCTACTGTGTAATGCTGGAATAATTCCATTGCTTGTGAAGTTTTTGGAGTACAAGAACTGGAAAGTGAGATGTACTACACTGGAAACTCTGCGTCGATTGGCAGAGGAGGATGATGAGAGCAAGGTTTGATTCTTGTTTTCCCCTGCCTTTAGTATAAGAGGAAGTGATAAAACAACATGAATAGTTAAACTTAAAATTCTGATGGATTAGACTAAAAAAGAAAACACTTGCCCATTCACAATTCAAGAAAGGAGTTTCAACTTACTCTGGACATTCATAGTTTAGCTCCTTCCATATTCACAAAAGCAAATATTTCCACCATAGCCAATTGTTAATCATTTTAATATCCTCAAGAAGATGGTTATCTTGATTAACATCAATGGCACTCATTTATCCGTCAGTTCTGAATCTTATTCAGAAGTTCCGTCTTCTCTGTCGATGAGTTCTTGTTTCACGCATGCACTTCAACAGAGATTAAACATAAAACTCACACACAAACATGTCTGAGACTATCCATATAATATGCATACTTTTTCTTATTTGATTATTTTTCAATGAATTCAAAACTTATTGTGCATTCAGGAAATGATAGCCAAAACGACAGCCATTTCATCAACAATAAGGATGTTGTCCAGTAATCACCGGCCAATAAAGCATGCCTCATTGTTGCTTCTGCTTGAGCTTTCAAAATCACAAGCTTTATGTGAGGCAATTGGTTCAGCACCTGGGGGAATTCTGCTGCTGATTACAATAAAATACAACTGGTCAGTTGATGGTTTTGCTGCACAAAAAGCAGAGGAGGTCCTGACGAACTTGGAGAAATCTCCAAATAATGTCAAGCTTATGGCAGAAAACGGACTCTTGGAACCCCTTCTAAATCACCTTATAAAAGGTATTTGAAATTTAGATGTTGTTTTTGGGAAACATAAAAGGTATTTGGACCATCTTTTCCCAACAATTAGACCACAAATGGTAAGTAGAATTTCAATGCTCATTAAGAAACACTCCTAATGTGAAAATAATAAAAAAGAACAGTTCCGTTTAATTAAGACACAAGGATGCTGAAATCTATGTTTCCCAAAAACAACATCTGAATTCAATAAATGGACAGGTTCTGAAGAAATGAAAATGGAGATGGGAAGCGTCCTTGGCGAAATTGTTCTCGGACATGAGAGCAAAATCCAAGTGGCTGAAAGGGCTTCTCCTGTTCTAATTGAAATGGTGCACAATGGAAACACTCTAACAAGAAAAGCAGCATTCAAAGCATTGGTGCAGCTATCCTCTTACCACCACACAGCCAAGACACTTGTAGAAGCTGGAATTATGAAGATCATGATTGAGGAAATGTTCACAAGGAAAATTTACAATGAACCAATGAATTCAAAAAATGAGTCCGCCGCAATACTGGCAAACATACTTGAGTGTGGACTTGATCCGGAGACCCTTCAAGTAAACAGTCGAGGGAGGGCAATGGGTTCAGATTATGTCATCTACAACATCATCTACATGCTCAAGAACTCAACGCCAGATGAACTTAATGTCAATCTAATCAGAATCATCCTATGCCTAACAAAGTCCCCAAAATCAACAGCAATGGTTGTGTCTGCGGTCAAAGAGACAGAAGCAAGCCATACACTAGCAGAATTCATCAACAATCCACACGAAAAACTTGGAGTGGCATCTCTAAAACTACTCATTAGTCTCTCACCCTGCATGGGCCATACAATAGCTGACAGACTTTGCAAAACTAGCGGCCTACCACAGAATCTAATCCAAAAACCCAGCCAAATCAGCAGAATTACAGAGAAGCAGGCACTTTCTGCAAACCTCCTAGCAAAACTCCCCCACCAGAATCTATCACTCAATCTAGCTCTTCTCAGCACGAACTTGGTGCCCTCAATCCTACAAGTAGTCAGTCATATCCAAAGAATTGGAATGAGCACAAGCAGATATACAAGTTCTTACTTTGAAGGTTTAGTGGGCATTCTTGTTAGATTCACAACTACACTATATGAACCCCAGATAGTGTTTCTGGCAAGAAACTACAACTTCACATCGGTGTTCACAGAATTGCTCATAAAAACATCAACTGATGAAGTTCAGAGGTTATCAGCTATTGGGCTGGAGAATCTATCATCACAATCAGTAAATCTGTCAAAACCACCGGAGATTATCAAAAGAAAAAAGTTCATGAAACTTTTCTACCTACCCAAATTTCTGACTTCAGGGAAGAAGAAGAAAATCCAAGTATGTCCAGTTCATGGAGGATCTTGCTCTTCACAGTACACATTTTGCTTAGTTGATGCAAATGCAGTGGAGAGATTGTTGGCTTGTTTGGAAAATGAAAATGCAGAAGTGGTTGAAGCTGCATTGTCTGCAATAAGCACTTTGTTAGATGATAAAGTGGATTTAAACAACAGTGTAAGCTTATTGAGTGGAGTGAATGCAATTCCTCTGATTTTGAATATATTGAGAGAGCACAGACAAGAGGGCTTGTGGAAAAAATCATTTTGGGTGATCGAGAGGTTCTTGATGAAAGGAGGAGATAGGTCGATAACAGATATATCACAAGATGGGTCCTTGCGTTCAACATTGGTGAGTGCTATACACAATGGGGATCAAAATACAAGATTGATGGCAGAGAAGATATTGAGACATTTGAATCGAGTGCCCAACCATACCTTGTAAATTCTCACTCATCATGTCTACTACGTAATTGAAAGAGTCTTGTAATCTGAACCTGTTTACCTGTTTGTCTTCCAAATATGAATTGGCTTGTCATTTACCCAGGAATGGGAATGCGGAGCTCAAAAAAGAAAGAAGAATCAGAGAACATCATAAGCTTTAAAATTTGTCCCTCGGGGGGGGGGGGGGGGGGGGGACAGCTCAAGCGGCAGAACCCCCACTTCCATTCTCCCTTGCATCTGATCTTCTTGTACTAAAAAAATAATAATAATAAGCTTTAAAATTTGTAGCCCAATCATGAGATTATGCAAAAGGTCCAAGCCCAGAAAAGCACCCAACCAAAAGGCCCAATTTAGATTGGCAAAGGCTTCCCATGCCACTCCCACTATTTTGGCTTTTAGCTGGGCGAGCTGGGTTTTGTTTTCAGCAAGTTGGAAACCAAACCATTGCCCAAGTATTAGGGAGCATACCCTACCATCAACAAGGCATATGCAATTTTGCGAAAGAAGAGGCCACCTCATTGTGCCGTCCTGTCAATACTCAAGTCCAAAATAGATGTGCCAAATTTTCAAACTAGCAAAGATGCTCTTGACGAGCAAGATGAACCACAACTGGATTGCGAACAAAACCAAATTTGGTTCAGCCTGAAAATAATAGTCAGATTTTCTATTTAGTTGGTGTATATCTTTTTTTTTCCCCTCAAAAAAGGTGCTGGTCATGGCTGACCAGGCCAGCAATGACCTCACTAAAATCTTATCTCCTGCAAGGCATAGAAATCAATCTCGAACAAATATCCATTTCAACTTGGATTTTGATCCTGACTTTGTAATATAACATATTTTAATACAATAATTAAGTTGCTCATATCACTAATTTGATTTTTATGGTTAAGTAAGGTTTAAATTAATTAAATCTAACCTCACCATTAGAGCACGTAAGATTTTTTCATTGGGTGCTTTATGATTTCCTGATTCAGGGTTAAAAGGCAATTTATCAGTGAATGTAACAATCCATCAATATATAAAAGGCATATATTTACAATGCTTCAAGAAACATAGTCTTATGCCTTCAATATATCTAACAGATTCTTCTCATAAAAGGGATGCCCTCAATATCTCTTTTTCTTTTTTATTCTTCTCTTTTACCGGCAATGTTCTAAATATCTGTACATTAAATGGAAAACGAGGGAGGAATTAAATGAATGACTAAAAATTTCCACACAATAACAAATCTGTTGAAACTTAACAGTGACGACATACAACAGAGAATTAAATCATCCGCCACATCACTGGGATTGTCAATATAAGATTTTTTTTTTTTTTTTTTTATAATTTATGTAATTCACTATATTAAAGATTTAGGTTGTTCAACATATGCCATCATTACTTGGACCAAGTCAAACAGGTTCTTATGCATAGCTGGGGCTCAGTCCAGAAAAGAGGCTTTTTATTTGGACAGTTCGCTTCTTCGTGAGAGAATGGGCTCATTTTCAATGGAGGATTTTGTTGGGGAGGGAATTCTAAAAGGACTGCTTCCGAAGCTATTAGAAGAAGGCTGGGATGATGTGCCAACATTGAAGATCATGAGAGCAGAAGACAGGGATGCAATAAACATGACTCAACAGCAAAAGGTTTTTTCTAATCCATCTGAATGAATGATTTCAAATCCCATAAATCTTCCAAAACCAGGTTCCTTTGATCATCTGTGTTTAATAGGATTTTTTTTCATCTGTTGTTGATCATCTGCTGTTACGAAATTCATTAAGGGACACAAATATATGATCAACGATATTCATAATCCCAGGCTTCTACTTAATAAAGATATTTAAACTGATACAATTAAACAAGATACTGATTTTGATAGTTTCATTCCAAGATCCTGGGGGATAGGTATTTATGAATGAAGAATAATTGACAGTAATCAAAACTTCTGAATTACTAAAATCAGGAATCTATATTAAACTCCTCTGTTCTTCTCTAGGATGCGCTGGAAATCAGGGCATACCTGCATGATCGTGCTCTGATGCAGTATGCAGACAAGCTAGAGGCCTCTGGCAAAGGTGTCCCAGAGCTTCTTGGCTTAAGTGCCGCAGATCTTTCATCTCAGTTTGGCATGAAGAGAGGCCACATAGCCCGTTTCACAGACAGATCCAGTTCATGTGCAGAAGATTCTTTGCTAGCTTCATATGCTGGTCCAGTAGGGAGAGTTACCGCAGCATCAAGAGGTGACAGTTTGTATAACAGTCAGCACAGCTCTCTCAGCCCCACAAAGATGCAAAGCATGAACCGATCACCTAAGCAGATCAATTCTAATAATGAAAAAGCACTTGAGCAATCAGTGGCTCAGTTTAGGATTCAGGATGGTCATATCTTCAGGGGAATTGTTGCTGCTGAGCCTGCAGAGGCCCGAGTCTGTGGCTGTGTCCAACCTCCTCCCATAGTTGAGGATGTTGCACCTCACTCAGTCATAGAAAACATCTCTGTGCAGAAATTAACCCCAGAATATAAGCTTGGGATGGAACGTCTGGTGAAGACTAAAACACCTCCGATGAAGGCTTCCGAACTATGGCGTGATAAACCAGCTGTTCTCCTCTGCATACGACGCCCAGGGTAAACTTCTGGATTTCCACCTAAAATTCACTTGTGCATTGTCATATGTTGCCACTGAAAGTCAGATTGACAAAAAAATGCCCAAATGTGTTAACTTCTAATTGGAAAAAGAAAGGAATAAAATCATAAAAGTATACCCAAAGCAGAATTTTCAAAGTAAGATACTAGTCCTAAATTGCTATCCTCTTTCAACCTGTTAATAGCTTAGTCCAACACCAATAGTAAACTAATGAATTGGCATTTATACTCTGTTTCTTCTATGCATGGAAAAACAGGTGTATCATGTGCAGAGCGGAGGCTTACCAGTTATATACAAAAAAAACTATATTTGATGCACTTGGAATCCAATTATTTGCAGTTCTTCATGAGCACATTGAGTCAGAGGTATTTAACTCGCTTGGTCTTTCTGCTCTTTCAAACAACTCTATAAATATACTTCTATTTGTTTCAGGTGAAAGACTTTTGGCCTCGTTATTGGGGTGGTGTCATACTCTTTGACCAGGGTATGGGATTCTTCAAAGCTTTGGGTGGAGGAAAGTTGCTGAAGGACAAGTTCTTAACAGGATTTGTGTTCAATTCGCGTGCTCTTGCAAACTACAAGCGTGCAAAGGCTATGGGACATGAGCAAAACTTCAAGGGGGAGGGTGAAATTAAGGGTGGACTTTTCGTTGTTGACAGTGGAAAGAGTGGTGTAGCTTACCAGTTTATTGAGAGAAATTTCGGCGATTGGGCACCTGTTGCAGAGGTTATTGAAATATGCTCCCGCTTGCAGGTGATTTTCATGGTCTTCTATAATTCCAACTACTGCTGCTGTCAAGGAGCTTTATGACTAAGATAACTGTTCTTAAACTTTTTTGCAGAAACAGAAACAAGGTCAAGCAGATTCTATTGGCACTTCTCATGAATCGGGATGAAATTTCTGGTCTTCAACATGGGCTTCTTAAGATTCATTCTGTGTTATTTACTCTTCCTTCTTTGGAGCATACAATAGTAAAGGCATTTGTAACTTTCTAAGGTTAGATCTTGTTTGGTCATCCCTGTAGGAATTGTGTCAAGAATGGCTATGTAAGTTTTAACTTCTCTATTCTATTCATTTCTTTAAAGAGATTCGATTCTCTGATGTTCATATCCAACGTATTTGCCTGTTCATCTAATTGAAGTGCATGGCATGCAACTTTAAGGGAAAAATATCCACATTACCAGACATGATACCATGCATAATGCAACAAAGATCAGTCCTAGCTGTCTAAGGCTTTTCTCGATCACTATTGCTCAACAAGCATCCATCACATTTTCCATGAAAACTTATACATAAAAAAACCCTAAGTTTGATGCAGAGAGGTCAGTTTGACACATAAAAACTTAGTGTATAACAAAAATAGTTTATAATGTTGAGAAAATTGGATCCAAACAACCTCTCTAAAACATTATCCAAAATGATGAATGGTTCTACAAAGAATTTACCTAAACTGAGTACGTAATATCAGCCATACAAACCAGCATAAAACTGGAAACAAATGGTTTAAAAATATCACCTCTTTCAATTGTAGTTTATAGAAGCCCTCTGAACAAAAAAATTATGCCAGGTCTGTTTTGCCTTTTCCTTCCAAGTAAACCGATCAGTGGACACACTCGGCCACCTCATGAAAATGCCAACAGTTCTCCGATAATTGTTGTAATGCTTCTAACTTTTCTCCACAATTGAAATATTAGCTCTGTTTAGATCCCGAATATGTTTAACTATGGATGAGAAAATGCCTTCTGATTACCATGAACATGTTTCCCACCAGAAAATCATCCTTAAATGATTTTTGGAAAACCTCACCACAGCATGAGTGTAGTGGCTTCATGTGTTTTTGAAGACACGCTGTGTCCCGTAACACAGTTATGGTAATACCCTTTGGAATAATTTTGGACAAACTGAATTGTGTCACCAGAAATCTCCACATGAACATATTCCATCTTTAAACAAATGGAACCTGACTAAATCTCTTACTACAATATCTCTCTGGGTGATCTTAGAAATGAACTTAGTGGCAGTATGGCAATCCCCACAGACCCTAAGATTCTTCATTACTCTTATGGGTTGCCCAGGAGGAATAAAAATCAAGCCAAATGATATTGCAAGCTTCTCACTGTAGTGGTTGAGCATTTTGATCTTCCGTGTCTCATCAACATCATGAAGAACAGAAGTCATATCAGGGACATAACCCTCGTCCAACATTTTGAAATATAGTTTTTCGACCTCAGAATATATCATATCTGAATAAGGGCTAGATCGATCATCAGACAAGAATATATGTACTTTGTTCTTATACTTAATCCAACTCTATCCAGGCTCCTTTTTTATTCCCTTGGCTCTCATACCTCGTCCAAGATGAGCCTAACCATCCCAATGCCCTTTAGCAGCATAGATACTTGCAAGCAAGACATAGCTTGCAGGATTTTCCGGCTCTAGTTGCAGTAAAGAATCAGCTGCCCATTCACCTATTTCTAGGTTTCCATGAACTTTACAAGAACTCAGCTGGGTAGCCCAGCCTATCGCATCTGGTTGCTGAGGCATCTTTTCTATGAAACTTCTTGCTTCTTCTAGCCTCCCTGCTCGACTAAAAAGATAAATCATACAAGTGTAGTGATCACGAATTGGCACAATTCTGTGTTCTTTAACCATGCATTGAATTGAAATACTTGCGACTGTCCTCCACGAGTCCTGCTCTACTGCAAGCAGAACACCAATAAAAGTAACTCCATCAGGTTTCAGACCATGGGCCAACATCCTCTCAAACAGATCAATTGTCTCACGAGCTTTCCAAAACTGGGCATACCCTGAAACTAGTGCAGTCCAAGAGACTTCGTCTGTAGTTTTCATCTCATTGAATAATTTATGGGATTCCTTGATGCTTCCACATTTACCATACAAGGTAATGACTGCATTGGAAACTGTAATAAACGAAATTAGCCCATGAGTTAAGGCTTGGCCATGGGACTGGGAACCTTCTTCTAAGCTGGCTAGATTAGCACAAGAGCTGATCACACTCCCCATGGTAAAATCATCAGGTAGAATCCCATTTATTAGCATCTCAGAATATATCTTAACAGCTTCTATACTAAATCCATTCTGACCATAGCCTACTAGCATTGCAGTCCAGGTCACAATATTCCTTTTGGTCATCCCCTTAAATAGTCTCCGCATATTTTATGTTCCTGCACTTGCAGTACATATCAACAAAAGCACTACCAGCAAATACATTATCTGCATAATCAGACCTAATTATATAAGAATGGATCTGCTTCCCTTCTTTTAGGGCCACAAGTCCTCCACAAGCAGTCAACACACCGCCAAAAGTATTCTGATCAATAGAGAATTCTTCCATACCATCAAAAACCATCTTTGCATCATGAACTAAACCAGCTTTGCAATACATATCCACCAAAGGACTACCCACAAACACATAAGAACCAAAACCGAATTTCACTATCTGCCCATGAATTTGCTTACCCACATTAACACAACCCCGATTAGACGACAATATAAGCATCGTAGAAAACGTAATCCGATTCAAATTCACCGCCCCGCCTATCAACATCAACTTATACACCTTCACCGCATCAGCAAACCTCCCAATACTGGAATAACCCGAAATGGATTGTTGAGTTTTGCATAAGTGGTTATAAGATTGTTGAGGAGAAATGTTTCTGGGTTTGTGATGGTTTTGAGAATAAGGCAGTGGAGCTTCTTGACTTGGGTTTGGCTCCAGCAAAGTTTCAGCAATGACGGGAGGTGGTTGGAAGAAGAAGCCATGACATGACGTTGATTTTGAACCGATGGTTTGGCGGGAATCTGTAACTTCAATAATGGAGTTTTCGTGTCGGTTGAGGACAGACCAACTTTTCATCATACGAATTTTAGACCTCTTTTCGGCCATTCGAAGAAAGTTTTGCTAGTTTTAATTATGATATATTGATAATTCTAGTTTTTTTTTTCCAAAAATATTGATAATAATAATTTTAAAAAAAATTATTATTAAAACTAGACAACTCAAATGAGTTTTGAGTTAAATGGAATAAATATTTACAATGTAATCCACAAAAATATTTTTTAGATTGATTAATAAAATTAGAATCAAATTAATCAAATCAGATTAAATCTATTTATATTATAAATTGGTCAAAATATATTTATGTGAACGGTTACATAAGCATTTAATCTATTTATTCACAGAATCATTTGACCCATCTAATGTTATTTACTTTTTTATTTTAATTAAAAATTATATTAATTATAATTAAAATAATTAAAATAATAAAAAAAAGCAATAACTAAGGCAATTGAGATTTTTTGAGATAGAACCCACCATTTGTAAAAAGCATTAGGTCTTTTCTTTCGGTCTCCCTTTGCCAGTGAACTTGCGTTGAAACTTAGGGTAAGTGGCAAATATTTTACAATTAAGATTAAGCTTCCTTTTTTTTTTTTTTTGGTATAATGAGATACAATCAAGCAGGTTCGAACTAGCTAAGGAAGGATGAAAGTGGGAAGGATGAAAGTGGGAAGACTCTACCGTTTGAACTTTTCCTGAGGGACATAAAGCTTCTAATTAAAAAACTACTTTTGCGAGTATACTAAAGATTTTTAAGGTATTTTGATTGTCTGATGATTCAAAAGAAACTATAACAGATTTATGTTAAAAATAATAATTATGATTCAATTTAAAAATTTATCAATAAAAATGGAGTAAGAACACCCTTCACTGCCTTCCACCATTTTTTTACTCTAGACAATAAAGAAAAGAAAAGGTCTTCACTACCTTCCACCATTTTTTACTCTAGACAGTAAAGAAAAGAAAAGGTCCCCGCCGGACAACCTAGTAGTCAGAGTCCCCTTCCTCTAGCGTGATAATCTCAGATTTGAATCTTTATTTTACAAAAGAAAAATAATAATAATAAATAAAAGAAAAGAAAAGGGGCTCACTTTTTAATGGAAAAATGTTCATAATTTCTGCAATGTCAGAGAAAATAGAGGGAAGTAAATTGCAGTTTTAGGCAAATAGTCACAGATTTGGTCTAGGTGTTAAATTACGGGGTAAAGGTCTAATCTCTCTTTTGCAAATTATTGTTATCTATTAAGCATTTTCTATTAAAATCACGAGTTTAAGAATAATTCCCTCTGCAGATTCTGTGCAAGTAACTGCCAACGAGTTACTTGAGAGTTCAGACAGCAAACTTGCTAAAGATGTTTCCAATGTTTTTACAAAGTTTAAGGCCGTAGGAATTTTATGAGATCCAGAGCATCCTCTTGGAAAGCACAGTTGAGATTCGTATTGCTTCTGTCTTTAACTTTGGATGCTGAATTTTGGCTGTCCATGTCTCAGAGAATCTTTTCTGCATTACTTGGAATTAAACAACATCCAAGTGCTTGACAAATAGTTGAAACTTGAGGTAAAAATGTATACTTACAAAGGTAAACGAATATCATTTCATTTTTGTCAATACATGATCATCATTCATCGCATACAAGTTTCTAATTCCTTCCCCAAGTTGAATGCAACAAGAACAATCACCTTCACCCTCACCCTCTTGTCAAGTACTACTTGAAAATACATTTCCGCAGATGATCAATTCCTCCTGTGAAACTAAAATAGCAAGTCTCAAGTCATGACTTTTATCGGATTTGCTTTTTCTAGGTACTCACAGAGTACAGGGAGAAGATCAATATGACAACCTTCTTTTTTGAGATCCAAATGGCAGAAGCGAATCTTCTCTGAACAAGGCCTTGACAATGAGCGGGGAAAGGACAGAATTTTTTGAAGGAAGAATGCGGGTAAAAACCTAATCAAAGTTCAACTTTCATATGTCCCATTGGCAGTGAACCTGAAAATAGTGGAGGCCAGTTATTATAGTTAGGTCAAGAAACACAAGTTAATCAAGTCGAGGGTTTTGGTTAAAACAGCTTATACCACTTAGTTCTTGGCTACTGAAAGGCATGCTGGCACCAAAGCTCATCTGGACAACATTGTTAAGCTCATCATCCCACATATTTGGAAGCTGTAACAATATAATAAGTAATATAAATCCTTGGTACCCCAAAGCTTGTGAAAACCAAGAATTGACTCATGGCACAATCATTAGTTTCAGACCTAATCTAGAGTCACGTGGTCCATTTAAATTTGATTGCAACTTGCAAGATATGAGGCCAATTTTCTAGAAGTTGAAACTAGGCTCTCCTCAAATGCATCGGTATGAGGCTTCATCATTCTGTTTGCAAAGATTAGCCATCTTTCTACATAAAGCTTGTTGATTAACACTTTACGCAAGTGAAAAGTGATGATGGGAAAATGTGTTCCTAGCGTTAAGGAGACAAGAAGAGAAGGGTCATCATTAACCTCATGAATGAGAGTGTACCTGAGACTTGGGCTCCTTAAATCCTCCGCCTGGAGCAGTCAATTGGGAGCTAATGGTTCTTCGTAGTGCATCTGAAGAGTTTCCCAAGCCAGATAGCCCCTGTTGAATGAGTCCTGATTGAGGAGGTTGAAGCAGACCTGGATAAGGCATGGCCATATCCCGGGTGAACCCAAGAGTTGAAGGACCAGCCTGTGACTGAAGGATCTATCATAAATTACAAGTAGCACAGGAATCAGAACAAATGCCAACACTCGATCTCAATTGCAATTTTCCCGCATAGCAAGCATGTCCCACTTACATCTTTAGTAAGTAGACCTTCAATGTTAAAGTCCAGTCGCGGATTGACAGTAGCAAGTTTCATTGACAAGAACTGGAAAACAGTAATGTGTTGTACCAGAGTTATTATTTTATTAAAAACACATAAATGAAGCCACTGATAAATGAAGCCCCAAATGTATATCTCTGGAATTCTGATTAAACATAAATGTTACAGAAGGCTTAATTGATTAATGACATTGACTAACATACCTCAACCTGTCGTTGCAGTGATTGCACGTAATTAATAATTTCATCCAGCATGACAGCCTTGCCTGTTACCTACAAAAAGTGCTAATTGAAGTAATAACCTAGAATAATAAATTCAATTGTAGCCATAATTCAGACAATCCTTCACCAATCTGGTGTAATGAACCAACCTTGCTGCAGCCAGGTACAAGGTCTTGAAGAAACTTCATTCTTTCACTGATTTTCTCCCTTCTTACCTGTCATTTAAGACATCCAAAAATCAATAAATATACATACATAAAATAGAAACAAAACCAGAGGTGAATAAACCTACTCTTTCCGCAAGACTGTGACTGTTTGTAGCCTGGCCTCTTCTTGCTCTGACATGAATATAATCTTCCTTGGGATTTTCTGAAGTCTGATACCCCTGTTTTCCATTCTTTCCATTATGTTTATTAGCAGTTGAAGTTGGATTTTGATCTCCCTTTGGTTGAATTTCAGAGTTCTCCTTTGCAGGCTCACCGGGTTGCTCAGGAACTCCCTTGATATGGTCAAGCTCAGTACCCTGCAGTAGCCAATTGACATTATTGATAGAAACGAGTTTTTAACACCATCCACATACACACATAAAAATTTTCAGTGTAGAAATCTTTCTAACCTGACCACCCCGTTTCCTTTTCTTCAAGCCAATTCCCTTATTAGGGGATCGTTGCCCACCAGCACAATCTAAGATAGATGCCTCTTCTTCAGCACCACCACCGCTAAATTCTGCCTCGTCAGACTCATTCCCAGAAACTCCTACCCCTTTCTTTGCTTCATCATGAGACCTCCTAGAACTCTCATTCTTCTGTGGGTTACCTTCTATTGCCACGTGGTCAACAGACATCGAAACAGTGTGAGAACCCCCAACTGCGCCCTGTTCAATCCTCTGAGATTGCTCCTCTGCCAAAAATCTATTGTCTCCTAAAATTTCTTGTGGACTAGACATCATCCTTGCACCCCTAGCGTATGGACTAATTGAATCTGGCATATTAATGGGGTTCATTATGTCACTGAAATTCCCACTATTGAAGCAGGAAAACCTGGCAGCTCGCTCAATGAAAGCAGAATCAGCTGGGAATTGGGACAAGCTCTGCGGGAGCATAGCTGCAGCAGACGGTAAGAATATGCCTTCTTTTATCATTGTGCCTTGTGGATTCCACCCTTGATCAAGATTTTTCTCAATACCTGCTCTAAAAAAGCCGGGAAGACCTTTTCTAAATCCTAGTGCACTTGAATTGCTTGCAGTAGTCTGCACATTCATATCACAAAAACCCAGAGTATTTTGATTTGTGGGCTGCTCCCAAAGACTTGGGCAAAACGACTCAACCATGGAAGCAGACGAGCAGGAAGAAGAACCTACAAGATCTTCTTTGCAAACGCTCATGGAATTTCCAGTGGGAACTAAACCCGTCGATGTATTGGCAAGATTTGCACTTTCAAAACGCCAATCCAAGGATATGCCACTAGGATGAAAGTTTGAAGGATCTTGACTACTTTTTTCAAGCTCAAACTTATCCTTGTCATCCAAATCCATCTTTTTTCTTTTTGTGGAAAAGAAAAAATTGGAAGCTCGCTCTACCTTGCTTTGTGTAACCAATAACAAGCTACAGATGCTGAACACGAGAAAATAAACTATAAATTTACCCTCCAACAAAACCCTAAATGCTCACAGCATGAACAAAGCAACGGAATACCTAATTCCTTCCATTTCAAAAGCACCATTAATTTCGACTTTCAAAAACTACCAGAAATTCATAGTACAATTTCATCAAGTGAAACTTGGTGGGAACAATTTCATTTAAATCCCAATTCACAGAAACAATATTTCAGTCAATCAAGCACCGGTACAAGAGGTAATAAAGGAAAATAATGAACGACCCACTTCAATAAATGAGCTGAAAATTCCAAACCAACATTAAAGCCGAAGACAGGTACCTAAAATATGTATCAAAAATCAAACTACCACTATTTCCAAAGCCTAATACAGAACTGGAACTCAAAAACCCAAAAGAAGAAATTGAGACAACAAGTACCCAGCACAAAATAAAATAAAACACCTCAAAACCCACCAAGACAGATAATAAAGAAACCCCAGAAAATTAAAAGGGTAAAAAATATTAGATATTGATTTCAGGAGCATAAATAAGCCATTCAAAACCCTGCAGTTAAAACCCTAGTCAGAAAGACCCACTAGCTCTGAAACAGAGAAAGACCCAAACTAAAAGTGGGTTAGAAGAGAAAGATACCCATTTCAGATTCCGTGCTACTTTTGGTACTCTGTCCTCCATTTTTCAAAAATACACGAGCCTTTATTCAATTTTGGGCCTCTGTTCAAACAAATTCAAACCAACCAAACCCCTCAGAAGAACCTGCTATATACCTGCCATATAAGGAGAGAGAGAGAGAGAATGGGGTTTGGGAAGTGAAAGAAAGGGGTAATAGCAAAAGCCCTGCATTTATACCCACGCCTGCATCAAAAAGAGAGCTCTTGATGATTAACCACCGCCACTGCTACTGTATTTTTATAATTTGCCTCAAACCGTTAAAAATTACTCTAAAGTTTTCTTTAATATTTATTTTTTATTTTTTATTTTTTTAACGGAGATTTGAATCTACGTAGAAAACATACCACTTAAACCGAAACTCATTGATATTTATATTTATAATTACGCGGTAACGGGTTCCTGGTTGTTTTTCCTTAATATTTATTTCATTTTACCGACTTTAGTAAATTATTAATTTTTTATTAAATTTAATATAGACTGATTACTTGTTATTCAGATCTAGCAAATCACATCAACGTTTTGCTTAGTTGGTCAGGGCCACCACTACCTTTAAATAAGTACTTGATTTCACTTAGAAAAAAAAAAAATATCTTTTAAAAATTTAATATAAAATTAAATTTAATTAAATTTAAAATAATTATGCTTTATAAAAAAAATAAATGATTAATAAAATGTTTTCAGAACTTTTCCTTACGAAATTGAATCAGAGGTTTAAAAGACAAAGAGAGAGTTAAATTTTAATTTTTTAGCTATTTAATTCATTTTATATTATTTTAATGACTTTACTTAAGTGATAATTGAAAGCAGGTTGAGCGAGCAACTGGCAATGCCAACACTTCATTGGGCATTTCCTTTTGCAATTGTCCTTTGTTACATCTTAGGAAGTGTGCTTTAGGGCAAAAATGAACTTTCTTTATATGGGTTTTGTTGTTTTTGGTCAAAAACCCATTCGTCTTTAAATTTTATTTTTCCTTTTTGATAATTTTAATGTCAGGATTGAAAAAAAATAAAAATAAAAACCTAAAAAGTAAAGTATAGGGTCATTTGGGTGCTCTGATAACTTAAATAGGTTATAATGTATGGATCAATGATGTATGGATCTAATAACAAGATATTAGAATTCCTTAATCAATATTTTAAATTCAAATCTTAAAATAAAAAAGATATTGATAGAATTAACTTTTAAATTAAGATTCATAGCTATTTAAATCATATTCATCGATCTTTTCGATATCTATGATCAATTGTGAATTAAAAAAAAAACACAAAATTTCAAAGCAATAATGTGGTCGGTTGGATGTAAATGGGAAAGCTTCCAAAAGCTTAGCTAGCAAAATTAGACTTGGGGGTTCTCGCTTGCCTCCAATGTGTTCGTGAAATTTGAATTTTGTTGCTGTCCTTAGGAGTCGTAGGTAATGGTAGAAACAATTATAGTGCTTAGACAACGAAGTACAATGTAGGGTGACATAGGTTAGATGAATTCGGTGCCTTAGGACGGCTGTTTCTCACTTTTACCCTTTTTTTTTTATTGGATTCTATTTATTTATATCTAAAAAAAATAGAATAAATCTCTTTTTAGTTTAATTTATTTTTCAGAAATTATAAATAAATAAATAAAACTGTATCCAAGTGAATTAATTTAATTAATAAAAATTTTAAGATAAAATCATATCAAACATATGATGGAATTATAATTCCGCCGACAAGATAGTTTGGAGGTGCATGGTGTTTGTAGTTGCAAACCTATTGTCTTTTGTTTTTTTTTATACTAACTCTCTATTCATGAGATCATGAATTTAAGTATCGATTAAAGAAAATCTTTTACAAAAATACACCATAAATATTTCAGTTATATTTCATCTCGTTAGTATTTTAATAGAATTTTGATGTCATATCTTAAAATCAATATTCATAACTAAAATAAAAATATTCAAATTAAAAAATTACGACGGAGAGCATAGCAACATTGGTTGTTTCTTGCCTCCCTTTCTTATAGATCAAAAAATAATTATTCCCGATCTGAAATTTACTGAAAAAATAAGAAATATATATGTTTTTCCCTTTTAGGATTAAAAGTATTCGACTCACAAAATATAGACTAACGCATAAAAAAAAATAGGATAGAAAAAGGGTGAGCGTATATATAAATATAGACCGATGCATGTGAAATTTAATTCTGTTTTTCAATTTTATCCTCAATGCAATTGTAATTTATATTTTTCTTTTTCCCTCGGACGTTTATCTTCTTTTATACAAAATCCATGCAAACAAAATGAGAATCCCATTTCATAAAATAGAGAAAAAAAGCTCTTTTAAAGTAAATGTAGACAGTCCTAAACTATCTTGTGGACTAGTGAAAGTGGCATTATAGAGGAACACAATTGCAACTTGGGTAATTAGACGTGGTAAAAAGCCTGACACATCTTAACCTAAAGCAAGAAAATCTGAAATGGGTTTTCTAATTTTACTTTTAATGGTTTTTACTCTGCAAGCAAATGAGATCACGAGGGGGGGGGGGGAATAAAATTTTTGGTACAAATGTGACAGGCCTTGGCAGCCCATGAAGCAGAAAGGAACCTATCGATTACAATTTCTCTTTTCCCACATTTATATTTCACTGTCCTCTTAACTTTCCTACGGGGGAGGGTTTGTACCCTGTACCTTGGTTTTGGTTTTTTTTTTTTTTTTTTTTTTTTTTTTTAAGTTAGAGCTAGAATAAATGTAGCGGGTGCTTTTCTTTTCCTTTCCTTTCCAAAAACTTTAAGGTCCAATGACAATTCGTTTCCCTGACAAAATGTTGTTTCTTGGGCAAAGTTCCAAGCTTTGCTCTAGGAACCTTTTAATGGAGAGAGAGAGAGATGTAATTGTTTGACCATGAGCAATGAATGGATGCAAAAGAGGCACTTTTTCCCCATGAAATATCAGAAAGTAGTGTAATTAACAATCCATTGAAGTAAGTATAAGAAGATTAACTTAGGAAAAATAATGAACATGAAAGTAATTTTTCATGTCTACTTGCCTTAAATTATTAATAGGATAAAATATATATCTTTCAGAAAATAAATGGAGCCCACCTTTTATTATATATATATATATATATATATATATATACATATATGAGAAAAGGGTAGCCAATGCTTGTTACGGTGATCTAAATTACCTGGATTTGCTGGGTAGCCAGACCAGCTCTTGCCAGTCAGAGTCAAATATTCTGCTGTGAGGATCATTCAATTGTGGTTGGTGAGAAGGTTTCTAATTAATTCCCCTCCCAAAAAGTATTCAAATCTAGCGGCTTAGATCGGTATTTTCATTCTCAGAGTCGACCATCTGTTTTGGAACTGTTCATCAATACACTCAAGTATTATTTATTATCTCAATACACTCGAGTATTATTTATTATCTCATTTTTTTTTAAAAAAAAAAGAGATCATCTGATTAAAATAAATTTAGTATATTATTCCTTAAAATTAGTACTACCTGTAGATTTGTTTACTACATAGTTTTATGTTTTGTTTAACAATCCTATACGTTGATGGACTGTCTTTCTCCCTTTCTTTCATGTCATTATTAGTTGGCATTGGGACTTGTACTCACACAGACCTAAGTTTTAGAATAATGGAATCTCTTCCACGATTTTTATTTCTTAAAAAAAGAAAATCCAATCTTTCCCATGAGCCTACCATGCCCAAATTCTAATGAATTACCCATGAAGCAAACTCTAATGAATTACCCATGAAAGAGGTAAAATGCTTTGTATTGATTGGGCTGGTTTTACTAGCAATTTTTAAGTACATAACAGAAAACAAAGGAAACCATGGTGTGTGCAGGCTTATCATTATTTTGCATTCTCACTCTCTTTTTTATTTTTTTTTGATTTTCATCACGATATCTAAACTCTATTTTATTAATCTGATTTAAGTATTGTAGAGTCCATTTTAAGAATTGATTTTTTTAAATTTTTTTTATCATTTTTAAAAATTAAACTTAAAATTTTTGATTAAAATATTAAAATATTTGATCACTCAATTTAAAAAAATTTAATTTTACTCTTCTCTCTCTTGTGCATGAATCCTGTACAAAATCCAAAGGAGAGAGAGAGAGAGAGAGTGAGGGGGCCAAAAGAGAAGACTAATGCAAGAAAACCCTACCATACCCAATAAGAAACGGGGATCAGATTTCCTTTGTACCCGATTTTGTGTTGGAAAACCCAAAATATTTTCTCGGTTGAAGTTTTTCAAAGTGAGTTTATGGGTCATTTAGTAAAAACACACTATAAAAAAAATATAATAAAAGTTCAAAATCTCATTTTTTTCTCTAATTATATAATAGGATATAATATTTTTAATGAATTAAAAGGAAAAAAGGGGTAGTATCGCAAATAGATATTTTTTAAAATATTAATAATCAAAATAACGAACATAAAGTGACTCTGATTCTTGTTAGTGATATGATATCAGATAATTTTATTTTGTGTGACTTAATTATCAATGAAATCAATATATCGATTTTTTTTTCTTTTTTGGGTTATTTACTTTTTTAATACATATAGTACTATTGTCCTTCAGGGATAACTCAAGCGGTGTAATTTTTTTATTTTCATCTTATTTTTCGATTTGATTTTATTTAGTTATATATTCTTATATTAAAAAAAAATACATATAGTACTACCGTGATACTAAATTATTTGTATAAATGTGAATCGGACAAAGTGAGAGTTGGATCATGGTTGGCATGGCGCTCCTTTTGGGAAAGCTAAAAATAAGCAACCAAATCACATCTGAAGCAACAGGTATGAGAGTTGGGGATTCGAGATCTCTTAACAAGTCCTTTATAATTTTTTAAGCATAATCAAAGACTGTATTTTGATCATTACTCTCTCTCTCTCTCTCTCTCTCTCTCTCTCCCCTCCCCCGCGACTGTGTCTGTGTGCATGCCCTGAAAAATCTTAATAAAGTGGGGCTTTGGTCTTGAACTTTAATCAATTAAGCTGAGCACGTTTGACACTTTAAATTATGACATTTTACTTATGTACTTGAAAAAGGGTTTTTAAAAATATGTGTATGTACTATTTTATTAGTGTGAATCTTCTGCAGACCTTTGATGTATGGCAACAAGAACTTCAAAAACTTTACATGCTTGGGTTTCAGTAATGATCAGATCAGGCCATTTGTTGGAGTTGGTTTAGACAACTTCTCTACGTAAATAAAAATAGAAGAAAAGAAAAAATCCCATTACATTTTCACCAGCCTTACTTGTCTTTTGAGTAATCAACTGTATTGTGTAATACCCGTTAAAAGGATTTACTTGGCGCACAAAATATTTCCCGACTAAATGCGGAGTAGAAAAATGACGGACGTATATATATGCTCAATAAAAAATATTTATTTAGTAGTAATTTTCCATTATATATACTACTAGAATTAGAGAATTGGAGCATGCGGTGGTAATTTGTATTTACTCTCAAACATTGTTACTCAAGCTTTCCTTAAAATCTAAAGCAATTATTCTACTGACTTGTATAATTTTCCTTGAAAGGTTTATAGCACACAAAAGGGTTATCCTAAGAAATTGAAGGGTAGAACAAGAGGAATGTCAGTTGGGTCTGCAAAGGGCAAGTTCTACTGATACTGGTTTTGGTGAATTTCATGTAAAATCACCATAGCATATCATGATGAGAAGTAATGTTGTTGAATCATGATTTTTCATTGCTTTTCATACTCCTTTTTCCTCACTTTTCTCGTTTCAAAGATGCCATGCCGAATATATGTGAGAATCTTACATTTAAACCTTTTCCTATTTTTTTCCTAATTGATAACTTACTGTTTTTCCTAATATGCAATGATGGGTTACTCTGAAAGTTGATTATAATGTAAGATATGGGACCCCTTAAGAGGAAAAGACTAGGATTTTAAAAAGAAAAAAAAAAAAGACTTTGGGTACCTTTTTTTCTCAAATTGTTTTTTATTTTATAAATCATCGGAAGATGTTCTGTAATTATTTTAGACCTAACTAAATCCAATTTGAATCGAATGGAATCACTTAATACAAAACTCTCTTATTATCTATTTTCTCTCTATCTAAAACATGAATCCAAGGTTGTCGAATTTTGTTTAAGTAGTATTTATGCTCAACAATTGGGCCAATTAGACATTGGTCCCAATTGTATAAATCTCTTTTAATCTATTTTATACTATGCCAAGAATTTTCTGAATAAAAAATAATCATTAAAATGACAAAACTTTTGTAGTTTCTTGAAGTAGAAATCTTTTATAATTGCATCTAATAATATTATATTATATTATTTATTGACTTTTTCATCAAAATATTATAATTCGAACGGTGGATGCATGTTAATCTATTACGGATGTTCTGTACAATCTTGTTGGAAGAATTTTCATTGAATTATTCGGGAAAAAAAAGGAAAAAGGAAGGAGGAAAGCCTGCAAAAAGCATGGCAAAAACATTTGTTTCCCTCTATGAATGCGACTGCCCCAAAAGATAAAACTTATAAGAGGGAGGTCTCATCTAAGGGCACTACTAAGAAATTGATTTGAAGTACAAGTAAATATAGAATCAAAATCAAACAACTGCGGTCAAAGGCAAAACTGTCGTAGGGTATGGTCTGAAGTTCTCTCGCCAGATTGGATTTGTGTCCTTCTTTCATTTTTTTTTCTCTTTTATGTCTAAAAAGATAGCTATAGAGAGTATATGTGAGTACTCATGTATTTTTTTTCATTATTATCGATATATCTCGATTCATATTTTAATTAATTCGATTCGAATGTTTGTGAAGTTTTATTTAAGAACAACTCTCTTAATATAATTTTTTTTTTATTTTTAAGTTTCAAACTTGAATTTGATTAAAGTAGAAGAATTCATGTATATGACATGCTAGTTATAGGACAGATGACCTCGAT
Source organism: Dillenia suffruticosa (assembly GCA_033439265.1). Classification (NCBI taxonomy): domain Eukaryota; kingdom Viridiplantae; phylum Streptophyta; class Magnoliopsida; order Dilleniales; family Dilleniaceae; genus Dillenia; species Dillenia suffruticosa. The sequence goes on from JAVTVX010000024.1 coordinate 5,651,720, forward strand.
TTATTTTAAGGGTTAATTTTATCGTATTTTATTTATAATATCTTTTAATTAAAATAAAATATAAAATTTGATAAATAAATACGTTTTATAAAAATAACCAATATTATTCTTATATTAATAATTTTTCATATTAAAAATTTCACTAACTTTCACCTTATCGTAATTTTTTTTTAAAAAAAATTATATAAAGCGTCTAATCATAGGTAGATTGATTTTTTTTTTTTTTTTGGATTTTTGTATCACCTTCTAATTCTCTCTCTCTCTCTCTCTCTAATAACATATCAATATAATCACATTAAAATCAACTAAATACGGTTTACACTTGATTGAATCCTTAAGCATATCCTACTAATTCTCTAATCATGTGCAATGCTATAGATATATAGGGTGTGTTCCAATAGTAGGTAGGTGTGTATAATTAATTTCTTAATCTTGAATGTCCCAAATAGTAGAGTCCTAGTTACTTGATGAGACTTGGCATGAACACACTTATATTATGAAAGGGAAGTAGAAGTTTCATGCACTGTCATGTGGGTAATGTATTAGATATTAGGGTTGGTTCAGATTTATGATGCATTGGTATAGAAATCATAGTCAGTATAGGTTTGGTCCCTGACAACGTTAGTCTATTACTTTTTCATTTCCAGGCAATAATTCACCTGAATTGCTTAGCTTTTTTAACAGCTCACACTTCTGTTTATGCTTGATTCCTGTATATGAATCCCAATCTACCCACTCCCATGGTTGTCTGATCATGTTCTTAGAAATTTATTTACAGTTATATTTAATTGAGTGAAAATTTTAAAAATTTGCTTTGTTTTGATTCTTGGGGGGATGATTACGCAAAATGCCAATTTGAGAGAGAGAGAGAGAGAGAGAGAGAGAGAGAGAGAGAGAGAGAGAGAGAGAGAGAGAGAGAGAGAGAGAGAGAGAGAGAGAGAGAGAGAGAGAGAGAGAGAGTTTGGTATCTATCACTCAAGCTCATATTTGCCAACAATCAACATCAATTAGGATCTTGGTACAGTAAAGCTGGGGTCCTTCAAAAAGTTGCACAATATGCTAAACTTCATTGACATTAAGTAAAAATTTTTAATATAACAAAATTTTTGTTGAAAACTAAGAAATCATACTTATTTTTTTATCGATTTTCAAATTATTTATGATAAAAAAAATTTAATCAATCACGTCAATACTATCAAAACAGCCAAATCTTTTCGATAAAAAATAATTTAATAGTATTATTAATATTGTAATAATATAAGTGATCAAATTCTTCTGATCAAAAAATAATTTTTAAAACAATTATAAAATATGAATTATATTTCTAACCTTAAAATTAAAATCGTGTGCCGTAAATCACTTGAAACTAAATTAACAATCATATGTTTTTGTCCAATCATCGATGTCCCGCCTAATCTAGAAAATGAAACCGGGCCCTTTAAAAATTAAAATTGACCTGACTTCACAAGGTTGGACAGCCACACAAGGAGTTTGTTAAACATCTTGTCATTTGATTTATATATGCTAAAGTAAATGGGTCATATGAAAGTGATTAATATCTTGGACTCCCATGGATATTATCTCTCAAAAAATCATTCTTCATCGACAATGAGATAAGTAATTGTATTACTTAATTAAGATCATAATTTTAATTCAGAATTTAGATATAAAGTCGATTATGTTAGGAGATTTCTACTTTTCTAATACATATCTCAATCAGATTGATTTAAATTAATTAAAATAAAACTCTAAACAGTATCAGACGATGGATCGAGTACAACAGGAAAAAAAATCCTTATTAAAAACGCCTTTTTGAGTCTTTTGGAACGAAGGTTGCTTGTCATTCTCATCGTAGGGAAAAAGGAGAGACACTCTATAAAGCACGTTTTTCAAACAAAAAACAAGACACTATAATTGTTAAAATGGAATATAATTGACTAATTATTATTATTAATTATTCTACTTTTGTTAATTTTGGAAAAGTACTGAATTAATAATTAAGAAATAGTATTTTTTTAATATTAAAATGTAGATTTTAAATTACTTCTATAAGGGTAAGCTTCTATTTATGGGGGTTTTTGAAGTGTCAAAGGGCAGAAGGGCTTTTGTTATTTTGTATTCCTTATTGGATTTTAATCGGGATATTATTTTTTTTGTTATACAAAAATTTAAATATTGAATTATAAGATTAAAAAAAAAGAATTATAACTATCAACTATCTCTCAGCATATCGAGACACCATTTTTATGGCTTTGGGAGGATAGTCATTAAAGGATTGAAAAGATAATTGTGAAAAAGATTATTTTGCATGTGATGAAAAGGTAGTAGGTAAATCATTTTCATGCAACACTTGCCATCCTCCAATTGTAGTTGATGATTACGGGAGCTTTCTTAAGTGTCATAAGTTACATGTGTTGTTTCCTAGAATGTTTTCCCTAAGAACTATAGATGAGTTTCTTTATTTGCCCAAATACTTATTTAACATTTTTTTTAATAATATTAAGAGACTCGAATTCAAGATCTCTTAAGAAAAAAAAAAAAAGGGAGAGCTAAAGCTCATTGACTTACTTTTTCAATATTGACGAAACAATTGATTTGTCTTTGCTTTTATCTTACTTCTTTTCATTTCTATTTTTGTATCGTGCCATAATAATTCCAAGAATACTCAATCAGATAAAAAATATAAAAAAGTTATTCGTATATCTTAGATTTATAGAATTGATTTGATTTTAAAAGTTCACTAAAAATACTCATTTTCTTTAAATCTAGATAAACATTATGACAAAATATTATATTTAAAATAATTTATTATAAGAGAAACAATCAAAAGATAAACAATTATAAATTGACAGTTAGTGTAATCAGTTACCTTTTTAGAGCAAACGGGTTCAAGTTCTAATAATAAATTTATTTAGTAATTGTATGAAGCGAAATTGCCTCTCGTTTTGTAACCGAGATTCTCGGGTTTGCTATGTATAGCATTTTTTAATCTTTTCTTTTAAAATCAACAACAAAAGGGCTTGTAGGTCTTACAGCTCAAGCGGTAGAATCTTTCCACTTCTATTTTTCTTTCCCTGATTCGAATTCACTTAATTGCATCTCATTGTCTTTAATTGAGTTAACATTGGGCTGAAGCTGGCCCACGTCTGCAACCTCAACAAGACGTGTCCAGGAAATTTGATTTGTATTAGGTTGGGCAAAGTTCAAAGTTGAATGGGTCCTAATCGGCCATTCCTCAGGCCCAGTAAACAAGCAAGTCTTTCCAAGGTTCAAGACATGGAAAATTCCAAAGTTTGAAGTTCGTTTTTTTTTTTTTTTTTTTTTTTTTCTTGGTTTTTTGGGTCACTTTTCTGGGTTGCCGCTTTTGCATATCGTTTTTCAAATCATCACCTTTTGTCTCACTTTTCCTTTCCCCGAAGGATGGGACATTGGGAGGTGAATGTAGTGATTGGAAAACCAACTTCACAGCCATTCGGAGAATTTAAATCAAATTTAATCGTATTTAATATAATTTTTAAATATTTATAATTTATACTAAAAAAATTCATCAGGAAAAATATTTTCTTTTTGGTGAAGGCTGGGAAAAATAATGCTTAGCATATAAGACCAAATTATTGAGAGAGATCCATTAACGTTTTTTTTATAACTATTTTTTTATTTTTTATTTTTTATTTTTTATGAACAACTCTTTTCGGTGCAATAGTTTACAAAACGCAAACATACTCAAAGAAAACAAGCAAAAACTGTGTAGAATCACATTTTACATTGTTCTCTAATACGTACAATGATCAATGTCACAAAATTATTTTTGAAAATTTAAAGAATTTATATGATTTATACATACACATAATTTGACAGTTGTATATTTAATACCTTCGCTTAATGGAGCATATTCAAGTAATATTAATAACTTTGGTTTATTCGGTATTTGTACAAACATTTTGTGTCTAAGTATTCTCAAGTGCAATAATTGTTATGAGTTTCATGTACCATGTACCGCACATACGTTAAATTCTTTATTGCAATTCAAAAGAAATCCTTTTATTTTATCTTTTTCAGAAGAAAGAAATTTCTTAATAGGTACTTCACAATTGTTGGGGGGAGGGGGGATTGTTTGGCATTACATGATAGATAGAGGTAGAAGAGTTGGGTTGCTTGGGAACAGGTCGAGCGATAAAGTCATCTCACTTTCATCTTTTCTTTTTTGATTTGATTTCGATCGATTAAATTTCCTTCTATCCCAAAAGAAAAAAGAGGAGTCGACAAACAAGCCAAAAATAGACCTGATATCAAACAAAGGCACAACCAAAACTACAAGGTAAATGCTCACCTCTTATCATGGTGGGTGGTCCAACTTTCTCTTCCAAACTCTTTGAATCCCACGATAAATAATGATAAACGATTTTTCTTTTCAATATACATAGGAGAGATCTCTTAGAGAAAGGAGTGATACGAGTTAAGTTATAATTTATCGATAATAATGATAAAAGATAATAAAAGGGAATTTTCCCTTGTTGCACAAAAATGGCGAGCGATTAAAGAAAAACAACCAACGGTAATATTTGTAATATTACATGTAAAACGAGTCAAAGATTTAGAATTATTGAATATAATGCAACAATCTTATACTAATTTAAAAATATGATATCATGCTTATTCATAAAACCATACAACAAAATTTTGAAATTGGACATCATTTTTTTTTTTGGTTGGGAGTTGACATTTTTAGTACTTGCAATATTTTATTTAATTTTAGTACATAAATTAGGAAAGTAGTCCAATTTTTGATATGTTGAGATAGAAAACTTTATATTTATATTATATCATGCTTATATTAGAATCCTTTTCAATGGGTTTTGACAATTAAATAAAAAATTTATTTATAAAATTGAAGTACAATACGCACGTTATAATTTTATGTGACGATATTGTAATTTTTATCGAGAAAAATAATATTTAAAGTTATATATTTATTTTCTCTTAAAATTTTAGATATCGCTGCTAGGGGCCGAAAATTTAGTCGGCTGTGATTATTTACTCATAAATTCTGGTTGAAGATAAATTTATAGGAAATGGGCAAAACTCACCACAAGGTGGACACATTTTAAGCGCAGGCATAAGGTGGGTTCTTTTTCAAAACACTGAATGCAAAAATCCCGGAGCCAAACACAAGAGGGCCCAAAGCATTAATTATATAATATATTAAATTTAGTAAAAAAAAAAGAAACATAATTATTTTTTATATAAAAATTATGAAAATATATCCGTAAAAATTTAAATACAACATCTTAAAATAAATATTTAAATAAAAACTCTTTATCATCCGTATATCATGTAACGGCCAATTATTTAGTACTAAAAATTTATTTAATTCAACGACCTTAATACATCAAGAATGGAGGAAAATGGATGATTTATTTAGTACCAATAATTGGGTGAGAGAAATCTGAAACCTGCGATCCACGAGAATATCTCCTGTTCATGGTTTAGTTAATTAATCATTTAACGCCCACTTCGGCTACCAGACACCAATTCCAACATTTGACTTGGCTAATCCCCGCCAAGCCGGCCCACATTAGACTCCGCTCGCTATTTCTGGATCACAGAATTCCCGAGAGGAAACTCGATTCTTTGCAGTTTTGCCAACGGTAACATGAAATAAAAGAAAATTATTGAGTGAATCATACGGGGCTCTCCTTGGACTTTCCTACAGAAAAAGGTACTTCTTTCCTCTTGAACTCTGATCTGTTTCAGAGTATATATGTTTGGCTTTAATTTTGTGATTTCTCTGTGCAATTCATTTGGATTGCTGGATCGGAATTTTGTTTCAGCGGATTGACAAAGTGGGTTCTTTTTTTTTTTTCATAGTCTGAAACTTTTATATGGTTAAGATGGTTAATGGGGTTCTTTGAATTACCGGGTTTTTGTATGCTTTTCGGGTTATTAGGAAAAACTGAAGAAGGATTATGTTGAATTGGGATGAACCCAGCAGAGAAAAGGGAGTTAATTTTAAGTTTCTGAGGTTTAGTTAAAGTGGTTATGGTTAATTGAGTTGCATAAATTTAATGTCTTAAGGTTTCTGCGTTTTTGGTTGAAGTTCTAGTTTTTTGAACTATTCAATCCTAGGTAACTCAAAAATGGTTTCCTGGGGTTGCTCGGAGTGGTGGTGTTTGAATTTATACCTGGTTGGCTAGTTTGATTGTTTCAAGTTATAATAGGACATTCTAAACATTACATTGAGAATTAAGATGTATCGACAGTTTCGACTCGTCATTGCCCTTGTTCCCTAGTTAATGAATTGTGAGGTATCTATTGGGGAATTCATGAATCTAGTTCCTGTATGAATATTGGTGGTTAAGAATATGATTGTCACGTACAGTGTTATGTAGGGCTCGCATGAATTCTGATACCGGACTTACCAGTTCTTGATGTCAGTCTAGAGTACAGATCAAAGCTAACTGATCTGATCTGCTCACAAGGGCATAGCATGGAGGCGTAAATGTTTATGCCTTTCATGGAGGAAACTGCAATCGGGTCAGCTGGGTGAAGGGGTTGTGGGTTCTGGATCAACAGATAGGACATATAGATAGCAAACAGGGTTGAAGACGATGAGCTTTTAACTTAAGGGTGAAGATGAGATCCTAAGCAAAAAAATTACATATAAGTGGTTCATAGTTGAGCAGGTAGGATCTAAGTTAGATCATATTTAATCATGGTATGCCATGCTACAAATTCGACATCTAACGAGGATTGCTCATGTGAGAGTGCATGTATGATTTCTTGGGCATTTGTTTGGCTTAAGATGGCTTAGACTGCCTACTAGAAAAAAAAAATCAATGGAGTGATAACACAGTGTTGGATGCCTCCTAGACTTTAGCTGAAAAAGTATCACAAATAATTCAGTCCCAAGATGACCTAAATGTTGGAAGGATTGCTTTAATGTGTTAGATGTATATCATGTGAAGTTATTTCCATGGAATTTAATACGGATGGCACCCTGAAGCTAATTGATGACAACATGAAAAGTATTAGATCATCCTGGTGGTACTAGATCAACCAGGATTCAAACTTCATAAACTTATGCTGCCATGAATGATATCTTGCGCTTTCTGGCATTGGCTGTTAATCTCAAGAAGATGCCTCTGATATAGAGTGGCTTATGAAGTTAATTCTATTCTTCCTTTTCAGGTTTGTTGTGCTACATTATTTATTTGTCCTCTTGAAATGTGCCTTCCCAAGATACATTAGGAATTTCATTTGAGCACAAGTTGGCCGACCCTACTTAGTGGGATAAAGTCTTGGTTGTTGTATTTGAGCATAAGTCGATTGTAAATATGTATTATGACCAGAATAGAACTTGATTACTCATATTTTTGCATCTTTATTTCACTTTAAGTCCTCCTAGTCCCTTTCTTTTGGGACTTAAACCATATCCTTTTACTAGTTAAGATGTAGGAAGTAGTATGGGCTATTAAATTTTTTCCATATTCCTCAGGTTGTGAATTGGAGCAAGATGACAATGGGAATGGATGAGGGTGCTGTTTGTGATATTGATGCCAGTGATCTTGATTCAGACAGATTGTACTTACATGAAGGATTCTCATCAGATATGAGACAAATGACAGAACTGGGAAGTGTGATGGAAGTCTTAACAAGAGTGGAGCTGGAGTTGGCAAATTCTTCCGAGAAATTACTTAATTTGGATATGTTTTTGATGCATGTATTAGCTTTGGAAAATGAACTCGAAGTAATAACAGATGCGAATGACTTTGTATCCCCAGCATGCATCGAAAAAGTAATAGAGCTTGATTTCGTATCTATTTTTGTCAATTCTGAGGTAACAGACCTAGAGAATTTCATGCTTAGTTTACAGACAATGATCATTCATGCCCATCAGCAGATATCATCAAGTGAACATTCGAGAGAATTCTGCATAATGATGGAAGTGAAGCTACTTGATTCAGAAGATTCATTAAAGCAGTCACAAAAGCAGATCTCGGAAATGAAGTTGCAGTTAGCCAATTTGCAAAACACCTTGCTTGATATTGGGCGAGAAAACTGTAAGTTAATACAACTTACTCCAATGAAGAGTCTATCCAGTGTTAAATCAAGTCACTGTGATTCTGCGATAGTGTTGCTTTCTGTTTCTGACTATTTGCTTCCCTGATTCACTCATGAACAGGGAAAAAGGATCAGGTAATGGATTTTTCTGAAAATGAGCAACTTGGAAGAAAGGTAAAGAAAATTCCTATAAGTGGGCAACAAAGACATATTTTGAGAATGCTAGAGAAGTCTCTTGAAAGGGAGCTAGATCTTGAGAGGAAAATATTGGATATAACACAAAACGAGGTGCATCTGAAATTAAAGTTGCACTTAACTGAACAGGTTGTTTTCTGCATGGAAGAAGCATCAGAAGTTGTATGGGGCAGGTTTTATGAGGCCGAAAATGCTGCTGAGGTCCTTATGGGAATCTCAAAGGAAATGGTAAATCGCCTTCAAAGTGTGCAATTAAGTCTTAATGTGTCAAGTCATCAAGAAGAAGAATTGAAATCCAAAATTGCAGGCTATAAAGAACAAAAAGAACAAGAAATTTCCTTAGGTAAGCATGAGATAGATGGTGGGGAACTTAAATCCATGCAGCAAGCTTGGACTACTAGTTCGAAATCCAACCCAGAAAAAGTTGAAGATAAGCACCCAGTAGATGAGTTTGAAGTGATTGCTTTGAAGGAAAAAGTGAAATTTCTTGAGGAACAGCTAAAAGAATCTGAAATTCAGCTAAAGACTGCAATTGCATCTGATAAAGCTAGTCTAGAACAACAGAGTATGCTGGAAGATGAAATTGAGTTTTGGAAAGAAAATTATACATTAGCTGAAATTAGGGCTGAAAGTGCGGAGGCTAAGGTTAACCAGTTGAGTGAGGCAAATTTGGAACTAACAGAAGACTTAGATATCCTCAAAGGTGGTGATGAGGGTAAGACTGAGAAGATAACTTCTCTTGAGAAGCAGGCAAGGGAACTGGAAAAACAACTGCAACATGCAAGGGCATCATCTGAATCAGGTCAAGAGCAGAATAATATGTTATATTCTGCAATATGGGATATGGAGACATTAATTGAAGAGCTGAAGTCAAAGGTCTCCAAAGCTGAGAACAAAGCTGAGGATGCAGAGGAGCAACGTTTAACGCTATCTGAATTAAAGCTTGAACTGAATAATGAACTTGATTTTCTGAGTACTAGAGTAGTATACTTGGAGACAGCTTTGCGTCAAGCAAATGATGCCAGAGAAAAAAGTGCAAAAGACATCAGCATGAAGACCAAATTCATCACCGATATCCTTATGCAACTAACCAACGAAAGAGAACGCATTCAGATGCAGGTAACCCTCACTTTTTTTTTTTTTGTTTATTTATCCTCTCTGGTTTAGTGTTTTTCAATGCTTATATATTACTTTCTCTGCCTGCATCTTTTAAAGGAAAAATGATTTCCTTTTTAATGTTCCCTAGCATATTTCAAACAACAAATAGAGAGTAGTTTGCATAATTTGTTGGTCTATGACATTCCCATGGTGATGATACTATACTTAATCGCACTGATGTTTCAGCTGCTTGCTTTCTCAAAGGAGAACAAGATGTTGGTAGAGAAGTTGAGGAAAATTGAGAAGGGTGCTTCTGTGCCGATAGATTATGCAGGAGACAATGGAAACAAAGAGTTTATATTGTTTGCACATGATAAAACCAATTCTATATGAACCACCAAACCCAATGAAGCAATATCAGTCCTAAACTGGAGCTGTCAAAACAGGTACGTTCTTTTGGTTCTTTTCTGTCAGTAATATATTATGTTGCTTATTTTAGATTTTAGATCAATAGATTTTTGGTTTTGCTGATGGTTTTACTAATTCATATGGGGCTCTAACTCACATTTGGTCGAGCCAGTCTCTGATTATTTACTTGAGATTGTTTCCTTGATAAGTTGATTGTTATGCTATGGTAATATGCGTTATACTTGACAATTTGACAACTGCCCCACAGAGTTTGCCATTCAATTTGTTGCAGAAGATTTTAGCATTGGTGTGGTTGCAAATAAGCAATAGAAGTTTCCATCACATGAAATGTTGGGTTTCATGTGTTTCATTTGAGATGGCTGATGCCAATTAGTCCCATTCCAAGTGGCAGTAGAGTAGAAACAAAACAATGCATTGTAGGTCTCAGGAAGAGAAACGGATTTGGTTGAAAGAAAAGTGTCTTCTGAGATGGATTTTGGAGGGGGCTCAAAGGGACCTAATAAAGTTATGGACTTGGCTCCTTCCTGATAATTCTGATTTTTATAATAGTTCTAGTCTGTTAACTTGTTTGCCTTTAGTGGTTCTTGAAGGTCATCATCATTTCCGCCTATGCCCTTCAAGCCTCGGTGTCATATAGAGTCTTTTTATTTTATTTTACTTTTTTTTGTTCCAATGATGACCATCTCAGGGGTCTCTACTCACTGAAGTAACTGATACCAGTGTATAGTGTTGATTTTGCTTGATTGATAGATCAATCTTTTAGATATAGCCCGATTCAGCATTTGCCAATGGCACCACCTATGGAATCAAGAGGGATCACATTGGTTTAATTTATTTGATCATCATGTTTTTGATAGCCTTAGTTAGAAGGTCTTAGTGCTCAGTATTGGAATTAGTAATTAAGGTTTTGGAATTTTCAATGATGAAGTTAATACTACTGCTTACTACAGAAATTGTTTCAAAAAGTTTTCCTTTTGCCGGTGACACAGGACACAAATATATACTTCACATGAAATGATGCCCTACCTTCTAATGCTGCTGTCAATCCCGTTGCCATGAATCTTGAGCATGTGACAATTGAACACCCGGCAGCAGACAGGCATGTAGTGTGCTGTTCCTCTGCAGCATGATAGTTCGAGGATTACATGAGCTCCGCCGTCTAGACCACTGTAATCCATGGCAATATTTAGTGTACTGGTTTCATGGCTTCTGATTTATTTATGGCGATAGAGATTGTCCCCCCCTCCCTTTTTCGTTTATCTTTTATCTTTTATTTTTTTATTTTTTGATTTAAAAGATTTAAGGCTATCCTCCAGGGGCCTCATGGAGGTGTCTTGGTTTGAGTACGAGGTAAAAGAGGTTTGTATATTTAACCCAACATGAAACTGACAACAGAAATATAATTATTTGTGTAAAATGTAACATAACACTTACCTTAATGATTGATTTGATTTCTCATATTGAATATGGGTATTTGGGCGGCAACTTCACTTGGTTAGTGCATGCATTTCCTTGGTGAATTCAAAGGTTCCTTCTCTGAACGAGAAGACAGCAAGCATTTTTTTCTTGGTTGGGTAGAAGCCCTTTCGAAGCCGAATTGTTTTTCTTGATGGGGCTGCTCAAAAGTATCCTTTTTATTTATTTTTTTTTTAATTCCTTAAATGGGGGTTGAACATTAAAATTATTATTTGGGGTAGCATTAAGAATTATTAAATTACAAGTTTCATGAGGCTCTTAAAGAGGACTTTTCGAGTTACTTTGTATCGCTCCAGTTTCATAAGTCTAACGCCTAAAAATTTTCCCTCTATGACCTTAATCACCTGTATGCGTATCATCCTAGAAGAGCCACCTACGTTCAAACAGCACAAGCACACCACTCAATCATACCCAAGTTTAAGGGACAAGCACAGAATCTCCAGTAGATATGAAGAAAGCTATATTCAAACTTGCCTTCTTGCTAGCCGTTTTGGTTATTAGTCTCTCTCTCTCTCTCTCTCATCATTTGCAGGAAAATTAGTAAAATTTTCCTTGCAGGTGTGCTATTCTATGGTTGTTGAAACAAGGGTACGAGTACTTGACCAGCCTAATGCCAAAGCCAATGAAGTGACTATTCTTCCCGTCAATCTAGTGGTTAGCAATTAATAAAGTGTCTAAGTAGTTAGAGAAAGAAATGTATAAATACTAGATATGGGAAGACCAAGATAGCGTATGGAATAAATCGATCTTTAAGCTTCTCTCTCTTTCTCTCTCTATCTCTATGTCTCTAGTTGTTTTTTTCCTCTCTCTCTCTCTCTCTCTCTCTCTCTCTCTCTCTCTCTCTCTCTCTCTCTCTCTCTCTCTCTCACACACACACACACACACACACACACACACACACACATTTTTTCTTCAACCACACATTCTTTCTCTACCATGCTTTGGGTTGTGACACAGAAAAAAGATATTAGGTGTCCTACTCGTTATTGTCTAGTTTGTCCTGAGGTCGGGTGCTCCTGCGTGATTTGTTAAGAATGCCTCACAGTTGATATGTATGTTTGGATATAAATTAATTGATTTGAAGTAATAAAAGTTTGCATTTTACCGAGATTCATATGTCATTAAAGAATATTAAATGAACTAATATTTTTTATTATTATGATTTCATATTTGTAATATTGGATATGAAGATTACACAAATACTCATCCTATCGTTTAGATAGAAGGAAATCATTGTTTGAGTTTCATATTTTATATTGTTTTCCATACTCAATTTCTTATAGTTTTGGTGAAATTCAGTGTTCTCTTCAATCAAATAATTCAATCTTTTAAATATTTGCCGTATTTATTCTTATCAAATTTAATCAATCATTGTGGGTTTTGCGTGTGTTCATTAAAAATTCTTTAATCGGCTATTTATAACCCTTTTGTTCAGCAATTTGCTATGACAGTTCAGCTATGAGTACCCCTTTGTTCAAGCAGTTTGCTCTTATAGTTTTCGGAAATCTTTTATTTATATTCACGAAATCTTAACATAGTTGTTTTCAAAATCAGTATCCCTGTTATTAAAAGTTTTAAGATTTTTTTTTTTGAAAGCCCATGTTTTCTTTTTAGATGGGATGAAGATTATTTTGTTTTTTTTAATCTTAAGAGGTCTTCAACACATGATATGGATCCAATTCCAATCAAATGTAGACACGTGCTGGAAGAATCATCAAACTGCCATGTAGAGGGTAGCATTTGCAATGACAGACCAATCAGTTGGTCCAAATTCTATACAAACTGCAAACATACCACCAATTTTTCAAAAGCTCTATGCCCTCTCTATGGTAATTGCCTTGCCACTAACACCATTCTCTTTTTCCATCAGTTCAATTTTAGGCCAACCCCATCTACCCCAAGAAAAAAGGGGCCAAAGCAACCGTGCCGTATAGACAATTTTACACAAACAAACCATCAGGCAAAATTCTTGATTTATTGTGGTCATGCTGCAAGCCGTCATTTGGTATTGTAGCATTGCACAAGCCATCATGGTAAGCAAAACTAGATCTTTATTGTACCCAAGTGGGAACAGATGAATTCAGGTTTCCTTGGTTTAAAGCAACACAAAATGCCATGGACTGTTATCACTATGATACCTTAAGGTAGCTATGGAAAATTTTCCAGATTAAATGTATGAAAGAAATGAAAAGAAAAATGTACGGACAGCTACTAATAAACACCTTGTGAGAGAAAATGAAAAAACAGGTGTTATCAGCGAAAGCTTCCATGGAAATGATGTTGGCCTCCCATGAATCAGATAAACACAATACAGTTCTATCTGGGATTAATGGAGGCCATATAACAACTTTTTTAAGCCTGTACCAAAATTAATTACTCAAGCAATCAGAGCACAATATAAACCTAGGAAGATCACCAAACAGCATATTCATTGCATAAATAAAAATGGGTCTAGTATGAATCAAAGATTTCCAACCCAAATTTTGTTCTTTGGAATTTTAATTGTTCTTTTAACCCTTCAATTTTACTTGAAAGAACAAGCGACAAGAAACCCCCAAAGAACATCTCTATAGCACCATGCTCGTATAATCCGAAAAATCAAATAGCACATCAGACTATGTATTTATAGTGCTCAAATGTCCACCAAAAATTAAAAAATGAAGGAACGGCAAAGCAATCAGAGAACTTTGAAGACCATACGGTAAAATTTGATTCAACATCAAATTCAGAAGGTAAAATCTCATCATTTTGCTTGTGTCTCTTGCGCATTCAAAAGATGTCATTGGCATAATAAAATTAAGAAAAAAGGACTCTATTTCCTCGCAAAAAAATTAAGCCAAAGATGTCAATTTAGCACCTTTTATGAATACCCTTTTCTCGATCTTTTCCTCGCAATTGATTGCTGCAAAGTGCGAGGGGCTGTTGCGGTGCTATATATACTAATACCCTCCTCAGACATTCAAACAAAACCCTAATTTCAAATTTGTTCTTCGTTTTACCCCAGGTGATGGAGGCGGCCGTCGATGGATTGTTAGGGTTTTATTTCTCTGGCTACAATTTCGTGCTTTTAAAGGAGTTTTGTTTTGTTGGGCCGGGGGCTAGGCCAAGCGCATTTGATTATGAAACACTTGGACTCAATAACGGGCCTCCATTGGACATTCTCGAATGTCCAAAACGGCCGTTCTGAAAATATAAAACGAATGCAACCGTGTGATTTTAAACGGTACTTTAACGATAAAATATTAAATCTTTTAATTAAAATTTCAAATTCAAATATTAAAAGTAAAAAAATAGATATTAGAAGAGTTAATCTATAAATTGAATTTTATAACTATTTGAATCAGATTAGTCAAATTTTTGAATACCGATGATCACGTATCAAAAAAATAAAAAAATAAAAGGATAACGAACATGTAATTTTGGTATTATGCAGACGCTGCATTTTATCAGTTTCATCAATCAAGCCTTCGATGCTCTAGAGCTTTAGAAAATTTGAGGACTAGAACAGTTTCTCAAGTCAATCCAGACAATTTTGATTTTCCTTTTATTATTGAAATTGTGTTTCTCGATTTGTGCATGTCATCTTTACGCAGGGCCATGCTAATATTTTCTGTATCGTTTCAATTTTATCAGATGCCTCGGAAGGGACTGAAATTGTATTTCAAATAGTGTGTGTGTGATTTCAATTAAATTTAGTTTTAATTATACTAACTTAAGTAATGATAGTTCTGTCACTCTATTATTGTTTTACAATCACACGTATTCACATAATTTGTCCACAAAATAATCAGTCAATGTAGGATCTTAATAGCATTCCATGAGAGAGATGAGATGATCAAGATGGGTTAAAATATATACCAATAACTTATGTTTATTTCACGAAGGGAATTACTAATCAATTTTGAAAATAAAGAGTGTGAAATATATATCGAATGTTTATTTTAACTCGCTAAATTAGTTAATATTTGTATAAAATTATAATATAACAAATATCGTATATATTAATGAAGAAAAATAAAATCGAACGCATCGGGTCGAGATCATCATCCAACCGAAATTCAAGATGGTTGAAAATTTTTAAATTATCATGAATTATATAATAATATAAATGGATAAATTTCGAATGATCGTAGGCTGATTAAATTTGACAGACTTATGTTCACCCTTGAGAGATGACTCTATTTCTCGCCCCAAAAGAGAAAGATATAAGCTTTGCCCATTAACTATATGAAACATCCTGGATTTTTGAGGGTGCCGTTTGTGAATAGCAGCGGAAACATTGCAAAATTTCAACTGGGGTGCATGGAGAGGGAAGGAGGAAACAAAAATTAATACGAAATGATATAAAAAAATAATAAATTATAAATGTTGGAAATGGGTATAAAGTCATTCACGAGGTTAGATCTGTCTCAAACTCATTTGATTTCAATTTAATTGTTGAATTTCAAAATAAGAAGAGAAATGAAGAGGAGATGGTTTTGGGAAAACCACCTTTCAATCTCCCATCCATCCATCAAATCCCGTCTCTCGTTTTGAACTTCAACGACTTCTCAATTTTAAACGTACTTGAGTGCGAAAAAGGGAAGAAGAAGAAAGGCATTTTTGGAAAGCGAAAGAAAGGGATCTTCACACACGGGAAATTAAAAGTGAGAGGGTTGAAGAAAGAAAAGGTTAATCATTTCTTTATACATTTGGATTGTAAATAAAAAAAATGATTTAATTTTTTGATATATTTTAAATCTAAAATATTCGATTACCGAAAAAAATAAATGATTCTAATCCATCATAAAGATTTTGAAATTTTTGTATGAAAAAATTATATTTATTGATTTGTTTTAAATCAAAGAATAACAATAAGCAAAATGGAAATGTTGAGAAATGTGTAAAAATAAAAAATATAAAAATTTGTATATAAATATTAATTATTTTATAAAAATAATTGAATAACTCTATTTTTAAATAATAATTTAAAATGATTAAATATGTAATTATTAATTATGAAAAATAATATAAAGAAATTATAATTATATAAGTAAATAATTTATTAAATATGAAAAAATGAGTAAATATAAAAAATATAAAATTTTTTATATAAATATTAATTAATTTAACGTGTTCAGACGTTTTGAAAATGAAAAATATTTCAGAAACGGATAAATGCTAGTATTGAAAAGTTTCGGTTTATCAAAACAAGCCATTATACTATATCTTTTTATGTTAAAAGAAAACCTTGTTTTTTATTATTCAGAAGTTTAGAACTTAAAGTCTAATTTTTCAAAACTAAACCTAACAAGTAATTTGAGAATAATCCTCCAATCAAGTTTAGGACCCCACCAATAAACAGTTAATCTAGTAAGAATGAAATTAACTCTCTTAATTTATATTTAGATTTAAATTTTGAGAATGAAAAGAATTATGTTAAAAGATCTTTCTCTAAAAAAAATTTGATAATAGGTCAGATCAAATTAATCGAATTATATCTTTAAATAGTGATCGGTCTAGTAAAAAAAATAATAAAAAAAAAGTTTAGGACTCCGGGCCTACTTCTGCCTAATTAATGCTAAGTGACCGATTACAATATATTTAGAGCCCAAATTGCAGTGGGGCCAACGGAGTCCAACCGAATTATTATTATTATTATTTGGTATAAAAATATGTATCGATAAAAAGAGAAAATAGAAATGAGGAGACTCTGGTGCTTGGATTATCCACGAGAGAATGCCCAGCCAAATTATATGCTTCATGTCAATAAATCGGAAATAAATTATTATTTTTTCTTTATAATCATTCTATCCGTGAATAGCCAATTCTATTTGTTTCCCCAAACTTCGTAAGGGATTTCTGTCTTTAAGGAGATAGTTTGATGATCACAATCTCCTTTTTATATTCTGGATTTAAGATTCGAATTCATATGTAACCAAAAAAAAAAAAAAAAAAAGTAAAGAAGGGATTCGTGCAATATTCATCACATCAACGGTGTCGTTTTGAATTATATGAAGAAATGTAAATTGTGCTCACGTTTGAACCATTGACCACACATTGAAACTCTTGGATTATTCATTTTTTTATTACGAAATTTGTATTAAAATAAGGCTTATATTATCATACCCAAACTTGAAAAGCTATTAATAAAGTAGATTACAAATTTAAGTTTAATGGTTTTATAATTTCTTATGCAATTATTATTATTATTGTTATTGTTATTATTATTATGAAACTCTTTCAATACCGGTCTCAATAAATTTTATTCATGCCAAAATGGTAAAAACATAAAAAAGACGTAAATAATATCCATATTTTTTTCTTTTTGCGATACCCTGAAGAATATCAACAAAAATACCATGAATAGATTTGAATCCATCTTCAGATTTATATGCCATCACTAGAAATTTAGTTAAGACCCAAAAAAAAAAGGAAAGTCCATCCCTGCTATTCATCTATAAAAGCATATTTTGGAGGATCCATTAGGCACGTAACAGCCACCCACAAAATTCCTAACTCAACCATGGCTATGGAGAAATCTGCCCACAAATTACTTGTCCTCTTGGTTATGGTATCTTGTAAGTCCATTTTGTTGAGTAATAGTTTATTCTGTCACTATTTTGTAATATGTGGTTGTCACTAATTAAATCATTGAAACTTCCTGTTACATTGCATGGATGTGACAATATATCAAATTTGTGAAGTCTCACTTTGATTAATTCGGGTCGAGTTGATTGAAGTTTCACTTTGGGGACATGAATCTTTCAATATAATCGGCTCTATTTTCAGAATTCGAACTCGAAATCATTAATTAATAGGGTTAACGACCTATCCGTTAGACTGATTGACCGTCGGTTAAATTTGTGATTAATTATGGTATTATATTTATAATTTTTTGTGGTACAACTTTCTATTTGTGAATTTATTTTGTTTGTATAACAAAATGCAAGCAAATAGAATAAAAACGATGGAAATGGGAATGTTCTACCACTTGAATTGTAGCTCATGGATTTTCTATTCGTGAATTAATTGTTAACTAAATATATTCTTAGCATTTTTCTACGTACACACGTATATATTCTGAAACAATTAAGCTACGTTTTTTGGTGACGGTTAAAATATGATTGAGCTAATGGGTGACAATTTAATACATATAGGCATGGTGATGTCTTGCATGGCAGAAAAGTGCAGCGTAGTGCGTTGTCGGAAGATGTGCCCGCTAGCCGTGAAATGCATTATTGGATCTGATGGCGATTGCAGATGCGTCTTTCAAGAGGACCTTGATGCAGCCACAACACAAGGCACACCCACAGCGAGCATGACAGTAAATGAGACAGATCCAGATGAATCTGATGCAACTGTAAATGAACCAGATCCGGATGACCAAGATGCCATTGCATCACAAGGGAAACATGTGGTGAGAATGAGAGTAAACAAGCCAGATCCAGATGAATCTGATGCAGTTATAAATGAACCAGATCCGGATGAGCATGACGAAGTAGTAGAAGTGGCACCCGTGATGAATATTTGAATAAATTTCTTGACATAAAATAAATGGGACCGATGAATATTTAGATATTTGAATATATAACAAATACTTTTTGCTCTTCAAATTTTCTTATTTCTCTCCGTAACCACCCATCGATTTTCCGGTTTATATTTATTTTCAAATTTTCATTTAAAATTAACTCTCTTAAATTTATATTTTTCAAGCCTGATGTGGTATCTTCGTATAATAGATCTATCGATATTCAGAGTCCTTCGTAAATTTGTTAATGCCAAAATATCCCTACAAATTAAATTTTACAAGGACGTCGTAAAAAGGATAATTTTGATAGATGAATACAATTCACAATTAAATTTAGAAGTAATTCATTTTTTCAATAATTTCCTGTTTATAATCACCCACACCGCATGGTTCTATCTGAACAATTGTTGGATCACAATTTCCATTTTCTCACCTCTACTACGTTTTGCACTTTTATTCAACTTTCTTTTTTTAAATTAGCGATCTATATCTCAACTTTTATTGTTTTGAATATTATAAAATTCATTAAGAAATTGGTTCTCATAATTCTATTTCTTTGTTTTTATAGATCGAACTCGAAATATATAATTAAGAGAGTATAACATCCTATCACTGTACAGGAGTTTGGTGCGGGTGCATCTTTTGTACGTGGATGCTAGCGAAGAATAAAAAAGAAACTGGGGCACTGTTTTCAGAATGTTACAAAATCAATAAGGTGACTCTTTCGATTTGTTAGACAATGTACTAAAATAAATTCCGCTCTTTTTTATATTCAATTGTTAAAATCTGAATAAAAAATAATTTAAATCAAATAAAAAAGGCCATTTTTCCCGAAATTTCTCCCCAGAATATGATATATCAATAGTAGTTTTCAGTATTTCACCAAGTAATAACAACTAGATGCTCACTGGTCGTTGTCATTGAACAATCAAAATTCATAAAAAAAACAGAGCAAAATAAAAACTTTAAAAGAAAAAAAAGAAAAGAAAAATTTTATATCAGATCTTTCATGTTGATTTTGTTCTTCTTTCTTCTCTCTCTAGCCAAAATTCATTATATTTCCAGCGAACTAATAAATTTTGGTGAACTACTTAACTTTTATTTGTCCTTGGATAACAATTTCTTACAAATTTAGATTCTCTCTATAAAAAAAAAAAAAAAAAAAATCACATTTCATATTAAATCTCAAAATAAATTTCAAACCCTAGTATTTATATTTTCAGTCAAATCTTTGTTTGGGTACCATAGTCTATTTTCTTTGTATTTTGAACATGATTTTTAATAATCTGTTTGATATATTTTTTCGATTTCTTTTTTTTTTTGTTTCACTATTTATATATTGTCTTGATATGCAAGAGCAATGGTTGTTGAATCTGTAAGGGTAATAATCTAAAACTCTATAAGAAAATCCATCTCAAAGATAAAATAAAACTCGAAATTAAAAGAAAATAATGTAGTTTACTGATAAAGTTTGGCTTAAGCTAAAAGAGCAAGATACTTGTACAGGCAAAAATAGGAAAGTAGTGTCTTAGAAATGCCAGCCAACCAATCTAAGTGAATAAGAAAAATAAAAGTTGAAATTAAAAGAAAATAATAAATAAAACATAACTTT
This sequence comes from Dillenia suffruticosa, assembly GCA_033439265.1. NCBI lineage: Eukaryota > Viridiplantae > Streptophyta > Magnoliopsida > Dilleniales > Dilleniaceae > Dillenia > Dillenia suffruticosa. The sequence continues at coordinate 5,672,101 of JAVTVX010000024.1, forward strand.
CCCATAAAAAAAAAAAAGCATGACTTCGAGAACATATTTAATGCTAAATAGAGTTAAAAAAATAAATTAAAAAAGGAAGGGAAAAAGAAAGTCTCAGAAAGGATTAAATTTTTGAACTTTTCCATCATGAAAAACATCGGCAACATGTACAATGAATTCGACAAATGCTTACCGAAAAGGGTTTCAAAGATTTGATTTGAATTATGTTCCTACCAAATTAATCTCGGCTATTCATCTATAAAGAATGCATGTGGACGTACCACCCTTCGGGCTTACAGCTGAAGTAGTAAAAGCAAGAAATACAGCCGATCCACAAAATTCCTCATTTCATTCGGTCATGGAGAAATTTGCTATCCTTCTTTTGGTCATTGCATCATGTGAGTGCTCCCTCTCTCTTCCTCACCCTCTCTCTCTCTCTCTCTCTCTCTCTCTCTCTCTCTCTCTCTCTCTCTCTCTCTCTCTCTCTCAATTCAATCACAGGTATGATGACATTTTAATGTCAGACGCATCCAATGCTTAACTCTGGTTACAATTCAAGCTACAAACCTTTCTAGTCTGAATTTATGTAACATTTTAATGTAAAGCTAATAATGACAAAATAAACGTATACAGGTATGATGTCCTCCTGCATGGCTCAGAGGAAGCTATGCAACCTAGAAGAATGCCTAAAGCTATGCCCGGGGCTGCCAATCTGCTTCCGAGATGAACATGGCAGATGTATTTGCAGATACGAAGAGGCCTCTGCTCTACAAATGGCGGATTTGAAATCAAACCGTTGCACCCCAGTCAAATGCCTAAAGCAATGCAAAGGACTACCTTGCATCCAAGGAGACCTAGGCCAATGCGTCTGTGGGCATTCAAAGGCTTTTGCACCTTCAGCCTTTCAAGTCTAATGCTAATGTCTGTTACATTGACCGAAAAAATATAGGATATATTGCTCAAATAAGTATCCTATTGCTAGGGAAAGTTTTCATTGTATTTTGAAGATAATAAAATTTTAAGCTAATATTATATGAAAGAAAAAGAAGAAAGTAAGGGGTGTTGTCAAACATTGAATCTGAATTAGATGTTCCTAAATGATAATCTATTAGCAAAGGAAAGTATTACTTACGTAATAATTGGATGCTGATATTTTTTAAGTAAAATATCAGATTTAAGTTTTATGTACAAAGAAAATATGCGTTGCGACAGTTTTATTCCTTAAACGACTAATTTGGCTCGAATCATATTTAGTCGGATCTAATACGATTACCGCATATTCGTGGTTTAAAAAAAAAAAAGCAAAGGTAGTGTTCAAATTCCACCTCTACATGAAATGATATTTACATGCAATATATATTACAGGGTTTACGTAGATATCATTCATATGAAAAACTTAAGGGGTGAATTTTTCACCTCATTTTCCTCTTACCACATATGACCAAAATCTTAAAAAAAGAAATCAGAGTTGATTATTGATTTGTATATAAATATGAATGACTGCAGAAGAAACAAAATGAATTGAAAACTCATTAAAAATTTTTTAAAAAGGAAATTGGATGAATTTAAACGTATATTGACCAATTAAAAATTAGTTAAATTTAAAACGATATGATTTTTTGTTGATACGGAATAACACAAATTTTCGTACAATAAAAAAGATCGAATTTATAATTGAACTCTATAAGAGTTTTTTTTTTTTTCACTTGAAAACTAACTGAATTAATTATCTTTTTTGTAAAATTATTAATTCTTTAAATTTATCTCTTTAAATACATTGATTTTAAATTTTTCTTTCTAAAAGTCAATTTAATTTATATTTTCTCACTCTAAAGGTATTTATTTTGTATTTTTTTCTGGATAAAGAAACCAAAGTTTCTCTTTCTCTAATTTTCTCAATCTAGAAAGTTTAAATTATGTTCTATTTTATTTTTCTAAATACATTTATTTTAATTTTTCCTATAAAAATCTAAATTTGATTTTTATCTCTATAAATCTAAAATTATTTATTTTTTCCCTAGAAAATAATTTAATTCATATTTTCTCTCCTTAAGTACATTAATTGTAAGTTTTCTCTCAGTAAAAGGACTAAAATTTGTTGCTCTCTCTAAAACTAATAACATTTAATTTTTTTCTATATAAACATTAAAATTTTTCTGTATATTTGTTACTCTCTTTATATGTACAACAATGCTAAATAGAACACTCTTACCCACTAAACCAATTATTCATGACGGTATGTTTTTACCCCGTATTTGAGAATCCAAATCCCTTTATCCCTCCATAATATGCCCCAATTAAATTTTGCATATAAAATATAAAAAAAAAAATGTGGGTAAAAAAATTATCAAGATAAGATTTAGACCTCCTTGTACCCGTACACCTAGCAAGTACAAACAAATTGCACTTAATAGCAAATGCCTATAGAAACAATAGAAATACAATTATGATTATGAATAGCACTCAAATTGAAGTGCCCTAGGATACTTTGTAAATTATTATTATTATTTTTTTTACCTTGACTTGGTCATCATTCAATATTTGAAGTTTCACCCTATATATTAATCTGGGTCAACCGTTACAAGCCCCAAAAAGGACAGGTCTCCCAATATTGACTTTTCCGTATCCATGAGGGATCAAAATTCCGATCATGAATAAGGGACATCTTTTCCCGAGCCAACTGAGCCACCGGTCATTGGCATTGATTTTGGCTCTAGTACTTCCTAATACCTGTTATTTTCTCTCATATTTTCTTCCTAATTGTTCTAATTCTCTCGTACTTTTAGATCACTTTTATTTTTATAATTGTTTTCATTATATACTTTTACGTTAATGTAATTTGTCAATAGATTAATTTTTCTATAGTTCTTTATTTTACAAAAATTGATCAAAATTTACTAAAATCATAAAAATATACACGCATGTTTAAATATGAGATTTCAGAAAGATAATTTAAAAGTTTTTTATCACTCGTGTATTATTAACTATCTTAATTAATGCATTGGATAGATGCCTGGGCATTGAGATGGAAGGACGCTTTCAGTCATGGGGAGATATCGTCTGTGAGCCATGCCTTACAATAAGTATAACTAGAATAATTATTCATTAAACACGGATGAGAAATTTGACTGTAATGTGGGGGAGAGAGAGAGAGAGATTGCAAAAGGGAAAGAACCACTTTTATTATATTATGAAATTTCATTTATTATATTTGAGAGGTGGTAGTGAAAAGATGTTCCTTAGCAAGGCTTACAAGAGCAGTAATGTTTGGAAGGATCGCATACGAGGCAATGCCCAATAACACATTTAAGTACTTTGCTTTCCTCCACCGAATCAATGCTTTCATACCCTTCTTCGTTTTTGTCAGCACCACCCAATTCATTTTGCTCAAATGGTTCAACTCTTGCTTTAACCATAGTCATGAATTCCCCACCTACCAAACCAAAAAAAAGGATAATACAGTGTTTATTTAGAATCATATAATGCAAAAACAAGAGAGAGAGACCTACAAGAGGCGATAACCAAAAGTGTCAACAAGAAGACGGGCACGACCGAAGCTTTCTCCATTTCTTTACAGGCCAGATCGAGCTTTGTGCTTATGAGTAACGAGTTTGGAAAACCCTGACACCCCTTTCCCCCTTTATAGAAGCAACAAAGGTGACTTACATTAGGTGTTAACAATATCTTATCGTATCTTTTATGGAAGAAACACATGTCCTTATAAGTCAGAAATCTAGATTTACTTTTGTGCTTTATCATTAAGTTTGAAAATAATTTTTAAATATTTTTTGGTGAATAACGGTCTTATTAACAATGAAGAGGAAGAGATCTTTTCTTAACTTTTATAGAAGAAACACTCTTCCTAATGGGCTAGAAATCTAGATTTAGGATTGTGCTTAACGACGGGGTTTGGAAGACCCCCATCCCCACTCTTCTATAGAAAAATTAATATTTAATTATGTGTAAGGAAACACTTTTACAAAATTTAGACTTAGCATTGTGCTTAGTGACTGAGTTTGGAAAACCCCGTATTTACCCTTGTATTGGAAGACCTAATATTTAATCGTGTGTAAAATATAATATTCTTTAATAGTTTTTAGTGACTTCTTGTACATATCATCAATGATGAGAACTGTTATTTTTTAGGGAATTGAATATTTAAAAGTTCTATTTTGTCTGTTTAGTTATCTTTTTTTTCAACAAATTTACATTGTGCATATTGAATTTTCTATGTTCATAACCTTTTATATATAATTTGATTATTTCAATTCGAGTATTCTCGATTTTAATTTAGAAAAAGTTTAGACTAGTATATAGCTGAACAGACACAATTATTAAATCCAGTCTGGATCAACCATTCTTGATCTTGATCAACAAGATTTGCCATTAAAAAAGAAAAATAAGAAACCCCTACAGAAGACGCTTCGGCAAATGATCAAACCTCGTGAATGGTGTCGTGCGTGGCTGTCAAGAAGTTTAGCAACCATTCTTGATCTTGATCAACAAGATTCGCCATTAAAAAAGAAAAATAAAAAACCCTAGAGAGAGAGAGAGAGATTTGGGCTACTGTTAGGGGGTTTGATATCCTATTAGGGATTAGGCAGGAGAGCTGCAGAGAAGGCGAGTGCTAGTGCTTTGTGTGTGTGTGAGAGAGAGAGAGAGAGAGAGAGAGAGAGAGGTCAGAGAGGGGGCTTTTGGGATCTTGGGAAAAGGATTGGGGTTTCGTCGGTTGCGGACGGAATTGAATGTAAAGCACTATGTGCGTAATTATTCCAATTTTTTCAGACGCACCCGCCACCCCCGGGAGGGAAGGGGGGGCGGGGGGCGGTTGACAACGGCTAGTAGGGACGTATTTCTCTCTTTCCTGGCTGCCGATTATTTCTATTTTCTCATATCGACCGGTGAGCTCTCATGAGCTCTCTTCGTTCTATTACTAAATAAATCAATACTAGAATTTAAATTTATTTCTAAAATATTATATATAATTGAAGAGGAATTCATGTGCTATTATAATAGTTCTAAAAAAGATTACGCAACAACAACAAATTATACGTTAACCAGAATATTTGAAGTTAACAATTTAATAAATAAATTTAGAAATGATTAAAAATAAATAAATAAATAAATAAAAATAAATATATATTTAAAATATATTGATTTAATTTGTACAAATTCTTTTACGTCATTTATTTCTATTCAAAACTATTTTTTCGTCTAAACTTTTAACTATTATTTCTTTACGAATAATTTGTATTTAAATTTTTAGCGATCTATTTCTATATTTTACTAAATTTCATATATTTAAACTCTCGATTCTTCTAACCGATACATTTTTAGGATTTCTTTGCACATGTCCGAATCATTTTAGACGACACTTTGACATTTATCCATAATTGAACTAACTCTTAATTTGTTACGAATCTTTTCATTTATAATTCTATTTTTTCTAGTTTTACCATATATCCAGTTAAATATTTTCATTTCTGCTACTGTTATTTTTTGTTTTTGTTATTGTTTAATAGTCTGATACTTAATACCATACAATAGTACAAGTTTAATTACGATTTTATAGAATTTTCCCTTTAAATACAATAGTATAGGGCAATCGCAAAGAATTCCGGATGTCATTATTCATTTCATTCAACCCGTTTAAATCATATAATTCACATCTCCATTTATATTGCTAGGAACTTAAATATCTGAATTGTTCACTTTTGGATACATATTGTCCATTGTCTAATCGTTTTTTTGTTATTCCGATAATTGTCTCTAAACTTACATTTCATATATTAGGTTTCGATATACTCAATCTAAACTTTCTGAATTTTAGTGTGATTTTCCATAACTCTAATTTAGTACTAATACTATTTATAATTTTATCAACTACCACTATATTATCTATAAAAAATATATACCATGGTATTTTATCTTAAATATTTTTTGTGATTTCGTTTATAACTATTGCAAAGAGAAAGGGATTTAAAGTCAAATCTTGATGAAATCCAATGTTAATAGAGAAGCTATCGCTAAAACCCCCATAAATTCTTACACCGGTTACAGCTCTCTCATACATATCTGTAATGAAATTAATTTATTTTAAAGAGATCTATTTTTTTATAAGCACCCACATCAATACGTTCTCTAAGAACCTTATCATATATTTTTTCTAAATCAATAAATATCATATGTAGGTTTCTTTTTTATATTCTATATGTCTCCATCAAATATTTTAACAAACGAATTGTTTCTGTGATTGATTTTTTTAGTATAAATTCAAATTGATTTTGAAATATATTTATTTACAAATCAATGTATACTCTCTATCACTCTTTCTCATAGTTTCATGATATGACTAATAAGTTTAATTTCTTTATAATTGGAACAATTTTATATGTCTCATTTATTTTTATATAGCGATACAATTATTTTCAATGCAATATTTTAACTATACCAATGGAAAAAAAAAGTATAAATAAAATTGTTAAATATGAAAGGATAACTCACTATCTCTTTAACCTTGCCTGAATTATCGAGAAGATATTGACTCTGCCTATTCTAATTGCTGGAAACTGATTATGTAAACTATCGAAATTAAGATAACCCTTTTGAGGGTTTAGAGAGGGAAAATCTTACATGCAGGATTCAGCTCACCATGAGCCAATGTAAATGCCACTGTCGGAGCAAATCCTCCCAACTGCATAGCTTATTATTATTATTATTATTATTTTATTAAATCAATCGATATTCGAAATCATACGAACTATTATTGGATCCTCCATGAAAAAAATTCTCTTAATATAATTATTTCTTTTCCTAATATTTGAATACGAGTTTTAATTAAGGGATCTAACATTCTTCTCGCTAAACTAACTGTTTATTGATACATCATAACTTATTTTCCAAATATAGTTCTTTACATTTACATAGTTACCATGTAAATGCATTACTTGACATCCTTGGATAGAAGGTCATGACATTGCACCATTCTTGCATAACATAGCTCATCAAGACGATCTCCTCTCTCAAAAAAAGCAGCAGCAGCACCCACCCATTCCTGTGCATGGATCACAGGTCATGGCGAACTTGAATAACTAATACTAAAGATAAATGGATGAATAATGTATGGATACCGCACTCTTCAGTTACAAAAGTAGACAATATATAAACGACAATTTTAGTAGAAAGTTGAACCCTTCTTGATCTGGTACATCTCTAGAACAGCATGTTATATATTAGATGTCGTGCATAGGAGAGATATTGTGCAGCATAAACTTCTAATATTAAAAAAAAAAAATTATTCAAGATTATGATTATGATTATACTAAATATAATTACAAATAATTATACTATAGAAAGCATAAAATATATATTTATAAAGAAATTATCACAAAAGGAAGCATAATTATGGATTAGGGTAAATCAGTCATTTTGTACTTGAACTGCCGATGCTTACCAAATTAATAATTCCTATATTTTTTGTGGGGAATTAGAAAATCATTAAAGATATTCCAATTTTATGACGACACAAATTTATATCCTCATGGCCATCAGATTACTTCTCCATTATAAATATAACACGAAGGAGCTCTTGACTAACCATAACAGCATTTCAATTTAAACATAGTTCGCTTCATATCATCCACCTCATAGCCCTCGAGACATGGAAAAAGTTTCATTCAAGTTTTTATTTCTTCTTTCTCTTCTGGCGCTTTGTTAGTCTCTCTCTCTCTCTCTCTCTCTCTCTCTCTATATATATATATATATAAAGCATTACTTAATGATTGTTCTATAATGTTGTAAGATTTGCTTCATTATGACAGGTGCGTCCTCAATCATAGTTAGAGCTGAAGCACAAGCACCAAGGGCTTCGGCTTACGATGACTGTCCAGGGTGCGAAGAAAAATGCAAAGCAATGAACATGATCCCAATTTGTATCTTACGGCAATGCACGTGCGTGAGGCCCCCAAAACAAATCGGTGATGGAAACAAATATCTTGACAAGTGTGGTTCTGATCAAGACTGCAGTTGTTCTCTTCCATGTGCCAAAGCCAGCTGCTCCTTTGGCACTTGTATTTGTTCAGAATGTGTTGGCAACTAAGAAATTACATGACACCCATCAATAAAACATTGTACTCAATACCAAATCAATAAAAGATTAAACAGCCAAGAGAAAATGAAGACTAAATTTGCAATTTTAGAGTCTCCTTCTATCTTTTCTTTTTTTAAACATAAATGTTCTACATTCTTATAGCTACAAAGAGGAGAGAGATCAGAATTACGACTATTTCCGGCTCAGCTTAAGTTTGGTTCGTTATCCTTGATTTTGGTCCAAATGACACAAAATTCCTCATTTCATTCGGTCATGGAGAAATTTGCTATCCTTCTTTTGGTCATTGCATCATGTGAGTGCTCCCTCTCTCTTCCTCTCCCTCTCTCTCTCTTTCTCTCTCTCTCTCTGAATTCAATCACAGGTATGATGACATTTTAATGTCAGACGCATCGAATGCTTAACTCTGGTTACAATTCAAGCTACAAACCTTTCTAGTCTGAATTTATGTAACATTTTAATGTAAAGCTAATAATGACAAAATAAACGTATACAGGTATGATGTCCTCCTGCATGGCTCAAAGGAAGCTATACAACCTAGAAGAATGCCTAAAGCTATGCCCGGGGCTGCCAATCTGCTTCCGAGATGAACATGGCAGATGTATTTGCAGATACGAAGAGGCCTCTGCTCTACAAATGGCGGATTTGAAATCAAACCGTTGCACCCCAGTCAAATGCCTAAAGCAATGCAAGGGACAACCTTGCATCCAAGGAGACCTAGGCCAATGCGTCTGTGGGCATTCAAAGGCCTTTGCACCTTCAGCCTTTCAAGTCTAATGCTAATGTCTGTTACATTGACCGAAAAAATATAGGATATATTGCTCAAATAAGTATCCTATTGCTAGGGAAAGTTTTCATTGTATTTTGAAGATAATAAAATTTTAAGCTAATATTATATGAAAGAAAAAGAAGAAAGTAAGGGGTGTTGTCAAACATTGAATTTGAATTAGATGTTCCTAAATGATAGAAAGTATTACTTACCTAATAATTGGATGCTGATATTTTTTAAGTAAAATATCAAATTTAAGTTTTATGTACAAAGAAAATATGCGTTGCGATAGTTTTATTCCTTAAACGACTAATTTGCCTCAAATCATATTTAGTCGGATCTAATACGATTATCGCATATTCGTGGTTTAAAAAGAAAAAAGCAAAGGTAGTGTTCAAATTCCACCTCTACATGAAATGATATTTACATGCAATATATATTACAGGGTTTACGTAGATATCATTCATATGAAAAACTTAAGGGGTGAATTTTTCACCTCATTTTCCTCTTACCACATATGACCAAAATCTTAAAAAAAGAAATCAGAGTTGATTATTGATTTGTATATAAATATGAATGACTGCCGAAGAAACAAAATGAATTGAAAACTCATTAAAAATTTTTTAAAAAGGAAATTGGATGAATTTAAACGTATATTGACCAATTAAAAATTAGTTAAATTTAAAACAGTATGAATTTTTGTTGATACGGAATAATACAAATTTTCGTACAATAAAAAAGATCGAATTTATAATTGAACTCTATAAGAGTTTTCTTTTTTTTTTTCACTTTAAAACTAACTGAATTAATTATCTGTTTTGTAAAATTATTAATTCTTTAAATTTATCTCTTTAAACACATTGATTTTAAATTTTTCTCTCTAAAAGTCAATTTAATTTATATTTTCTCACTCTAAAGGTATTTATTTTGTATTTTTTTCTGGATAAAGAAACCAAAGTTTTTCTTTTTCTAATTTTCTCAATCTAGAAAGTTTAAATTATGTTCTATTTTATTTTTCTAAATACATTTATTTTAATTTTTCCTATAAAAAACTAAATTTGATTTTTATCCCTATAAATCTAAAAATGTTAATTTTTTCTCTAGAAAATAATTTAATTCATATTTTCTCTCCTTAAATATTTTGATTTTAAGTTTTTTCTTTCTAAAAGGACTAAAATTTGTTGCTCTCTCTAGAATTAATAACATTTAATTTTTTTCTCTATAAAAATTAAATTTTTTTGTATATTTGTTTCTCTCTTTATATATACAACAATGCCAAATAGAACACTCTTACCCACTAAATCTATTATCCAACATGGATATGTTTTTACCCCATATCTGAGAATCCAAATCCCTTTATCCCTCGATAATATGCCCCAATTATATTTTACATACAAAATAGAAAAAAAAAAAGAAGTGGGTAAAAAAATTATCAAGATAAGATTTAGACCTCCTTGTACCCGTACACCTAGCAAGTACAAACAAATTGCACTTAATAGCAAATGCCTATAGAAACAATAGAAATACAATTATGATTATGAGTAGCACTCAAATTGAAGTGCCCATCTAGGATACTTTGTAAATTATTATTATTATTTTTTATTTTGACTTCGTCATCGTTCAGTATTCAAAGTTTCACCTCACTTATTAATCTGGATCGACCGTTGTAAACTCCGAAGGGGACAGGTCTCCCAATAATTACTTTTCTATGTTCATGGGAGATCAAAATTCCGATCATGAGTAAGGGGCATCTCTCCCCTAGCCAACTGAGCCACCGGTCGTTGGCATTAATTTTGGCTCTAGTACTTCCTAATACCTGTTAGTTTCTCTCATATTTTCTTCCTAATTGTTCTAATTCTCTCGATCACTTTTATTTTTATAATTGTTTTCATTATATACTTTCACGTTAATGTAATTTGTCAGTAGATTAATTTTTCTATAGCTCTTTATTTTACAAAAATTGATCAAAATTTACGAAAATCATATAAATATACTGGCATGTTATTCTTAACTATCTTAATTAATGCATTGGATAGATGCCTGGGCATTGAGATGGTAGGACGCTTTCAGTCATGGGGAGATATCGTCTGTGAGCCATGCCTTACAATAAGTATAACTAGAATAATTATTCATTAAACACGGATGAGAAATTTGACTGTCATGTGGGGGAGAGAGAGAGAGAGATTGCAAAAGGGAAAGAACCACTTTTATTATATTATGAAATTTCATTTATTATATTTGAGAGGTGGTAGTGAAAAGATGTTCCTTAGCAAGGCTTACAAGAGCAGTAATGTTTGGAAGGATCGCATACGAGGCAATGCCCAATAACACATTTAAGTACTTTGCTTTCCTCCACCGAATCAATGCTTTCATACCCTTCTTCGTTTTTGTCAGCACCACCCAATTCATTTTGCTCAAATGGTTCAACTCTTGCTTTAACCATAGTCATGAATTCCCCACCTACCAAACCAAAAAAAAGGATAATACAGTGTTTATTTAGAATCATATAATGCAAAAACAAGAGAGAGAGACCTACAAGAGGCGATAACCAAAAGTGTCAACAAGAAGACGGGCACGACCGAAGCTTTCTCCATTTCTTTACAGGCCAGATCGAGCTTTGTGCTTATGAGTAACGAGTTTGGAAAACCCTGACACCCCTTTCCCCCTTTATAGAAGCAACAAAGGTGACTTACATTAGGTGTTAACAATATCTTATCGTATCTTTTATGGAAGAAACACATGTCCTTATAAGTCAGAAATCTAGATTTACTTTTGTGCTTTATCATTAAGTTTGAAAATAATTTTTAAATATTTTTTGGTGAATAATGGTCTTATTAACAATGAAGAGGAAGAGATCTTTTCTGATCTTTTATAGAAGAAACACTCTTCCTAATGGGCTAGAAATCTAGATTTAGGATTGTGCTTAACGACGGGGTTTGGAAGACCCCCACCCCCACTCTTTTATAGTGTAAGGAAACACTTTTACAAAATTTAGACTTAGCATTGTGCTTAGGGACTGAGTTTGGAAGACCCCGATTTACCCTTGTATTGGAAGACCTAATATTTAATCGTGTGTAAAATATAATATTCTTTAATACTTTTTAGTGACTTCTTGTACATATCATCAATGATGAGAACTATTATTTTTTAGGGAGTTGAATATTTAAAAATTCTATTTTGTCTGTTTAGTTTTCTTTTTTTTACAACAAATTTACATTGTGCATATTGAAAGCCATGTTAGGAAAACTTTCGTGTCATAACTTTTTATATATAATTTGATTATTTCAATTCGAGTATTTTCAAGTTTAATTTAGAGATAGTTTAGACTAGTATATAACAGAACAAACACATGGTTATTAAATCCATTCTGGATCAACCATTCTTGATCTTGATCAACAAGATTCGCCATTAAAAAAGAAAAATAAGAAACCCCTAGAGAAGACGCTTCGGCAAATGATCGAACCTCGTGAACGGGGTCGTGCGTGGCTGTCAAGAAGTTTAGCAACCATTCTTGATTTTGATCAACAAGATTCGCCATTAGAAAAGAAAAATAAAAAACCCCTAGAGAGAGAGAGTGAGAGAGAGAGTTTTGGGCTTCTGTTAGGGGGTTTGATATCCTATTAGGGATTAGGCAGGAGAGTTGCAGAGAAGGCAAGTGCTAGTGCTCTTTGTGCGTGTGTGTGTGTGTGTGAGAGAGAGAGAGAGAGACAGAGAGAGAGAGAGGTCAGAGGGGGGGGGCTTTTGGGATCTTGGGAAAAGGATTAGGGTTTCGTCAGTTACGGACGGAATTGAACGTAAAGCACTATATGCATTTTTTTCAGATGCACCCGCTGCCCCAGGGAAGGGGGGGGGGGGGGCGTTGACAACGGCTAGTAGGGACGTATTTCTCTCTTTCATGGCTGCCGATTATTTCTATTGTCTCATAACGGCCGGTGAGCTCTCGTGAGCTCTCTTCATTCTATTACTAAATAAATCAATACTAGAATTTAAATTTATTTCTAAAAAATTATATATAATTGAAGAGGAATTCATGTGCAATTATAATAGTTCTAAAAAAAATTACACAATAACAATAAACTATACCTTAACCATAATATTTGAAGTTGACAATCTGAGAAATAAATTTAGAAATGATTAAAAATAAATAAATAAACAAAAATAAATATATATTTAAAATATATTGATTTACTTTGTGCGAATTCTTTTACGTAATTTATTTTTATCCAAAACTATTTTTTCGTATAAACCTTTAATTATTATATTTTTACGGATAATTTATATTCAAATTTTTAGCGAACTATCTCTATATTTTACTAAATCTTATATATTTAAACTTTCGATTTTTCTAATCGGTATATTTTTGAGATTTCTTTGCACATGCCCAAATCACCTCAAACAATATTTTGGTATTTATCCACAATTGAACTAATTTTTAATTTGTTACGAATTTTTTCATTTTTAATTCTATTTTTTCTAATTTTATCACATATCCAGTTAAATATTCTCATTTCTGTTATAGTTATCTTTTATTTTTGTATTGTTTAATAGTCCGACACTTAATACCATACAATAGTACAAGTTTAATTACGATTTTATAGAAATTTTCTTTTAAATGTAGTAGAATAGTGCGATCGCAAAGAATTCCGGATGTCATTATTCATTTTATTCAACTTGTTTGAATCCTATAATTTACATCTCTATTTATATTGCTAGAAACTTAAATATCTGAATTGTTCACTTTTGGATACATATTATCTATCTACTCTAATCGTTTTTTTATCATTCCGATAATTGTCTTTAAACCTACATTTCTTATATTAGATTTTCGATTCACTCAATCTAAATTCTCTGAATTCTAGTGTGACTTTCCATAACTCTAATTTAATACTAATATCATTCATAATTTTATCAACTACCACTATATCATCTGTAAAAAAAAATATACCATAGTATTTTATTTTAAATATTTTTTGTGATTTTGGTTATAACTATTGCAAAGAGAAGAGGACTTAAAGTCAAATCTTGATGAAGTCCAATGTTAATGGGGAACCTATCGCTCAAACCCCCATAAATTATTATACCGGTTACAGCTCTCTCATACATATCTTTAATGAAATTAATTTATTTTAAAGAGATCTCTTTTTTTTATAAGCACCCACATCAATATGTTCCCTAAGAATCTTATCATATATTTTTTTCTAAATCAATAAATATTATATGTAGGTTTCTCTTTTATATTCTATATATTTCCGTCAAATGTTTTAACAAACGAATTGTTTCTGTGGTTGATTTTTTTAACATAAATTCAAATTTATTTTGAAATATATTTATTTACAACTCAATCTATACTTTCTATCACTCTCTCTCATAGTTTCATGATATGGCTAATAAGTTTAATTTCTTTATAATTGGAATGATTTTATATGTTTCATTTATTTTTATATAGCGATACAATTATACTCAATGCAATGTTTTAACTATACCAATGGAAAAAAAAAAGTATAAATAAAATTGTTGAATATGAAAGGATAACTCACTATCTCTTTAACCTAGCCTGAATTATCGAGAAGATATTGACTCATGCCGATTCTAATTACTGGAAACTGATTATGTAAACTATCGAAATTAAGATAACCCTTTTGAGGGTTTAGAGAAGGAAAATCTTACATGCAGGATTCAACTCACCATGAGCCAATGTAAATGCCACTGTGGGAGCAAATCCTCCCAACTACATAGCTTATTATTATTATTATTTTATTAAATCAATCGATATTCGAAATTATACGAATTATTATTAGATTCTTCATGAAGAAAATTCTCTTAATATAGTTATTTCTTTTCCTAATATTTGAACACGAGTTTTAATTAAGGGATCTAACATTCTTCCCACTACACTAACTGTTTATTAATATATCATAACTTATTCTCCAAATATAGTTCTTTACATTTACATAGTTACCATGTAAATGCATTACTTGACATCCTTGGATAGAAGGTCGTGACATTGCACCATTCTTGCATAACATAGCTCATCAAGACGATCTCCTCTCTCAAAAAAAGCAGCAGCAGCACCCATTCCTGTGCCTGGATCACAGGTCATGGCGAACTTGAATGACTAATACTAAAGATAAAAGGATGAATAATGTATGGATACCGCACTCTTCAGTTACAAAAGTAGACAATATATAAACGACAATTTTAGCAGAAAGTTGAACCCTTCTTGATCTGGTACATCTCTAGAGCAGCATGTCATATATTAGATGTCGTGCATAGGAGAGATATTGTGCAGCATAAACTTCTAATATTAAAAAAAAATTATTCAGGATTATGATTATGATTATACTAAATATAATTACAAATAATTATACTATAGAAAGCATAAAATATATATTTATAAAGAAATTATCACAAAAGGAAGCATAATTATGGATTAGGGTAAATCAGTCATTTTGTACTTGAACTGCCGATGCTTACCAAATTAATAATTCCTATATTTTTTGTGGGGAATTAGAAAATCATTAAAGATATTCCAATTTTATGACGACACAAATTTATATCCTCATGGCCATCAGATTACTTCTCCATTATAAATATAACACGAAGGAGCTCTTGACTAACCATAACAGCATTTCAATTTAAACATAGTTCGCTTCATATCATCCACCTCATAGCCCTCGAGACATGGAAAAAGTTTCATTCAAGTTTTTATTTCTTCTTTCTCTTCTGGCGCTTTGTTAGTCTCTCTCTCTCTCTCTCTCTCTCTCTCTATATATATATATATATATATATAAAGCATTACTTAATGATTGTTCTATAATGTTGTAAGATTTGCTTCATTATGACAGGTGCGTCCTCAATCATAGTTAGAGCTGAAGCACAAGCACCAAGGGCTTCGGCTTACGATGACTGTCCAGGGTGCGAAGAAAAATGCAAAGCAATGAACATGATCCCAATTTGTATCTTACGGCAATGCACGTGCGTGAGGCCCCCAAAACAAATCGGTGATGGAAACAAATATCTTGACAAGTGTGGTTCTGATCAAGACTGCAGTTGTTCTCTTCCATGTGCCAAAGCCAGCTGCTCCTTTGGCACTTGTATTTGTTCAGAATGTGTTGACAACTAAGAAATTACATGACACCCATCAATAAAACATTGTACTCATTACCAAATTAATAAAAGATTAAACAGCCAAGAGAAAATGAAGACTAAATTTGCAATTTTAGAGTCTCCTTTTATCTTTTCTTTTTTTAAACATAAATATTCTACTTTCTTATAGCTACAAAGAGGAGAGAGATCAGAATTACGACTATTTCCGGCTCAGCTTAAGTTTGGTTCCTTATCCTTGTTTTTGGTCCAAATGACACGAATATAAAGAGAAACGATGATCCGAGTTAGATAAGTATATAGGAAAGGGTATTATTCATACTGCTGAATTTTCCTCAGCTGGGTGGACCGACAAAAAGGAATATTTATCTAGTCCTTTATCAGGATGCATGCATAGATATGCGAAGGATCAATTGGCAGCAGGTCATATCATGAGCAGATATGACACCATGTTTGAAGAAAACTGGACACAAAGGAACAAGTTATTTGTCCAACATTGAAATATCTTAGATGGTAGTAAAACTACTGATAAAATAGGAGTTTTTATGCAGTGACCCTCACCATCAAAGCTCAACCGTGGGCTAGGTGGAGCAACATGCAAACTAAACAAAGGAAGCAAACTAGAAACATGGACAAGCTTATCAGTTACAGCTAAAAGCATTAAGAATAGTGAACCCCAAAGATCAAGACTAGAGATCAAGAGAAGCTTACAGCTGCCAGCCAACACTTAAATCAGACACAGCTTTTGCAAGACCTTGAACATCACCATGCCTTATGTGGGCAGCAACAATTCGAACAAAATGGGGGTGCTTCTTAGGCTGCTCAATGAAGAAAAATATTAGAGCAGAAAAAGATGGTACAAGTTGTAGTCAGTGTTCTCCAGCAAGCAAATTACAGACAATTATATACTTTAAACAGTCACCTGATCCAGAGTTCTCCAGAGCACCAGGTGTCCAGAAAGTGTTGCAGGCCACAGGCAACATGAAAGCATGCTCGGAAGTCATCTTTGGCTCTCCGATTTTTTCTTGCTACATCTTTAAACCCAGGGCTTCCAGATATAACACTGAACCTTCAATCATCACATGGATTGTTTACCATCAACGATGATGTAGCATCGGTTTATCTGGCATAAAAAGTGATACTCAAGAAATCAAGCATCCAGCGGAGTACCCTTATGTGTCTAAGAGACATGTATAACACAATCCTTGTACCCAAGAATATCCTAGGAGGGTAACTTTTCTAGTAACTTTAATTAGCTCACATAATGCATCAGCAATCATTGAAGTGATAACCTTGGATCTCATCTCCCCCACATTTACTTGTACTTTTGATTCCCCGTGTCCAGGAAGGTCAACAGCAATGCACCTTGCCACTCCTGAGATGGCCTTCATGATGGGAATCCAGTCTCCACCAGTTCAAAGGAATCCATGGAGAAATAGGATTACGTTATCCTGCATCGTTCAAATCAGCGTTAACTTGCAGGATGATACGACAGTATCAACTTTCCAAATTGCAGGTAAAAGTAACTGAATCCATGAAAATGTCAGTATAAACACCCTGAGTCACATCCTTGAACATGTCTGTAAGCCCCACAGTCCAATAAAATGCGGCAGTACTAAGTTTTTCCATTTCTAGAAACATTGTTATATATCTGAAACAAAGAACTTGTGCTGACTACCGGCAAATATGTAAGGGATGAGATCACGCCTCTTGCTTCCTGACAGAATACAGAAAAATATTTGGAGCATGAGATAGTTGCTGGCTCCTTCCATTGTTATCAGCATGGTAGAAATCAAAAATGCTGAGAATCTTATTTGTCTGATTTAAAAGGGATTTCTCTTATTTGTCCAGAGTGTTGCAGGCCAACCATATTGTCATGGCCCCCTTCTACATACAACCCCCCAAGTCCCAACCTCACTAAAAGCAGGATTCTAACTCCCTCATGCAATAACCAAGAGTCTTCACCAATAAAGCTAGATACACATCTATAATTACTATCGGTTTCATTTCAAAATGTAATCCAACTAGTTTTCCCATCTGCATATTCATATGCATGCTTGTTCCATGGGTTGTATGTAATCCAATGTCAACCTCCAATTCATTAAAAAATAATAATAATAATTTTGTTTCTGCCCTGGTGCTATATTACCAGTATAGTCATAGAAACAGATGGAAAATATTCAAATTAAAAAGTCTGAGCATTCAAATCTAATGTAAGGTCAATTTCTTTGATCGTCAAATCCAAACATTTGCACCACTTACAGGCATTTCTTAATCTTTCTGACCAAGATAATCTCATTAAGACACTCAATTTAAAATATGTAAGACCAAATACAAAGGTGCAAAACAATTACGAAGTCGTAATTACATTGCCAAAGCTTGTAGCTGGAAATAATTTTTAGATTTTCACACTTTTTTCCTTGTCTTGTGGGTTGCGGCAGTCTCTATCAAAACGATGTTTCCATGTAGCTGCTGGATGTCAGCAAGTAACTTTTTTTTTTTTTTTTTTCTTTCTTTTAATGCGGTCCGAAGGTGATTGAGCCATGTGGCTCTCGCTTACCGTTAGAACCCTTGTTGATCCAGGACCTCTTGTAACTACTACAAGAGACTTGAATTTTGATTTATTTATTTAATCTCTGATTTCTATGTAAATTATATAGTTTCTCGAGGTCATGTATTTTGAGTCCCAAAGGAACATCCAGACATGTTTATGTAGATTTTTGTTAAAAATAAAAAAGGCCTGCCAAAATATATGAAGCATAAGCAAAATACAACAAATAATCAAGTGAAAATATCTTTACACAGCATGGACATGAAAAATGGTAGTCACATAAGTCTTATGCCCAACCTCTTGCACTTTGATTTAATATAGACCTTTCGCCATATTTAAAAAATAAATGCTTCCAATTAGTTGACTTAATGTTTTAACCTCACCAATGGCGCTAAAGTTACCCTTGTATTGACACCACCTCCCGGGGATGGGAGAGGAAGAGATTTCTGAAGACTGAAATCTCTTCCGCATGAGTGGTTTAGAAAGACAGTTTTTTTTTTTTTTATTTTATATTCAGAGATTTCCAATATAAGGCAATGTAGGCTACAAAGCACCAATTGATAGTAGAGGAAACACCTAACTGTGTCCACTGTTACGCATGCCCCCATGGGAACACCAAACTAGGGGTGTTTATGACACCCGGGTCGAGCTCGGGTATCATAATACCCGAGCTCGAGCTCAATGTACTTTAGGTGAGCTCGAGCTCGAGCTCGAGCTCGCCGAGTTTGTATTTTTCGAGCTCGAGCTCGAGCTCGAAGTGTTGTCGGGTGTCATCGGGTAGTGTCGTCGGGTAGTGTCATTGGGTGGTATAAGTAATATATTTAAAAAATATATCTAAAAATATAATTTTATATATAATTTTTTTAAAAAATATATATATATAATTATATATAAAATTTAATTTTAAAAAAATTAAAATATTTTGGGTAGTTCGTCGAACTTTCGAGCTCGACACAGCTGGACTCGAGCTCGAGCTCGATACCCAGCTACCCGAGCCCGAGCTCGGGCTCGAGCTCGGTTTGACCAAGCCCGGGCTCGAGCTTTGACTAGGTAGTGTCACAGGTACCCGTGATACTACCCGGTGTCATTAACACCCCTACACCAAATTGAGATGACTGGTCTGAAAGAACTTTCCAGAAGAACATTATAGTCCTTAAGATGAAAGTTGCCGAGCTAAGAGAGATGATTGACAAAAAGATCTTTATTAGATCAAATTAACATAATAAAATTTAAATACAAAAACAGAATAGAAAAGGAACAAGAGGATCTAATTGAAAGGATAAAATAAAAAGTATCCTCAAACGAGGAAGTATGAAAGAATAATAGATACAATTGAGAAGCACCCTGAGTCTACAAGCAGCTGAAAGTTAAATAGAGAATGCATAAAAACCAGGGTTGCAGAGAGGAAGAGACAACAAACCTGTGACTTGCCAGAATAATTTTCTTTCCAAATTAGAAGACAAGAAAATAAAAATATAAAAGGTTGCCCACTCTGCACCCTAGAGCTCAAAAACTGTAATCTAATTGAAAGGAAAATGATTAGGGTGCCCCTCGAGGCACTTTAACAAAATGTTTCTTCTTTTTGAAAAGATAAGAAAAAAATATCTGTGTCATCAGTTGCCTAAAAACACAAGCGAGCTTTTTTGTTTGCAGTCTACTTAAATTTTAGAGTTGTCTTTTATAGCATTGGATATTATGCATTATAAATAAGGAAGTTAAATGCATTATCAGTAAGGAAATTAAGTGCAATACAAGAGAAGTTTGCAACATGCTAATGAAGGTCATCTAAAAGTAAGGAAACTGGTATAATATGTACACATCAATTGATATAGGGCATTACACAGCTACTTGAAAACCAAAATGAAAGACTTGATAATCCTATTTGAGAACTAAGAAAAGGAAAGGTATCTCTGACTCAAAATTACCGATCTATTTGTACCATGAAGAAATGAAATGTCGCCAATCATGCAGAGGACCTGAACAAATTCACTAGACATAAGAAAACTGGCACTTTTGTCCACATACAAAGTACATAATGGATGCATGAAATAATTCAAAAGCCACCAAATCAACCAAGAAATACTCTAGCAGTGAGTGAATTATATAGAGAAAACTTAAGCATTTATTATTGCATCCTACTGCAAAACCAACAGATGTGCTCAGAATCATCTATACCACCAGCACCTGAAGGCAAAACATACCGTGTACATTTTTCCCAGTTGCAACCATACGTGTCTGCATCATGAACCATCTTGCTATTTCCAATAAATAAAGCAGCTACAACGGAGAGTGAATCCAAAATGGCATGGCCAACTTGAGATTTGTTGAATATTTGAGATGTATGAGAGATAGAATAATGAGAAAAGAAATACTTTTTTATTGATGATCAAGACATTACAAACAAAGTAGGGACGATTGCCCTTGAGAAATTTAAGAGAGAGCACAAAAAAAGTTGAGAACAAGAGTGCTTAGAACAAAGGAAGAGGAGATTGTTCATTGATAGGGTTTAAATTAGTGTAATATTTACGATTGATTTTGTATTATATTTGAATAAATATTACACTAATATTTATGTTTTGTGACATTTGATTTAGGAGGAGACTTATTATGAAAAAATAAGAAAAATAAGCTAAATTGGAGCAATTTTGCAAAGCATGAAAAATTGGACAGCAATGCTCTTTCATTAGCACGTGGGCATATATATCTCAAGGGGCAAGTAAGAAATTTTGAAGAATTATTACAATAAAATTTCTTTTTTCCAATTGCATATTCAAGAGGAAATTAGAGTGGAATCGGAGATATTGAAAATTTTGAAGAATTTTATTTTATTCCTGATATTTTTGAAAATGTAAATCTCTTAGAATATTATTTTTAGGAAAGTTACTATTTATTTTATTTTTATTTATTTAGTAGTGGTTTAGGGGTTACACTCCTATATATATATAGGAGTGCTTCATATTATTGACACAACACTTTTGGGGAGGCAGCAGCCGGGCAGCCCCGTTGCGGGCAGCAAACACCATTTTCTCTGGGAGGAAAAGGGGGCAGCAGCACTATTCACATCCATAGTAGCAGCCAGCCGAGAAGCATTTTTGCACTAATGTAGTTCCAACATACCCATTCCATTTTTATTTATTTGTGAGTTTTTCTTTTTATACATTTTATTTTTTATTTAATTTTCTAGTCAAAAAATTATTGAAATCTTGATAAATGATGATTGTGAAATCTAAATGATCTTATTTGTTTGATATTTGTGGGTATTTATTTAATCTCTATATTTAATATTTATGATTATTTTGGGTTTGTTAAATAGAGGCCTACGTTTAATAAGTCTAAAATAATCAACAACCATTTAAAAACAGCAAGATTTGTGTGTTTTTAATAGAGTGACAATTGACATAATTTTATGGCCTCGCAAGCGGTAAGATTTATTTCAAGAGTTCAGGTAATTTAATTTAAATAAATCAAGGTTGAAATTTACTGATTAGAATTGAGTCTCTCTAAATCTTAATGCTGTCGAAATATTAAATCTAACAAGGGTCTCTTAGGTTGTCTTTCAATTAGAGAAGTAATTAACGATGGTATTTTGATTACCGAACAAATAAGGAAAGATTGGTCGTTTCGTGATATTTAGCGGCTATAACTAATTTATTCCCATAATATCGAGTAATTTTTGTATCGATAATCAATCAAATACATTAAGGTGGAAATAACTCCTTTGACTAGGTTTTCTCTTATTGACATTCTCTTTTGATTGGCATTATTTAGTTATTTTATTTTAATTAATTTTTATTGATTTATTTATTTTTGTTAGACTTAGATAATCTCTTAAACCCCCCATATTTTCATTTTCCTTGAAAGAGATAAATCCACCGTTCGCTGTGGATTCAACCCTGCTCACCCTAGACTCATCTTTAGTGAAATAGGTAATTTTATTTTTGGTTATTTGACAACACACCATTCTTTCATGCCCAAAACCTTTAAGAGAGGCTGTATTTATAACCCAAGACCCAAAACTAGCTCTTTGAGACAAGGAAAAAGTCGGTGGATACAAAAACTAACAGGTAGAGAGAAAGGAAAAACTAGCTATTATAAATTTTATCCAAAATGCTCTTGCTTGTTTGGGCTACCACTTGGGCCTTCTTTGGCCCTTGTTTTGGGCTTCATTGTATGAACTTTTAAGCTTCCAAACCAAACCTAATTACTGCTCCTAGGGCCGGCTCTTTTTTTTTTTTTTTTCCCGGTTCCTATGGCTAGGCCACCGCCTAGTATCTGAACTTTCGTCCCGACTAATTCAGACCAACCTGACTGTTGGGCCTTATTTGAGGGAAAGGTCTCCAAACATTGTTCTTTTCGTGCCTAGGGAGAGTCAAACTCCCGATCTGGTTAAAGGACGAAGGTGCCCTTCCCACCTACGCCAACAAATGTTGGTTTGGGTCGGCTCTTCTGGGTTTGAATTCTACCCAATTCTGCTTCAGAATTCAAAGGGGTTTTCTGGACAGATTCTGTCTTCTTTTTTTGAGCCAGTCTTGTTGGCGTGTTGGGGGGCTTTTATTAGGCCATTTAGAGCAGATGACAAAGCAAAGATGCAATGAGTAATGGAGGGCTGTCTTGGGACACAATGATCTTCATGTGAGGAACAAACTTGATTGTCTTCATTGCTTTCAACAAGATTTAGTTAAGGACGCCTCATCACAAATTTGAGATGATATTTCCATTGACACCTACAATAGAAGTGGTCTCATGAAAACAATACATGTCTTTATTTAGTTTCTCAACAGCAGGTATTTCTAGAAATAAAGATGCAAATGAGTAACAAATGATGAACTTGTCCAAGTGTTGAGTATATTTCAACAGCTGCAGGCTTTTTTCTTCCTCTTTCTTCTAACACAAGTGCCATTGATAATAAAAGCAATGCCATTATATTAGATTGTCTGCAAGTAGAGAACAGTAAAAAGGACAAAGTTCTCATGAACAAAAACAATTACTCATTAATTCTAGTATTTATACCACTAAATTTAATGCCTGTAGATGGGCAGTCCAATTGCTGCTCAGTTCTGGAAGTAGAGCTTTCAGCAAGCAATTCACAAATTGGGTGACAGAGCACTGGATTCCGAGTTACAATATGTGCAGGATCATGATGGTAAGGGTGTTCCTCAACCATGATGTATGAGCATGGAAAGCAATCTTCAAGTATTTGATATACCCGCTTGCTTGTTACCCTGCTCCAAACCTATTGATAGTGATATTGAGAAATAAGTTCACAATCACAGTAAATCACACAAAGTACAAAATATATTATTCTCAAATGAAGAAAGAGAAAACAGAAGTACAGTACCAAAGCAACAAGTTTCGTAAATTACAATTACATTTTCACTTGAATCACGTTTTACTTGTACATAACATCTCGGATAGCATTGTGTATTTCATCAACGGATACAATCTTCTACAGAAAATTAAAAATCGACGACCACCTCCTGCACTTTCTACCAGTTAAATTAAGTGCCAGAGTTCTACACTTTCCCATCTAACTAGTGATTACTCAAGCTGCACGAGTAAATCTACCTTTAAGTGTGCAATTAAGAATGGTGGAGATATGATATAGCATGTTACATGAATTTGCAAACTAAATAAGAAACTATTGATGATTTTCACCTTGCTTTTCAAGGTAGATCCATAGGATTACGAGATTTTTCTTATTCTGGCAAGTATATTAAAAAATTGTAACCAAGTGGCCAGCCAAAGTAGTTGACAGGCATTAAAACGTCAAGGATTCAAGAGATAAACTTTTCCAGCAGAAGTGCATTTTTTTTTTCTTTCTTTCTTTTCAATAGGAAAGAGAAAGAGCATCATTAGAAAGAGAGAGTGCTAAAAGTGGGATAAAATTATCTACCCAAAAGAAACAAAAAAACATAAAGAAAAAGAAAAATGTGAGAAGTTAATCTAAGATAAAATGCATTTAGCAGTTAATGGTCATAAAGGATTGATCAGCACCGACTCTATACACCAACTTCACCCATTTTTATGAATGAACCAGATTAAAAGTTTCCTATGCATTCCTATATTTATTTGATCAGCATAACCATCAGTAACACGATTTCAACAGGCTGAGTGAGGTCTATACTGGAGGAGCTCACGGTTCAGCTCCATTTCAGAGCAGTTTACATTTTACATAAAGGTTAAAAAATTGATGAAGACAAATCAAGAGAATGTCACCTTGAGCTTGAGGTATCACATGCAGGACAAGATTCCATCCATCACAAAAGGGAGAAATATACAATCACTTAGACACCTATAAATTAGATCACACAACATTGCATATGAGAAGAAATGAAGGTAAAACCTGAATGATGATGTTTGGCTACACTAAAAAATTTCTCGTTCTTAATCCGGACAAGATGTCTGCTATAACTGGCCAAGAAAGGTGTTGACATAATAGAGTAGCTGCCCACCTCTCATCTTATTCATGAATTGTGCCAACAAGTAAAAGCCCCTTGCTAGCAACTTGAATCAGTTTTATAACCTCTGCCATTTGGTCATCACAACTATCGACATAAACAGAAGAATGAGGAACTTGAATATAGCTCGAAAATGGCTTACCATTTGGCATCCAAACTTCCAATCCTTTCAAGCAGCCTGTCATCATGATTCTCTAAAAGGACAATTGATGTAAACAGGGCCGAAGAGCTTGCTAGATGTACAAAGAGTCCACTGTAGTAAGCACCATCCTGCAAGAATTTGATCATATTCTGCCTTCTGGTTGAAGAACCTTACAAATGAAACAAAATTGGTTGACCTAGCAGAAATAATCAAGTGTGTCATGCATCAGTAGTTATAGCAACATATAAACATGTAGCCACACACAAAACATATAACTAGAATGTTGTACTACCACTTCGGGCCAGCGTCATGCATCTACAGCATTCTGTAAAAGCTGATGCACCGTAATGGCATAGTTTAAGACGAGTTCCTCTTGCCTTCTGGTTTTAGAACTAAAGGGAATCATAAACTCTGACAAGCAGGATATTAAAATCTCCGAGGATTTGAACATAAATGCAGAAAAGATACACTTTCTCGATGTGCTAGTGATGATATAAATCTAAGTAGGAATGCTCTAATAAGCATGGTATCATGAACTTCAGAAGAGGCACTAGATATTGCCCCGCATTACAAATTATCACAGGAAGCTGACTTGTCCATATTATCCAACGAACCAATAAAGCACTTCAACCAAAAGCATGGCCTTGTACAACTACATCCAAACAGAAAACAGTAGTGCCATTGTTTCTTAAATTAAATCTTGACCGAAGCAGAGGCACAATAATAATTGAATGGAATAATACATGGGCATTGCAATAATAAAAGCACCAAGTCGAATGCCACAGCATAAAAGTTAGATATACTAGAAGTGGAAACAATGGTTAAATACAGACAAAGAAAGGCATCATAAAGAAACACACACATAACCTAAAAGAGAATACTTGAGAAAGGATCCCTCACCTGATTAATTGCTTGATTGGCTCCAGTTTCCTGCAACTCCAGAGGCCGATCAGCTGTAAGTACAAAAATGAGCACAAAATCTTGACTGGCCTCCACAACATGTAATGTCTTTGTTAGTTAAAATTACAAATCCAGCAGATGTTCTATATTTACTTCAAAAACCCAAACAGTGTCGCATTCTTTTTTTTCTAGGACTAGGGCATTGTAGATAGATGCTGACAATCACAAGATGCTGCATACATTGATCCAGCCAACAACCTAACAGCTAAGGCAAGAAATAAACTGCTGGATATTTTTCCCCAAAATCACAGCAGGTGATGTGTGTCATTTGCATTTAAATGGAATCCCCCAATACTTACAGCAGGAAGAAGATTTGAAACTGCAGTGACAGATGACGTTAGGACAACAGCAGGTCCGCAATAACCTCTTCCATAACCAACAGCATGAAATGCAAGTGACTGCTCATCAAATCATGCAATGGCAAGGGGTATATTCACTTGCATGTAATGTCTTGACTGGCCTCCACAACATGTAATGTCTTTGTTAGTTAAACTTATAAATCCAGCAGATGTTCTATATTCACTTCAAAACCCAAACAATGTCGCATTCTTTTTTTTCTAGGACTACGGCAGCGTAGATGGATGCTGACAATCACAAGATGCTGCATACATTGATCTAGCCAACAACCTAACAGCAAAGGCAAGAAATAAACTTCTGGACATTTTCCCCCAAAATCACAGCAGGTGATGTGTGTCATTTGCATTTAAATGGAATGCCCCAATACTTACAGCAGGAAGAAGATTTGAAACTGCAGTGACAGATGACGTTATGACAACAGCTGGTCTGCAATAACCTCTTCCATAACCAACAGCATGAAATGCGAGTGACTGCTCATCAAATCATGCAATGGCAAGGGGTGATAACATTGACCCTGGAGCTACACAAAAGTACTATAGTGAAGGATTAATCAGAAACTAGATAAATAATTTGTAAAAATTTCATATAACCGAACCTTATACCCATCCGAGTACATTCTTCAATTATAAGTGATCCCACACAGTATTGATGTTGCAACAGCTTTGCATGGTGGGATGCATTTCACTGGTATGATAATGCTGACACCAGAAAAGAGAAAAAGGGTTATAGGATATGAAAATTGACAATAGCCTGGTGCCAATATTCATAATGCTCCATGCATTACTAGGAAAAATAGATAGTGACTGCAAGGCAGGGTAGCCTCTCAGGATTCATGGGCACTGAACATTCATATTTCAGCCATGATATGGCATTATACATAAACAGAGAACAAAAGTTGCATGATGAAATTGCTTAGTTGATTTTGGTTTTCCCTAATGATTTGGTCAATTGACTAAAATAGCTCAATATGTATCAATATCATCTCATGTTAGAAGATCCAAGATATAACCTTTACAAGAGCAAGCCAGGGCCATAATTCAAAGTAATTTTTCGCAGGATTTCATAAATCACCATGTGGGCGTTAGATTAGGAAACCTTAAATTTGATGTTTTTAAGAACAAAGTTACCTGTGAAAGTTTCTCTACTATTTCAAGTTCAAGAACAAATTACCGAGTTGTATGATAAAACTATAGTTGGCTTAAGCCTGATTAAGAACTGACTTGAGCATGAAGCCACTTCCCGCAAAAAAGAAAAGGAAATAAATATGTTTAACTATTTTCAGACCAAGGACTCCTGCTACAAGAAAAACCACAACAGCAACCTTAATCATTGTGTCAAACACAGATTCAACAATGTTAAACATTAACTTATAGAAAGTCATTTACCCAAAATGGCAATGAGTAGCTAAAAGGTTGAAAATTACCAGGACAAAGGGTTACAGGTTCAAAGTGGCCAAGACAAGCATCCGTTCCATCGAGCAAGGGTGCATCCATGAGTACCTATTAACATTTAAAATGACCAAAAGAAAGGACAGAGAAAAATAAGTTTAGTAATTTCAACTTTCCCATGAATAGTATTCAGAGCATTAATACATTCTAACAGTTCTCAGTCATGATTACCCACTACAATTGTAAATATGTAATACGAAGTACACATAGAAAACTAGTACTCAGTGTGAGATGTGAACAAACTCCAGAATAGAACCATAGAAGCAAATGTGGTAGCTAAGCCTGGAAGGAAATACAGAAGATAATTAGAAAAGCAGAAACAGAATATGGAAAACAAATACTCATTAAAGCACTTTGTAAATTAGCATCACATCAAAGCAGGGTATCCAATTAAACCTTAATAAACTTCAGCAAAGCAGGAGACATGTTTGTTGAATCTTCAAACATCAAAAGAGAGCTATTCCACTGCCTGCAATATAAGAGCATGTGAAGAAGTTTTGCAGCAGGAGACTGAAATAAAGCAAATATGATAAAGAATAGCATGTGGGACAGACATTAAAGAAATTTTTTGTAAATGGAGTGATTAGTAATTGGAACAGCACACTAATAGTATGAAGCACAACTTACCAACCCCAATCTACATCAATGCATGTCAGTTCTGCTCTGCATTAAGATAATTTTATCACAAAGAAAGCCCAGGGCCCCCTCCTAAAAAAAAAAAAAAAAAAAAAAAAAAAACAAAGAAAGAAAGAAAGAAAGAAATTTCCAGATATTAAAGCAGGCAGGAGAGACAAACTGAATATTGGCAGCAAAGATGACTCCAAAAAAACAAATCATATGCTCAAACCTTTGAAATGTACAGTCATTCCATGCCAATGTAGCTGCTAGTAGTGAGATTCTATCATATTCAACTGACTCAATCTGATGAAACAACAATATATCATTAAAATTTTCCAAGGTGTTTGGCTGTGCAAAAAGAAGCCGATAAATACTTGCCTAAAAGGGGAATAATTCACAAAACCAGAAACTTGATAGGAAAGTTACATGAATGCAAAAGAGTTTCAAAAACATAATTATGCTCTAGATAAAATGTTTGAGCTTTGATCATTTTCCAAAAAATTAAATAACCTCTTATATCCATCATGAGTACTTTTTGGCTTCTACTTTTAGAGAAACACCTTATAATAAGTTGATTGCAATATTATTACACTCAACCCAACTAAATCATATATCCTAAAACAATCTAGGATTTAACAAGGTTAAACTGATTTAATAGGAATAAGCTCTCCCAACCAAGTTGAAGTTAATATTGCCCATTAAGCAAGCTGGAACCTTCTTCATACCAATTTAATGATGCCAATGCCAACAAGAATCAAGAAAAGATAACATAGCTTCAGGCATTTTATATTGAAACCAAAGTGCAGCGAAAGTAACCTCAATATTTTGCAATCTTTCCATCATATTGAAATTTATCATGTACGTTAATTGGTTATTTCACCTTTAAAATACACCAAAGGCAAACGAGAACGAGAGGCCATGCCAGTAATTATAGAGAAATGCTAGTGCGAGTAAAAGAGCAATAAAGGATTTGCTTAGGAGCTAGTCTAACGGCATTTCATAGGTGATGGGCAATCATATTGCATGTGCTTTCCACTATTCCAATATTTGCATACATTGACTACATAATTCAATGAAGACGAAGGAATAGCTAAACAAGATTCCCGGGGGGGCAAGCCATGAGCTGTGAGCATTATAGACCAAGATTAGAAGGTGGCATAAATTCACGAGCACAATTCTTCTTCAAATCTCCACCATAGTTGCTGATCTATATTTTGAACTTCAATCAATCTTTTCAAGATTCGATCAAATTAACCAAACAGAATTTAATCATAGATCTGAGCACTTAGAGATACATATTAGGTTCTTCCCCCCGCCCCCACACACACAAACATGCAGACTCAAACCTGGGAGACGATCATCAAAAAATGGTCTGGTTCAGTATGACACAACAATCCAGAAAATAGAGAAAATAAAAACTCACCTCTTAAATGACTTCCACTCTCCGGAACTACATGAAGAAGATTTCGCGAATTCAACTGCAGCACCAATTCCAAAAACCTCGAGAGTACAATCCGATGAAATTTCACTCTTACACAGATCAAACTGAGGAAACAGTAGTCAATTATCGTCTTGAGCGCGAAACCAATTCAAATTTTTTGCACTCGGAGGCGCCACGACCTACATCAATCAGTGCAAACGTATCAGAGGTAAGCCGCAACAAATCAAACCCTAAATTTCGAAATTCGATTGTTCATTACAACCGAGATTGAAACAAGGAGGTTCTGACTTAAACTTCTCTAAAGCCTCTTTAATCTATCCAATTCCATGCTTAAGCGTCAATGCCGGCGAAACAGTTCTCGTAACAAAGAAATCCAAAATTGAATCAGAGAAGTCATCGTTTTCTGTTGAGAAATCATCGGCATTCGTTACTGAAAGTTGAGGAAGAGGAAGAGAATCGAGAAGATTGAAGTTAGGTTTTGGAAAGAGGGATAGAAAGTTCATTTTGGTGAGGAATTTGAGAGGTGGAGAGGACTGAGGTTTGCGAGGAAGAGATAGTCGAATGTAATGGAGATGCAGGTTTGTTGGCGAAAAAGTTGTTAATGGCTGCAGATTTGCAGTCATTCTCAGAGAGAGATGAAGACGAAAGAAGATTGGGCTGTGATTTGCGAGAGGAGGGTTGGGTTGATGATATTGATGTAAGGCGTGGGTTTTTCAGAAAAGGATTTATCGACGGTTAAGGGTTGGGTGGAAGACGGCCGTCTGACTAACGGTACATTTTTTGTCTCTTTTTTCTTTTTTTTTTTTTTTTTGCGGAATAATGATAACAGTACACTTCTATTTTCTTTTTCTTTTTTGAATACTGCTTAACGTACATTTTTCCTTTCTATTTTTTCAATTACATTTAAATAGGGTAAGTAACGCCGGTCCATTGGCTTTTAATAAACCGTTAATTATCTTTTTTTTTAATGAATATAAAAGGTAAGAGTTTAAAAAATTAGGGCTCAAAAATTTTAAAAATAACATAAAAATTGATTTATACATACTTAGATGATATGATGCAATTTAATCTTTTAATAATTGTATGTAACAATTTATTATTAATTACTATATATAAAAATTTGAACCAATAATTAATAGAATTAATGGGATGTGACGTTAGATTTTTTAATTAAGATTCTGAGTTCGATTCTCGATTTGAACATAGAGCATGTTACGTTGATAGAATAGTTCCCTAAATAGATCATTGTAAGTCTTAAATCGTATTAATCGAAATATGATTTCAGATATTAATTGTTATTGAAAAAAATATACAAAAATTTGATAATCGTATAAAAAAAATACGAGATATTGTTATCTTTAATTATATTATTGAATTCTCCTTTTCTTTCGTATACCACCGATCTCCAATTGAAAAAGATTGTGCATCCATCGTATTAGGAAATTGGGTCATCTACTTGATATATTTTCACAGAAGTAAAAAGTTATTAATACCACGAGTCAAACTTAAACATAACATAAAAACATAAAACAAAAAAAAAAAAAAAAAAGAAACAACCCTGATGGTGGGCATTTGGATGAAATGGGATTCAAGAGGAGGCCTCACCATTTTCTTGGGATCAGCAGCAAATTCTCTATCAACTCTCTCTCTCTCTCTGAGAGAGCCAATCCTTCAATAATTTCCACAGGTTAGGTATGGAAAAAATGTTTAACAAAAGTTTACAAAATTTTCAAGTTCATACGAAGCGACCCATTATTACCACATTAAACCTTTGAGAGTGGCCAAACGTTTCCTTTAACTTTATAAAAAGCTGCTTCACCTTCAAAATTATCTAAATTAATTATCGCATCCGTGCGGGGGTATTTTTGTCAAGAAAAAAAGATTGCCTTCTACTCACTTTAGCCCAACTAAGAGGTTGATCGAAACACAAATAAAATTTGGCCGAAATTTTGAGGTAGCTTTGCCATCTATTACGCATTGCTAGTGAACTTGTCAAACCACAATCATGAAACTTCGCACATTGCTCCTATCGTTTCCCTTCAAAAGTTGACAGAATGGAGCTCGTCAATCACGATTGGAAGGCCAAAGCACAACATTGTGTGCCCCTTTTGGCAAGTGCGCCCGCGGGCGCGCGAGAGAGAGAAAGAGAACGCAGCCGTGCGATAAATGCATAGTGAACTATTCTTTCACCTTTTACCGGAGAGAGAGAACACCAGCTGGGCTTCATGTTTTTGGGCTTAAAACAATTAATGGCCACTTTTCTAAGATATGGGTTGATAGTTTGCCAACATTGGTTTCCCTCTAGTACTAGGCTAAAGTGGCTTGGTTTTTAATTTGGACATCCCATTAAATTTGAGAAATACCCACGATTCGGGCTTCTTGGTTTGGGTCTTAAACCGGATAAATTCTCACCAATAAAAAAGGAGTAGATTTTTTTTTTTTTTTTTTTTTATAGAGAAGAAATTGTATTAGGAGAAAAGAAGACAAAAGGGATAGATACATGCTCAACCATCAAGAACCAACCCCCATCGCATGGTCATAGTCATAAAATCTTAACCAACGTATAATTATAACAATATGATATTAAATTTTTTTAATCATAATTTTTAATTTAAATTTTAAAAATAAAAAAGGAAAATAGGTATCAAGAGATATAATTCTTAAATTGGATTTCATAACTACTCGAATTGATTAGTCAGATTTGAATTTTCAAATAACAACAATCAAAAACCAAAAAATAGTCATCTAATCTCAAGGAAATCGTGATCTTTGTTCAATAGCCTTATTCAAGACAATAATTCGTTTTCTTTTTTTCAAGCAAACAAAGTGGGCATAACCAGCAATCCCATAATTTTTAATCCAAACTGAATAATTTATTAACTAGATATTATATTCACACAAGAACTTGCAATCATGGGAAAATGAAAACTTAGAACATTCACAATGAATTGGCCAGAGCTTTTTATGGACTTTAGACCTACTTCATCTTCTTTAATCAATCCATGACCTTGATCATTTTATGAGGTACCCCTTCTTTTCGCATACCAATTAAAAACAAAAAATAAATAAATTAAATTCATTATGGGCCTTATGCCTTTTTTAAAGGATTAAATTTGAAACCCTAAATCGTTCGGATCGCATGATTTATGCACATTGCTTTTGGGTATCTATACATCATTTTAGAGGGTACTACAATGAGATAGGGAATAGCAAATAGATCAAGGATGCCTTTGTAATTTCCCAACCAATATGAATAGGGCAATTATAACATCTTACTAATTGCAAGGTTGAAAATGTGCCAGGGCATGCATTACCATTAGTGACCAAACATGACAAGACTAGATGGAAAAAAATATATCCTCTATAGGCAACCTGATAATGTGGTTATATGATGCTTATGTGGGTCAGAGAGAGAGAGAGAGAGAGAGAGAGAGAGAGAGAGAGAGAGTTTTGTCCTATTTGAATAATGGGAAAGCCCTGTAGGCCTAAGTGTTTCCATATGCAATCCAAAAACACTCATGGCCACACAAGACCTTATATGGTCTTGGCTCTGAGTGTGGTCTTGGCTCTGAGTGGCTCTGATCACTTTCTGAGGCATTACTTTGTTTCCTCATAAAATTTTTATCAAAAGGAAGTGGGTAAGTAAATCCCATGTCATTTAAACTGCAATCAGTCAACTGAGCATGAATTTGTGGGCATGATCTCAGAATTCTCCCACTATGGAGTTTGGTGTGTTTTTTTTGGAGGGGGGGGGGTTGAGCTAGAATGCAAGTCAGCTCAGTGAGCCGAACAGAACTTCCTTCACATGTTTGTTTAACTTGGCAAGGTCTTAATGAATCCAAAATGCTGCAACTACATATTTAAAACCTGCAATAAGACACTAAGATTGAAATGAACCAGTAAAACCTACATTTTTCTTGTTATGTCCACCGTGGTGATATGTAAATTAATGTTAGCTCTACCCCTGACATTCATCAGACTGCAGAGGAACAAAGGAGACAACAAAAGGTAAGTGATATTGACTTGTTCATCCCACTTGTTTAGTTAGGTTCATAGATGACAATAAGCAGCGCATTATACAGTCTTGACAACTTAAGTGCCAGATTTATGATTAGGAATTTGATGCCACTAGAGCGTTGGCCATTCAAGGTGTGAGTGACATACTTGTGGTCCTTAGTACTTGAATGACCCTCTTAATCGTATCCCCGACAATATAAATTATAAGCTTAGATTGATTAGCTCAAATAACATCTCAAAACCAACCTTTCATTTTCAAAAGATGAGGTGAATCAACAGGTGCAACAATTGGAAAGAAGGATCAGCTTTATGATGATTGGTCTGATTGTAGGGTAAATTCATCTATGGAGATGGAGATTGATCACTGCGGCACGTATGTTGGTCGCAAACTTAGCAACACCGTAGCTTTAAGAAAGTAGTACCAGGAAGTCTTCCATGTTAATTCATCCACTCAAAATAAAAGAACCAATGGGTGTTTTTTTTTTTTTAAGTATCACCGACCAGTATTCAGAATTATATTCTGATTAATTTTATTCGAGTGTTATCAAATTTAATTTAGGAGGAACCTCTCATAATATAATTTTTTTTATTTTTAAATTTTAAACTTGTGAGTTAGTTAAGAAATATAATACCGACTGTCTATCGGTCCGCTGAACAAGGACATCTCGTGGCTTGACACATGGTAGACCAAAAACAATATTAGGAGGATGATGACAAAACTTCATTATTTAAACAATACCAATTCTTCAAAAACCAAAAAAGCTTTGGCATCCACATTGTTAGTGGATTAAGACCTTAATAAGGCATGCGTAAGCACGAATTGACATGCGTGCAAGCTATTGTTACTCTAAAAGCACCATCCATTATTATTATTGTAAGACAAAGTATATACCATAAATAAAATAATGTTGGGAGAAGATTTGATCAACTAATAGCACGACACCAATATTAACTTTTCAGTTCAATATATTTTATAATGGAGTGCTCCCATACTCAACTTAAGGGGAAAAAGAAGCTTGAAGAGAGAGGGTTAGATGATGAAGGTGTTGATGAGCTTATCCTCTTTGAACCAATAGCCACACTATTTGATGACCTCACGGGAGAATAAAATAAGGATGAGAAAATTTTGATTTGTTTGAGTGGGGGGAAGTGGAGACAAAAGACACATGGTACAGGTGATTGTACCAAAAATACCATGATGTGAATATCAAAAAGGCTTGAAAATTTATTTACGAAGTAACTGATACGGTGACCAATAGTCTCATATACCTTATATCAACCGATGTCCGTCTAAAGTTTTGAATTCAAATATAATATATATATATATATATATATATATATATAAAAACAGATATTAAAAAAGTTTATTTATTAAAAATTTAATTCAATTTAAATATGATTTAGTCAGTTTTAATATAATTATCGGATACTGATAAGTTATAAAAAACCTAAACAGACTCTTACACATCAGATCCAAGATAGAGACCAGTCTGATTTTGCATCGAGCAAACTATTTACCGTGATAAAATGTTGGTCATGCGACATCATGACTTAGGTGACAAAATGTTAATGAATTTCTACATAGTTTCTTATAATCTAACACCATACAAAATTGTCACAATTGTGAAATGTCGTGAGCAATTTTTTCCTGAGCAATTTTTTCCTAAGCATTTTATGTTTCTCCCTCTTCACATCTAAATCATTTCCAATGAGACCAGAGAGGTTGACTAAATTGTATAAGCACTATTGATTTTAAAGACCAAACAGGATAAAATATGTCTTGTCTGTTTACCCAGTTTAACAATGTAATTAGCGTAAGCATTTTATGTACATTTTTACCAGAAGTTAGAGACAGATGAAGCAAAAAGGTTCTGACCCATCTCCCTCGAAAATAGAAAAGAGAAACAGATCATGCCCAACGCAGTTAATAGGAAACTTCTTAAAGACCAACCTGGTGTTTTTGATGGAGCCATTTTGTGCTTCTCTAACTTCAAAGACTTCCACAGGGAAGTTCTTTGGCACCCCTGACTTTTCTCTCTCCCTTCAGTTGTGACACTTCAGCCAATTTTTATTCAATTCTCATTTGCCAAAACAAAGAAGGCCCTAGCTACCATTTCGTGGGTTCTCACTCGTCAGTATAGCCTCTATTCTGACAAGTGTCCCTTCAGTAAGAGAGAGAGAGAGGGAGGGAAGTAGGTGGGGTAGGCACCTTTGGGCTATGAATAGACTGGCTAGGCAATAAGGATGCTTGTGGGTGCACACGGCACCCACGCAGGGTTGAAACGAATTGCAACCGAGTGGGCTAAGGGGCCACAGGAATTTTAAAAGGAAAAAAATGATAAGACCTGGCTTGTGGTTTTCGTGTGCTTGCTGGCCCTCCTCCCCATGATGCCTTGCGCAAGATGGGAGCAGCCGTCAAATCCAGTTCCCTTCCGTACGAAACACTTCCGTCACTTTGTAGAGTTCTCTCTTGTCAATAAAATTACCATTACCAACCTACGAGAGCCAAAACTCAATTTGAGCGAAAATCAAATGCCCTACAGGTAGCATAAACACACCTTGAATCAATGTCCCAACACAATCAATGTCCCAACACAATCTCCCAAACTCCATGTTGATGCCTGCAAGAAATTCGGGAGGAGAGTAAGCTAAGAGAGCACCCACATGGCAAAATTTGTCATTGTAAAGCCAACTTGTAGATTGCCGTTGTTCAAAATTTTCTGGGTGACCTTTCACAGGAGAAAAGGACAGCAAAACAGTGGCAAAACAGATCACTGGTTCCGCATAAATCACAAGGTTAATCTTGTGACCACGTGGATCTTGTGGGATTAAAAAATGCCACTTAACAGTACGCAAACTTTTCCAACAAAATACATGTGCAAGTGCAACAGCAGTACAACTGTCAACTTGTTTGAAAAGTATTTAAGATATGATTTAAGAGAAGGCCACCGCTTGGGAGATCCTAACATGGTGAAAAGTTGCAGTCCGAAAATATAGCCCTCTCATCTGCTTAATCCGGTGCTTGCTGCTGCCATTACAAATTTTTCCTCTTATAGCTACACACCAGGGTCCTTACACAAATCAAGATCTATTAACCACCACATTGTTCAGACAAAATTGGTCATTTTTTCTGTCAGGTTCAACTTGTTTTGGAATCTAAGATACCTTTGGCTATGTCAGGATCTTTAGATTTGAAAGGTGTCATTTCGGACTTCTACTTGCTTGCAAAAATGCAGCACTGCGAAATGGATGAGCCCATCTTTTATGACAAGGAATCCAAAAATGGGCCCACAAACATTTTACGATCTCAACACCTATGCATTGTTTTTTTCTGGTAAGAACACCTATGCATTTTTTTTTTCTTTTTTTTGACAGAGACACCTATGCATTGTTAGTCCAAGGGCAAGAACCTCGTACCAAATTCTCGTGTTTAAGTTTTAAAATTAAAAAAAAAAAAACAAACATAAAAAAAATTTACCCTGATCTAACAATTAACTTAAACTGAATTAATCAACATCAATTAAATTGATTACTATATACCGAATGGTCAAACACAAAAAAAATTTACATTCTCAACCTCTGAATTTAAATATTCACTTTGCACTTGCTTATATCTTCATGTTTAACCGAAAATGTGCTAAATTTAGATATTTGACTTTTTTGCACTGTTTCTTTCTATTTTAATATTACCTGCTTCACAGTACTTCCTTAAAGTACAAGAGCATGTGCTGCCTAATGAGATGCCACTTAGACTAGCCTTTGAAGTCAGTTCTCCTGCATCTTTAGCACCTTTGAAACGCAAGGAGAATATATAAACCAACAAGGTATACCTACATTCAAGCATATGAACTCAATTATTATAAATATTGCAAAGACCAACCACAAGGGAAAAAATATTAGGGATGCAGTAAACAAAGTCATCTTATATTGCAAAGCTGACTTACGAACTCGGACATGATCACAGAATTCACCTTAGCACTCTCGGCTGTTTAGGGTGTGGGAGAGACTTCAGTCGTAGGAAATTAGCAAAACAACTAAAAAGCACTCAAAAAGATAAACAAGTAATAATGAAATTCTCTTCTTTGGTAGAAGAGACATTTGCGGTTCCAAGTTGCTGCCTCTAAGATTGGCCCAAAATTTTTAAATCCAACATACTCTTTTTTTAGTTCATTTTCTCTATTAACGATTACAAGTGGGCCATTAAATACTTTAGGGTGTAAAGGCAATGATAATATTTTGATAGGCTACACTTGGACCCCATGTGAAACATTACCTTCTAATTCTGATTTTGATATATCGCTTTGATGAAGGGAATAGATAGAGACGTGATAATATGTCCCATTAATTGGAAAAAGAATATGAGAGAGAGAGAGAGAGAGAGAGAGAGAAAGAGAGAGAGAGAGAGAGAGAGAGAGCTAACTATAAAGTGGCGGGCATGATAAAAATACAAAAGTTATCAACCAAAAAGGGTTGTATGGGACAATGCCTAGAATTTACCTGCTGGAAACCTATTGGTTTTCTAATGTGGAGCAGTATTTCTTGAATGCGAGAGGAATGCATTCAAGGGATCATTAAATTTGTTCACTTTACAAAAATGGTCTTGTTAAAATTAGTGTTAAAATGATCAATAAAGAAGGCAAAGGTATCATCAAAAAGTCAAAGTAATTTATTCCCCTCTTTCCATTGTCACAGCTCAAGCAAAGTTCAGAATTTCAGAAACTATTAGTTAGAGACCGAACGGAGCTTCTTTACATACTATTCCATTCATTTCAATTTTAAAATTTCTTAAACCACCCCTCCCCCCATTTGGCTGTTTTAAATGCTTTGTTGCTGAAAGATATTCTTTCATATATGAAAACTAATAATCTTCACAATCATTTTTTATGTCACAGTTGCTAGTTCCTGGTGCAGCCTGATATCCACTTAGTTCGGCAAGTCACGTAAAGGAGAAACCACTACCATTAAACCCATATAATTATTCCTCATCTTAAAATTTTATTTACATGCTTGAATTGCCACTTGATGTTACAAGTCCAACAACAAACCCTATAGAAACAGCCAAATTTATGTAGTGTACAAAGCTTGCTTCTTCCTTTTCTTTTTCCCTTATAGAAATAAGCACATCTGATTATTCCTAGAGTTTTTGCTTGAGTTCATAGATTTTAGTTAAAACAACCAAAATATAAGGAAAAATAAAATATGGGTTTTGACAATCTGATGATGTTTATCAAGGTCCTGGGGCCTCTGATTATTTTACTAAGTTCTAAAACCAAACTTATGGGGGACTTACAGTAATGACTTGTGCTAATGATATAAATATATATGGTAACCTCATGGGGCATGGTCTCCAGGCTTCTTCAGTCTTTTACCCCTTCCAGAATTTCAAGGTTAAGGCCTGTGCTCAAGTAGGATGCACCGAAGCATACCTTGACAAAACAAAACAAATCTAATCTAATCAGCGAACCAAACAACAAAGTGAAACAGAAAAAACAATATAATTACAGTGATTCCAGCTAAACATAAATCCCCAATACATTAATGTTTTCACGTTTCAGTTCAGTGGCAGCTTTAGAAAAACAAGGATGCTCGACTGATTAGGTACTTGATGTTAACTATATAGATTATTGCATATTGGTGGGCCAAAGTCCCCAATTCAAGTGCCATTTGAGTCATCAAGTATATTAGAAACAGACTCATCAAATTCAACTTTTTTTTTTTTTATTTGAATTCATCCTTGAACTGACCTTCATTGCGTCATCAGTTGGATGGAGTTTTGGCCTGCGAGAGCTCCAGAAAAGGTTGCAATGCGAGTCTGAATCTGGCTAAGATGGCAGAATAAAATTCTTCTAAATTGACTTCAGCACCATTTCTCAATTGCTTTTCTTTGCCTCGTAAATATACCAGCGTACCCCATTTAAATAATTAGAATCCACACATAATATATGCATTTCTTCCATTTAACTTTATATCTGATGTCAAACAATTATCCAAATCTCATATTGTCAATGAGTGAATGCATATGCAAGACTTCTGGCATACATACATGCTACCATTTGACGCAACATCCATCATTCTTTTTCTAGTGGAGCCAATAAAGTATCTCCTACATGCAAATACTTGTGCAGACCGCATGAATTTACTTACATGCACATCTTGAGTACTATTCCTATGGATGTATTTTGCTCTCGTCACCCTCTGAATTTGGCCCACTTCAGGCTTTTCCTAACTATAAAACCCCTTACCTTCCCATGCAGTCATTCCCTACAAAACGATCTTAGAAAACAAATCTTTCTATTATCACCTCCGAAATTCCCGACATGCATCCAGGTGAGGTCACCAGGATCCTCTATCTTACATCTGAAAACTCAAACCCTTCTCCAGCTAACTTCGGTATGTTGGAGAACATGCAAGCACTACAATATAATAGTTTCCTGAACAACATACCAAATCATCAAATCCTTCATCTAGTTCAGGAATTCAATCCTCAGTCATCATGTCTAAGCAACAATTCTACATCTGATGAAGCAGATGAGCAGCAACTGAGCATCATCGACGAGCGTAAGCAAAGGAGAATGATATCTAACAGAGAATCTGCACGCAGATCAAGGATGCGTAAACAGAGACATTTAGATGAGCTCGGGTCACAAGTCGTTCGACTTCGAACTGAGAACCACAATCTGATAGACAAGTTGAACCACATGTCAGAGCGCCATGACCGTGTACTTGAAGAAAATGCTCGTCTCAAGGAAGAAGCATCTGACCTTCGTCAAATGATTGCAGACTTGCAAATTGGCAGCCCTTACACCACTTTAAGAGACTTGGAAGAAGTTCCCTGCAACACAGCTCATATGAGAGCTGAATCTTTCAATCAATCTCTTAGTAGCTCCATGGATCTTCTTCATTAAGAGGCAGTTGCCCTATCCATAACCTTTGCCATGGTTTTTGTGTCAATGTTGATTGAGTATCATCCTTTTCCCGAGTCGTTTGTGATCAGAAAGAATTTGCAGAATAACAAAATTAGAGTATCACATTCCAAATTTTTATTTTTGATTTTTGATTTTTGATTTTTTTGCAAGTTCTTCACTAATCAGTATCAGAGACAACTATTTGAGTCTCGCCCTGCCGCGTAAACATTTCACAGTGCAGGTGAAGAAAACTTAGCATGAAAATGATGCCTTTAATGACCCATCAGAGACAAATAAAAGGCTTAATCATGACATAGTCTGAAAAAATTAAAGAAACCCCACCAGCTTCATCATAAAGTATCCACCTGTAAGACTTAAATAGAAGTAAAACAAGATTATATTTGAGTCATTAGAAATTCAAGAGATTGCTAAAGAGGGAGTAATATTTTTTCAGGTGTACTAAAACAGAATGAAGAGAGAGTTGTGAATGGAATGGATGTCCTCGCCCTCTGTAGGAGCAGGCTCCAGTGACCACAAAAGGAGGCCCCATTAGGCTAGAGTTGCAAACAGTAAGAGCAGCAATTGGACAACTGGTGGTGGAGGTGCTGGTGGTAGTGGTTCATCATACAAAAACAAATTATAAGAAGCCAAAAAATTATGAAAAATCTATCCACTAAAAGTCCACCTACTGTTTTCCACTTTTTTGTGAGGGCAACAAATGCTTGCCTAAATTGGTTAGGCGACACTGATATTGATCCTATAAATTCAAAATTCTGGAAGCATTCTCCTAAGGTTTGGCATGTGAAGATTATTTTCGCTTCATATAGTCCTATTCAACAAAAAACCAGGTTCTTCGAAATCATCTACAAAAATCTTGTGCCACGCACAACTCGTAAGTTCTGAGCAATGAGCACATTTTCTGTGAACTGCTTGAAAGGAAATAATATTGCAAGTACAAGAGGATAACAAGAATGCAACTTTTGGCTTTAACCTGTACGTATTAGAAAACATAAATAGAGAAGGCAATCCCACTCCACAATCCCCCCCACCCACCCCAGCCCCAAGAAAAGTGAAGAGAAGCAAAGGAAGAAAACAAAATAGGAAGGAAATAAAGCATTTTTGTGTTGCATGAATGATTTAAGCATATTTCACATTTTATCCATCCTCATTCCCGACTCAACTTCACTTTTTTTCCTTTTTTTTTGGGGGGGGGGGTTGAGGGAGAGGATGAGCTTGTTGTTATTATCTAATCAAACCTACAAAAAGCCCATCAAAATTTATAGAAAGAAGTTTCCTTCTCCATTCAAAGAAGTGCAGGATACGTTAAATGTACCATCAGAGAGTTCCATATCATCATTTGAGAAATCATCTCGTAGTCATTTAGGAATTATTATGTTTAACTTTTCTTAACTTTTGAGGCTACTAGAGGAGATCATAAAATCAAAGAAGTAGAAGTAATCTTGTAAAAAATCATAAATGGCCAAGAAAATTGATGGCCATTGGTTAATGAGCATTATCTGCTTGGTACTAATCCATGGGAAAAACACAGATCATGCATGTAGTTGGACATTCTTGCTCAATTTTCTAGATTGCTGGTTAACTAAGTCCTCGTTTTTCAAGATAGCCTTGACTTTCTAAGAGGATTTCTCATCCTCTCAGAAGTTCACCTGTAATATTCTCTCTTCTTCAAAACAATTTTCTTTTTTCAATCAAAGGAAAAAAATAAAACCCAACACACCCACAAAAAAGACAAATGCATACAGCTGAAACCAAAGTGAACAGAAACACCAAAAAAAAAGCATAAAAAAGGTTGTTGATGTCAATATTATCACCACTGCC
This sequence comes from Dillenia suffruticosa, assembly GCA_033439265.1. Classification (NCBI taxonomy): domain Eukaryota; kingdom Viridiplantae; phylum Streptophyta; class Magnoliopsida; order Dilleniales; family Dilleniaceae; genus Dillenia; species Dillenia suffruticosa. The sequence continues at coordinate 5,714,796 of JAVTVX010000024.1, forward strand.
ATCACACTTGTATTGTTGATGTCACTTTATCCATTCATGTAGCAACCAATGTCACCCCACTTACCCAAATTACACGATGCTATTCTTGCTAAGGCCTAAAATCTCAATCCAGTTCATCCGCTAATAGCGCTTCATTCAAAAAATCTAGAATCCTGCATCCAAACGCATCCTCAAGAGCACAAGTCTTTGGCCATATCCATGAGGTAACTTAAACATCCCTTAAACTTTCCAAGCTTGTCAACTTCATTTATTTATCTTATTGCATAGTACCATTTTATCAGACCAAATCAAAAATTTATACTAAGAACAAAATACAAAATATATTTTGAGACAGACAAGTTACAAATTTTAACCAGAGAAACAACATATGGAGTTATAATTTTTAATTTTATACACATCAAAATATTCTTAAAATTTCAGGATACCCCACCATCAAATTTACTCTCAGATCTCCTCTCTCTCTCTCTCTCTCTCTCTCTCTCTCTAGAATTGAATATTATTATCATGTCATTGAAATGGAAGAGTTGTTTAGTTATTGGACGTAACAATGACTTTAAGGGAAAGTTTTTTGTTTGAACATGTGGGAATATCCCAGGAAGAAGCAAGAAACAACAAAAGACAGAATTGGATACATTGAATCAAACAAAAAGAAAAACGTAACAATTCCAGGCACGCGCACAATGATTGAAAACTCCGAACTCCGACTGATTTACAACAACTTGAACACAAAATAGTCACAGACGTCGCAATTTAAAATGCAAAAAGAAACGAGACAAACAAACAACAATTGGGTCTCACTTAGATTAAATAAATCAGAATTCGCAATTCTAGGGTATCAATCACAATCTTGGAAAAAAAAATAACCTTTTTACTTTGATGATCATCAATCATTATGAAATCCAAGTGCATTGAGATCCAGTCGAGGGCATTGGGTGGCTCCATGTCAGCATCCGACCAAACCGATGTGATGTGATCGTTGATCTAGAGATTGGGGGTTCCTTCTCGTTCTTCTGTGGATTGTGTTCGTTGTTCAAATTGAATTGGAGAGGGAACTCTTATTTGAGGGCCGTGAAATGAAATGGGCTTGGATTTGGACTCGGTAGAAGCGTATAGTAATTGGGCTTCCAACCTTTAAGGCCCATTTATTTATTTATTTTTTAACATAAGAACGATCAATTTCAAAATTTTTACAAAAGGATGGAAAATATTTTCAATTGAGTTATAACTCATTAGCGAAACCCATTTATTCTTAGGTATTTCCCTTCTGTTCTCTCACCTGACAACTAAACAAATCCACATACTATTAAAAAGATTATAACTATATAGGTTTATCTTATTTATAATCACTTAAATTTAAGAATGATTTCTTGATTTATAATTTTCTCGTAGAAATTTTTTTTTAACATTAGAAATTGGGGGAAGAGAGAGAGAGAGAGAGAGAGTAAATAAAATAAATTTGATTCAATAACTCCAAATTTGCATGGAGCATGTACAAATTTTGCACACTTGTTGCGGCCCAATTGCAGCCACACCAATGTAGCAATATGCTCGTTATTCTTCATCAAATACAAGAATGATAGGAAAAATGAAATTCCAACACATTGAAATAAAAAATACATAAAAGAAAACAACTTAAGTGGCAAAAGAAAAGACTTTCTGATAGAGAAATTTCCAATATATTCATATTCTCCTTAGAAGCTAGTGCTTGTTCCACAATTAATGGTTGTCCCCCCGGGGGGGTGGAATAGCAGCACATATTCGATACCACATAATAACCTCTAGGAAAATCGATGGTTCGTGAGTAGATGTAGTCTGTGTAATCCAGTACCATTGATGTTTTAATCAAGCATTCTTGGTTTTCTGGGTTGTTGCATTCATGGTAAATGCATTTTTCCTCCTGAAAAAGAAATGAAAGGACATAGATAAAAGTGCAAACACTAATATAATGTCTCTTTGATTCTTATGATATTATTTGACACAAGAGAGCAAGAGGAACTTAGATTTGATGGTATTGCTTGAGCGGCATATTCTGTAGTCCCACTGAGGAGAGGCCTGGTTTCTACATGTGTTTCTTTAAGGAGAGCTATGGCAAAGAAAATGAAGCTCTTTCCCATACTTGCAGAGAGAGAGTTTGTAGAGATTAGTGAAGGGGATTGAGTAAATGAGCCTTGGATAGCTAAATGGTATCAAAGAAAGTCAAAAAAGAATCTGCATTTACCCAACATAAAGGTCAATGCTTTTGCGTTGCTTTGCTAGGCTCCTCTTCTTTTTGTTTGTCCCCAAGAAACATCACCATTTTTTTTTTTTTTTGATTTTGCGATTCGTAGACATCATTGAGAAACGTTTTCTCACATGCCGTAATTAAGAATGCTAGCTGGACAGATTAAATCTCATGGCTGCTTCCCCAAAAACAACATTAAACAATTCAATAGACAACTAAATCTTCTGCGATTTGTTATCCTTGAAAAAAAAAAAAAAACACCATGTTTGGGTGACCAAACACTGCATGATTCGGATCAAGCTTGACACGATGGTCACCGCAGCTAATCTCAATCCCAAAGTGAGAAAAGTGCTTACTGAAAATCATGTCATATAGGGTATTAACATCGAATGATTCATCCTTTAAAATCATCCCCAGTAGCAGTAAGTCGTTCCATCAAATGTCCTCACTGTACTGTGCTTCTCCTTTCTAGGATTGAATTAAGCCATGAGGAAGTAATTTGGCTATAAGTGGCAAGTAATTGTAATTTGGCTTCATACCATGATTAGGATTCCACTTTTCTCCATAGTAACACGTAGATATTTGATTATCTTTTCACAGGATTAATCAAAAAAACCATGGGTTAAGTTCACAATCAAACTTTGGAGCAGTGAAATGGTAATACCCAACACATCATCACAACTTTAGAGCTGTGATTGTCTTCTTACATGTCCAAGTGCTTCTCCATATCAAAATCCTTAAAAATCTTCAAATTTAGCATCCTTACCTTTGATCCGTCAGGATGACAGAAATTTGCAAAAGTGTTCATGCGTAAAAATAATAAATTTAATTTTTAAATAAAAACAAATCAACAGATATTACAGCACTAATTGTCCAATTCTATAAATACTTAATCGTGTCAAATCCTTGTTTGGCTAATAAACTCCATTACTAGCGTGAATGATAGAGTACACCAATTATCCTTGCAGAATCCTAAAAGGTGGCATACAAGTTGCCTTTTAGTTCTTGCGGTTTATTTTACCACCCAAAAGGCACATACGACCATTCAAATTTTTTTCCTTCCGATGCAGGCAATGAAGTGACAGATTATCTAAAAGATTCCAAATTGGATTTGTCAAAACTAGAATGCAAAAACTTATACACATATCAAATTTATTAACAAATATCAGCATGATGATTATATAATATAATTCAATTAGAGCTAACCAGCCCCCGCTTGAGCACACTGAACAAGCTTAGCCCCACCTCCACCCAGCAGCCTCACAGCTTTGAGAAGCCGATCCACTGACCTACTTCATGCATGAGCCTGCACTTTCCTGGTTACCAGTGGCTGGAGTTAATATGCACCTTGATAGTACCCAAAAAGATAAAATAAGTTGCTCCTTTGATAAGGATGATGAAAAATTGGTCAATTACTCCTATGGTTATGGTGCACCTCTCTTCATTCTCAACGTCAGATTCAATACTCACTCGGTAATGGTAATGTGGAAGATTTTCACCATGTATTTGGTGAGTCCACGCATAGGTTTATACCAATGTGCTTCCTAGTTTGTGGACAATTGCATAAATGTCCGATAGATTACCAATAGATTCTTGGATACGACTGAAGTTCCTTTCATTATAAAAGATAAACAAATAAAAGGGACAATTCCAGTGGAGGATCCCCTGAAGAATACTGGGGCAATGTTAGTGAGGCAAGCTGTCCAAGAAACAAATCATCTAGCAGATTATAGTTCACTCACGCATGATCAGTCAATGATCCATTTAAAGCATACTTCTGCCACCGATTTAACAGCAATCCATCCACTAGCAACAAATTAAACCTTAAACCTTTTAGTTGAGACAGAGAGAGAATCTAAAAGATGTTAATAATGCTAAATTAACTAGCAAAATCAGCATGACAGCATGCCCACGTGTTGAAAGAGCTAACATTTCATGTCCTTTAAACGGGTGTCACTAAAAGCTAGTACAAACAACCCAAAAAACCATAATCATAAGGTTAGTTATAGGAACCTTAAGCATGCCCCTCATCATCTGATGATGAGGATGATGCAACCAATGATAGACTAAGGTGATGATAGATGCCTCTGACACTACAGGATATCCTTTTGGCCATCCTAATCACGGTACCCATATCCTTCTTCATGTAGTCAAGGTCTTCATGCACAGAAGCAAACTTCTCATCAATGTGTTTACAAAAAGCACTAAGCTCATCTGATTGTTTCTGAAACCTACTCTCCGTGTCTTTACAGAACTTATCCATATGACCTTTCTGAGAATCTAACTGCTTAGTCACCATATGAAGAAGTTGCACCATATCAGTCTTCCAAGGTTCATCAAAATTTGGTGTACGGGGAGTGGATTCACTAGTTCCTCCAACTGTCAAAGGTTGCACTTGAAGCACACTAGGACAAAAGGGTGCTGAACTTGAAAGATCCGACGCCCTACTTCTTTTATTCCCATTCATGACCTCAATACAATTTGAAATTCATCCAAGACATGCTCAATTCATTGACCACATCATACTTTAGATCAAGCATCACACAACGATCATCGGGACTAATCTCAATCCCAAAGTGGGAAAAGATCCTAATGAAAATCATGCCATGGGATAAACCACTCCCAGGACAATAATAAGCATGTATCATTTTCTTAACAACATAGTGACCTACATCAAAGGGTTCATCCTTAAAAACCATACCCATCAGCAAAACCCCCTTAGTGTAGCAATCCTTTTCTAGGAACAATATCAGAATTAAGCCATAAATGGAGCATTTTTGCTCTAAGTGGGAACAAATTGTAATTTGGCATCCTATAACCATCTGACCACTCTGACCACATAATAACACTCATGTATCTGATGAATTTTTCCCTAAGTAAATTAGTCAACAGATCATAACAATGAATTCTAGACCCATGATTTGGGACACCTAACAAGTCATTGACAAGTTTACTAGTAGTGGTAAAGTGGACGCCTCTCAAATAGGTTTTGATTTCACCACTTTGTCGATGTACTTCTTCAAAATCAGAATAACATGCTTGAACCAATTCTGGGTATGTGGGTTCATCCAGCGGAAATTTGTTCTTGATAGCTAATGTGTCCAGATGATTCTCAATGACAACAAAATCCATAAAGACTTCGAACATAACACGCTTACCTCTGTTCTGGCAACATGGGAGAAACGTGAAGCAAACTGCTTACCCTTCATGTCGTTCAAGAATAAGGACCCCTTTGTTTCTCTTCTATAGGATTCCCCAACTTCATGCCTTTCTAATTCATCCATTTGGATTATGTTATTGAAGTTTTTGATGTGGGAAGAAAGGAAAGGTGGTTGTAAATTGTTATTAAGGCATTTTGCGAAAAAGTGGACCCTCTAGGGTTCAATCCAACCCAAAAAAGAGAACCCGACTAGTTCAGTTTCTTTCACCATAATAACCTCCTTCACAAAATTAAACAAGAAATTCTCAATGATTCTCAGAAAAATTAATACTAAAACAATTTATAGCAATAAGGGTTATTTTTAAAATAATTTATAGCTATAACGGTTATCTTTTTCTTTATTATGAAATATTAAAATAATTAATAATTATGGAATCAAACTTCACAACATGATCATTGCAAATGATCTCAATCCCAGAGTGAGAAAAGATCCCGGTAAATATCATGCCATCTGGTAGACCAGGCCAAGGATTAAAGATGCACCAAGCATTTCTTTGACAACAAGTATCCTACATCGAACTGTTCATCCTAAAAAATCATTCCCAATAACAACATATCATTGCACCAAATCTCCTTGGTGAATTCCACCTTTCTAGGTGCAATAGTAGAACCAAGGCACAAATGTGCTACTTTGGCTCTAATAGGCAACTGATCATAAACTGGGCTTCCAGTGAACATCAGACCAATTCTTTCCCATACTGGCACTCATGTTTTTGATTGTTTTCTCCTTAGAAGACAAATAAGTGAAACAACCATAAATAAGTACGTGCTTCAGAGATATGATCAACACATGATTCACAAGTTAGTGTGCAATGGTAAATGAACGCCTTTCAAATATGTCTTGATTTCACAACCTGGATAATCTACCCCCATCAAAATTAGAATAACAAGGTTGCGGATGATTCTGGGTATGTGGGTTCATAAACAAAAATATGTTCTTGATTCCACGACGACAAAAATTGAAGCTTAATTTTAATATTTTGGGATCGGTCATACTTTGAGTTCGGTCATTTGAGAGATGAATATGAAAATAATTAAAATAAATAAATAAATACAAAAATAAATAAAAATAAAAATAAATAAATAAATAAAAATAAAAATAAAAATGAATATATATATATATATATTTATATAATATGATAGTTTAATTTGTACGGATTCTCCAATATTACTCATTCCTATTCAAAATTATATTTTCTTCCAAACTCTTAAATATCATGTTTTTACGAATAAATTGTATTCATATTTTTAACGGTTTACCCCTACGTTTTACTAGATCTCCTATAATTAAATTCTCGATTATTTTAACCGATACGTCTATGGGTTTTCTTTACACATGCTCAAACCATTTTAGATGATACTCTCGCATTTTATCCACAATTGAACTAACTCTCAACTTATTACAAATTTTTTCATTTCTAATTTTATCTTTTCTAATTTTGTCACACATCCCTCTAAATATCTTTATTTCTGTTATGGCTATTTTTTGTTATTGTTATTGTTTAATAATCCAATACTCAATACCATACAATAGTGTAAGTTTAACCGCGATTGTATAAAATTTTCTTTTCAAATGCATTGGTATCATACGATTACAAAGAATTCTGAATGTTTTTCTCCATTTCATTCAATCCGCTTATATTTTATAATTCACATCCACATCTATATTGTCATCGTTTTGAAAGATAGAATCTAAATATCTAAATCGTTCACTTTTTGGTATATTTTGTCCATCTAATCTAATCATATTTTCATCATTCCAATTACTATTGCTAAACGTATATCATATATATCCAGTTTTCGATTTATTCAGTCTAAACTCTCGAAATTCTAGTGTGACCCTCCATAACTCTAATTTAGCATTAATATCTTCCCTTATTTTATCAACTAACATTATATTATCTGCAAAAATCATATACCATAATATTTTATCTTAAATATTTTTTTGTGATTTCGTCTATTACTATTGCAAATAGAATTGGATTTAATGCCGATTCTTGATGGAGTCCAATGTTAATGGAGAAGTTATCGCTCAAACTCCCACAAGTTTTTATATTGGTTACAGCTCTCTCGTACATGTATTTGATGAGATTAATCTATTTCGAAAATATCTCTTTTTTTATCAGCACCCATCATAATACGTCTCTAGAAACTCTATTGTATAGTTTTTCTAAATCAATAAATACCATATATAGATTTTTCTTATGTATTTTATATGTCTCCATTAAATATCTTAACAAGTAGATTACTTCCGTTGTGGATCTCCCAGAAATAAATTCAAATTGATTTTGAAATATATTTATCTTCAATCTTAATTTATACTTTATCACTCTTTTTCATAGTTTCATAATATGGCTCATGAGTTTAATTTCTCTATAGTTGGAGCAATCTTATATATCTCATTTATTTTTATATAACGATACAATTATATTCTTTCTTCATATTTGGGACATTCTCTTGGTTTGTAAATTTTGTTGAAAATATCCGTTAACGTTATTATACCAAATTCACCTAAACATTTCTATATTTCTATGGAAATGCTATCAGGTTTTATGGTTTTATTATTTCTCATTTTCTTTAAAGTCTTGTTCACTTCATGGAGACAAATTTTACATTTAAAGTCTTTATTAATCTTTTTTATAGATATATCGATATTTCATATATTTGTTATACTCTTAATATTGAAGAAATTATCAAAATAATCTTTTTAACGTTTTTTTATATTCTCATACGTTATAAGTATATCATTAACTCCACTCTTAATACATCTAACACCATTTAAATATTTTTTATTTTCTTTTCCTTATTTTTGTAATTCTGTAGATCTCTCTTTCTCTATCTTTGGTCTCTAATTTTTTATATAATTTATTATATACCTTATTTTTTTATTCTTGGTTGGTTAAGGATACATCTTACTCTTTCCCAAATCTTGAAAAATAAATTCATGAGGATATTGAAAAAAATAGGAGAAGCAACGTACGAGATTCTCTTTTAAGTGCTATTTTCTAGAAGGAAGTAGTAAAATTAAAAGATGACGACAATTTTGGTTAAGTGTTTTTAGGATTTTTTGTATTAAATTTATTTTGGAAAAACATTTGTTAAAAGTTTTCTATTTTGACCAAAATTATTGAAGAGCTAAAACTAGAATTTGTCAAATAGGGTCTAACTAGTAGAAAATTTGACTTGATAAATGACATATAAATACTTCTGATTAAGAAAATCAATAATAGAATTAACAAAATATTTTCTAATTAAAAAATAAATAATAAGATTGACAAAAAACTTTGAACAGAGAGAGAGAGAGAGACTGAGTGAGTGGGGGCCGTATGAAGAGAATAGCGCCAACATTCTTGACTAGATATTTCCAATTCTCTCTCTCTTCGTATCCGTATGTAATCTTGTTTGCAAAATAAAATAGATATTTGTTACTCATACTCCTACAGGACATGGCATGCTTATCTACTCTATCTTCCATTTCCGTCACTAACCCAAGGCTTCCTAACTCGAGGAGAAGACGTTTATGTCTAAATCCAAGAGCCATAGCCAAAGAGCTTCACTTCAATCATGATGGTTCTACCTTAAAAAAGCTTCAGGTTACACTAGCTCAAATTCCTCTTCAATTTAACTACAAAGTCACTGAAGTATTTTTTTTTTTGGGGGGGGGTGCAGGCTGGAGTGGATTTGGTTGCAGAGTTAGTGGGAGTGACATTAGGTCCCAAGGGAAGGAATGTTGTTTTGGAGAACAAGTATGGACCTCCCAAAATTGTTAATGATGGGGTTGCTGTTCTTAAAGAGGTAATGTCTAAACTGCCCATTTATTTTCCTTACTTTTGATTTTTTTCCCCCTTCTTTTGTAGGTCTATTGATGGGTCTCAGTTTGTCTTCCTTGCAGCTTGAAATATTAGTGAGAATGTAGTTTTGGATCTCAGTTGCAAATGCTTAATTTGGGACTATTGTCTCACCCACTATTTAAGCTAGATATGTATTTTCTTGATAGAATTAAAGGTTAGGTTGCTAAGATAGTTCCTCTTTTGTTTGTTTCTCATCTTCTTCTCCTATTAACGGGACTGCCATTAAAACCTGATTTTGCATTTGGAGACGCAATGTACAAGCACTTATCTATTGGCTGTTGACCAATTCATTTTTACATCTTGATTTACTGATGCGAAAAGACGGATTTCAGATTCTCATCTGTTCTGGTTTTTTTGGGGGGCCATTTCTCTTACTTAGATTGAGCTGGAGGATACTTTGGAGAATGTTGGAGCGAAGTTAGTGAGACAAGCTGGTGCAAAAACAAATGATCTTGCTGGTGATGGTTCCACCACGTCCATAATTCTTGCTCAGGGTCTAATTTCTGAGGGCATGAAGGTATAAATTTGAAGCCAGAAAGCGAGTTTTCTATCTTTTATTCCAAAACTTGAAGTGCTTGGTCAGAATGATGTCGGGGCAAAAAGCATTTAGATCCTGCCACTTACAGTCAATGCAATATAAATGAGGGCAGTCTATCTTTACCTACATATTTCAAGCTTAGAAAAACATGTCATTTCCAATATACTTACATTTAGTCTTATTCTACTTGTGCTGAAGTCCACTTTCGTACAGGTGATTGCATCAGGCATGAACCCTGTTCAAATCGCACGAGGAATTGAGAAAACTGCAATTGCTCTTGTTTCTGAACTCAAATCAATGTCCAGAGACGTAAGAAGATGTGACCCACTTAAATTTTCGTCAGGTTTTCATATGGTCAGAAATTATGAACATGAAGATGTGACTGCACAGAAAAGGAGCCATCTATTCCTAAGAAAATTTTAAAATTTTCTTATTTTGCAGGTTGAGGATGATGAGCTTGCTGATGTTGCTGCAGTAAGTGCTGGGAATGATTATGCAGTGGGAAACATGATTTATGATGCTCTTCAGAAAGTGGGAAGGCAGGGTGTTGTTACCATCGAGAAGGGTAAACAAACAGAGAACAAGTTAGAGATTGTAGAAGGAATGCAGTTTGATAGGGGGTATTTGTCTCCATATTTTGTGACCGACCGACAGAGGATGATAGTAGAGTTTCATGATTGCAAGGTAAGGTTGCCACTACTTGTATGCTTCAAAATATATTGAGTATGGGCATTAGAATATGAAATTCTTTGGTTGCAGCTACTTTTGGTCGACAAAAAAATATCAAATCCAAGAGAGATGTTTAAAATATTGGACAATGCAGTTAAGGAGAAGTACCCAATTTTGATAATTGCGGAGGGCATTGAGCAGGAAGCTCTGGCTCCAGTAATTAGAAACAAACTCAGAGGTGCGCTGAAGGCAGCTGCCATCAAGGCTCCTGCCTTTGGCGAGCGCAAGAGCCACTGCTTAGATGACATCGCTATCTTGACAGGAGGTAGTTGATTAATACATTAAATTTTAAATCTTAGTCTCCATCCAGTTTAGCTGCTTGAATAGTGGTAACTGACAGCTAATTAGGATATTTGATTTGCTATTGATTCATACTGCATAAGAAGGCACGGCATAAACTTGATAGTGGCGGAGGGATAAGGCTAGCCTTTAAAGCTCTAACTGGGTTAATGTTGAATTTATTGGGTAATAATCTGTAAGATGATACCATCAAGATATCACATTAAAAAGGGGAGTAAGTCCTTGCTGGTGAAAAGTTGCTTCTGTAAATGTGACAAAACAATGTCATTTATCATTCTTAGTATAACAAACTATACAAATTTATTTCCTTTTCATACTAGTATTATTTCCATAATCTGTCGGGAGAGGACCTCAGATTTCTAAAGTTGAAAGCTAATATTTGCAGGTACTGTGATAAGAGATGAGATGGGCTTGTCCCTAGAAAAAGCTGGAAAGGAGGTGTTGGGAAGTGCTACCAAAGTGGTGATAACCAAGGAGTCTACGTTGATTGTAAGTGATGGGAGCACTCAGGCTGCTGTTGAAGAAAGGGTTTCCCAGCTCCGAAATCTTGTTGAGGTTTGTCGCATGCCCAAGCATGTCATATGTTCTCTCACATAGTCAGGGTTAATGTTATATACAGGGAATGTGATGCGACTTGCATGGTCTTCTCTTACATTGAAGTTTCTTTTTAAGGACCAGTGGTTGTGAGTGCAATGAATTCACAAATAGTTAACACATTCGGTAACAGAAATGAAGGGGTGCATGCATTCTGCTATGGGGCTTTAGGACAGAAAAGATTTAATGGTCGCTTATTTTGCAGAACACTGAAGAAAATTTTCCAAAGAAGATTCTGAAGGAAAGAATAGCAAGGTTATCTGGTGGAATTGCTATTCTTCAGGTAATCTATTATGTACCAAAAGTGCCATCCTGTGAGTAATATGAATCCTGTGAATAATATCTGGATGTTGTTCGTAACATCTACCAATTGCATTGTAGGTAGGTGCACAAACTCAAGTCGAATTGAAGGATAAACAGCTCAGGATTGAAGATGCTGTCAATGCAACTAAGGTTGATGACTGCTTCAATTTATCTCTTTCATGGTAACAAAGGCTGCTTTGTTTATGTTGTGATATGCTTCCGAATTAATGTACTGCAGGCAGCAATTGAGGAGGGTGTTGTTGTTGGTGGTGGCTGTAGCCTTTTGAGGCTCTCGTCAAAGGTGGACAAACTTAAGGAAGTTTTGGAAAATGAAGAGCAGAAGGTATTTCTTTTGTCCTTGTTATATGTACTTCTATTGCTTTCCCGTATTCTTTTTATCATTATCTTCTGAAGTTTGTTTCATTTCATTGTCCTAACAATTTAACTTAATTGTATCTATGTCACTGTGCCATTCATTTCCTTTTCTGCTAATGAAGGCTGTTTTTTTCAAAACTCCATCTTTATGCAGATTGGAGCTGACATCTTCAAAAGAGCTTTAACATATCCTGCACGACTGATAGCAAAGAATGCTGGTGTAAATGGCAGTGTTGTCATCGAGAATGTATGCAAAGACATGTATTTACAACTCAAAATTTAATGTTTCTGAACTGATTTTTGCACAATATTTGCAATTACTACATCTTTCAGGTTCTATGTGTTGATGATATAAGGTATGGATACAATGCTGCAAAAGATCGTTACCAGGATTTGATGGAGGCTGGTATCTTGGATCCAACAAAGGTATTACAGAATGGAAGTATTTCAACCCCAATGCAAGTGAAATGTAAATTATTTGGAATTCGAAACAAGTTCATGGTGCTTTAACACTATGGTGAACTTCAATTTCCATCAAGAGCAATGAAACAATAACCAACGGACAGTTGGTGTAGCGGGTAAATTGTTTTATCCCTTAACCAAGATTACGAGTTAAACTCGCGACTTGGATATGGAGTCGTCTACGTTGAGAGAACTCTACCCCCTAAGAGGGATCTTAGTTGAGTCGACTTGAATTAGTCGGAACGAAGTTCTGGACAACGAATGGTGGACCGAATCCAAGGACACCAAAAAAAAAAAAAAAAAAAAAAAAAAAAAACAAATTTACTAGCAAAACTCAGCTTCTCAACAATGGCAGATGTAGAAGCCAAACGAAAGCAAAGAGTTATTCTGGGCTATTCTATATGTCCCAATTTGAAGTTTGCATCATACTGTTAAGGACTTAATTCCAAAATCTTTTCTGGACTAACTTAAAGCTTATTTTATACTGCATAAATTTGTTAATCTTTTGACCTTCAGCTTGATTTAAAATCCGAGGCAGGTGGTGAGATGCTGTGTGGAGCATGCTGCTGCTGTTGCTAAAACCTTTCTGACGTCCAATGCCGTTGTTGTGGAAATTAAGGAGATAAAGAGGATACCGCGCATCCCAATGCCTAAACCGATGCCAACCTCAGGCTTAGGTATAGGACCAGCTCCAATCAGACTCTAGTATGGTTTCAGGATCAGGATATTAGGCTGATCGGGACTCTCCACCCCAAGATGCGGCTGCTTGTTCTACCAGGAGACTCAAAAGTTCATTCAAAAATTTGATCTTGGAGACTTTGTAATGATCCTACTTTTACTACACATAAGCTGCTAGCTACCGATTGATGAGATGAATGCTTGCATGCGGTGGTGAAGACAAGAGTTCTTCCGATGTCAGAAATCTGGTCTACGTTTTGAACAATGCTTATGGTACCCATCATGTACAATTACATTTAGTATCCATGTGTACGAGGAAAAGCATAGAGCTGGCTGGGGAATCGATTTCTCTTGCTTTTGGCAGAGGGAGTGCGCAGTATATTTATTTTCTTGAGATATTATGCTAAAATGCTGCTTATTGTGAATATATTTAATATTTATTATGTATATCATTGTAATTTTGTTAAAGTGTCAATAATTATTATTAAATATAAAATTTATAATTACTTACCAAACTATAAGAGTATGAAATACCAAGGGGTTGACCAATGCTCCGCCCTGTTGGGACAGTTGATTTATAAATTTTTTAAAGCTTTTAAAAATATTTTTAAAATTAATAAATTATTAAAAATTTAAATAAGATAAGAAAAAATAGTTTATAAAATATTCTTTAAACTCAGAAGTTATTATTGTGTTTGATAACAATTAATTCTTTTAAACTCTTTTTTGTATCGAAATAATCAAAAATCACAAATTATATTAATACCATGAAAATAATTATTTATTAACAAGAAAAAGATAATCATAAGATAATAAAATATTAATCGGGATAATTTAATTAGTTTATAAATCAAAATAAAATAGTTTATAAGTTATATTAAAAATTAAAATAGAGTTTAAAAATAATTTAATAAACTCTCGATATCTTATTTTTAAATGTCATAAACTCTTTTTAAAAAAATTTATCACATAACTTTAATAAATTTATAAGAGTTTAAATATTTTATAAAATATTTTGAAGAGTTTATAAATTTAATTAAACACCCTATTAATTTCCTTTTCGCTTTTTGGTTATAAAAGTGTTTGAATTATACAAGTTGAAGATTTGATTTTTTCCTTGCTGGTTACTCAAATCTCTTAGAGTAGAACCTAGGTTAGCATCACCATAAAAATAAAATATGCCGCAACATATTTCGGCTTTTTCTTTTCATAATTTGTTTTCTTAATATTCTAAGAGAATCAATAATATAATTTTACATAGGTTTTTGGTACTAAGATTTGGTAAAATATATTAATAAAATTAGCAACCAAGCCAAACATGGCCTGCGTGTCGGAACTCGTGTTGCCACTAAGGGGTGATCGCCTAACAACTACCCGTTATCTGTCGATGTTCCCAAGACAAGTGTTCCCGTGCTCTCTGAATTCTACTCTCACCTTACCGTTTTAGCCCAAAAATTTAATTTTTAAAAACCCTCTTCTCTCTTCACATTCCTAACCCCCCCCCCCCGGATTTCTGTCAAATTAGAGTGAGAGAGAGAGAGAGAGGGGGGGGGGGGCGAGAGGGATGTTGGTTGTTCCGGTTCAGTGCTTAATGGATTTATTTGTAGCTGGGATTTCTCTAATGATTGGATTAGGGATGTTCATTCTCATTGCCCCCATTCTTTGCTCTGCCGCTTTCATTCATTACGCCAAAGTCGTATCCTAATCTAAGATTAATCCATTTCCCAGGTACGCCATGTACTATCTTTACTATGTTTTGAATCTTTGCTTACCTTTTTTGAATCCAAATCGGTGATGGGTTTGTCGAATTGGGACTGAATTTGTGGAAGGAGGTGAAAGTGAATTGTTTTCTTACTTGGGTGTTTTAGACTTAGAACCCTCCTCCCCCCCCCCCGGGGGAAGTTGTGAATTTTTAAGTTTGGGGGTTTTTTGCCTTCTGGGCTTGAATCTATAGTTTGAATCCATGAGTGGGACATTCCTGTGTTTCTCTGATTCTGATTTTCGGTATCTTGTTTAAATCCTTAAAACCAATGATGTGGGCCTCAGATAACATGGTTCCTTGTTTACATTGTGCATTGTGCCATCATTAATATTATTTAACACTTGGTCTATCTTTAATTGATCATCAAAATAAAAAACTGACTTTTTTATACAATTTTATGAACATTACTGATGCTGTTTTATGTATGAATAGCATGCATCTCCCTCTGTCTCCCCCCTTTCTGTAATTTTCACATAATAAATAATGTGGTAGATTTGTAAGGTGGGAAAACTCATGTCAGATGACATGTTTTGACATTTCATCTCTAATCTTCTGTGCGCACTCAAAAATTTTTTATGTGTGCACTAGAATGATGCATGGCAGTTTTATCCCAACATAGTGACTTAGATTATCTTGGTATGTTATATGAAAAATTATTAAATAAATATACAAAGAAAAAGGGTGGTATTAGACTTGATTCACTTTTCAGGCTAAAGAGGTCTACTCCATTGGCCCAGTTTCCTTTGTACCTTTTTTTCCCTCATGTGTCTGGTTTCACAGTTCCAGCCATGTTTACCAAATCAGCAACTCAAATAGTCATTTGAATGACTCGAAATACATACCTTCAGGAACTTGCTCCCAGTGGTGGGGTGGGGTGAAGGGAGCTGAAAAGAGTTATGTTGTTGATAGGGTCGAGACTGCTGTATCACTTTCTAAAATTTCAAAGTTTTTCATAGACTAACCACAGGAAAAGAAGATCAGCTAGTAGGTTCTTCTATTGCATTATTTGAACCACCTCAATTCTATATTTACAAAGTAGACATTGCTCTTCCCCTTCCTCGAAGTAAGTTGACAATTCCTGAGTCTACCTTTATCACTCGCGCATTTCCTTCCAACTGAACAAAAGTTGTATCTTTTAGTGGATTTTTGCTAATCTCATTTGCAGGAAACAGTCAACTCAATCTATCTAGGATGGAATTACCTTTGCTCAAGAGCATCCAAATTTAGTGTACACCTTGTGGAGTAAATGGAGAACTTACTTATCTACTTGTGATGACACTGCTGTGTCCATGCACGGCCATATGCCCGTGCCCCACTGCCATTTTCCACCCATATCGGTAACCAACTTCAATTTTCTTTTCATTTGGGCAGCACAAGCAATAAGGCAGAACATCCTTACTGGGACGATGAAGCAAGGCAGCCATCTTTTCTACTTGCGGGAAGTTGTTTTTCTCCCTGTTGTAAGGAGAAAAGATAACTCATGTTGTATTCATCTATCCGAACCGTAGCCCCTTGTGCTCAGAAAATAATAAATATTTTTCAAGAACCAATAGCCTGATCATGAACTCTTTAAATGGTAACCAACTATGTTAAACAAGCTCATCCAAGCAATAAGTGCCTTCAGAGTTGACGATTTTTCTTCTATCTTTTGGGTTGATCATCTTTGTCTTTTAAATATCATTACATTGTGCAAAACATGGGTGATAAAATGATTTATAGTCGTTGGATGACGATCGATCGATCGAACGGCCACTTGGTGAGTATTCGAGGTTTGATACATGGTACAATTCAAAATATATATATATATATAATATATATATATTTGGACATTTAAGTTGAAGCATACACTTTATTCTTTTTTACACGATCAAGTCTTCATAAACAAGACTATAATTTGATCCATTGATGAGAAACATAAATAAATACCCAAACAGAAAGCACTAAACCGGTTCAAACCTTTGACTACCTTTTCTTCTTCTGTTTTCCAGAGTAAACCATGCCACGGACCCCGTCCGGATCCGCAACAAAACCCAACGGTCTATAAAACCCCAAAACTCGGGGCTCCGAATAAAGCGCAATGTTCGTAATTCCCTTGTGTAACAGATCGGTCACCAACCTCTCCATCACAGCCTTCCCCAACCCAATCCCTTGAAAGGAGGGGTCCACCACCACGTCCCATATGATGGCATTGAATACGCCATCACCCGTCGCTCTAGCAAACGCCACAGGTCTCTTGGTCTTCTCGTCTTCGACCCAAAGCAACGTATCGGTATTCTCCAACGCTAGTCGGATCTTATCCGGGTCTCGTCTCCGAAATCCGACTGCGACGAATATGGAGTTGAGATGGTCCAAGTTGAGGTCCGAGAACGTACGGCGGAGATTGAACCCTCGAGACTGGAGTTGTTGATCCGAGATTGAGTAGTTTTGATTGTTTGAGTACTGGGATGAGGCTGAAACTGAAACGGCAACGTTTTGGGGGTGAGTTGTGGTCGTGGGTTGTAAACGGAGACGGAGAGATGTAGGGAGAGGAATGTAGGTGATGCCACGTACAAGCATTGCTGCCTTCGGGCTTTGAGGAATTAAGGAAGTTGCTGGAGAAAAATGAAGCTAAAAGTTAAGTTCTTTCTTCTGTGTACTCTCTCTCTCTCTCTCTCTCTCTCCCCAAATGTGAATAATGTGAATATCGATTGGGTTGATTTTGTTGTGTGAGGAATTCGTGGTGGTTGTTTTTTTTGGGGGGGGGGGGGTGGCGGGCGGGCGGGCGTTGAATCTTACGTGCCTATCAGTACCACATGTGGATACAAGTAAAGGGAAGCGTTTGCATTTGTGCTCGCTTACTGCAAAGGGTAAATTGACCGTTCGATTGTCTCATCTTGGGCCATTAGAATCCCCCATCTGTGATGGCCCACCCCCAAACACCCACTCGGTCTTTCTTTGAAATTCTTCTGATCCAAAATTTTAAGTGGGTTCATTCTGACCCACCCCAAGCCCGGACCAATCTCCTCAATGATGATTTTTTTTTTTTCATATAAGTATTCTGTATTATATTTTGATTAATTCGATTTAAATATATATAAAATCATATTTAAAGGATGATATAATTATTTTTTATTTTAAAATTTTGAATTTAAAACTTACACACGCAACCATGTCATTTGGCCACATGTCTTCTCAACGATGATGTCAATCAATTATAGGCATCGAGAAATTTATCACTTTCATCGTATACTTCATCCACGTTGAATTAAGTAGAATTTAATTTAATTAAACCATATGGGGTATCTTGGGATAAGTTTAAATTTAATTTTAATTAAAAAATATCAATATAATAATAATCTTAATTTTTATGTTTTTTTAATTATAAAAAGGTGTTTATTTTTTAAATGTATCTAATTTTAAAATATTATAATTAAAATAAAAATAAAAATAAATTTTACCGGCTTAGAAAATTTTCGAACACACCTGTGACCATGGGCATGAGCTTACTCTAATTTTCTCTACAATTTTAGAAAGTAATGAAAAAAATTTACAATATTAAATCAAGTCACAAAATTTATAATTGATAAATAATTTTTTTTGTATTTATGAATTATTTGTTATCGATCGGTATTTAAATTTTAACTAATTAATTTGATTTGAATATTATAGGATTCTCTATAAAGGGATTAACTTTTTCGAATCTTATTTTCTTTACTCTTATTATTTGAATTCAAAACTTATAATCAAGAGAATTGATATATAGATTTGTAAAAAAATAAGATCGTGAAAAATAGGAGGATAAAAATAAGGATATGCTGCTTTGCCTCTGAAAAATGACGTGCTTGCATTACAAGTAAAGCATGTACCTTATACCGTTGTCAGCACAGAAATCAAAGAAGACCGGATCATTCTTATCCTAACGCAAAATCTACTACCCTAATTCTTATTTTGCCCATTTTCACTTCTGTTCAAGGAAGATTTCAGTTTCCCTTGTCCGTTTATTATCTTCTTCTTCTTCTTCTTCTTTCTTTTATTGAATCATCATATGATTGTAATTGTGAACATTAAACACGCTTTAGTTCTTCATGGTTTGCAATCATTGTACTGGTGTCATGAACTTGGTTGATCGAACTCCATTAATTCGTTTTCGTTTCTGCGCTTTTTTCTGAATTTGTTTTTTTTTTTTTTTTTTTTTTTCTGGTTTCATTCCCTCACATTGTCGTTATGAGTCTTCAGTTGTGAGCGAAGTCCCTTTTTTCTAATATGACCTTCTGTCATTTTAATTTTGGTTTAACGACAGAATGATGAAGATGTTCATTAAGTATGAGCTTCTAAATTCTGAATTCCGATAGATAACTTGAAAGTAGCTAAAATTTAGGTTTAGTTACTTATTGTTTATTTATTTTAACTATTTTGAGCTCGTGGGCCTTTTCAGTTTCTCTCATTTGCTTTCAGAAACCCGTTATTGGAACTCGTAGGTGTTCTCTCAACAGCCACACAGCTTTTCTCTCTCTGTGCGCGTAACTAAGGTAATGGGTACTAACTTCTTTTTTTTTTTTTTTTTTTTTTGGCTAGCTTTGCTTGCTAAAATGATTTAATGCAACATGTCTTCATCAGCATCTTTTGAAGATTAGTAGCCGTAGCTTTAAATATAAGTCCTACTAAAAGATTAGTTCAGACAGGAATGGCTTCCCAACCAAGAATTAGCCTTGCTAGTCTGGCTGCAATTTGCCAAAACCGTGCTTTCAACATAGACATAGCTATGAAAGGGTCCCCTATTTCAGTCTACAAGTGGACCACCTCCAAAGTCGATGAAACAGTTGAACACGCCAGCAAGGAGGGAAATCTACTTGGATTTGGATTCCATGATCCTGTATATTTTTTCTGATACATCCAAAAACCTCAAGTTATATTCATCCTTGTTAAAACTGGCTCTTCTGTTGTTCAAACCATCAAGACCTTATCTGCTTATGTGCAAAAAGGAGACTGCATGATTGATGGTGGGGAAGCTTTCGTGAAGAACTTCACCATGTGTTTGCTGAATGGAACAAAGGGGAGATTCTGATCTTCTTGATTGAAATCACTGCAGATAGTTTTGGAATCAAGGATGACAAAGGGTGGTAACTATTTGGTGGGACAAGGTTTTGGATTGAACTAGCATGAACATTGCAGCTCCTAAAATTGCATCATCTTTGGATGTGAGATTAGTCGGTGGATCGAAGGAGGAAAAGTGAACATGCCAAAGTCTTCAAATTTTGTTACTTTAGCACCATCTCAGCTGAACAAGATATAAATAAGGAAAGGTTGGTAGATGATGTGAGGCAAGCACTTTATGCATCCAGTAGTTATGCCTAAGGGATGAACTTGATACGTGCGAAGAGTGCAGAAAAAGCACGGGATTTGAAGCTTGGTGAATTAGCTAGGCTTTGGAATGGCTGTTGCATCGACTGTGCTGTAGTTTTGGACCGTATAAAGAAGGCGTATGATAGGAACCCAGATCTTGCTAATTTTCTCATGGATCCAGAGTTTGCAATCAGATCATTGATCGACATTCTGCTTGGTGCAGAGTTGTTTGCGTTGTAATTAACTCAGGAACCAGTACTCCTGTTATGTCACCAAGTCTAGTGTATTTTGACACTTACAAGAGGGAGAGGCTTCCAGCAAATTTGGTCCAAGCACTGAGATTCTTTTGGTGCTCACACATGAGAGGATTGGTATGCCAGGGTCCTTTCATACAGAATGGTTTAAAATTGCTAAGAACTCAAAAATGTGATGTAATCTTTTCCCAATCTTATCAATGACGAACAATATTCTATCAAATAATGTAATTTTGTGAATCTAAACGCACTTCAGACCCAAGGTTACAATCTTTCAGAGATGTTATTGATCTGCTTTAGGGCATGTCAAATGTGATAATTGTGTTGGTTCAAATCCTTTTTCAGCTTGATGTAGAGGTACATTTGCATGTCATTTTTGTATCATTCCGATCTATAGCTTCCATATACTGCTTAGTTCACCGTCCATGCAATAGGCACGGTGCTTGTTTTTGGTCATTGTGGTGGGGCTGTGTACACTTTTTTATTTGCACTTGTTTAATAAGGATATAGCCCGGTGTGCATGACTCCTCTAGAAGCCTGTAATTGGCCAATATTGAGTAGCTAATTTCCTCTGTTTTCAAATGCTTCTCTCTCTCTCTCTCTCTCTCTGTGGATGTAGCCCGGTGTGCATGACTCCACTAGAAGCCTGTAATTGGCCAATATTAAGTAGCTAATTTCCTCTGCTTTCAAATGCTTCTTTCTCTCTCTCTCTCTCTTCCAGATTTTATTGTCTTATCATGATAGCATACAGATTACACACCTTGAACAAATTTGATTATCCTACTTGAAAGCAGAGAACGTGCTTTCAAAATGTTCCTGAATCGTGCCAAAAATGCCATCTATCTGATAATGCTTTCTTGTTGCTAGCGCCTGTCTGACATTGTGATGTCTGTCTTGCCACACTGTCTACATCTAACCAATAGTTATGACACATGCTGTCAACAATTGCTCATGGACTGCATTCCTGACAGATTAATGTTTAACCTTATGCTGAGCTAGTTGTGAGATAATAGAGCCTATATTTCTCTACAATTTCAGTGACTTCTGGGCAACTAGTTTTTTCAATGATGAATATTATGGGTTTTTTTTTAACTTAATTTTGACAAAACCATAAGATTTTACCGGCAAGAAACTTCTCAATCAGCCAACGGGACTGATGTGAAGATCTCTTCAGCTACAGAAAGTGATGGGGATGTCAGCACAAAGTATTTCCTAGAGGGGCAAACTGAACTGGACAGCATATCACCTGGAAGCAATACGCTATGTCAGGTTCTTTTCTTCCAGTCTCCTATAAATTTCCAGAAATTGCTTCTGTATTTTAAATGTCTTTATATCTGACTCTCATTCATGCGACAAGAAGTTGAGAGCTGTTCATAATTGTGTTACCTTGTTAACTATAGTTCTCTGAGATTAGCACTTGGTATTACTTGGTGGGATTTTGTCCTTTCTTAACGTGACATTTCAAATTTAGTATTCCATGTTTCAGTCTCTATCTTCCTAATCTGACTATATGAAATTTTAGATGTTGTAATGCAATCTTATGTATGTGTACTAGGCAGACTAGACATCTTTCCCTTTTGCATCTGTCAAGAGATGTTGATTGAAGTAGTTCCGCGTGAGATGTTCTATGTATGCATGTGCTAATGCCTTGGACTTGTTCTTCTTGGATCTATCTATATTTTTCCTGAAATTTCTGAAATAGTAGACCATTGTCATGATTGAGAGGCCATATACTAGAAAACAATACTTGAAGGAAAGGTGAAAGCATGCGGCTTGTTAAACAGGCAATTCATTCTAGAAAGAAAATGCAACATGAACAGAATAGTTATGCCAGAATTTCTTTTGTGCTACTTGGTTTTCCTACCAGTAGTTCCACTCTTAACATGACTACTAACACTCTCTGCCTTATGCACTAAGCTCTCTTCCTTCTTCCTTGGATCTTCCGTTCTCTTCATCCTTGGATCTTCCCTTCTCTTCACTGCCTTGTATTTTTTCTGGATTGAGGGACACTTACCTCGATCTCCATATCCAGCATGCTTGAGAGGACCCATTTGACTTTCCTCACTGCTTCCATGTTGAAGCTCGGGATGACATGGACCCGAAGAGGCATCTGAGGCCATAGAATCATCACTCTCATCGAAGTTCCTGTAGTCATTATCATCATCCTCTGCATTGTTTTTGTTGTCATCATCGTTGTTGTCATTCTCCTCCTCATCATTGTCATGGGGATATACCTCTTCATGGATAGGGGAGATGATATACGTCGTCCATCCAGACTCACAACTGCTACATTCTTTTGAAACTTCAGGGATTTGAGGAGACTTCATAATTTCATGTGAGGAAAAGATTATATTGTACAGAAAGTTTAGAACTTTCTTTTATAAGGAGAACTGGAGAAACAAAAGTTGTTGCTAATAATTGTAACAAAAACCTTAGAACCTGTGAGAGTCACTCATGTATTTGTCTCTTGGACCTTTCACTACAGTTAAAAGTAGCTTTCCCTTGGAAGAACAATAACGCCTAATGGACAGTTTCTCATTGAATAGCTACATTGATTTTCTCCACTTGGCAATCCCAGAGTCATTCAAACCCTGATTTCCATGACCGGATGACAGCTGCTTGTGCTAAAAAATTGAAGAATTTATCAGATAGCGATCATGAAAATTATCCAATATTCACTTTTGTCATGACTTGGGTGTGGGGTTGGACACCTGATCGTTAGACTTTCACGCCTGAAAACAAAACCACTGTCAGTTCTCTGAGCACCTCATTAAGTTTTCTGCAGGCTTTTTAAACTCCACTAAAACAGTAGAAAATGTAGGACCCATTGTAGCATATGGCTCTTCCTTCATCTTTCTCACATTAATTACCTGTCTCGTCATCAATAAAAGAACAGCCTTCTTTGCTCCTCTTCTGCGAAGAATGCAGAGTACTGGCTTTTCCTATCGGTAAGCTACAATGGGTGAGGATTGCAAAATGTCATTTGTCCTCTGCTGTTCTGTCCCCACATTTGCTGTTCATGTCTCCATACAGAAGCCTTGTGCCTTTATGTTTAAGGAAAGAACTATGGTCACTGATAACTCTTCCAACGTCAGTCATATCTGCCAATATCACATGGACAAGCATCAAATGCAACTAGTGATGAAAATTTTAGTAATTATACTGTGGATAGTTACTAGATTTCAATCTGAGATGCGAGCGTTTTGGCTTTGATTTTGCTCCACATTTAAGGTGATATTATCCTATTGATCAACTTACTATATATGTATATGTGTATATATATTCATACATTGCCAAAGCACGTGGTACCCTGCCTAGGCCTCGAGTAAGTATCAAGGCCATTATTAAAAAAAAAGAATTTACCTTTCTCTTTTGTCTGCAAGAAGGTGCGATTTAACTCTGCATTAAATATTCGCTCAGCAGGGTGTACTCACCTTGCTTGGCATTGTTTTGGAGCTCTCCATTAATTGGAAAAGTCAAAATCCAAATTGGGTGGGCTTAAATTTTGTCCACACACGTTTTAAATTGCTTCCTGCACGATTATTGTCTTCCACAACCGTAATTTCTGTATCCACTTCGGCAGTTTAGACCAATTGTGATCTTCAACTTTTGGGGGTTTTTGTCCTTGAGCATGTAATTGGGAATTGCCCTCTTGATATTCTAGGGCTCTCTGAAGGGTTCGTAGCTAATAAGGACTTCACCCCCCATTTTATAACTCTTTTCCCCATAGAAATATGCTTTACAATAAAGTATGATCGTGTTGGATATTATAATTTTGACACAAAAAATTTCATATTTCGACTTAAAAAGTGAAATTTTTTTTTTATAATTTTGTGGTATCGCAATGTTTATATTATATTGTAATCCCTCTCTCTCTCTCTCTCTCTCTCTTTATATGTATATATATATAGAGACATACAGATAGAGAGAGAGAGGGGTAGTGTCAATCTATGAACCAAACATGATTTGTGTCACATACTACTAAAACAGGTTGTTTGCTTTCTTCCTATGATTGTTTCATTTTTATGTATTATTAGTAGACGGAACTTAATTGCCTTCTAGGGAAGATTGATATCTGCGTGGTGGGACTACGCCAATTTCTTGGACTTCATGAATGATTAAATAGTTTATTAGATGTGGGTTACTATTAGCCTAATTCATTTGTATTATAATTCTGTCAATAATATCTATATATACACTTTTTTTTTCTTATTATTTTGAGAAATTAAAAGCTGTACTCATGAGTCATACCTCTAGGCTCTATCTATCTTCCTTGGGTACTCGTCTTGTTTTGTGGATCGTGTCGTTTTGGATTATGACGTGCATATGATTCAGCTCTTCCAATCCAAACGAAAAGGGCGCATGTAAAGTTTCCCAACACGAGAGATGGTGTTATGGTGTTATGCATGCAATTTGTGGGTATGCTGTGTCTGTATTTTTGTGAAAACATGTATGCAAAACGAGAAGGTAAATAGGTTAATGCTACACGATAGTTTTTCCTCATAATAAAATAAAATAAATATTCAGTAATATGTCACTGTTATTAAAAAAATAAATAAAGAAAAATTCTGAGTTCCTATTAAATAATTGCTCGGCAAAACATGGATTAATCTCGAATGTGGCTAGGGTTCGAGCCTTTTGCGTTAGGTTTTTATAAAACTCTCAATCCATTTAAAATTTTATAAATTCAACCCCGAATCTGGCTCGAGAATCTTGAAAGAGTAAACCTCGAGCTCAACCAGAAAAATTAAAGGGCTTCAAGCTCGTTTCAAATCAAACTCGAAACCAAATTATAAATTTTATTTTTCATATTTTTAACTCATTTTATAATATAATAAATATAAAATAAAAACATATTAATCATATAAAATAAAGCATAAAAAAAATATTATCGTATCAAATTAAGAATTACGTATTATCACGAAGATTATTAATAGAAATATCATGAAACATTTAAAAGTTATATAAAAAATAATACATTAAATCCATCAAAATTATAATACTTATAAGAATGTCGATATATATTTGATTTTAAATGAGTCAAATCTATAACATCGAGCCCACAAGTGTCTAAACTAGGCCCGTAATTAAAATAGATTTAAATAATGGGTCCAAGCTTAGATCAACTCTAAAATGGGCCAAGCTTGACCCTTTAAAATGGGTCTAGCTCGGGCCGACCCGACCCAATTGCCAGTCGCAGATATGGCGTCGCACTTGTCTCCGCCCGAACCATGTGGCCGGTGGACCATGTCTGGGTGCGCGTTTATGCTTCTGAGATTGAGCGGGGCCAAGTTAATTCTGATTATTCTGAAAGTACTCAGGAGCATTGAATTGTTAACATCCAGAAGTTATGACTGACCCCGTGAGCCCAAAACACAAGTGCCCAGTTGAAACAGGTAGCATTAATTGGCTGGGGCAGTGCCCAGTTGAAGGTATATGTCTCTCCAAACCAATATTTATTAGGCGAAGAGTCATCATTAAACTTTTAAATTTATAAACTTAATTTTAAAAGAAGATATACAAATGGTATCGCTCATATTCTGAGATAGATTTTTGAGTTTAGAATTATTTCGATATTGCAATTCATTGTTATTATACTCTTTGAATTTCTATTTAATTAAAATATAATTCCATTAAAATACCAAATTAAGATTTCTTAATCATCCAAAGTTTCTCACTTCTTTCTTTCTCATTTCAAAGTTTATTGTTGAAGTAATTAATTTATTTAGGATGTCATCTTTTATAAATTCAATTGACCTTCATTTTCTAACATTAATATTGTAGCCATGAAACACCGCTTCTAAACTGAAAAAAAAAAAAAAAAAAAAATCTTTTTAATATTTTTTTAGTAAAGTAAATTTTTAATATATATAATTTTATTAAAAATTCTTAATTTTCCCAAAACCGCGGCAATCATTTGACGCCGCAATTTGGGGGTATTTGTGAGGTGAGTGGCAGAGTTAGGAAAATTAGGGGATAAATCAAGGGTAAACAGAATCGAAAAGCAATTTGTTTTTTTAATAGAGACCTTGTCGCTCCCGACTCTCTTCGAGCTTACCACCCACTTTTCTCCATCTCCATCACAAAAAGCTCGTTCTCACGGGGAGAGAGAGAGGGATAAAGAGAGGGAGAGGGGGAGAGAGACAGATTTGTACATACAATTTTGAAATGGGTTTATTTGATTTAGTGAATCGGATCAATTGGGAAGAGGAATCATACCCAGTTGTTCAAGATTTCATTGTGGTACCCTTTTTCGCTCTCTACTTCCTCACCATTCGGTTTTTTCTCGATAGATTCGTCTTTGAGGTATTTCTCCCGATGCCCCATTTGTTTATTTTTGTTAAAATTTGGATGCCTTCGGGGGTTTTGGTTTGTTGTGTTACTGATAGAGATAACCCTGCTTGTTCTTTTGATTTGAGGTTGTCTTTTTGCCCATGCTGTTTGAAATTGTATTTGGCAATCCAAATTGTTGTGCTTATGTACGCCTAACTTGAATTTGATGGAGAGGATATGTAACGTGGTCATGATGCTTCTTCTAAGTCTATTGTCTTTCTGAACCCTGTACCCGTATAGTGTTTCTCTTCTTCGGATTGAATTGATCCGGAATGCAGCAACTATTTAGTAGTTATTTCCTCATTAGTACTCTTTAATTTTTCATTCATTTGCTGTTGCCCGGTCTAGGCTACTTAAAGCTAAGCAACTCACGACTGCAAAATCTTTCATTAATTCTAGCAACACCTTTACCTTCGATGCTATTAATGATCCGAAGTTACTTTACTCCTTTTTGCAGTTCAGTTACCCCAAAGGGCTTGTTTGGATTTTTTTTTTTGGGGGGGTGGCAACGGTGGGTCAGGATTTCATTTCAAAACTGAAGGGTTGAAGATGTTTCTTTCCTTTATTTGTTCAAAGCATTAAGGGAAGCAAAACATGGAGGGTTTTAACTATACAATTACAACTGTGGTCAACCCTTTATTGTAAAGTTTAACAATCCTATTTGAGGTTTAAAATAGTGTTAGAAAATTATGAAGGATCTACTCGTCCCCTTCCTTTGATGTCCCAGCTCATGTTGGAGGAGAAGGAATTTTGGAGGGGATGACCCCCCCCCCCAAAAAAAAATCTGTTCCCTCAATAAAATAAAAGTTCTTAACCACAATTAATGGGGTTACTCCTTCCCTCATTTTGCTACTTTCACTCTACGGGCATGTTTTGCTCTAGGGAAAAGTATAGTGTTCCGTACTTTAGAAAAATAATATTATGCATGTGGAATTTTATGTTAGTGTGTCCTATATTTTTGCCCTGATGAGGGGCTGCCATGCACATAAAATGTGCTGTATTTAGGAACCACCCTTTTTACCTCTTCCTCATCTCTTTTTTATAGGTATCTATACATTTGATGCATAACATGAGTGATATAGTTCTATACTCATCCTTTATCTTTTCTTCTTCCGTACAAGAGCCCTTCTGGTATCTTTGGAACAAAGCAGGAGGAGAAGGGTATATTTTAGCAAACGGAACTATGCCAAAGGAATTTTATGTTGACAATCTCATGTTTCTGTACCAAAGGAGCATGTTGTTGCTTCAAAGTGGGTCAAATGTTGCCCAAAGGCTAGAGAACTAATTGCTCCCTTTGAGGTTATAACTTCCATTCTTTGTCACAGATCCATGAGCCACTTGTACATAAAACTTAGTGCTATGTTTTATTTCTAAAATATATCCCTACATATACTCCCCTTGAATCAGACATGCCAGGGGGCAACAGGCTTTCCTTATTCTCACCTTAATTGAAGATGAAAAGATTCTATGTGCTTGGTGCAGACAAGAGTAGTATGTAACTCTTGATCTGGAGTTGTACTGTATCAAATTACTTTTGTTTTTATTGGGGAAAAGCCAATGCGCATGGCCACTTAATTATTTATCATATCGACCTCTTTTCCATATCTGTCAAAAGCATCCACATTGAATTTCTATAGTTAACTTCTGTTTCTCTAAGTTTGCATCCTCATTCGAGCTATAAAAGTTTGTTGACTATGAGTCTTTTAACTGCCAAAGTGTCTGAAAGACGGGCATACATGTCCTTGTATTGCCTGCAGAATTTGGTTCTGCTGTCCTTATTGCCATTTGAACCATTGACTAGGATTTCTTCTCTCTCTATCGCACTTTAGTGCTATGACCTGTCACCTCCACAGTCAGAAGGTTGTGAAGCATTTATTATCATGTTTTGCATTTATCCCTGCAGTACAGTTTTTATGTGATGCAATGGAAGATGATCACGTTAAGCACTTTGGCAATTACTTTGCTTAATCACTACCATGTGGTGGAAATATTATTTCTTTTGTTATGTGGAGAACCTAATATTGGTGAAGATAGAACTCAACACCTTGGTCTGTTGTTACTAAATTTTTCGAAAGAGCCTTTCATGCTACAGTTGTGCATTTATTAGGAAAAGATACTTGGTCACTATTTAGTAGTGGAGGAATGATGGTGATGTCATCTCTGGATTTGACATGGTGGCAGTGAGTATGATGACAGGTTTTCCAATAATGTCATGTGAGGGAGAAACGGGTAAGCTTAGGGGCTGTTAAAAAGCAGAGTATTGCTCTAGTTTTCCAAGAAAACTGGAGAAACATTCTTAGAATATTCTGAAAAATGAAAATTTGGTTCAAATGTGACCATTTTCTACAATGGAAAAAGGAGAAACGTTTTTCCCTTTTTCCACAATTATAACTATTACTGGAGAAGCTCAAGTCGAGCTTCTCCAAAAATTCCTACTTTCCTTTACGTGTTGGAAAACTCGGTTCTCCATCATTTGAAATCGTTTCTCTCTCTTCCACTCTCTCTCTCTCTCTCCATCTGTTCCAAAACCCAACACTATGCCAACATATGTCTCTCTCTCTCTCTCTGCCTTCCCCATTTGTCTCTGGCACATCAACCAAACCTCCACCATTGCAACGTCAAATACGAGAGAGATGGTTCAATTTTTGGTGTTCCTTCATCGAAAATCAATAAATGGTCTTCACCCAAGTTCCCCAAATCTTGATCTAATCACCACTTCGATTCCCTAATTTTATTTAGCCAATTCATGGATTGTTGTCAACTCAATTCTTTGATGAAGAAGAAGAACCCAATTCATCAATTCAATTCTGATTTCTCACTAATTTTTTAATTCCTCTACATATCTGAAAACCCTCTTCCTTATTCAGACTCTGCCACACAAAGAAGAAATTGTACCCAATGCCAGTACCTTCAAAACAACTCCAAGCTTTTTCTTGGAACAAATTTTTTAGGGTCTTTGCTGAAAATGCATTACCATTTCTCATTAAGTCTTGTGCAAGTTTTCTGGGTCGTAAAGGAGACAAATCCTTGTGCATGTTGTGAAATTGGGTCGGAGTGTAATGTTTATGTGAAGAAAACTTTGATTCATCTCTGTGGTTCTTGTGGGAAAATTAAGAATTCCAGAAAAGTGTGTGATTCAATGTCTGAGAGAACACCCCATCTTGGCATACTTGGGCTCTATCTTGGTGTACTTGGGATATGCCAACACGGAATGTTACATATTTGTCAAACTATTTTGTCCTTGTTATTTATGACTATGAGAATCACAGAAGCAACTTTTTTCCCTTGCATTTGGTTGTTTCGTGTCTATTGTCTATTTGTGATCAATTATCATGGTTGAGATATGAATCATTTCCTTTAAATGGTAGAGGACATCTGCCCCTTGACATGACTGTGGTTTCCCATCCCCCATTCATCTGCATGTGCATTGTTCTAAAATGTGGAGCATTAGACTACCTTTTTCTCTTTTCAGTATCAGCATTATCATTCTTCTGAAATGCGTTCCATAATACAAAGCTGTGACAACATCCCTGCGATGTGGGCATCACTTACAACCAAGGAATGAATTTGGATATGTTTAGTGTTGAGTTTAGGTAATGGTAAACTTGACTTGGTTTTATTAATTTAACTTGTTTGTCGTACTTTATTATACTTGGTGTAGCTCGTGGGTCAAGGTTGTCAACCCCTGTTGACTGCTTGTTGTCATTCACTTGCAACCAACATTGTGTTCTAAGTTGGAAAATAGGTTCATTTTTTAACACAATTTAGATTTTGTCATTTTTTCCTTTAAAGAGAAAAAAATGCATTTTGAACACCTTTTTCAATTTTTTGATTTGGAAAAATATTTTCAAATTTTGAGAAAGAAAACTGTTCTCTAATTTTCCATTGGAGAATGAAAACTCAAAATGGAGTAGAAAATTCAAATTGAAAAATGAAAAATGTTTTGTTGTTACTAAACAGCCCCTTAATTTCCTTTTCCTCTCCTCAATAATTTTTTCGTAGTCTGTGTAGTTCTAAATGGAATGCATTATTTTCCAGAAATTTATACCTTCATAATTACACCCAACAGAAACATTCTAAACAGTATCACTTGTTCCCTAATTTTCCATGGAGTAGGAAACTGCGGGAGTTAGTTATTCTAAACCATGTACGATGGTTTTGGAAAGGTATCTATCAATGCATCTTGGAGGGTCCTTTTTTGAGGGAAGAGAGGTGTTGGAAAGGTATCTATTAATGCATCTTGGAGGGTCCTTTTTGAGGGAAGAGAGGTGTTCTTAGTTCCTTGATGTTCAAGGTTAAAGATGTTTTCTTTTCGTGTGGTTTCTTCTCAGTAATTTAATGATTGTTGCTTTGCTGGTTCTGTACATCTTATCTGATGTTATTAGCTTGTCAAAATGCATCTTTATGGGGGTCTTGTTATTCTATCTGATATTCTGTTGTTCCAAGAAGCATGTGATTGGAAAGGGGAGAAACAAAATTTTTGTTCCAATCGCTCATCAACACAACAGGGATAATAGCAATTACTTATCTATAAGAACTGATCAAGTATTAGTATGTTGATTTCTGTACTTTTTGGCTGCTCAAGTTGGATTGAGGATGGTAGTCAGATGAAATTGATTGCTTGTGTTTCCTTCTGTGATTTATTTCTCTTGGAAGTTGAAAATTACTACCGTTATAGCGAACTTATGCTTGCTTTCCTCTTCCACTTGAGGGCCCTTTTAGCTATTGATCATCCCTTTTACATGTTAGTGGGCTTAACTCTTTCTGAATTTGTTCAAATCGCTTGCTGATTTGGCAGAAAATTGGTAGAAGACTTATTTTTGGAAAGAAGCATAAAAAAGATGCTGACACAGATGAGAGGAAAAAGAAGCTAAGAAAATTCAAGGAGTCAGCATGGAAATGTGTTTATTTTTTATCAGCAGAGATTCTGGCTCTATTAGTAACTTATAACGAGCCTTGGTTTACCAACACAAAATATTATTGGGTAGGACCAGGAGATCAAAAATGGCCTGACCAAAAACTTAAGTAAGAGTTCCGAAATTGTGCGAATCTTTTGAGACAAGTTTGCTTCAATTTATTTATTTACTTATTTACTTTGACTGGATAAAAACCAAATCATTGACTGGATATTGAATGGGTGTTTCTTAATTGATTCCTTAGTTTGAAATTGAAAGGACTATACATGTATGCTGCTGGCTTCTATACATACTCCATATTTGCTTTGATCTTCTGGGAGACAAGACGCTCTGACTTTGGGGTCTCAATGGGTCACCATGTTGCGACAGCCATCCTGATTTTGCTATCATATGTATTCAGGTTTGTTTGGATCAAGTTTAAATATTTTGTTTGGACTAGGATATCTTTTCCGGTGCACAACATTCTGGATGAGCAATCTAATCACCTGCTGACAGCAAAACTTTCAGGGTGGCCTATGAAGCCACATAAAATTTTTCAATATTTGTATGGTCCGCCAGTGTACAAAAGTTAATGGGCTTGTAGGTATTGATAGATTTATATTTTTATACTTTTTGCAGGTTTTTCCGTGTTGGATCAGTTGTTTTAGCTCTTCATGATGCTAGCGATGTGTTCTTAGAAGTGGGGAAAATGTCTAAATACAGTGGTGCAGAAACTGTTGCTAGTATCTCATTTATTTTGTTTGTTTTATCCTGGGTCTTACTTCGCCTAATTTACTACCCATTTTGGGTACTTTGGAGCACAAGGTGAGTGGAATCTTTTATTACCATTTTCTCTGCTATTTGTTGGGCTTTTATTTATTTCCAATATCTTTTTTTTTTTTACCATTTTTGGATTTAACAAAATGGTGATATTATAAAGAATGAACTGGTCAAGAAATGAATCATTTATGTTAAGGTTGCTGCTTGTTTATTTTGTAGTTACACCTCTACAAATACTATTAAAATGAAATAAGTATAGATGGAATACTTTTCGTTTATAAATTTCTGGAAAATGTTCTTTATTGACAGACCTGGGGATTTGTGATAATCAAAAGACTTGAAATAACACAACCTTTCAGTACACTATCGTCAGTTAGATGTTGAGATAAGGGTGTAAGAAATAGATGCTAATCAAACATGCAAAAAATTATTATTATTTCTCTCTTGGACTTTCTTGTGTTATTACTTGGCCAATGCTATCTCTTAATTAATCTCGAAGTGCACAGTTTGGATACTAGAGGCTGTTTTGGCCCCTTTTGTATGAAAAATGATTGTTATTTTCTCTCTTGGACTTTCTTGAATGATTACTTAGCCAATGCTATCTCTTAGGTAATCTCAAGCTGCACAGTTTGTATATTAGGGGCTGTTTTGGTCCCTTTTTGATGTTTGGATATTAGGGTTTTATTGTATCATTGTGGTTGCAATTTTTATTATTATTATTATTGTTGTTGTTGTTGTTGTTATTGTTGTTGTTGTTATTGTTATTGTTATTGTTATTCTTCTTCTTCAAATGACCAACCCCAAAGTTTGGGATTGAGGCTTAGTTTGTTGTTATATTGTGTTTGTAAGTTTAGTTTTTGGTTCAGGAAACAAGGAAAAAAAAGTGCAGAATTTTGGCACTTTTAAGTCTTGGAAGAAGAATAAAAGTCTTCATAGGTTGGAATTAAAGTTCTTGGGCAGTGACAGATCCAAAGTATATCTCTATGCTGCCCACACCAGGGGTTGCATAGAGGGCATAATGCTAAAGAAAATTAGCAGAACAGACCAATGAGGTGGTTGTAATGGCAAAAGATCTAGAAATTCCTGAAATTTCTTGATTAATGGTTGTGGAACTTTGAAGGAAAGGAAGAAAAATATGCATGGTTTGAATAGGCCCACACTGACATATGAATGTTCCATTGAACTTTGATTTTCCCCAGATTAACAATGGAAGAAAGCCCATTGATTTCTGTAGACCTCTTCACCTTTGACAAAGTTCATTGATGGACAAGTTGTTCTGCTACACAGTAAATATTAGAATCCCGTTGCAGTCCATGTCACTATGTGGCTGATAAACAACTTCTAGCATGACATTCATGCCCAGTTACTGATATTAGAATCTAAGATTCAAGGCTGATATATGGCCTATGCAAATTGGCTACTGTTAAAAGGAAAGGCAAAAAACAGAAAAGGCCTTAAAAGATTCTTAGAAATAGATGTGATACAGCTCTGTCGTTGTACCTAGTTGACTAAGAAGTATCTGGTTGACTAGTAATTCTGATCACAAAAATTTTGACTGCATTTGCTAGGATTTTATGGTTTTAATCCTGAAACATTTGATAAATAAATAAATAAATAAATAAACTAGATATACTTAACCTATGAAACTTCAGGGAGCCATCTCCATCCCCACCCAAACTTGTTTATGGAGCATTTTAGTAATACGCAAAGCATCTTTTCTAGATGTTTTATAAGATAATATCCAGAAGATTAAAATTGCATTTCTTTCCATATTGTTCTTTATGTTTTGGGCATTATAAATCAAGTGCTAAAAATTTTGAAACACTATGTTTCAAAACCTCTGTTTTTATTTATTTTAAAAAGGTTGAATTTGACAATTTTTAAATCCTGGCAGCTATGAGGTTGTCCAGATCTTGGACAAGACGATGCATCAAAAGGAAGGACCAATCTACTATTATGTGTTTAATACTCTTCTATACTGCTTGCTCGTGCTTCATGTATATTGGTGGGTCTTGATGTACCGAATGCTTGTTAAACAAATTCAAGCAAGAGGCCAGCTTAGTGACGATGTTCGATCTGGTAGGCATCTATTTTTCTTGATTATGCTTCTATTTTGGAGCTGAGTGTGCAAATGCCTGATAAAAAAGAACACATAACATAAAGGAAAACTAATGCAAAGTATTGTTGGGAAATTGCACATTCAGTGGTGATAGTGAGTTGATACTCCCAAATGAAAACTCCTTTAAGTAAGCTACTGAAACTACATCAATTGCCAACTGGAGGGAGTTTCTTCTAAATATATTTTGTTTTTTGAAAATTGAAGTCCAACATGGTGTGTTTTCAGTGGTTATTGAAAACATTTTCTCTGGTGATGACTGAAGCATAACAAGGTAGCTGTACTGAGAACAATCAGAAGAGTAATTACTAATGAGCTGGAATGATGTCTTTGTTTAGCCATTATTCTTCTTTGCCCAATTTTTTGCAATACAATGATGTAGTATATTTCTTCGATAAACTTGTCTGTTTTGAGAAATAAATTGGTCCTTTGCTAATTGGATCATGCTTGAACTTGAAAGAATCTCATTAACATTGTTGGTTTCTATACTTGCATGAGGCCAAAAAATTTTTATAAGGCTAACTTATATAAAAATTCCCCTAACTTCAAATTATTTGTGATATTTTTAGAGTTGCATGATGCTAATACTAAGTTGGATAAAAGCCTTCGATAAATTGAGTTGGATAAAGAAAAAACTGCAATATTTTAATAAGGATGATCCATTTGATGCACTATTAGTACTATTTAAGAATCTGATGCAAAAATTGATGTCTTTGAATTTATTTAAAAGCAACCTCTTTATGAGAACCTGTCCAATTGATCCATTTTCTAATGATTTCTCGAGTTTTTTATATCTTCTTTTGATGGCCTGCCATGAATAACTAGTTGTGGTAACTCTGCTCTACTTCTCAAATAACATACGAAGGAAATTTATGGTACATGTCAAACAACACCATGGAAGGAATCCACCACCCTTTCTGTGCATTTGACTGGTTGTGAAAGTACACTGTGCAATGCATTGACAATTGCTTTTCCTTGAGCAGATTCTGAAGGTGAAGAAGAACACGAGGATTGATATGGAATTCTGGAATAACAGCCTCTACACAACCTTTGCAAGGTGTCCTATGGAAGAAGGCATTTGGAGTTCCTTGTGGGGACAACAAAATCATCCATTGTGTTTGTCATTAAAATTCCAAAGACATCTCAAAGTGATTTAATCACCAGTCTGGTCTAACGCAAAAAATTACAGCCATTCCACTGTTCAAATAGCTGTTTAGAGTTAAAAGTATATGATCATTCATAATGTAGGCATACACAGTGGGATGATCAGCTTCTATGGAATTGCCAAATGCCCTCAGGTTTTCATGGCACCAGTGCTATGTTGCTTTTTCGTCCCACTTAATTGAGTAATTGTGATTTTGTGGCTACTTGCAGACACGAAAGAGTAGGGGTTGCTCAGATATTTGGATTGTGAATGCTCAGAAGAAATTCTTTTGGGGTGGAAGTGACCCTTTAATTGGAAGGATTTGTACATTGTTTTGGGAAAAAATCTAGGAGAAAATTAACTAGATGGTAACTGGAAACAAATTTGAGTTTTGATATGTGGCTACTTATTTTAGCCTCAAATTCATTGTATGCAGGATGATAGAAGCTTTAATGTGTAATTTCAGACATAAGAGTTGGAAGCTTGCCATCACGGTTCTGCTAATGGAATCATCTTAAGTTTTCTCAGCTTAATTGAACATAATCTCTGGTTGCTTATATAAATCTCATTGTTATACCATCTGGATTACAATCTTTACACGTTGATGTTGATGCACATTAATTAAAATGTTTGTAAAGGGTGGGTGTTTTGATTGAGAATCGAACTCCAACTTACCAAAGGAGTCTTTCGGATCTAGTTGTGAGAGCTACTGATGACTAATGACTTGCAAAGTGAAAGCCATTCATCTTGAATACCCCCCCCCCCCAAAAAAAGAAAAAAAGAAATATATTAATAATTTGCAGAATAATTGCATCTATAGGATTTATTTTTCCTTTGGTATGGATACGTAACATTTATAACATGAATTTTAATTTTTATATCTATCGCCACTAATTAACGTTAATACAGTTTTATTTTATTATTTTAAATTTATCATGTTAATCCTTATAACGACACCCGAGTGGTAAAGAGTTTTTGTTCAAATAACTTTTCAGACATCGAGATTTAGTATTTGAATCAATGCATATATTTTCACAATTTTTGTAATTTTTATATAATCAAAAAAAAAATTATCACACTATTAATACGGTATTTGGTTTACTATTTATATCTATTATCTTATTTTCTAGTTATTTGGTTTTCAATTATACGATAACTTTATAATATTAAATTTTGATTTTAGAATTACAGTTTTAACCATAACTATGTAATAATGTTTTGAGATTAAATATAGTACTTTTAGTTGTATTATAGCTAGACATTAATAAACTATCTTAATTCTTTTCTTGGACCTATGTGGAAGAAAGGTTTCAAAAACTACAAATTTGAGTTATAATTAATCCCTTAAAAATCCATAATTAAAATATTACGTATCATTTATCGTAATCTTTATGCCAAAAAATATTTGCAATTTGAGAAACAAAGAGAAGTTTTGAATTTTCAATTAAAATTCAATATTGTGATTATATATTAACTCTGTTTTCATCTAAGCTAACTCCTTTTTTATTATTTAAAAAAATTAAAAAAAAAACTCTTTTTTATTCTTCTTTCAGGCCGGCGTATCAAAACCCTACCTCTATTCGTTTTCTTCATGCGCAGGACAGGAGCTGATTTGCTTGAACGATCCTTTTCTGATTCGCTCAGGTACTCTCTCTCTCTCCCTCTCCCTCTCTGTAGGATGTTTCTGCTTAGCTCCATTTTCATGGCTCTTTTCCCGTGGTTAGGTTGATGCGAATGAATTTCTTTTCTTTGTATGCTTGATAAATTCTTGGGTTTCACATAGTACACGAAATGATCAAAATTCAAAACCCTAGTTTCATGTGCTTCCAATTGTAAATTTTTACAGTTCTGAATGCATAAAGTAGACGAATTAATTGAAATTCAAAACCCTAACATCGTCATGCATTTCTAATATTGTAAATTTGCAGAGCACTGAATTGGGATCATCAAATTTGATAGAATGGAAGATCCTTTGACTGATATTCCTCCTCCTTCACGGTTTTTCCCTGAAGATCTCAACAATTTCACCCCTCCTTTGCCTTCTCTTACAAGTCCCTCACTCTCATTCTCTGAACCAAACAACCCTCATCACCCCTCTCTCCTTATAGTTGCAATGTCCTCCCCGTCTCTCCACTTGTTCCACCATGTCTCCTCCAAAACCCTAATTGGCACATTGCTTATCCCTGAGAATTCCTCGAAGGAAAAATCAAAAACATGCAACATATACGCAATGAACGATGGGGATGGTTTGGTTATTGTTGTGTCTATTGAGTGTGTTGTCCCTGAGGAGACATGTCATGCTGTTGCTAAGTTGTTGATAGGGGATAAGATTGTTACGGAGAGAGTTTTGATTCTTGATTCAATTAAGAGCCAGAATTTTCGGGGTAGGCTCTCACCTGATGAGACATTTGGTTTCAAGCTGGAGACAACAATGGAGAGATTAGGTGGGTCAATGTTGAAGGAAATAGAGTATTTTCCATCTGGAAGTATGGCTGATGGCTTGGCTGCTGCTTTGATTGCGAGATGCCAGATGAAGAAGATGAAGGGTACTCTGTGTGTTACTTGGCCCGTGCATGGTGGTTCAGCTGTTTCTCTTGTCAAATCAATGATAACCAAGGATGTGCTGCCCCACTTGAAGATTAGTGTTGATGGAAATCTTGAGGGTGAATATGGAAGGTTTAAACAGAATAACAGTCGCGAACATCATTCCGAGTTGTACACGTGACACACAAGGTTTCCAATGGTTTCCCTAATCAGTTGGGACTTGCTGCATTTCCATTGTTTCTCAAACAGGTGCAGTTGTGCTATGCTTCAGCTTATCAAGGACAATAAGAGAGCAAATGTGGAAAACATAGACATCATTCTGTGAGAGATGAAGCATTGAAGGGCATTTAGACAAACGAACAACTCTCACCCCACAAGGAAATGATCTGTTGTTTAACATTTGTGAACAATTAATGTCATGCATTGCCATTTACAGTTTTCAATCGCAAAGTTTCTAAGAATTTTGTGGGCGAACTATCCTTGAATATAATTTTTGTGTGCACATGTAATGGATGTTGCAGGTTGCAATAGCTTATGTTAACTTCTCATGGTTCCTATGTAAGCTTCCTTCTGTTGCTGCTGCTCTGTTTCCTCATGTTTCATCTAAATTAATCAACGCTTTACTTTTAAGTTTTGCCTCCTTTCAGCTAATTGTAAGTAAGCTGAAATATAGGCAGAAGATATTCTACTGAAGCTTTTTGTTTTTTTCTTTATTTCTAATTGTGTCTCAGCATTACTATAACACTCTCCGCCCACTTTTATAGAGTTTAACACTCAGAAATGTTGAAGAATCAGCTCATTTTACTAATATTTTTGTACCGAAGACCAAGTAAAACCACGTGAAGGAGTGCTCTGTATAGATGGCTAAAGTGCAAGTCTAATGCTAGAAATGTAGTGTTTCCATAACTCTCAAGTCATTTCCCTTTTCCTTGTTCACTTCAATTCCCGGAAGCTTTCATCTTCTAGGGAACACTTGATTATGTGCATGCGGGAGCATGGGATATGTGCTGGGAAGGGCGGGACGGAGGGTGGGAGAGGAGAGAAAGTAGACAGGGTAAATAGAGAATTGTAAGTCACATTTGAGGACATTTTTGGTTTGGTGACTTGTTCCAATGTATGCACTGGCACAAATTTTGCCAATTCTATTATCCATCAATTATTTATAGGAGAACGTATAAGTCTCTCTCTCTCTCTCTCTCTCTTTCATTTTCGTGCCTTTAGTTTTAGAGATCCACCAACCAATCCTATATTAGTTACATCTTCTCTTGACTAAACACATCTTTACACTAAATACTCAAAACGACCATAACAAGATCCGGGTGCCTAGTCCTCTCTTCCTTCGACTTATATAGCTAGCAGTCACACCCATCTTTTCCACTTACTCTGCACAGAAAGCTAAGACAGGCAACAATGGCTGCTTCTCTGCATTCAAGCTCTTTCCTTCTCCTAACAATGTCTATACTTCTAATGCTATCAAGTTTCAGCTTCGGCATGTATTCATCTGACCCTCCTTTATCTTTGGATTACTATAAATCTACATGCCCCACTGTGCTTGAAATTGTGAGGAAAGAAGTGGAGTGTGCGGTGCTTTCTGATCCCCGCAATGCTGCCTTTTTTGTGCGCTTGCATTTTCATGACTGCTTTGTCCAGGTCCCACACGTTTCTCAAAATATTAGTCCAAATCAAAAGATTATTACTAAGCTTACGCGTATGATTACTAATATCTTCATGCCTTTGCCACAGGGATGTGATGCATCAGTATTGTTGGAGGACACGATCACGCTGCAAGGAGAGAAGGAATCTTCAAACAACATTAACTCTTTGAAAGGTTATAGACTCATTGATAGGATCAAAAGCAAGCTTGAATCGGAGTGCCCTGGAATTGTGTCTTGCGCTGATATTCTCACCATTGCAGCAAGAGATGCTACAATTTTGGTATACAAATGCAAATTTTTATTTTAGAGAAGGGCATAACATCTTGACATATTTAACACAATTCTGCATGACATTTTACAGGTTGGGGGGCCATATTGGGATGTTCCTCTGGGAAGAAAAGACTCTAAAACAGCAAGTTATACTCAAGCTGACACAAATCTTCCAACTGCCGATGAAGGACTTGTTGGTATCATCGGCAAGTTCATGTCTCAGGGCCTCAGTGTCACTGATATGGTGGCTCTCGCTGGTAAATGAACAACACAAACATTGATCATATGAAACATCCTCAACAAATAAATAGAACCATCTAGGGTTTTGATACAGCTCTGATACCATATTAGGGAAGAACCTGATTCCCACCTTAATGCCTAGTTTGGGAGTTAAGGAAAGAAAAGAAAAGAAAAGTCAGAAAAGAAAAGAAGACAGACGATGAAGTTTTCTTTCATTTTGTTTGTGAGTATTAGGAAAGAAAGAAAACGACATGAGATTTATCTGAAATTAAATATTTTTCTATTACCTTTTTAAGAGTAAATTTGGTATATTCATGAACCAACTATTTTTTTTCCTCTCCTTTTCCTCCTCACTTTTGGAAAGAAAACTTTTTATGTTTAAAATCATCCCAAATCACTTCTTTTCTCTCCGAATAAGACTCCCAAACAAAAGAAAAATAACTATTTTCTCACATAATCTCTTTTTTTCTTCCCAAATCACTCCATCCAAAGGCAGTGTAAAAGCTAACCAGGGAAAGGGTTCGCGAATTTATCTTCCATACCCTAAATATTAAGTTAATCGAACTAGGACTTAACAACTGTATTGAACTGGTCATGTTACAGGTTGTCACACAATTGGCATGGCACGATGTCAGAATTTTC
This sequence comes from Dillenia suffruticosa, assembly GCA_033439265.1. Classification (NCBI taxonomy): domain Eukaryota; kingdom Viridiplantae; phylum Streptophyta; class Magnoliopsida; order Dilleniales; family Dilleniaceae; genus Dillenia; species Dillenia suffruticosa. Next base: position 5,756,024 of record JAVTVX010000024.1, read on the forward strand.
GAACTAGGATATATGGGGACTTCGAATCAACCTCCAACAAGGATCTAATATCCGAGACATATCTCAACAAGTTGAAATCTGCATGCCCCATAACCGGAGGAGACGACAATGTTACGGCTATGGATTATGTTACTCCTAACCTTTTCGATAATTCGTTCTACACCATACTCTTAAGAGGTGAGGGACTGTTGCACTCGGACCAGGAAATGTATTCTAGCATATTCGCAATTGAAACAAAGGAACTCGTCAAGAAGTATGCTATAGACCCAATTGCATTTTTCGAACAATTTTCCGAGTCTATGGTGAAGTTGGGAAATATTACGGATTCTGATACCTTTGCCACAGGAGAAGTCAGGAAGAATTGCAGATTTATAAACACATGAGATAGAGAGTTCAGACTAGAAACTTGCATACTTGTTTCTCTGTGTCACTGTCAACAAGTGAAGTTTAATATTTTGGAGAATACACTTTCTTTTTTGTTTATGTAAACAAGTGATCAAAAATATCACAAGGACATTATGTCAATTAGGTCTTGGAAATCAAGTTTTATACACGTTTTTTTTTTTGGGAATTTTAAATCTTTGCTTCACCTAAAACTCAACCGCATGATTGACCTTTCTCAACTTTCAACTTTACAAGTTTCAACCTTTAGGCAGTCGACCGTTTTTATATTTTGCAAATGCTCATTCAGCACGCCAAGCCATTTCAAACCTATTTTTCTAGGTGTAGAAACTCTTCCCCCGATTGATTTTTCCTTTCATTAGAATTACATGAGCGGTGTTGCATAATATGTATTTAAGTTATAATTTTGGAAGAATCGTAATTATAATTTTTAAAGAATAAATAAAATTTTAAATTATATTATGTATATTTCTATAATTTCAAGCGTCCACTACCCCTTACCTCTACTCACTTGGCCCAGAGATGCGGTTAGATGGAAAGGACGGTGGACAATTGTCCATTTTTATATGTCAAAAAAATATTATCACTATTTAATTCAAAATATTGCCCCCATTGAATGGACAGTCAGTTAATTTCTTGCTCAGTTGGCCGAGTTTTCTTTGCACTGCTGTTTGGTCAACTAGTCCTTGCAGTCGGTCAAGCAGGCAGCTTGTTAAAGCTATTCGGCTGGCTGCTTTTTGCGGCCAGTCGATGCCAATAGCTACTTGGTTGGTTGAGCGCATCAGCCGGTGGTCGAGTGCATCAGCCGGCTGACCAAGCAGCTGTTTATAGCTGCTCCATTGGCTGAACATATAAATCAGTTGACCATCTACATGTATTTTTCAGTTACTAATGTGTTTTTTGTCGAGATAAGTGTTTAACCGATCTTTTAAATTATTTTGTTCATTATTAAAATTTAAATATTTATGTCAACAGTTTCATTATTAAATTACTGAATTGTGTCTGTGTCTTAAAAATATATGTTATTCTATGAAAATTTTTTACCTCCACTGCCCTTGGGTCCCGAATCCGCCACTGCTTGGCCCTAATCAGACAAATGTGTAGTTTACAATGGTCTAATTTATGATTTTTGTTTTTAGATTTAGTGATGAGATTAATTAATTAGGAGCTAAGTTTGTTTTTAGAAGTTCATCAATAGCTAGATTTGGCAACAGAAAGGATGCAGGGGACAAATAGTTTTTTTTTTCTTTTTGGGTACCATGGCTTGGCCACTAATTCGGTATCTGAAATTTTGTTTCGACTAATCTGGATCGACTGTTTGCGGGGCCCACTTTAGGGGTAGATTTCTGAACGTTGATTTTTCAGTTTTCATGAACGATCAAAATCCCGATCATGATTAAGAAGTATCAGTTTCCGAATCAACTGAACTACCAGACAAATAGTTTTAATATCATCAACCTGGTATTCCAAAACATTCTTTGAATGCTCCTATATATTTTCCATGGACTGATCATGTTTTTACTCTAATTTTAGTTATAAATGTAGGAACTAGGCAAATGCATATATCCTCCGGACCACATTGATTGCTCTCTTTCCTTCCATATTAAGCCTGCAAATATTGTCTATGACATAAGCTAAGGAGATTAAAAGACAAAATGCACACCAAATTAAATGGCCTAACTATAGTTTTTCTGTTATGAAAAGTTAATATCATTCTAAATTAATTAGACTATAGATGAAGAAGAAGGGTACCTATCAATTAGTTAAAACTCCATATTGGAGGAAAAAAAAAGTAGGGTTCGGGCAAAGGGGTACCAAATGGATTTGATAACTAGATAATGGAGGCATCGCATGCTTTATATCTCTAGCTTTTTGCAGAGCAGATGAATAAAAAGTGACAGAAAACGTGTGTATTGAAGCCTTTTCTTCTGATTGTGGATAACTTTGAAATGTTCAAGTCGTAAATAGTGGCTCCACTTTGTCAACAAAGTTCTGTGCCCGGCAACGTATGTACGTTGACAACCTGTAACCTGCAATGTATCTGGACCGGACAGTGAATCTAATGAAATAAAATATTAAAGTTTTTAATTAAAAATTAAATTCAAAAATAAAAAAAATTATACTGAAAAACTGTCTCTAAATAAAATCTCCACAAACGTTCAAATCAAATTAATTAAAATATAATTTTAAATATTTATTATGAAAAAAGAAAGAGAAGCATGATTGAGGTCATCTTGGTTTTGACAAAATTTTATTGTGTAAGCTAAGTGTTGTCGATACCGATGGTTAATGAAGAATTCCTCTTGAATGGAATCTCTAAAGTCCAATCCAGGTGTCAAATTGAAATATTCCTAACTAGGAAATGGTTGATAGTTAAAGCAAGGGGTCTATTTCTAGTGACGAGCACATAATTTTGGGAACCAAAATAACTATATATACAAAGTTCAAAAAGTTCTCATTACAAAAGAATATCATAAGCTGAGTGAAGGACATTGGTTAGGCTTTTTCTTTTTTCTTTTCTGGAATCAACTTGTTCAAAGATTGAATTCCAATTTGGAAAACCATTTATCTCATTCAAAGCAATGAAGGGGAGAGAGGGAGAGATGTAACCACAAAAAGAGAGAGAGAGAGAAATTAGATGAATTGAAATTTTGATGGGGTTGGCAATTTTGTCAATATAGACCATCTGGCATCTTCTAAGGCCTTTATGCCAGTAGAGCATTTCCTATTGCAAGTCAAGGCCAAATGCAGGACATGTAATCTGGCCCCTCCTGGAAAATTTTTACTTGGTGTCTTGTTCTTTTACTTTTACTTCCATGTGAGAGGGACTTTGATGATCAAAATGTTTCTGTGGCTCATTTTCGTAATGCATTTTGTCTAACTTTAGCCTCTGGAAGGAATTTAAAGATCGGCCATTGCAGGGACACCAACTCTGAGCTTTTGAATATGGACTGGGCTTGCTTCCAGAAACAATAATGTTCAGGCAACTATTTTTCTTATTTTGAGAATAATCAAATGCATATTTAATGCTTTTTAAATACCGAGTGCTTGTTTAACAGGATTTTTTTTCGACTTTTCTTTTCTTTATAAAGAGAAACAATATCAAGCAATACTTTTTAAAAACTTCTTAAAAAAGAAATTTTTTTTATGAAGAAAAATTTTTTAAATAGTTTTTGAGAAAAAATTCCTAAAATGAGCTTTTTCTTCTCCTTTTATTTAATGCTCCAACTTTTTTGAAAAAAATATATTTTTTATTCTATTTATATCTTTACATAATTATTTTTATTCCATTAATATTCTCATTTAAATAATACAAAATTTCAAATATGATATTAATTTTTAATTTTTAACTTTATTTTACAAGTAAAAAAATAAAAATGGAATTAATTTTTATTTAGAGAAGATAAACTAAGAAAAATCTTTGCCAAACGGCCACTAAAAATCAGGTTTTATTTTTATTCCTTAAAAGATTTCACACTATTGTACTCAAAAATTCATCTTCATCTTATTTTCTTTAAAAAGAATAAAATAAATAAGCACATGTAAAAATATTCAAATAATTAGTAAAATCTTATAAGGATGCAGTCAATGGCAATTAATGTGTCACAATGTCAATTTCGAAGAGCATAAAAATTCAGTCTTTCAAGAAAATTACATGCATTTCTTTTGCATAAGAAAATCAATTCCCAAACAATAAAAAGAGGAAAAAAATTGAAGACAAGATTTGAGAGATTGAAAGCGAGAGATTGGGAAAGACATGTAAATAATGAAGATGAAGGTCTCATAAATTACCCACCCCCCCGCCCCCCCAAAATTCAAACCAGCCTTCTTCTACGCCAAAGACTTAATTTATTGGTCACACATTATTGTCCTTTCAGACAGGTTAGGTCGAAAGTTGTGAGATTGTACTAGCCAAATAACCCTACCAAATTATATTAAATTACATAAAATAAATTTAACTGCTAGTGTTGTGTATATATATATATATATGTATCAAGCACCCGCTCTTTCTCTCCCTCCCTCCCCCAGCGGTTGGTCCCAATTTGCTGGTTCTCTAGAGAGCCCACTTCCCCAGAAACCAAGGAATTTAACATTTGATAACAATTCGGGAGGAAAATTGAATAGGAAAGAAGGCCCAGTTTGAGAATCGTTTGGTCTCTTTAGCGTTTTCTGATTTTCTGAACTCGAACAGAATAACTTGGGTTTGTGTTCTCCTCTCGAGAACTTAATGACTTGTTATTCGTTTAATTTCGTGGGTTTGGGTTTTTAATCTCTTTTCGACATTTGGGTATTTATTATTTTTTGTGTTTTCTTGGAGGTGTTTGATTTTTGTTCTAAGTCGGTTACAAGAATAACATCAGATCGAATAATATTTCCTTGATGCAGTTTTTGGTTCGAAATGGTGTTCGTGCTCAATTTCTCATCTGGTTGTTATGTCTTTTGGGTTTCTTGTTCTCTGAATCAATGCCTTTTAATGTTTATTTGATGGTAGGTTTACTGATTAAAGTTGTATATTTGTCTTGTTTACTGAATAATTCTGTAAGTGTTTGCTACGATATCTGAATCATTATTTGGTACATTATTGGTGGTTTAATCTATTTCGAGTACGGACATGTGCTTGCATAGTAAAAGAGCATAATTTAGTTTTTTTCTTCAATTAATCTGTTTATGGGGTACCCTGTCGTTAGCCGCATCTATTGCTTCACTAATAGTGGGATCTAATCTCATGGTTATGATCTATTAGCTTAATGACCTCCAACTCGGTTGATAAGGGATGTACTGCACTTGTTCCGAGCAAGGTTCTCAGGTTCGAACCTTGGAAGGGAGTTCGAGCTGGCATACTGGTTTTATATTTACCCTCTGTAGTTGCTTGGTGCTCATATTTTGTGGGTTATTCCGTGTGCTTTATGACTTTATCATGGCATGAGCCAAAGAATACTCCTTGAGGTTTTCACCATTATTGAAAAGAAAAAAGGTATTTGCAGTCCCATGTAGTCTTATAGTTGCAAATGATAATCAGGGAACATGCTGAAAGATAGTATTAAAATTCTTGAGTATCAATGCCTATTTATGCCTTTTGCAAATTATGCTATGAAACTAGATTTTGCAACCATGGAGATTCCTGCCAGCAATCATTTTCATCTCTTCTTTACAGTTAGCAATGACATGACTGAATCTGATTTAGGTAAAAGTTATAGAGGGTAGTACTAGTTACATGTGGTCCGGAGCTAGTTGAGAGATAATAAGTTGTAGAATATAGAAGTCTGTTGTTGCTTCTAGGTGAGAGCCTCTTGAATCTTGTTGTTCGTAGCTCAGTTGAAGTGACCATAAAGAGATCCTTTTTACTTTTTTTTCCCTGAAATTGTTCTTTGACTTTGTGATCATTTTTAATTGTAGCTTCTGGGTGGTTTCTTGAACTCTATGGGAGGATTTCTCCTCTTATTTCTTGATTTGATTACAAGGTTCTCATTCCTCTTTTTACCTGAAAAATTGGCTGGATAGCTAAGTTATTCTTTAGAGGCTGATTGTGTGCTTTCCTCATCATTCACGCTCTTCTAGTTGATTTGGTACCTTTGAAAGCCCACGATGGTGAGTGTAAGTTCACCCCGACATATTAAAAAGTTCAAAATTAGTTTATGATCCCCCTCCCACGGATCACTTAAAAAAAGGACCAGATCATTAAACTTTCAGCTTGCTGATTCCTCTCTATGCCTGATCTGGGTGGATGAGACATGCAAAAAATAGCCATTCTAAAGAGTTCTATCAATTTGTATTGTGACTGCAGAGGTCTTAGTTACAAAGGTATACATAATGGGTACACATGAATTTCTCTGTATGTCTGTGTCTTACAATTGGCTGTGTTCTTACATCATTTGAGTACTGTGTGGATACGGTACATGAATGCTTTTATTCATTTCAGTTTCACCCACTCGGCATGTACATGCCATTCAGATTTTCTTTTTCCTTTTTTCCTTTTTTCCTTTTGGTTTGTATTCAAAATGTCTGTAGTTGTACTTGCATCTTGAAATGACATTATCTACTTTTTCCCTATTTATTCCCAAATAAATCAAGTGATTGTGTCTCCACAATCCGCATGGATTGTATTTTTTATGTTTTTATTCTTTGTTCATGATAATGTTCTTAAAAGAGTTATTACTTCTTCCCAGCACATATACTTTTGAAGAATTTCTTTTCCTTTCTTTTCTTTCTTTTCTTTCTTTTTTAAATGGCATACTCATGTTTATGCTGTTATATTTATTGCAGTGAGCCAGATCATCTTGGAATGGCACAGGATGCTTCAGGTGGAGCGTCACCTTACAGGCGGCATGGACTATTGAAAGATCAAGTCCGAGTAGTAAAGAGAAAGGACTCCGATCGTTTTGAGATTGTTCCAATTCATGAACAGTTGTCATTTGAGAAGGGCTTCTTTATTGTCATTCGTGCATGCCAATTATTAGCCCAAAAGAATGATGGCATCATATTAATAGGCTTAGCAGGCCCTTCTGGAGCAGGGAAAACAGTATTTACTGAAAAGATACTCAATTTCATGCCCAGCATTGCAGCCATATCAATGGACAACTACAATGATTCTAGTCGTATTGTTGATGGAAATTTTGATGGTATGGTCTTCTTTTCTCTGATCATAATCAACTCTGCTGAGCTTATTCCTTCCTAAGATGGAACGGTATACACATATCCACCACTTTAATACATCCACATGCTTACATCCTTATATACGTAAAAATATACATACATATGTTATGTTGCTTTCCTAATAGAATGGAGTATTTTTTTTTTTTGTTAGATTCCTTCCTCTGATGCGGGGTATAGAATGGGTATACCTTTTTCCCCTACATCATTCCAGCAGGGAGGATCAATGACCATAGGATCCCACCAGCATAAAGCCTGATAAACCAAGGCATAAAACCTAATGCTGGGAATAGTCCTTAAATTCCCTTAGTAACTGGCAAATCATCCATGAAGACTTGTCCTAAAGATGTACAGAGAAACAACAACTGCTTTACCAGCTGGCAGCCGAGCTAGGTAAAGTAGTCTGATTCTCTTGAGGACCTTGGAAGAGGAAAACTTGCATAAAGATGGTGAAGGAGTTGTTTTTGTTTTTGTGAGATCACCTTTTAGAAGAAAGAAAAGAAAAAAAAAAAAGTAACCCATGATATTCCTCTTGTTGAACCCTTTTACAGTATCATTATATACTGTATTTGTGCTTGGAATATTGGTAAGCTCATCACTGTGTATGCAATATAATTTGCTTATTGAATGGATAAACATAGCAAGGATAAACATAGCAAGTACATATAAAATACATAGTAATGGGAACCCTTAGTGACAAATGTGCTTCAAGTAAACCTGAGAGGCATATAGCTTTGATGTTCTTGTTGGACTTTTCATTTGAATTTTGTATTGTAACATCTGTGTTGTTCTATAAGTTAGTAGTAACATCATGGGTTGCATCCTTAAAGACTGATTTTTCTAGTTAGGTCATGTTATACAACAACAACAAACCGAGGCTTAATCCCAATAACTTGGGGTCGGTCATTTGAGAGACAAATTTCTAAATGGTTAAAAAAAATAAAAAGAAAAATAAAAAATAAAAATAAAAAATAAAAAGAAAAATAAAAAGAAGAATAAATAGATAAATAGATAAAATAAAAAATATATATTTCTAAAATATGTTAACTTAATTTGTGCGGATTTTTCTACGCCACTCATTCTTATCCAAGATTATCTTTTCTTCTAAACCTTTAACTATCATATCTTTACGAATAACGTGCATTCAAGTTTTCAGCGGTCTACCTCTATATTTTATTAGATTTCCTATATTTAAATTCTCGGTTCTCCTAACCGGTGCGTCCTTAGATCTTCTTTGCATATGCCCAAATCATCTCAAACGACACTCTAGTATTTTATCCACAATTGAACTAACTCCCAACCCGTTACGAATATCTTCATTTCTAATTATATCTTTTCTAGTTTTGCCGCACATCTACCTAAACATCTTTATTTCTACTACGGCCATTTTTTGTTCTTATTATTGTTTAATAGTCCAACACTCAATATCATACAATAGTGCAGGTCTAACCGCGGTTCTATAGAACTTTCCCTTCAAATGCATTGGTATCGTGCGATCACAACAAATTCCGGATGTTTTTCTCCATTTCATCCAACCCGCTTGAATCCTATGGTTTACATCCCTATCTATATTGCCATCATTTTGAATAATAGAATCTAGATATCTAAATCGTTCACTTTTGGATACATCTTGTCCATCTAGTCTAATCGTTTCTTTATCATTCGGATAACTGTTGCTAAACCTACAATAACAACAACAAATTGAGCCTTAATCCCAATAATTTGAGATCGGTCATTTGAGAGACAAATTTATAAATAGTTAAAAAAAAAGAAAAATATAAATAAATAAATAAATAAACCTACATCTCATATATTCAGTTTTCGATCTACTCAATCTAAACCCTCTGGATTTCACTGTCTCTCCATTACTCTAATTTAGCACGAATATCCTCCCTAGCTTCATAAACTAACACTCTATTATCCGCAAAAGGTATACTCCATGGTGTTGGTCATGTTATATACAACTTTTTTTATTTAAGCATGTTTCTACAAGCCATTAATCAAATTAGGATAATGGTTTTGCTTATGGTGTTGGTCATATTAGTTCTAATGCCTTATTTATTTATTTATTTTTTGAAATAGACCCTCGTTTGACCGACTATGACACATTGCTCAAGAATATCCATGATCTCAGGGAAGGGAAACAAGTGGAGGTTCCAATTTATGATTTTAAATCTAGCTCCCGCATTGGATACAGGTTAATTATTTCCTCCATTCAACAGATTTCAGTATCTGTATTTTGGTTTTATGTTCTTGTTTAAAGTAACATTGAATTAATTGGATCTTATTAACCAAAAATGGAAGAAGGTAAATTGAAGAAACGGATACAAGTGTTGTTGATCCTAGTGGTGAAACAGCTTTTCTATTCTTTCTTTTAGTTATCATGTCATTCTTATGCTGTGGAAACATGAAATATCCTCAACAATTTGAGGTTTTTTCACGTTTTTACCCCGAGATGTTAGCCCTTTTAGGAAGGCATAACTATATTTGTGCTACCTAGTTTAAGATCCATAGCGGCTGGAAGGCTCATCTCTTTCTATTCTCTCATATTATATGACTTTCCCTTTGAAACAATGTTGCCTGATGTGGTATTCTTTGCTGAGCTAACACCTAGCATTTTTCAACAATTGGCCCCATGATCATTGATTTTCACTATTTTATTGTAGGAAAAAGAAATGCCCAATTTTTTTTTCTTCTCTCTCCCCCCCTTTTTGGAGGGGGTGTAATGCCTCTAGCTTTCTTATTTGTCATAGCTCCCTTTAATTCTGGTCGACCTCATTGAAAGTGGTTCCGTGTTGCTCTTTTTTACGTTGCTTATGGTAATCAGTATGTTATGATTCCTATTTGAATCTTACGATTCAATTCGATTCAATTCAAACGGAAATATATTTGATTCAGATAAATAAATCTTAAATATATAAGGATCTTATGATTCAATTTTTTGCGTTGCTCATGGGTAAATGAATCATATGATTCGATTTGATTTAAATAGAGATAGATTTGGTTCTTATGATTCTGTTTGTTTGTCAGATATTGAATTCATGAATGCTTCGACAATGATGAAAAAGCTCCTAGCCAAAGAGAGAGAGAGAGAGAGAGAGAGAGAGTGGCATAACTTAAATAATTTAGTTTATAATTATATAATTTAGTATAAAATATATTTTTCTTTATAAATTCATCATTACCTTTTTAATAGTTCCAAAAAACTAGAATCACGATAGAAAAGAAAAAGGAAAAGTAATTGAAAAATGAAGATATAAAGATATAAAAGTGATAATATACTGGTGATAGCATATGGATCTCGGGGATGATTAATGATTTGAATAAATCTTGAAGATTTAGTATTTAAATAAATTAAATTTTAGTTTTTGAATGAATGACATGATTTTTAGGGCATTAAGTTTCGTGAACATTGCGCTGAATCTTTCAAAATAAAATTTTTGGCATTACAACTTAGATTAAATTTATATTTGTTAGTAATGGCTTATTTGAATCCAAAAATTAAATCATGTTATTCGATAAATTATGAATACAATATTCTAAATATATTTTGTACATAATATCTTAAAAGGTACCTATATATATAATACTAAATTTTATAATTCCAGATTTGATTCGATTTGCAATTCAAAAAATAAGCTATCTAATTCACGATTCGAATCTCAGTTTGATGAGCTTGCTCTCTTTTGATTAATTGATCATATATTAATTAATTATGTATTTCACTTAATCGTATTTGTCATTTATGTCATTTAATTATTTTGACGTTGTACTTTACAAAATTGAATGTATCTATGGCAGAACACTTGAGGTACCAAGCTCCCGTATTGTTATAATTGAGGGCATCTACGCACTGAGTGAGAGACTGCGACCTTTACTAGACCTTCGTGTGTCTGTCACTGGCGGAGTACACTTTGACCTAGTCAAACGGGTTTTGAGGGATATACAGCGTGCTGACCAAGAACCTGAGGAAATAATACAACAGATATCTGAAACGGTTCTTCTGCTTATCCCTGTTACATATACTCTTAGGAAATTGCCAATATTGTTCTTTATGGAAGTTCTCGTATCAGGTGTATCCCATGTACAAAGCTTTTATTGAGCCAGATCTTCAGACAGCTCACATTAAAATTATCAATAAGTTCAACCCATTCACTGGATTTCAGAGTCCGACTTATATATTAAAGGTGAGTCTCTGTAATCTGTCTTATTTTTATTTGGTTGTGTGTGCCTCCTGGCTTTTCTTCCTGTGAAAAATATTATCCGTGTTACCTCCTTCATCTTAACTGCCTTGATGACAAAGTGCTGCCTACTTTTCTAGTCCTCAAGGAATGTGACAGTAGATCAAATCAAAGCTGTTCTTCCCAAAGAACATACGGATACTGTTGAGCAAATTTATGATATATATCTTTTGCCACCTGGAGAAGATCCTGAATCTTGCCAGTCATATTTGAGGATGCGGAATAGAGATGGAAAATACAATCTAATGTTTGAGGTGAGTAGACATTTCGTTTATTTTCATCAGCATTTTTTTTGCGTATATTTTTGTTTATATTTGTTTATGAATACCTCATATTTTGAATTAGATTCAATGGTTTGAAACATGTGAGATGTATTGCTTATTTTCACACAACTGGGAGCACTGAAGAACATAATTGTGGTGAAAGTGTTAATACCAGTATATAATGGAGAAATGTGCATTGAGCAATTCATGTTGAATACTGAGTAAGATTGAACATTTACACTTAGTTAAATGAGCATTAGAATAGGCGAATATCTTGAGACATGAAATCTCTACTGACGACGTTGGAGGGGTTCTGGTGACTAAGGTCACCTTAAGCTTTCTGCTACAGTTGAATCTAATTTCATCTTCATTTTCACCTGAATTTTGACAAATGACACTTTCTCACTTCACAAAACCCATTGCTTATAAATAATATAGCAGCGACAGTTGATTTACAGCAATGTTTTGTATCCTAATTTCTAGTCTTTGACATTGTAAAAATATCTTGATCCTAATTTCTAGAAGTTTCACTTCAAATGCAAATTCAGTGATTTCTTATAAGTTCGTACTTTGTCTTTGCCAGGCAATTTCTTCATGATCAACTTTTGATTTTTTTTAATTCATGGAAAATTTTTCTTTCTCTTCCCCCCCCCCTTTCAATCTGGTTTTTTCGGGTTGGATCACCTCTAGTCAAACTCTAAGATTACCTTTTATACTGGTTTTTTCCTTCATTGTACTTGGGAACTGTCACATCATTTGAATTTGCTTTAAACTGTCACTTTTCAGGTTTTATAAGATCTTTATATGAGCAGGCTAGTAATGATATCAAGGAATTACCGTGTCTTGTGTTAACTATCGCATTCAAGAATGTCAATGCGTACAACCATCAATACCATCAATTAGGTAGGAGGGGGCATTTAGTTTGTTTATGTGCATGTGAATGTGTACTGTGGGGCAGGATGTAATATGTTTGCTGTTATTTGAGGTCTTGCTCCTCTAACTGAGTACCTCTGGTAATTTAAATAGTTATGCTAGCATTTTTTTTCTTTATCTTACACACCAACCTTGTCAGAACTCCTGACCTGCTGCTAGCATATTATCAATTTGTTGATATAGAAAGCTTGATGTGCTCTGCTTTAACCTGTTTTACTATATGAATTGTAGGAATGGGTTACTGATAATCCATTTGTAATATCACCGAGAATTAGAATTTGCTTTAAACTAAGTCACTTTTCAGGTTTTATAAGATCTTCATATGAGCAAGCTAGCTAATGATATCAAGGAATTACTGTGTATTGTGTTAACTATCGCATTCAAGAATGTCAATGTATACAACCATCAATACCATCAATTAGGTAGGAGGGGGCATTTAGTTTGTTTATGTGCATGTGAATGTGTACTGTGGGGCAGGATGTAATATGTTTGCCATTATTTGAGGTATCTTTTTCCTTGCTCTGCTAACTGAGTACCTCTGGTAATTTAAATAGTTATGCTAGCATTTTTTTTCTTTTATCTTATGCACCACCCTTGTCAGAACTCCTGGCCTAGTGCTAGCATATTATCAATTTGTTGATATAGAAAGCTTTATGTGCTCTGTTTAACCTGTTTTACTTTATGAATTTTAGGAATGGGTTACTGATAATCCATTTGTAATATCACCGAGAATTAGTTTTGAAGTCAGTGTGCGTCTTCTTGGTGGATTAATGGCCTTGGGATACACAATAGCAACCATCTTGAAAAGATGCAGCCATGTATTTGCAGATGATAGGGTGTGTCTGAAGATTGATTGGTTGGAACAACTCAATAGACAGTATGTTCAGGTAAAATTATGTAATTTTTATTCATTCCTCTTTGTGTTGCCTTTGTGCTCTCTCTCTCTCTCTTTCTCTTTCTCTCTCTCTCTTTCTCTCTCTCTCTCTCTCTCTCTCTCTCTCTCTCTCTCACACACACACAAAATGATCTATTTTATTTTATTTATTTTAATTTTGCCATTTTCATTATCAATGAAGGGTTAGAATATATAGCCTATCTCCTGAGCTATGTACTAAGAACAATATTTTTTTTCTGCTCAAAAGGTGCAAGGCAGAGATCGCTTAGTCATAAAATGTGTTGCAGAGCAGCTGGGATTAGATGGTTCATATATTCCCCGTACATACATAGAACAAATTCAGATCGAGAAGCTTGTGAATGAGGTCATGGTAAGGTACTTTGCTTTTTTTGCTTCTTTTTCCTGCAATTGAGGTTTTCATCATGTTTTTCATCAGGCATTGCCAGATGATTTGAAGACAAAGCTCAGCATAGACGAGGACCTTGTCTCAAGCCCTAAAGAAGCACTCTCTGGGGTCTCTCAAGATAGGCTTGCCTCAAGGAATAAAAGTCTCACGAGGTGAGATACTTTTCCATCTTTGTTGTGGTTCTGCACACCAAAGAACGTGAAATTTTGCATATTGCCATTATCTTTATGAGAGTTCATCTTTGTCAGATACTTCAAAGTATGAAAACAAATTAGAGAACTCCAATCATCTATAGAGAATTCATTTCTCACACTGAATGATCCAAATACTGATAAGCTGATTGTTTTAGACCGTATGACGTGTATACTAGGTTCTTGGCTGCTAAGTCTTAGAAAGCTTGTTTCTAGACATGATATGCATTTTTATCTATGTGAGGTGATTAATCTTTGCATTTGAAGCTATAGTATAATTGTGGTGGTGTATAGCTATGCTTGCAAGTCATCATAGTTAAAAGGTGAGGGGTTGGGATGAGTTGGGGGTGCTATGCATATTATAATTCATATTGGATACAATGTGTTATTTGAACAGCGGAATGTCACATTCATATTCAACACAAAGGGAAAAGAATTTCTCCAAGGGATATTCCTCAGACAATCGAAGATTTGTCGACAGAACCTCAGAATCACAACCAAGATTAGCTTGCCCGGTAAGAATGCGTAAACTAGGAGAACATTTTCAGCTTGCTGGCCTATTTTCTTTTTTGCAGGAAAAAAAAAAAAGAGAAAGAGAAAGAAAAAGAAAAAGCATGGTAACATGTTTCTTTTCTCATCTCACATGGATTGACCGGGTTCCTTAGGGAGCAGTTTCTCATCTATCCGAGCAGATATCAAGTCTAAATGAAAGGATGGATGAATTTACTGCTCGGATTGAAGAGCTAAATTCCAAGTTAACTATGAAGAAAGCTTCTACGAGTCAACAGAGCATGAGTTTGCAAGCTGAGGCATGCAATGGCTCTGGGCCCCCTTCTTACTTCATCTCGGACTTGGGAAATGGTTCTTTGACCGGATCGATGATGCATAATTCTAAGTCTTCATCCCAATTGGCAAAGGAGTCCCCCTTAATGGAAGAGGTAATTTCTTTTTGCGACATATCTGCTGTAACTAAAATTGTTATATTTCTCTCCCTTTCCATCCCTATTTATTCAGGCAAACATTGAGAAGACGCAAGCAGTCTGCAAGTTCTATATTCTGTGTTGGAACACTTATGGATGAGAATTTTTGTTTTTTTTTAGATTTTTTTTCTCTCCAAAAAGCAGACCATATGAAAAGTAAACTTGTTTATTGCACGAGTTAAATGTGCACAAGTCCGATAGTTGAAGTAGGAAAGGAAAGTGGATTCCATCTATAATTAACAAAATGAATTTGGATATAAACAAGCAATTAAGTGGATATATCACCGACGTTGATAGGATATATGCTTATGACCAATTTCTTGGAGATGGGCATGAAAAGAAATTGCTGAAATAATCTTTGTGCATATTTTGTGTACACCAGATTAGTCGGCATGCTTTGGCAGTGAAGACTCGAGTTTCCCATGATTCATTAATTATATTATGAATGAAGAACTTGGATATGATTTTTAACATTCACAGAATACAACAGTAGGAAAATGCTTAGAATGACTTGGTTAATTGTGGGAAATGCCCTACATGCCTACGCCGAAACCAAGTTGTTGACCCTCGTTGAAATGCAGATGTGTCATTATTGCAGCAAGGTTGAGCAATCATTGCCCGTAGTATCCTCATTTACGTTTGCATGATCTGAGATGTTTTTTCTAATCAAGACATGAATCATTGGCTTGTGTCTTTGGAGACATGACCAAAAACTATATCTGAATCCTCCACCACTTGCTCCTATCTAAACAAGCAGACAAAAGTAGGAAGAATACAACACAGAGATGGATTGTTTGATAAGTCTGGAAATTTGATGTAGAATCTCTCTTACAGCATATATGATAAGTCAGATGATTTCACTAGAATAGATGCTGATGTTTGATTTTAGATCTATTCACCGAGTGTTTGTCTAAAAAGTTGCTATGTTAGTGAAGTTTTTAGGTGGGGGGCATTTCAAAAATTCTAGACATGCATCTTCTTGTTAATTGCCAATTCTTTGTAATAGTTTGGTTGAAGTTGAATTTTCAAGGGGCACCCAGGGAGGCACCTAACATGAGTTGATGTCAATTCTACATTCTCTGTGTACATTTCAGTGTTACCGAATGCAAAAACATTCATCTTCAAAATCTCATCCACAAATTTGTTTTGTTTCAGGTACTAATTATTTCAAGAGGACAACGCCAAATTTTGCATCAGTTAGACAATCTGAGCAAACTGCTTCGTGAGAGCATGATGGAGAGTCCCTGCCAAGTAAGAAAAGACCGCAACAATGCCTTGCCACTTACAGAAATCTTCACAATGCCTCTTGCGGCAACACTACTAATTGGGGGTTTAGGAGTTGTCTTGTTTAAGAGCTTCTCACCCCGAAACTGACCTTTGGTTTAGCAATTTTTTAATACCAATTTTTTAAAAAAATCAGTTTTTCCTTTTTATTCTTTTTTCCCCCCACTTTTTTCTGCTTCCCCAACTCTCCAAAGAAAAGGAAATTATTGAAAAAGAAAAGGAAATTTCCCAAGATTTACAATTTTACAGTTGAAATTCTACCAATTTTCCCCTTTTTATTTGCATTTAGCACACACTTGTATTATCTTTTTGCTTTTAGTTGAGATAGGAAAACTGTTCTGGGGTTCCAGGGAAGCAAGTTATAACCTTACAAAGTCATTACAGTTTTCTATAACCCTTAATTGGAAAACGATTCATTGAAGATTAAATCCTAGACTTGATATGTACATTTAGGTGCATTTTAATTGATTATCTCTGATGTGTGCCTTTTTAAAGGCTATCTCAATTTTTGTTGTTTATTTTGATAATGTTACTCCTTGGTTGTCTCACTTTTTAAACCCTAGAGCACGATGTTCCGGTATTGTGGTAAATTGATTTTTAATCATCATGATTCAGAGCATCTTCATTGTAATGATCAACAGTCCGAACACAGCAGCATTACGAGACTCCTGCATATACATGTGCCTATACATGACTGACTCTTTGAATTTTTTGTATTGATAAACGAAAGAGAGAGAGAGAGCGCCTTGGGCCCAACATTCAAAGTATTCTAGTTTTGTAATTCAACGACAGCATTAATTTTGGCTTAGAATTTTGATGTTTGTCTTTAAAGGGGGTTCTGTTCAAGGTGTCCAACATCTCAAATCATGATGTCTCCTCTCCAACTCCATGGGTGTTTGTTGTAAACACTCCCAACCAAAATTTTTTACAGGTACGAGTAAATTCAACTTGTACATATTGTAATAGTCTTAGGTTTCAATCGCCCAATAACAAGCTCAAAAGTATTTAAGTAAAGAAATTTATTTTTAACTTTGTCATTTAACTATTTTCAGATGAAATATATAATTAAAAAAATTATATTTATTAAATTAAATAACTCAATCCCTTCTTATTCAAAAAAATAAAAAAAAAAACGTTATGTTGGGGTTTATTATACGGTAAGTTTTTAATTAATGTTAAAAGGTATATTAAAATATACAATGGACCAATTTAGTTCATATCCCTTTTAATTATAATTATAATTTAATTTGAAAAATTAAAGGTTAAGATTGTGTTTATAAAATTAACAACCTCTCAAAGTTTTCAGTACGAGGATATATATATATTAATTATTTTTTTATCTTCATTTTTCCATATTTTAAAAAGAAAGTAAAGAATGGAAGGGGCATGGAAAGGAAAACAATCGGGTGTATAGCTATTGCAATGTTAGAATTGTGCGTGTCAAAATTTTCGATCCTGTTACTAACTCATCAATACTTCCGATTCAACCCTATACCTAAAAAAAATAAAAAAATTTAATAATTTTCGACAAAAATTAATTTTTTTGTGATTTTCGTATATCGTGGATTGAATCTATAACATATTATGTCGTGTTTTGAATTTGTGATATAGTCTATATCGCAGGTTCAAAATATGACATTTTGTGTCAGGTTTTCAACTCGCGACACAGTATGTCACGGGAGGAGAGAAAGGACTGCCGTGGAAGGATAGGAGTGCTGTGGAAGAAGAGAAAGAAAGAAGTGTCGCGGGAAGAGAGAGAGAGAGGAGTGTCACTCCGTGAGCGAGGAGCTGTGGGGGGAACCCGTAACATATCCTATGTTGCGAGTTTAACTCGTAATATATTTTATCGCGAATTGAATACGTGATATATATGTGTTAAAAATACATAGGTAGGAAAGGAAATTATTTTTCGCCCCAAATTAATTTAATTTAATTATTTTTAACGTTACATCCGTACGTATGTCTCCAACACACCCTTTCCCACCCAAAACTCACTCTCTCTCTCTCTCTCTGAAATTGATGTCCGGTCAGAAGACGAAGCACTTTATTAAGAATCCGGTAATTCATTTTCGTCTAACCCTTCTTTCTTCTTTAATCCAATGAATTTCGATTATTAATTTTTGTGATCGGATTCTTTTGTTCGTTCTATGTTTCAATTCTATTTGTCGATCTATAACGTATTTTCTCTTTCTCAAAACAGACACGCGAAGTTTTATATGATTTTCCTCTCATTCTTTGTAATTCTTGAAGTCCGAATTGTTTAAGATTTTCGTGATTACGTTAATTTGATCGTATTTGGGAAATCCCGTGTAAGAAAATTTGTGGGTTTTACTCTAATTTTATTTTCTTGATTTTTATTGGACATATCCTGAATCAAGATTGTGATTTTAGAATTCATTTTAGACAATTGCTTTATGTGGGTTTTCAATTGTTTTAAGGGGTTTAGCTGGATCAAGTTGTATGTTTTGAAAATCTTTTCTGCTTTAGCAATTGCTAGACTATGATACATTTTGAAATCCTAAGGTATCAGAATGATCATTTTCGTTATTTTGATCGAATACGGGAAATCTTATGAGAGAAAATTCATGGGTTTTACTGAATTTTCTTTTGGAATAAACCTTTTCCTAATATCTTGCACCAAGATTTGATTCTGAGGTTATTTTGGAGGAATTACCTAATGTGGATTTGTATATGTTTTGTAAGGGTTTGTCTGATTTCAGTTGCGTGATCAGTAATTCTTTTCTGCTCACTGCTATTGCTTTGTTGGTATTACAGTTTTAAATTTGAAGAAATGAATGAAGATTTAGCTCCTGATTTGATCAGCGATTTGCCTATGAGCATTATAGAAATCATTCTTGCTTTGTTGCCATTAAGGGATGCTGTAAGGACGAGCATTTTATCAAGCAAATGGAGGTACAGATGGGCTGCTCTTCCGCAGCTCATGTTTGATGACCATTGTGTTAATTTTTCCAATGACAGAAACCTAATCCAAAAGAACCTCATTAGATTTATTAGTCGAG
This sequence comes from Dillenia suffruticosa, assembly GCA_033439265.1. Taxonomy (NCBI): domain Eukaryota; kingdom Viridiplantae; phylum Streptophyta; class Magnoliopsida; order Dilleniales; family Dilleniaceae; genus Dillenia; species Dillenia suffruticosa. The sequence goes on from JAVTVX010000024.1 coordinate 5,775,290, forward strand.
TCCTCTTGCTTCACAAGGGACCAATTCATAAATTCAAGCTATCCACTTCGTATTTACAAAGCTGGCCTGATATTGACCAGTGGATTCTCTTCCTTTCAAGAAGTGACATTCGAGAATTGCTTCTTGAATTGGGTGAAGGGGAGTGGTTTCGTGTGCCTTCATGCCTATTTTCTTGTCACAAGTTGACTCGTCTGGAGCTATTTCGGTGCGAGTTGGACCCACCACCAACTTTCAAAGGGTTCTTGTGTTTGAGGAGCCTCAATCTTCAACAAGTTGTGATTAGTCCTGAGGCAATTGAGAATTTAATTTCTAGTTGCCCTCTTCTTGAGATTCTCTCAATGTCATATTTTGATCACTTAGCTCTCAACATTTGTGCTCCAAATCTCAGATACCTATGTCTAGAAGGTGAATTCACAGACATCTGTTTGGAAAATACTCCGTTGCTGACTGCCATGTCCGTTGCTATGTATATGGCAGATGACTTTGCCGAATACCCTGATCAAATTTCAACTTGCAACTTTATTAAATTCCTAGGGGGTGTACCCCGTCTGGAGAGGCTTATAGGCCATATATACTTCACTAAGGTAACATTCCTTTTTGTTTCCAATTTTGAGTTTGGGGAAACTTTTCTTAGTTGCAATTGATAATATATTGTCCTGTAAAGCTGAAAATCGTCTCCTTTGTGCTTCCTCATTTGCAGTTTTTAAGCATAGGTAATGACTTGGGAAAACTTCCTATAACGTATAGCCTTCTTAAGATTGTTGAATTATACCAAGTTAGCTTTGAGGATATGAAGGAGATACTGGTTGTTCTTCACCTCATTCTAAATGCCCCAAATTTAGAAGAATTACACATCTCGGTTAGTGATCGGAAACTCTGCATCTTCTGATTCTTTTTGTGATGAATAAAGTTGGTGGTTTCCATGTGAGCCGAGTTAAGATTACTTTTACAATAGCGTTTTTATTATCTGGCTGGTCCCGGTTCATGCAGGGAACCTCAAATGCAACTGCAGCAATAGAAACTCCAGACTTCGATTACTGGAGAGAAGAATGCCCTTCTGACTACACATTCAAGCACCTTGAATATGTGAAAATGACGGATTTGTCTGGCTTGCCGCATGAGACGGCATTTATCAAGTTTCTGCTGGAGAATTCACCTGCGCTTGTAACAATGATTGTCATGCCTGGTGTATATGTTATGGACCGAAGAATGGATATGTTAATAGAGTTGTTGAAATTCCGGCGAGCTTCTGCACAAGCAGAAGTTCTGTTTAGACAAGAGTAAGTGATAGTCCCATTTGCCTTGTAGAATTCATTTTTACCAGTCTTTTTATTTTTTATTTATCTCAATACTGTAGCTGACCTGATAGTCTGCTAATTATTCTGCATAATTTCTGTAAAATAACATTTCATAATAGCCAGGTTGTCAACTGCTCTGATATTCTATTGAGATGCCTACATTTTGTCTGCTTCAATTGGTATCTGCAAAGTATGGTGGAAAGAATCTTTCTCCAAAACTGGTGGAATGGAATTAAATGATAAGGAAAATCTCTGTTGCTTGGAAGTTTTTGGAGTTTCTGCAAGTTCTAGATATTGGGATGTTTTGTTGCGGATACAGTTTCTGAATTTCTGTAGCTGCTGGGACACACACAAGCAAAGCAAGTGGGTTATAGAAAAGAGGGAAATGTGGAAGCATTCACTTGCTTGAATGGGAATGCCTCTTTTGTTGTTCGCTGCATGACCGTCTGTCTAGTGTCTAGTGTGTGTGTCTGATACGCATGGTTTCTGTGCTTTATACATGTTCCATATATTTATGGTGAGCATCCCGTGAAAGTAATTGGCAAATCCTTCAAAATTCTCTTCATACGACAGTATAGTAAAATACACACAATCCCTTTAAAAAAAGAGGTCACAAGCTGAGAGTAAAATGCAATCCCCATAAAATTTTCTCACACCACGGACAAAAAAAAAAAAACCCAGTATGCAGAAATCCTCGAATGTCAGCTTCTGAAAGTGGATTCTATGCAGTTAGAAATCAATTCCACAAATTCCTCAGAGCTTTAAGGACCTCACTATACATCAAAGTCCTTTTGTCCTTCTTCCCATCATTTGGCCTTTTTTGCTATTGTTTTATCTTGGTCCAGATAACTCCATTGCTTGAACAAGCAAGGAGGAGTCATCAGTGAGATCAGAGTATCTCTCTGAAGAAGAGAATTCATTGGCTTTGCACCTGGTTGCTTCAGCTCTTTGTGAAGCTTCCCATTTCTCTGCAAGGCCGTCTCCTTCAAGCATTCTCACCACTTCAGACATTTTTGGTCTGTGAATTGGCAGGTATTGAGTGCATAACAGAGCTACTTGAACTATTTCCTCAAGCTCAATTCGATCATAGTTATCTTTCAGATCCTTGTCAACTAGCATATCTAGCTTCTTTTCCTGTTGAATTTTCTTGACCTGCAGTTAATGCCATGAAAATATGTTTAACTAGTCTAGCAAAGAATCTTATTTAACAGTTCAGTTAAAAATTCTATTTTTCGTACCCAGTCCAGCATAGCCCCTTTCTGGTTTGCTGATTTCCCAAATTCTAGAGCTCTTAAACCGGTGGTTAGTTCAAGAAGAAGAATTCCAAAGCCAAATACATCTGTTTTCTCTGAAGATTGGCCTGTTGAGAGATACTCTGGAGCTATGTGGCCTACAGTGCCCCGCACCGCAGTTGTCACATGGGAATCGTGGTGATCTAGCAACTTTGCAAGTCCAAAGTCTCCTACCACTGCCTCACAATAGTCATCAAGCAATATATTGGCAGCCTTCACATCTCTATGAATGATTTTCGGATCACACTGCTCATGCAGGTACAATAATCCCCTTGCAGCTCCTAAGGCTATTCTTTTCCTCGTGCCCCAGTCTAAGGTCGGTTTGGCTGTAAACAAGATATAAGAAACTAAGTAGAGAGTTCTAGCTGATGCAATAGTGAAGGTGGTGATTGTGTAACCTTTTAGACGGGAAGCAACACTGCCATTAGACATGTAAGGGTAAACCAGAAGCCTCTCGGTTGCAGTCATACAAAACCCGAACAGTCTGAGGAGATTGCGGTGAACTGCAAGGCTGATCATCTCAACCTCGGTCTGGAATTGGATCTCTCCTCCAACGGCATTTCCATCCTTAAGCCTTTTAACAGCTACAACAGTCCCATCTTGAAGATAGCCTTTGTAGACATCGCCAAATCCACCCTTTCCAAGAATGTTCTTGCTGCTGAAGTTGTTTGTAGCAATTTGAAGTTCTCTAAATTGAAACCTCTTCAAGTTCCCGAGGTAAATTTCTTCATGATATTGTTCTGAAATTTTTAGAATACCACAAAGGTGATGATAAGTCTACCTAATCCACTACAAACCCTATCGCATAACCTATAAGTTATATTGTGTTTGGCTAACCATTGACATCGAAGAATATTTGCCGGTTCTCTCTCTGTCTCCACCAAAGAAGCAAACCAAATCCAAGAACAAGTAAGCAGATGCATCCGAGGCTTGAACCAAAGGCTAAAGCAACTTTGTGACTTTTTGGTCTTGTAGATGGTTGGGACTCTACAAATAACACTCTAGGTAAGTCTATATAGCTGAAAATTTCATGTCAAGCTAGTTGCTATCAAGGTGGGAGGAGAGTGATTAACCACTTAGTGAACTGGAGTATGAGGAAGGCAACGGCGAAGTTCCATTGCAGTCTAATTCAGTACCAGATGCACATATGAGAGGGTTTCCTGCAATGCTACATCAACAAGAGCACTGAGTACTGATTAGCATCAATGGTTATACTAAGAATTGAAGATAATCAGACAAAATTAGGGAGACTCACCTGAAGGTTTTGGCTTGCAATCTGGGTATAGGACCACTCAGATTATTATAGGACAAGTCACTGAAATATTAAGAGAACCAATCAATCACTTTTTCTCATAAATCTTTTTAGCATGTTTATTACAAAACAGAGAATGTTTATGAGAGAGTTTTACGTACAGAAAGGCGAGCTGAGTCATGTTAGCTAGAGACGTGGGAACTGCTCCGGAAAGACTATTATTATTTAGTCTCCTGCACACAAATTTTAAAATAGTTACTACTTACGGTTCAAACTTGTAATAAATTATATTATAAACAAAATAATTTCTTCTCTATCTGACTTACAAGTATTGAAGACCTTTTAGGTGAGATAGAGAAGAGGGAATTTCACCGGAGAAGATGTTACCAGAAAGATCAAGAGTATGAAGCTTAGAAAGGTTCCCAAGCTCACTTGGGATTAGTCCTGATATATAATTATTCTGCAGAAGCCTGCAATAGATTATTTTTATAAGTAAAGATAAACGAAACAACTAATATTTTCATTTTCCTCTCCCTAATTTTCGCTTTTTTTGTTGGTAAATGAATAGTACTCACACAACTTGAAGATTTGTCAAGTTTCCAATGCTTGGTGAAAGAGTTCCGGATAAGTTCTGGCTTGGGATGCCTCTGCAGACAAACCAATTAGACCACGTCATATACTCAAATCAAATATCATCATTTGATTATAATTACAATTTCATTTAGTTAATAATAATAGAATCTAAATGTCTTTGAGAAAAAAATAATAGCAAAGTTGGTATTTTGCAAAATAGCTTACAAGCCAATGACTAGGCTGTCGGATGAGCAAGTAACCATAGACCAACTACAAGGATCAACAGCATCACCATCCCAGTTCTCAAGAACTCCATGAGGATCTTCCAGTGAATCCTTAATGCTTATCAATGCTTGCACTGCAAAACCATTTGTAAAAAATCAATTTTTTTTACACTACTTTGAACCTGTCTAGCTTAACAACATATTACACTAATACCATTACTTGAGTTTACCTTCAAAGTTGACCCCTTTAGGAGAAAGCAAAGCATTTGATGAAGCCCAGAGGCAGAACAAAGCCCCAGAAAAGAAAACAGCATCAACCCTTATTTCCATTGGCATAGATTTCAAAAACCCAGGTACCAAAATCAGATTTTCTTTTTTGGTTTATTGATTTAATACAACCAATTTTCAAGTGAGTTGGCTTTGCTTTTGTGGAAGACACACAATTCTCATGAACTAGGACTCACGCCTTCTGTCAGGAGTATGGAAGAGAAGAAACAATGGGCCAGAAAAAAGGCTAAGATGCCTGCCACTGATTCAGCTATGGAAAAGAGAGAATATAATATATAGAGAGAAAAGAAATAAAAATTCCTTCAATCTTGCACTCGTTTGTTTAGGAAAGGGTGTTGAACAGATCTTTGTTTTCTGAATGCATTCTCAGGTTTACTAATTTATATCCATTTGGTGGATTAATACAAAGAAAGGACACTGAAGTGGGTATCTGTAAAGCACTGAAATAGTTATATGGTGGCATTTTTTTGGCGTTTCAAGAGGTTCTACTGTGCTTCTTAGGAATCCAACATTCCCTGAGTTTTGCCATTCATTAAGGTCTCAAAAATTCCATTACTTTTTAGTGATTTTCATTATCTTTTAAAAAAATAAAAGGAAAAAAGTTGAGAATCTCGAGAAGGTAATTAGATTGGGATTGGTGATGTGAATGGGCCCTCACGGGATCTCAGTTGGTGAATTATTAACTTTAATATTTGACTTGGTGTGCTTTTGTTTACTGTTTACTCCAATAATTTTAGGTTAAATTGCAAACAAGCCCATGTCGTTTCCGTTCATTTCAAATTGCCCCTTGTGGCTTTATAATCAAAAAATTGCCCCTCAGGTTGACATCCTTGGCACATTGCGCCCCGCTGTTAGCAAGTTGCCCCTTTGGTTTATTCCATCGCTCCTTCGATGAAAAAATAAAAAATAAATCAATTTTCATGTATCAAAATAAATAGTATTTATGTGAAAAATTGTAATTAACAAGGTAAAAAACAAGGAGAAAGAAAAACAAATAACTCTTCATCATCTTCCGCCAGCAAGCCACGACTGTTACCTCTGACACACTTCCAAATCTCTTCACTTCTCTAAGTTTTTCTTCGATTTTTCATAACTATCATTGTGATCATCATTATCAAAATTTTTATCATTTTCATCACAAATTTCACACTAACACACCATGTGGTCTACTTCTTCTTCTATCAGAGTCCACCATAGCCACAACTTCAAAACTTTATGGCAAGTGAGTTGCAATTTCTGAGAGAAAGAGAAACAAAGAGACGTGAGATTGCTAATGGAGAAACAGAGAAGGGAAGAAAGAGAAAGAGACATGCAATTGCTAATGGAGAGGTGACGGGTAAGCCAAGAGAAGGAGAGAAAGAGAAAGAGACAGGGACGTGCAATTTCTAATGGAGAGGTGAGGGGTAAGCCATACGGGTGCAACTTGTTAACATCAGGGGGCAATTGTCAAAAGTATTGGGGTCAAATGTCAATTTCAAAACTATAAGAAGCAATCTAAGATTTCATCAAACCATAAGAGAGTTATTTGTAATTATCCCATAATCTTATTTGGGTTTGCTTTTGCTTTACTGATGATTCTAAAATACTCTATTGTCCTTCACAGTCAACAGACAGTCCAACCACAGAAGTATTCATTATACAAAAAGCAAAAGTTATAAAAAGCAAAAGCTGTTCCCCCTCTCTGTGTCCTGGGTCCACCAGACAAGAACTAATGCATTTATTTAACATACCTTAAGAAATGGAGAGGGAAAATATAAAGGAACAAGTGTTCCTCTTTAAGAAAATGTAAAGAGCTTTATAATAAATAGACTTGTTTTTTTTCCGATGCAATAAGCTCAGCTAATACGTTTCAAATGTATATAAGGAAAGTCTTTGTGTTAAGCAACAACAAAAATCGAATTTTAATCGTACTAAATAGAGTTCACTATATGAATTTTTTTATGTCTTGTATAAGTAAAGTTTCTGTATACATATATAATTTAGAATGCATCTTACAATATATCTTAGTAAGGTATTTATCTCCAATTTTAAACATGGCCGAGTTGGTCAGGTTTGGCCAGAATTTATAGAAGATATTATAGAAAAAATTCAAGTCATATCCCACACTTTCTTCACTTCTCTTAAATAGAGTTGAGTTTTTGAAGAGAAACTTAATTACCAAACCTAACTCAAATCTACGTTCGAATAGAGCCAACGAAGGAAAAATAAATAAGAATTATATTTCATTAAATTGTTAATATATGTCACTCTATTTATGGACTATCTATAGAGTTTTAACGGTACCTTGCCATTATGCTAATCTCGTGTAACACCTTTATAACATAAGAGTCTATATTGTCCTAACTTTAAGAATAGAGCGCAAGTGAATTTGCTAAGGAAATAGAAATATGTTTCATTAACAGGCAGATAATTTAATGAGAAAAATATTAGATCTTTTAATTAAGATTTGAGTTTGAATTTTAAAAATGAAAATAAATAACTATGTCGAGAGTGTTCTTCCTCACCCCCAAAAAGGGGTCTAGCTCAATATACTGATCGGTAGGAAAGTGTTTCGTGGCATAAAAAAAAAGAAGGAAAATTTTTCATAATGACTTGTCCACACCAAAATTCAAAGAAGGAAAAGGGATGAGAAGGAAAACAAACACACGTATATAAAGAGACTAGCTGTCACTCTCTGTACATTGAATGATGCCTGATGAAGAGAACCTCGGGGTGGGGATTACCTGCAAGCAGAGGTTGTGGTGCATCAGTCTTACGCCAAAGTGGCCTAGCGCTGGCTAATTGGCCATCATGCATCGGTACACACGTGCACCTGCACATGACCCCACAGTTTAGGTTAACCTTCTTATTCCATCACCCATTCAAATATTTTCTTTCGATTTGGATTGGAATCGATTGCCTTCTACTGGCTATTATTATGAATGAAGGTGGAAGTGGAGCAGTTTTGAATTGACGTAATTAATAATCCATATATATTAAAAAAAAATCATTCTAGTTAGATCCAGCACTCTGAGAAGACATAAATTTCATCTGTCTCTGTCTTTGTGATGTTTGTACCCACCAAAAGCATTTCTCAATCTGATCCTATTCAAGAAAGTGATACCATTCGTGCGTTGCAGGTGATTCTATAATGGGTTCAATTAAAATTTAATTTTTTAAATTGAATTTCTAAAATCAATATTATTTAAAAAGAATAAAATAAGTTTATTTGCAGTTTACGTGTCACATACCTATTTGTTCGGTGTATGTTTAAGAATACGAACGTTATAAATAATTAGCCTTTTCTCATTAAACATAAAATACAAAAATAATTTTAAAAAATGGCAGAGAAAACTCTATCATATGTATGACTTATTGATTCCTTAGCATAGATAGGATATATCTGGTGTTCAATAAGGTAAGTAATAACAAAAGGCACATACAATGCATCGAGTGAAATGGGTTGTACAACATTTGTAGTGGGAGTGGTTGGGTGTCTTTTAAATCTCTGAAAACCCTCCACGATAAAAGATTTTAGCTTATTTTTCTTCTCATCTCGATCCTCTAGCTTGTGCTTCATATAATGTGCTCTTTCCATGTTTACAACTTTTTTAACCCTTCTATCAATCCTTACTTTGCCAATCAATAAAGTTGTTCCACTAAACAAGAGGGGGTACACACCTTCCACTCTCTCTCTCTCTCTCTCTCTCTATCTCTCTCTCTCTCTCTCTCTCTAAAAGGGGTCAAACGATTGGGTTGAAAAGATTGAATATAATCCTAACGAAGATATTTGCACAAGGAGGGGGGGGTACACAAATGAGTAGGAAATTATTGTTTCCTTTATCCACATGGTTTGAATGGAAAAATGAATTTTTGCTGGCCCTTTGAACAAACATTAGTGCATAAACCACATAATAACCCCCCCCTTTTCTGTTCCTTTAAGAAAGAGGAGAAGAATCAAACTTTTAAAAGAACCCCATAATGTAGGACAATCATAAAACCCCACCTCTTGTCTCCTCTCATGTCAGTCAGAGACTTGGAATCCTACTTCAATTATCTTCACTTGGCTGTGTATGACGATGGTACATCTATATCTCTGCCAGTGCCATGAGATCAACCTCCATCTAATCTCAATCTCAAATTGATATTCTTTCTTTCCCTCTATCTTGTCTCCGAAACTTAGGGTCCACTTCTATGTCATGTTCGATTCATATACCGTGCTTTAGTTGGATTCATCCGAGGACCCAATAACCTCTTTTGTCACCTAATTTGGTGTGTAGTCAGGTGAGCACAGGTCTCTCCATTGCAAGTGCAGAGAGATAGAATATACACACCACCAAAAAGAAAAAGAAAAAAAAAAACCAGAGAGATAGAACATACCCTATAACCCGAATTTAAGCAATTTTAAGTAAAACCCCAGAAGTTTTGGGAGGCAGATATTTTGGCCTAGACAAATTAGGGCAACTATTTTCAACCATGCGACTTAAAGGGTCATAAGTGAGTGAAAGTGAATTGTGATCAGAAACCAATATTTTATAAGCATCTAAAATCACAAGAAAACTTGTTGGCACCATTGGGATTTTATGAGCAATGTCCATGCTATCGTGAAAGCATTAGAAAAAGAGAAGAAAAGGGAGGATTTTAGATTTTTTTCAAGAGGTTCTCCTTTAAAGCTTCGGATCCCTCTAAACATGACTCACATTTGGTTCTTGCATTTTACTCATTCTTATGCTTGAAATTTGTAACAATTGAATCTCTATGAATGATTATTATTATTATTTTATTTATAAAATAATAAAATGAATACAAATATAATATCTATAATATATCAATATCCATGTAAATCATAGAAATTCTCTTAACTCTTTTAGTAGGCCACGAGTATACATAGTTCCTATTTGACAAAGTTTTTTTTTTTTCTGTTTTTCTTCTTCTTATAAGGAGAAATCCTGTCAAATAAGATTTCATTTCCTTAAAAGTAATTTTTTATTTAATGAAGAGATCTTGAGATGAGCTTTTTCTTTTTTTTTTAATATTCCATTTTTTTGGAACCATATTTTTTTATTCTATTTATATTCACACTTGAATGATTCAAAATTTTAATATATACATACCATAAATGTGTTTATAAATACTGTAATTTGGGTGGGTTTAAATATTTTTTTTTAAATTCCAAATATATTCATAAATATTTTTTTATTTCATTTATATAATTTGAGTGTTTATAAATATATGACATATATTATTTTCAAAATTTTTAATTCTTTATGTTATATAAAATGATTTTATATTTGTAAATGTTTGATTTTAATAGTTTAGAAAAATAATTAATTTATTTTTATTTTAATTATTAATATTTATATATTTTATTTTTAAATGTAAATATATAAATTTTAATCGATCGATAATAAGAATAAAAAAATTATACTTTATGTATATACTCTTTATAATAATTTCGTTAAAAATAAAATTTATAAAAAAATATTTTATCAAACGGCTTATTTATAAAATGAAATACAAAAATAAATTTTAAAAGTAAATTTGCCATACAATTTTAACTCTTAATTCCTTGAGCAATAAGAAGCTGTTAATCTCTCTCTCACTCTCTCTCTCTCTCTCTCTCTCTGAGAACGAAGAAAAGGAGATGTGGACAAGAAAACCAACGAGTAAATAGTTGACTGACAGCAACGAAATGGCATGAATGAGCCTAGTTTTAGGAGACTCCCACCCACCCGTATTAAAATTCCATGTTTAAACATCCAAAATCTAGACTCACTTTCACTCTTTATACAATCAAATAACCCCAGGTACCACTAATTTTGTCGATTTGTTTCCTCACCCTTTTTAGAAGATAATGAGCATTTTTTTCCCATTTCTCTTTTTCCAGATCTAAACATTAATCTAAGAAAACCTGTCTCAAACACTAACGTGATTTAACTCTTTGAAAAGTACCGACACATATTACGGACACTCGTCAGACGTGGGTAAAATGGACACCTTTTCGACTCCCTCAGAATACAAAAAAAACAATGTTAAAAGACTAATTCCCAAAATAGATTCTGTAATGATCCATCCAAATTAATCGGATAAAATTTTGAATATCTAGCGGCCCATCTAAGGTGCCCAGAAAAAAAAAAAAAAGTACCGACACAAACTGAGCACTAAACATCAGGACAAAATCAAAATACAAAAGGTAGAACCAAATAAAACTAAAACAACAAACCGAAAAAGAGATTACCCAGAAGGATCACACTGTTTTTGTCACTCAGATAGCATTTGGTATACTAAAAAATGGGCATGGGGAGATCACTCTTCTAACTTTTTTTCCCTTCTCACTGCTTTCACCCATTTGGTACACTGTGTTTCTCCGTTTTCAGCGTTTGGTATTAACGTGGATAACTTTTACTTGATTATTTTCTCATGTTAGCGCACATTCTTGTAGTTGGCGGTTTATTAATGGCGTAATTGTTTTGAGAACTCGTTTAAAAATTTTGATTATGATTATTGAAATAGAATCTAGGTATAAAAAGAAAATATTTTTGGTTAAAGAAAGATGGAGAGAGAACTCTTCTACTGAGAGAGAGAGAGAAAGAGACGCACCAAATTTTAAAGTGAAAGAGGAGAAAGAAAATTACACTTAAATTTACAAAGGCGGCATCGAAGTGGGGATATAATAACACTATAAATTTAACTTTTGAATATATATATTATTCATATGGTTATATATAATATTCAAAACTTCATATGGTTATAAGCTTAACCCTTTTTATGGATATAATAACATTATAAATTTTATCTAATACGGCTTAGTTTGTTGTTATTGTACCGATATTATATTTCAAACATGGGAAAAAGAACAGAAGCTTAGCTCAGTAGGCTTCAAACTCTTTTTTAACCACCCCCCCCCCCCCCAAAAAAAAAACACTACTTTAATCATAAGCAACATCCAATCTATGGAAAAAATTCACAAATCCCAACTTTCTATCATATGCATGTCTACGTCGAACCCTATAACCTATTTAAAATAACTAATCACAAAAAACACCCATAGCAATACATGAATGGGGAGAATAAATCTGCTGTGCGTGTGTTACTTTTGCATATAAATGAAGGCAACATGCAATCTTAGTATTACAATAGCAAAGAACTTCCCCCCGACGCGTAAAACAGAAATATTGACCAAATGGGCAATACAGCAAATGCGCGCAGGCACGAGTCATCCTTGAAAATACCCATCATTAAAAAGACAGGTGATATAACAGCAGGACAGCAGATTCCTTTGTCGAACTTGGACCAGATAGGAACAGAGATGTCCTCACAAGTTACCCAAGACCTGTCCCTCTCCGCTAGTATTTTCTAATGCCAGCAACGCCTGGTTTGTAACCTCTCTCCCACTCTCTCTCCAATAACATAGACCAAAAGGTTTATGGAATAGCGACACAACAAAAACACCACCCAACACCCAACACCCAACACCCAACACCAATTTCAGTGCCAAACAAGGCATTCCCTTCACAACTACGTCAGTCATGGAAAAAGTAAATTTTTTTTTTCAGCCACAAATTTCTTGAAAAGAAAAAGGAAAAGGGCTCGCATGCATCATCTGTGTGCAACTGTCTTGCACCATGACAGGTCTGCTCAAAAGCCTGTGTTACTCTGAATTAAAACAACTTGGGTGCCTCCCAAAAGCCCAGAATATGGCCGAGTCCTTTGGGCTGAAAACCAAAGCAATTCTGTCTTTGGTCCCATTCAATAACTCAACTGTATCATACATGGTCAAATTATTTGGCTATTTAGAATCAATTTGTTCCTCATTAAATTCTCAAAGGTTCTAGCACCTTTTTTAATATCAAAGTTAGGAGGTGAATTCACAAAGATCAGATACAATGGAGTGTGAAATCTACCTTGGGTATTTCTGGCTCTTCCTCACCAAGATCCCCTATGATGAGGTTGCTTAAGATAAAATGATTGCATGCAAGAAGTTTCGATCTTCGCCCGTAAATTCTAAGCTAGAAGACATCGTACAAAACTCAACATGAATCACTTGAAAATAAGCATTAGGGTTCATACAATGTCAAATACGCCAATACACACACAAAACAAATGAGAGGAAATCACGAGTCATTCCAAATTTCATATCTATCGAATCAAATCCACATATCATGACATTTTAAACAAAAATGATCAATAACATACGTGATTGAATGTGGTTAAAACGTGTCCAAAATTGCGGTCCTTTTAAGTGAAAAGCAATAGAAGACGATTTGTACTCAAAATAATAAAATGTTTCAATCCAAAAATGGACAAATTTATCCCCACAATTAATTCCTATTTCAGGATAATGTTCAAAATTTTGATCATTTTCTGTAGTCAAGTCAGTAAAGATTGGATTTCTTTCTACGAGTCCAGAGGCCATTGGAAGACACATCACTTAAGGTCATGTTTGATACAAGGGAAGAAATTAGAAGGCCAATTTTTTTTGTTTGGGGGGGGGGAGGGGGGGGGTTTGGAAAGCACACACTAAACACACGGACCATGCAGGTGAAAATTTATGTAACCATCATAGTCTTGCCTCAAAGGAGTGATCAGTTTTTAAAAGAATAGAGATGGACATAACTTTCAATCTAGAATCCAAGAAAAATGCTATATTTTTGGATTAAAAAACAAAACAAAAAATACGGCAATCAAAATTCAACTCCACCCTTCCGAGGATGTGAGCAAGCGTAGAAACCCATTCAACAACATAAAAAACAGATACCAGAAGAAAAAGGAATCACTCCTTGTGACATTTTGGGAGTGCCACATTCTATGTAAGACTCTTTGAGCATAACAACCATTGCATTCTCCTCCTCCTCCCCAGCGGGCAGGCCTTGACAGCAAGTACCACATTAGATTACCCATGAATATTTTATGGTGGCATTTAACATTGTTTAGATGTTCCATTTAGATGTTCCATATTGTCCAGCCAAAAATAATAAAACAAACAAACTGTTTTTAAAAGCATGCATTTTCATCTTCCCCCACAACTATCAGCCCAAAACGAGAAAAAGATTGTAAAGATGAAATTAAAGAACAACTATGCAACAGTTAATCTGATGATGCGAGATGTGTTACACAAAATGATTTACCATTTGCAAGGGTTATAAGAATCTTTGAGGCACCAGAAGGGATCAGATGACAATGAAGAGATTGATAAACTTTTGACATTTCATAATCATTAATTTTAAGTTCTCATTAACATTAATTGCTATATAGTTTATAACATAATTTGTTAGCTACCAACCTAGTTTATGCAAGCAATCTTTTATCATTCAAAGGTCAATGTCCATTGTCTAATTACTCCTGTAAAGATCCTTGCACTCTTATCCAAGCTCAGTTATAAAAATGAGTATCAAGACCAAACTTACATTTGGTCGATAATAAGTAGCAACTCTATAATCTAATGTTTAGCATGGAAAGATTTATAATTAAGAAGCAAAATTTGTCTGTCATTACCTCTGTACTAGGGAAAGCCGCCCCCAAAATGAAGTCCCTGCTGATGCTCGAATCGAATTAGTTGAAATATAACTCCGGATACTGGTGGTGAAAACCAAAAAATTACCTCTGTACTAGTTCCAAATAAAAATAAGTAAAGGTCATTTTCATTAGGACTCTCATATAAATCCCCGCAAGCCCCTCCCGCCAACACAAAAGGGGGGAAAAAAGAAAAGTACGATCACCAGCAAACAAGTTGAAAACCCGGAAGAAAAGAAACTTATATAAAAGGGTGTCACAACACAATAGAAAATGGGGATCTTAAATTTTGAGGATGAGAGAGAGAGAGAGATGAGTCCAAATAGTTTTGCTTGGGCAGAGGGACTACACAGGGACCCCAAGCCTTCAGAGTCAGATACAAATCATTCATCACATATAGTGCTTTGGGGCCCCAATTTTCCCAAGACTACAACAAGGCATGCCATTCAAATCTCCATTCTTCATTTTAAAAAAAAATCAACAGGCTAGTTAGATCCCTCTGCACCTCCCAAAACAAGCACCAAGTTATTATGCTATCTCGTATATATTGATGGGACAAATCCTGACCATCCAAAACATTTCAAACTTTTTTTAATAGTAAAATTTTGGATAACGAATTTGTTTTTGCCACTATCCAACAGTCATCATCCTCCTACCCATAGGTATAGAAAATACATAGTTTGAAAGACATTTAGTTGGTTCTACCAAGATCAACAAATGTCTGTTGCATATCCTCATTCCTTGTGTAAGCATTCTAAAAACAAAAACTAAGGAGCCATTCCATATTGGACTAATAGCCAACAGATTTATAAGCAGATGAGTTTTGAGAATCGTGATAACAAGGTTCTATAGTCACTAAGTTTCGAATTAACTATTGAAAAACTATATTACACATAATATATATTGGGACATAGTACTGCTACTGCATCAGACAGATCCCCAACAGACAAATCATCATTCTCCAAACAGAGTTCTGATGTCCCAGTCTAATTATCATCACTTGCAGAAATACCAAATTGCCCGCAGACACAAAAATAGCCTAAAATTCACACAAAAAGAAGAGGAACGAAAACTAAGAAGATGTATCCTAAGATCAACAAGAAAAATAGCGTGTTGTCCCACGTCACAATGGTAGTATAAGTAGCATAGACATGTCAAGAGAATCACATCTCCATATTTCAATAGCCAATTAACCCTTATTTACATACATACAAACAAGTGACTTCAGAGATAGAGAGAAACTAAACCGTAAACAATCCAAACGGATCAAATTCATATAACCGAACCTAAATTGATGCCTGAAAATCGGCAAAAGAGAGAAAGCAGAAACCCTAACTAGTGTATCGAGGGAGGAGGGCAAGGAACGGAAATACGGAAATCGCAAAATAGAAGTCCTTTTAGATTAGTAAAGGGCATCAATGGAGAAAGGCGAAGGTGGACTTGGCTTAACATGATCTGAATCGTCCAAACAAGAGAAGGTTTTGCATCTGGCAAACCTCGGCATATTTTTAGGGGAAAAAGTTAAAATGGATGAATTGTGGCTGCTGGGATTCGAGCCCAGGTCTCTACGGCCACAACGTAGAATTCTTACCACTAAACTACAGCCACGTTGTTTCTCCAAACGTAAAATTAATCATAACTTAGGTGCTAGAGCCAATCATCACACTTGCAAAATTTCTGCAAAAATAATTTTTTTACACTATTTTTTTTTATTTCAAGTACTAATAAATTATAAGTCGTTGTTCTGAAAAGAATTAAAAATTTTTAATTCTAATTAATTGGCTTCGAATTTAATAATTTATCAAAATTTTCTATTTTCTCACATTTGATAGTTATAATAAATTAATTTCAATTGATAAGTGGTTTCATAAATAGTGATCCAAAGTAAAATATTAATCCATGATCCTACTACATATGCCATGGCAGTCATTTCTTGAAATCCCATTTTTTTTAAAATGAAATAATTTTTGTTGTCGCAAATTAGCCTTCATTCCTATGGTCCCTATGGTACTAAGTGACCTCGTTGGCATTCCTATTGGGAACATCTTTTAATGCATGCCCCAGCCAACCAAACTTATCTCAAAATGGTGATATCTCGGGGGGTGGGGGCTTGGACATAGACTTGTCATCCCATCCTAGGAGTGGTGCCCTTTTAGATTCAAAAGGATTTGGACCCATGATTGGTTGGTTGTTGGCAATTATTTATTCTTTTTGTGGGGTTAACATAACATGCGTGAAAATAGTTGGCCAAATGTGTACCAAGGAAAGTGCTTCCTTCCGGTTTGGTTTGGCCCCGTTTTTTTTATCTTTTAAGTAAGAATAGAAAAAATCGTAAATATATATATATATATATATATATATGAAGTTTTGAATATTAGGTCTCAAAAAAAATAATTAAATAAAAATTTTATATCATTTAGATATTCATACTCTTACATTCTTACGATAGCATCACTCAAATTTGTTAAAAAAACCAATTAATATGATTAAAGGTGAGAGATTAGTAGACCAATTAATGAATTCGACCCTTTTCATCACTCACTTAAGTTCAATTAACTCAACTTGCCTCGAGTAATGGCCACATGGTTGGAACCAATTGCATGAATTCCGAGTACCAAGAACATGATTTAAGGTAAGGAGAATTTGCTAACGAGAGAGATAGAGATGGATTTCGCATCGGGGTTGTGTGGGAATCGGATTTTGTGTCCGATGGAGAGCATAAGAGTGTTCAATTGGATTTGGTTGTGCCCCTTTTGATGGGCACCAACTAAATCCAATCCAGATAGGGCTGGACCAGAAACTCTTCAATGTGCAGGCATTCAAAGAAAAATGCCATCAACAATATTACAGTATGGTAGTCTTAAGTCAGACCATATAAGGATTGAAAATAGATTTTGAGGCATTCTGTACAGCAAATTCAGTATATGCATTGTGATGTAGATAGCCTACTACTACAATTACAAGACTAAAATTGAAATTTTATTTTAAGGGACAAAATGTAACATGTAAGAGTTTAATACAATTATATTTTTAGAGAATAAATAATATTATAGAATATTTTAATATTTTTAGTAATATTTATCATAATATTTGGTGATACTTGTTAAAAAGAAAAGAAAAAAATTTAAGGGTGTGGTTGACATTGACAACCCAGCCACCTAACTTTCCCGCTACTAATCACAAGGGACTGTAGAATCGGTACTTTAACCAGGCTACATTTGCTTTTGTCCCTGCACGAAGGAGGGGAGAGGCTCCTCAAAGTTGTGACCTATTGAATGAAGGCAAAACTAGATTCCAAGAACCAGTATCACTAATACCATAATTATCAAAACTAAAGCTCATGGTTTAATTTGTTCGTATATGTTTTCTTTTTCTTCCTTTTAAATTGATTATCGATATTCAAAAATTCAATAAATTTATTTTGAACGGTTATAGCGATTAATTTAAGGTTAAATTTGAGAATTTTGTTTAAAAAAATTTAATATTCTATCACTAAATTTAAAAGTTATTAGTATATATTCGTATATGTATTATAATATTAGAAATCAGATATCTGCATTAAGCAAGATAGTTGATGTGAGCCAATAAGTTTCGGCTCAAGTAGTACCTTTTCCTCCTCATATAATAGGCTCGTGTTCAAGTCTCGGTATAAAAAAAAAAAAAAAGAAAGATAGTTGATACGAGTGATAAACTTATAGCTGATAAACTCATAACACCTTAGTGTTCCAGTTCATGGGTGTAATTAGATTCAAAATTTATAAAAATTGGTTTTGTAACCTTTTTTAGGTTAGATTTTTAAACGTACTCAAAAAGTTAAATAAACTTGCGCAAGATACATAAAACACCAAGCTAATTCAAATGTGAGCATTATTAATTTTGTTAGATGCAGGTGGGGCCAATTAAGTGTGACCAACACAATGCTTAGGTTTATATCTCGACCTCTTCCCAAGTAGCACACATAGGAAGCTACTCTTTACTATATTGTAAATTTTGATTAGTCTTCCTGTCTGGAAACATCAGTGATTTTGACGGGATTCAAACTTAAATTCTGGTGCAGAGAATCATTGAATAGAGTCCATCCAAGTCAAACAAAACCTTACACAATTCAGTTAACCTTTGCCAAAAATATAGGTGGGGTTGATAGTTATAAGGGTAGATATACAGTTGGATTGCTCTGAAATGGCAGTATCAGCTAATTTAAAGGGCCCCTGCCCATCAACATATGGAGCAGAGTAGGACACGCAGGTGAGCTGTTTTTATATTGATTTATGCATGTTCTGTGTTGCCAAAGCTCGACAATTTCGTTTTCAAAGAGATTCATAATTCCCCTTCCCGGTCTTGAAATCCAGAATTCAAATTATTATGTAAAAAAAAAAAATGACAGCTTGACAATTTTGACAAATGTAGCAATTTATACTATTAAAGATCGAAAGCAATATTATAATATGAAATTTAGTAGCACGTACAGCTGAGTTGTTTTTATATTGATTTGTGCATGTCTTGATGGTTAGAGCTTGACATTTTCGGCTTCTGTTGACTAGCAAGTAAGGTAGTAATTGATTATATTAAAGATGAGATCTGATTTTTTTTATTACATAACATCCGTGAATTTATGTATTCATAAAAATTCGAATACAAAATATTAAAAAAGACATTTAAGTAAAATCTATTTACCATTCAGTGTCCCTACAGGAACAGAGAAGAAGAAATGTAATAACATGAAAACCTGCTTCCCATCTTTTAACATATGCTATCTATTCCCCCACTGAATTATACTATCAATCTCAAATAATCCTTATTTATTATTATTACTTTTTGTAAGACTCGTCACACACATGAAATGTTTCAACTAATTAATCTAGGAGCACCCCACCTGCAATCCGAATAAATAGCATTTTTTTATTTTCTATTTTCAGAGAAAAAATGTAAAGAGAACAAAGTATAACCAAGAGCATTTATGATGCATTAAATGAGGAAAATACTTAGTGTGGAAAATTCATTAGCCATAGACTTTTAAGGTCTCGATCTTAAATTCTATAGACAAGCAGAACAGAGCATACCCTGCTGGAAGTTTATCCATTTAAGGACACTGCACAAATTGCAGGCAATTAAAGTCATTTGGACAAAATATCCAAACGCAAAGACCGGCAACTGCCTCCCTTTGAATTTGCAATGAATCAAATGGGGCACATTGGTCTTACAGTGACAATTTTTTTTTTGGTGGATTCGTACAGAGACAATGTTTAGTTGTGACATAGCTACAAGAAAATGACTTACTGATGGTCAAAAAATTATTTCTCTTTCAGGTATTATATATATATATATATTTTTATTTTTTTTTTCTTTTTTTTGGTTTGGAAATATTTTTTTCTCATCATATTAACAAGGAGAGAATAGATAAGTAGTATAGATAGGGCCCAGAGGCATCCATATTAAATTGAAGGTGCAGGCAGTATTTTTTTTTTTTTTTGTCTTTTGGATTTGATCTACCGTCGAGTATCCGAAATTTACTCTGACTAATTTCGGCCAAACTGTTGTTGGGTTCCAATCGGGAGGGAACTCTTCCAACGTCGTTTTTATCACTATCAAAACTCAAATCTCGATTCTTGATATAGGGTGTTAATGTTTTCTCAGTAAATTAATGAAACGTTGGTTAGATACCGACAATACTGAAAAGCTAGCCAACTAGTCAAGAAATCATCTTCTAAACATGTGCATATTTGTCTTCTGTTTTCTTCATTAGATTATGACAAGCGAAGTACTTTTGAATCTTCAACTTTGTATAAGAAAATGGAATGTGTAAATTTTGCTTCTTGTAATGTTTTTCCCTTACCAGATCACCCCACAGACTTAAAAAAGAGTTTCGTCCATACTCATTGGCAAAATCACTGGTCTAAAATTTATGATTACTACTTGAAAACATAATATTATCATTAGAGGCCTAATGTTGTTGTTCGAAAACTCCAAATGTTTTATACATTTGAACAGTAATATTTAGACTTTCAGGGATAACATTAAGATTTTGAACATTGACATTGATTCGAATTGTAATTTTTTTTTATACATAGGAAAACTCAAACTCTATACCTTCAAGAAGAAATAGATGGTGCCATTTATAACTCATTGGCCGATTAGATTAGCAAAATTTTGCCTAAAAAGTAACATAGAGTCTTTGTTTGACTATTTTTCTTGCCTGATATTAGGAAACTCTTGAGCAGAGCAAACGTGGGGTCCGTCCTTGCAATCATCATCTATCAACAAATTGTGGAGCTTGACTAATTTTCCTTTGTGGGCACCTACAAAATGGGATCTTTAGATGTTTTTAAATTCCCCAACTTACAAGCATCGCCAAATTTAGATATTGGGTAGCAAAATGTGAGAGAGAGAGAGAGAGAGAGAGAGAGAGTAAATCCTAGATTCAATGATGGTTGATGTTGTTTGACCAAAACCAATCATAAAAGCTATCTAAAGTAGAGTTATTTAAACCGTTAAAAACTCTTATTTAAATATTTACTTCTTATTTTTGCTACACCTATCTAACCAAGGAGATGAGTAAAATTGGATAATTTGGTTCACATTATTTACATATACATATTTATATTTATACCGACGGTTAATTTATTTAATGGGATATAGTGTTAGATTTCTTAACTAAAATCATGAATTTGACTCACAATTTGAACATGAAGTAAATTATATTGGGAGGGTGGCCCTCTTAAAATAAGTAACTATAAGTTTCAAATCGAATTAATTGGAGTATAAATCTGAATAACGATCAGTATCATACAAAAAAAAAATTATATTGTTCTGACATGCACATACTATATTTACAATATACATATATCTAAAATAAAAGTTAATTTATTTTTATTTCATGTAGTCTAATTTTATCCCATCCTACCATTTCTCGGGTACAGATCGTGACCCTAATAAAGTGGCTCGAACCCTTCTTTCAATTCAATGAAAGGACCACAGGAAAATGAGTACTTTTATCTTCTAACATATTCTCTTTAAGCTTTATTGTTGACTGTAACACTTTATATTTTTGGTAACCGGACAGAGGTCACAAATATAAATTAACAAAATTTTCCATTAAAGGGAAGTTGCAGGTAGCACAATTTTTTTTCATTTTTGAGTATGAAGTCGATAAATGAACTTCGTCCCCACCGATCTAATTCTTATATACAGGAATTCAATCATTGGAAGATATCATTTACTATAATAAAATGAGGATATAATAATTACTTTTTAAGGTAAAAAATAAATTTTTGTGAATAGTAATGGTCGATGTGTCAATAAATACCAACCAGCTGTTTGCAGTTTTTGTGCTAGAGAGTAATTTTGTTCTTGTGCAATGAGACCAACTTTTGCTTCTCTCTTCTTCTTCACATGCTTTTTGTGTCACAATGTTGAGACACTGTCTTATGAGCAAAGAGCTGATGCGCGCTTGAAAAACTATCACAAGATTGAACTTGCTCATGGGGTTGGCCCTGAAAGCATAGATTTTGATTGCAAAGGAGAAGGCCCTTACACCGGTGTCTCCGACGGTCGTATTCTCAAGTGGAATGGTCCTCAAATTGGTTGGAAGGAATTTGCTATTCCTTCTTATCACAGGTACTTAATCACTCTTTCAACTACACAATGTAGCTTTATCACCATGTATGCACACACACACACACACACACACACACACACACACACACACACACACACACACACGTTAACTCATGCAGATCCTCTCTCTCTCTCTCTCCCCGCCCCCCCTGAAGCTGGAGAACATGCATGCAAATGTCTACATCTTAGATGCATGCGGGTGGGCTGAGTTCCAGAACCCAAAAATTGGTAAAATATGAGAACAGATGGAACTAAGCTTGGAGGTAGCTAGTCAAGATTTGCTCATGAAATTTTTAATTAGTTAAGAGATATCCTGCCCAAATTTGAGAAATTTTAATAATACCCAGTTTTGAAAAGTTGCCTTCAACAAACTTAGTAACACTGAAATCTACAACTATGACCTCAGCCAGCTTAACGAATCTGAGGACATGAAGTTTACCTGAGCTGGAAATAGTTAAGATTGACAAAATTACCTCAACCGGGAAATTATTGAATAATTTGGATATTATTAAAATAAAAATATTTATTGGAACTAATAAAAATATTGTGCAAAGTTCAATTCAAATTCCCAAATAAAAAATTGTAAATTCATAAATCATTAAAAAAAACTCTTCTAGAATTTATATTTCTTGGGTAATAATTAATGGTATTAAATAAAAAAATTATAATTGAATTTTAAAACTATTTTGGTTGTTCAAAATAATTGAAATTAATTAAATTTCATATTTTTTTTCTCCAAACAAAAAAAAAATATTTCAAAAAAATTATTCAAATAAACTGATTTTTTTTTTCATACACTACCTCAAGAAACTTATCCAAGATTTGAGGAAATTGATAGCTTTAATGAGAGTAATAAATTAAACTATAAAGTCCTTTTTTATTGGTTGAAGGCATTATGGAGTGGGAGAGAGAACTTATCCAATTGTCTTATGGGGTGGGAGAGAGAACTTATCCAATTGTCTGCATGCCCTTAAATGCCAGGGGTCATCTACCGCACACAGATAGGTAGCCTCATTAGATTTGGTATCGGAGGAAGCTCACTAAAGATTGGGTCATTCAAACAACAATTGTAAGTATAAATGAAATGGGTGTCTTTATTTTTTAATTAGATTGAGAGTTTGATTCCTTCTAAACATAAAAAAATAATGTTAAGAGATCCGTCTCTATAAAGTGGGTCCTATAATAATCGATCCAGATTAGTTAAGATAAAATTTAAGATACTGAGTAATGACCAAGATATGATACCACAAAAAAATAAGATCGGGTTATTGGTAGTAATTGAGCTCAGAAGATTTAAAATTTTTTTATAAATTATATAATAATCTAAGAATAATTAAATTTAATTCGAATCATATTAAATTATTAAAAAATAAAACTTTTTAACGTTATATATATATAACTTAAATTTAAAACTTTATTTAAAAAATATAAATATTTAATTACTAAACTAACTACGTCCGACGAAGGTTAATAGTCCAAAAGATTTTAACTCTTTTATCTCTATTTTATTACAATTTATCATTTAAAATATTTGAAAAAAATCTAGAATATTAATACAAAAATCTCTGACGCTGCCAATTTATCTCTATTTTATCATATTTTATTTATAATATTTTTAATTAAACTAAAATTATTTCTAAAGAGACCGTAATATATAAATTAAAAAAGAGAAATACCGTTATAACCAAGATTTTCATGACCTTTTTTTTTTTTGGTTGAATATTTCCACGACAATTAAACTGCTAATTAGTAATTAGCAAATAGAATGTAATATTATTCGATCGGTAGTCGATAAATTTATCATTTAAAATATTTTTTAATTATATAAAAATCATAAAAATCTCAAAAATACTCGCAAACATTAGAGTACCATGTCTAAGAGAAAATGCTTGAAGAACAACCGTGTCCCTACAAGGACATTTAAAATAGTAGTTCTAAAGAATAAATGCTTTTCAATTCTAGTACACTAGGAAAATGAACCAAGAACCATCCTTGTCCCTCAAGTGGCCTAAAAGCACCCCCGAAGCCACCAAAATAATAATAATAATAATAATAATAATAATATAAATTCTAATATGAAAATACTTTAGTACTTAAATTCATATTATTCTAAACAAAAATGACAAATTAACATATTTATAATATTTCTCTTTTAACTTTGTTTAGAGAATATTGTCAAAGTTTAAAATTCAAGAGTAATTTGGCAATGATTGAAAGTTTAGAGAATAATTTTGTATTCTTTTTGGAAAAATGTAAAATATTTATTATTCAAAAATATTATCGAAAAAGTTATTGAGGGGATAATAGATATTTATCATGAAAAATTATTATATATCAATAAATTGGCCCTCATGGGCAGCAACAAATATCGATATTAAATAGATTTCGTCATTAATCAATTGTATCTTAAAACGTTTATTTTTTTAAAAAAAAATATCGATATTTTATCGACAAAATAACCTAAAATATATATATATATATTAAAAAATTTTGTAATTCAAATCATAATTGTTATTTCAAAAATATCCATCTTCACAAATCCACTTACATATTTGTATTGAACAACTCATCATAGATAACACCGAATCATAAATCCACTGTTCTAAACAAATTTAAATCGATTACTTCGTAGATGAGAAATAATAATTTTATTAATGCGAGTCAAACAGAAGCACATTAATTCGAAATTTATGTATTTTAACTATTTTTTTAGACCAGTTGGGTAGGATTTTAACTTTAAAAAATTTCTTAGAAAGAACATTGTGCATGGATGTGCAACAGGAATAGAGAGATGTGTGATGGAAATAGTGACAAGAAGTTGGAACCTGTCTGCGGGAGGCCACTGGGCATCAAATTCAACAAAGCCACATGTGATCTCTACATTGCGGATGCCTATTTCGGGCTTCTAAAGGTTGGCCCAAGAGGAGGCCCAGCTCAAACACTAGCTACCAGTGAAGGAGGAGTCCCATTCAATCTCGTCAATGGCTTAGACATTGATCCTGCCACAGGATTGGTCTATTTCACAGACAGCAGCACCGTCTACAGAAGATGGTATCGTATTTTTCTTGGATGTAATATGAGAATAATCAATTTTTAAAAATCATAAATTTTTTAAAAGCATTTTTTTCCTCACCACACCACAAGTATTTAGAGTCATATTTCGATTAATCAGATTTGAGTATATGTGAAAACTCTATTTAGAAGAAAACTCTTCTAATATTCATTCTCAAGTTTTAAATTCAAAATTTGATTAAAAACCTAATACTCTATCTTGTTAAGCCGATTGTACGTTGGTTTTTAAAAACTATTTATTTACTTTGTCCCGGAAATATAAATTTTTGATTTTACCCTTTTCCTCGATGGACAGGGCCAACCTAAGCTAAGCCTATATAAAACAACTGAATTTGTTTAAAAAACTGGTCAGTTTTAATAACTTAGACACTTCACTTAGTTTTTTGAGAAACTACAAGATAAAAGAAAAGACACCTGCAGGGAATATGTGACTGCAGTCCTACAAGGTGACAAGACTGGAAGATTAATGAGGTATGACCCAAGAAGCAAGAAAGTGACTGTTCTGCTCAAGGGAATAGCATTTGCAAATGGGGTTGCCTTAAGCAAGAACATGTCATTCATACTGATAGCTGAGACGGGTGAGGCGCGGATTCTAAGGTACTGGCTTCAGGGTCCAAAGGCACGCACACATGAGGTGTTTGCAGAACTAGGACTCTACCCTGACAACATTAAGGTAAATCAAGAAGGTGAGTTTTGGGTAGCATTGACTACTGGGGCAGAGGATGTCGGGAAAAGGAGAGTAGCAGGTGACACTGATGCAGGAATTACTGTGGACACCGTGGCTGTGAAATTGGATAGAGAAGGGCAAGTTAATGAAATGATTGATGCAAGTGATTCAAAGACATCGCAATCTGTGAGTGAAGTTGAGGAGCACTTGGGAAATCTGTGGATAGGGTCTGTTGATGTGCCCTATGTTGGTTTGTTCGCGAATTAAGTATTAAACCTGTGATACTATTTAAAAAAAAAAAATCAGGTACCATTAAGAGTCTGTATTAATATTTTAAAGATTTAGTGCTTTGTGTGTCTCTGTAGGGTTTTCAATTCTCTCCCCTTTCTTTGTAAGGATATTGAGTTGTGTTCCTAATTAATGTATGTTCAAATAGTTTCCGGTTGTTACGGGTATCCAAAGCTTATTTATTTACTTTGTTATCTTCTATTTGTCTATCAAATAGTCGATCCAAAAATATTAGTACTAATGCTCAATTTGTTATTGTATCCGGTATCCAAAGCTCCTTTCGGCAATTCCTCATTAACCCTCTTATTATTTTTAAAAAATCTCTATTTTGGCTCTTTCTATTTATAGTATTTATCACTTAAAATAAAAAAATAAGAGTCAAAAATATAAAGTTTTTCATAATATTAAAGTACGAAAATCTAATATTTCATTGTTTGAATTAAATATTACAACATGTTGAATATTCTCAAAACATAATACATAATATTTCTTAAATATTCTCAAAATATATGAAAATGATAAAATTTCTTTGTAAATTAATGTAGAATGGTTATCATGCTCATTTTAGGATTCAAACCACACGTGACATGCAATGCAGGGTTATTGTCTCTTATGTTGTTCTATTCTAAAGTATCCGAAACTTGTAATGCTTCTACATGAACCGCCTGCAGTCGATGCTCAATTGCAGTGATCATGCTCTCGGTCTGTCTCTCCAAAACAGAAGATGCAGTGAATGATTCAAAATCAATTTTAATCCAAGTTCTGAATACGCAGATGAAGCTAAAATTGCACATCCCATTTTATGTCACATAATACTAGGTCACCGGGTAGGAACAACGGTCCCATTTTAAGATGAAAAATGGTATATATAATTTTAAAAATTATCTCTAAATATTTTTTTTCCCACAAAAATTATAAGCCCCATTTTTTTTTAATTCCAAATGCTTATTATATCATGTGCCCTTAATATTAATTTTTTTTACTAGAGTGATAATATCTGAAAAACTGATTAATCTGGTTCGAGTAGTTGTAAAATCCAATTTAGGAACTGATTCTCCTGATACATAGTTTTTATTCCCAAAACTCAAATTCAAAATTTTAATTAATAGTATCATGTCACTGGATCCAAATTTAATATAAATTTATGACTTGATGCTAAGTAATAGTGCCTGTTTACTCATAAGTCTCACGTATTCCCATTAAAATTTTTGAATCACCCCCTAAATAAGTTTCACGTAAACATTTGAACTGAATTAATAAAAACGTAATTTCGGAAATCGACGGTGAAAAAAAAAGGCAATACTAATTACTTCACCAAACAGTTAAATTTTTATCCATCACATTTGAATTCTAGGGTATTAGCAAACATTTAAATTTAGTATCTTCACATAAAAAAGAGCTTTGTGTGTGTGAGTGGGATCTTCAGGCGCTACACCCTAGTTTAAAACATGAAGAAGCCATTGCATGCGATGATTCCATGTTTCATCTTCATCATCTTCTTGGAACGGTTTTGTTGCAAAATGAGTAGAGCTGAAGACGTATGCGATTCTTCATACACCAGACGGCGACTACCATGAAATTCAACTTGGGGTCGTAGAGGAGTCAAGAAATCCCCATATCAAGTCTACCAATACATCAAATTGTTATTTCCATATCCAAAATTCATATTCAATCTTAAATTGTCAAATTTAGTTTTTCTCTTGGGATCTTTTATCGTCTGAATGCTTCCTTTTTTTTTTCTTTTTATTTTCAATTCCAAATTTAATTTATAATAGATTAAAAAAAAAAATTCTGAATCCCAAGGGGTTACAAGCAACAAGTTGAGCATAGACATAATAACCCACTTACATCAAAGCCGAATATTAGTGATCCAAAAAAAAACTTGTAAGTTACCGAGAAGGCCATCACCAGAATACAGAATATAAATTTTGTTATATGAGGCCAGGGTAGTTTAATTTGATCCAGGCTGAAATCCCACCGTCCATAGAGTGCAAGGTTGAGCTTGACACTGGACGGTCACTGATACAAAAGTACAAATCATGCAAATGTAACCAGACAGACTTAGCATATTGGGCATGCATGGCATGTTCACTGAACAACACAAAATAATGTGTGGTTCATTGAACATATAAAGAAGACAATCAAGACTCGCATGAAGCTTTGGCATCCCAGAAAACAGTGAGCAAAATCAACTGCTGTGAACCAATGTGCCTGCAATATGGAACAGAAACATCACCCTAGTTTTTTGAGGCTACATTTTGAAATGACTTACAGTGTTCCAATTAAGAAAACAACAATAAATCAATAACTCCCTAATTCTAATCCTTGGGATAACTTTATAACTGGTACAACCAACAATAAACAGTTACAATGAAAAGGGCCCACTTCTAAACTACAATTGGCTCGGGTACTGCTTCAGGAGCACCACTGCTGCCATTGAGCACAGTCACATTGCCATCAGAATCAACATCTACAATGACTGAATCGCCGTCTTTGATCTCTCCAGCAAGCATTTTCTCAGCCATGCTGTCCTCCAGAAGCCTCATGATGGCTCTTCTCAAGGGCCTAGCTCCATAGCTCGGATTGTAACCTTCCTCCACAACTCTATCTCTAAACCTCTCTGTCACCTGAAGCTCTATATCCCTTCCTTTTAGCCTCTCAAATACCTCTTTCAGCATTATGTCAGCTATCTCCTTAACCTCAAGCTTGGTGAGCTGGCGGAAAACAATCATCTCGTCTAGTCTGTTCAAGAATTCTGGCCTAAAGTATTGCTTCAATTCCTCTGTCACCAAGCTCTTAATTCTATTATAACTGCTATCCTTCTCATCATAATCAAGATCAAATCCTATCCGGCGACCACCCTTCTCAATCACACTGCTTCCGACATTTGAGGTCATGATTAATAGTGTGTTTTTGAAGTCCACAGTTCTACCCTTGCTGTCAGTTAACCTGCCATCTTCCAGAATTTGAAGCATCATGTTGAAGACATCTGGATGAGCCTTCTCAATTTCATCAAAGAGCACAACCGTGTAAGGACGGCGCCGAACAGCCTCAGTCAGCTGCCCACCTTCAGTGTAACCAACATAACCCGGTGGGGAACCTATTAGCTTGGAGACTGTGTGCCTCTCCATGAACTCACTCATATCAAGCCTGATCATGGCTTCTTCGGAACCAAAGTAGTAAGCAGCAAGTGCCTTCGCTAACTCGGATTTTCCCACACCAGTTGGGCCAGAAAAGATGAAGCTAGCAATCGGCCTATTAGGGTTCTTGAGTCCAACACGTGCACGGCGGATAGCACGGCTGATGGCCTTGACAGCCTCATCCTGTCCAATGACTCTCTTGTGAAGAGTCTCTTCCATTTTAAGGAGGCGGTCAGATTCATCAGTTGAGACTTTCTCAACAGGGATGCCAGTCCAAGAAGAAACGATATGCTGAATGTCAGCTTCTGTTACAACAGGACCGACATCCCCTGCCTCAGTCTCAGCCTTGCTCATCTCCTTGCCTTTATCAATCAGAGCACTGATCTGAGCCTTAAGGTCCATTTCCCGATCACGTAATTCTCCGGCCTACATAAAATGCCATATAAGCCTACTGATTAAAGCAAAAGATACAACAATAATAACAATGAGCAAGAACTGTCCATCATCTTTCTGGTTAACCTTATAACTGTTACCTTCTCAAAATCTTGGCCACGAACTGCTTCATTCTTCTCTTTTGTGATCTGCCTCAACTCTTTTTCAAGCTCCCTAGCCTCCTCAGGAAGCTACAAGGAATGGAACTTGTAATTAACTAAACTAAATGAGAACAGAAGCTAAAGAAAAAACCCACACAAACTCAATCATTACCAATAGCCTGTACCTGTGCATGACGAAGCCGAACACGGGAACCTGCTTCGTCAATCAAGTCAATAGCTTTATCAGGCAGAAAACGGTCACTGAGATGTAAAATACATGAAATTCCATTAGAAGGTAAATTCAACAGATATAAAGGAAGTCAAAACAGATATGATCAAGAATTTAATCACAATCTGAAGGCATAAGGCTAACCAATGATAATTCACATTTAAATGGATACCGTAACTAAATTTGCAAGCAAGCACTAATAAAGACTCAACCCTACAAGATTTTTTGACATTAAACCAACTGTAGCCACTCGGTTACTATGGCACTAAATAATTCAGAAAGGCATTTAAATATGATACCACCTAACTATTTTGTCTTTCCTTTAAAATTAATCCCAAAGTATCTACAGCTTGTATTAAATTGCATGAAATAAAGAAACAGATGAAACTGATCAGACAACTAGGTAGCCGCGATCTCCAAATCCACGTACCTGATATACTGGTAAGACAACTGGGCAGCAGCTTCCAGGGCTTCATCTGTATACCGAAGCTTATGGTGTATCTCATATCGCTCTCGCAGCCCCCTCAAAATTTGTATGGTTTCATCCACAGTCGGTTCAGGAACTTTGACGGGCTGGAATCGTCTTTCCAAGGCAGGGTCTTTCTCAATATGCTTTCTATATTCATCTAGCGTTGTAGCCCCAATGCACTGAGCCAATTTTAAAATATAAATATACAAATAAATAAATCTTGCATATTAATAATATAACTTTCTCTAGATCAATTAAAACCGCAATCAGATTCAATCATATTATGTGCTGTGGAATTTGAACTTGTCATTCCAAGAAACAAAATTCAAGAACTAGTTGCCATTCATTTGGGATTAAAGTATATATGGGCAGTTAAACATGTTGACTAACATACTAATATACACACCAATGGACAATTGGCCCAATAAGTAAAGGTACTAGATCCCTTAATCAAATCTCGTATTTGAAACTTAAGAATGAAAAAGACTACATTGGGAGAATTGCCCCCTAAAATGAACGCGACAAACGTTGGGACTAGATTAGTCGGAACATGGTTCCGGATATCGGTTGATATAGCACCAAAAAAATAATAATAAATAATATACCAATATACACCAACAATCAACCAAGAAATCTTAAAACTATCATAAGCCTGCATACAGAAGTGTGATACAATGGTTAACTGAACTATAAAGTCACACAATGTGACAGATGAACTAATTAATAAGGAATTTGTTCTACTTTCTAAGTGAAAAGATATATGCTTAGCAAAAAACAAAGTGAAACTGACACATAAGCTATATATTTTAGGAGTTGAAG
The DNA here is from genome assembly GCA_033439265.1 of Dillenia suffruticosa. Classification (NCBI taxonomy): domain Eukaryota; kingdom Viridiplantae; phylum Streptophyta; class Magnoliopsida; order Dilleniales; family Dilleniaceae; genus Dillenia; species Dillenia suffruticosa. Next base: position 5,806,540 of record JAVTVX010000024.1, read on the forward strand.
AACCCAAACTATCCTGGAAGATGATATATAAATAATTTCAATAACAGAGCTATATAAAAATTCAAGATTTAAGAAGGCTCCAGGAAGCCCAGGGCAACTACAATAAGTTCAGAAGTACTCAGGTTGTCCTTCACTTATGAAGGAACTAACTGAAAAACCCTGTATTGAATCTCAACCAAGAACATCTATTTCCAGCCTAGCACTAGGGACCCGGGTGAGATAAACAATTCACTACGAAGGTACCTCAAGAAGATTAGTAGTACATGTAACATGTTCGAGGCAGAGTACCAACTCCACAATAGCATTGATGATAATGTTTTAACACTTGGAGGCTAATATCTCATAAGTTGATATATTTGCAGGAACGATCCAGAATTTACTATTAAGCAGACATCCCAATAATGCTGGTCAATAGGATATCAGAAAGCCACAAAAGCTCTCAGGATACAGCACCTTCCACTTAACAAGAAACTCCCTTACGAGGCTTAATGCAAAGAGACCTACTAGGAAAACATTAGAAAAGCCTTTTTGCACATTCTGAGTGAGTGAATTCATTACTCACTACAACAAATACAGTTTAACTACTCAATCAAATGAGCAATGCTTCTCAAACAAACACCACGCAGACTGTAATATCTCCAATTTCAGGAACTTGCCACTATTTCAGTTTGTTGTCATATTTCAGTTTCTTGTCATTCTTCATGAACAATTCCTGAACAATTCCAGTGTAACGGATCACTTTTTTGCTACTTCACAAGGATGCAAACTACTTGGTGCTTTTCCTCTCTTTTACATTTTTTGCTATGGAAGAGAGATCACTTTACGGAAACTAAAAGACTAGGAAAGTTCATTTACAATTCATAAAGAAGGATCTCTTTTTATTTGAGAATAATTTACCTGCAACTCTCCTCTTGCTAGAGCTGGTTTCAAAATATTTGCAGCATCAATTGCCCCCTCAGCTGCTCCTGCTCCAATTAGAGTGTGCACCTCATCAATAAAGAGAATAATCTCATCACTTTGTTTGATTTCTTCCATTAGCTTCTTCAGCCTTTCTTCAAATTCTCCACGATATTTTGTGCCAGCAACAAGAAGACCCATATCTAGAGTTATAACCTGCATTGAGCACACACAGGAAACATAAACATTCGGTTTATAACACGATAATGACAAAAGACCATTTTCAGCTTAGCAAGATATAGTAAGCTAAGCGAAACTACAGTAAGAACATCCTCAAAAGGAAAATGCAGTGCATATTTCCAGCTTACAAGTTCCAAATATTCAATATTATGACAATTAACTCCTGCTTGGCAAACCAGCATAAGGTATAAAACAACAACAACAAATTACACCTTAATCCCAATATTTTGGGTCGGCTATTTGAGAAACAAATTTTAAAAAAATAATAATAATAAAGAGAAGAAAAATAAAAATAAAAATTTATAAAAATAAAAAAATAAAAATAAAAAGAAAACGAAAAGGCAAGCAAATAAATAGATAAATAGATGGATATTTAAAATATATTGGTTTAAATTGTGCGGATTCTTCTACGCCATTCATTCATATCCAAGACCATTTTCTCTTCTAAATCTTTAATTTTCATGTCTTTACAAATGATTTGCATTTAAGTTTTCAACGATTTATCTCTACGTTTTATTATTTTTTCTATATTTAAGTTATCGGTTCTCCTAACCGGTGCATCTTTGGGTCTTCTTTACACATGCCTGAACCACCTCAGGCGACACTCTCGTAACTTATTTACAATTGAACTAACTTCTAACTTGTTACGAATCTTTTCATTTCTAACTCTTATCTCTTCTAGTTTTTCCATACATCCGGCTAACATTCTCATTTCTACTACAACCATCTTTTGTTCTTGTCATTATTTAATAACTCAACATTCAATATCATACAATAGTGTAGGTCTAACCGCGATCCTATAGTACATTCCCTTCAAATGCAATGGCATCGTGCGATCGCAAAGAACTTCAGATACTTTTCTCCATTTCATCCGATCTACTTGAATCCTATAATTCACATCTTCATCTATATTGTCATCATTTTGGATGATAAAACCTAAATATATCAATCGATCATTTTTTAGTACGTCTTGTCTATCTAACGTAATCGTTGCTTCATCATTCCTATAACTGTCACTAAACCTACATCTCATATATTCAGTTTTCGATTTACTCAATCTAAACCCCGGATTCCGGTGTGAATCTCCGTAACTCTAGTTCAGCACTAACACTCCCTAGTTTCATCCAATAGCACTAAATCATCTGCGAAAAGTATAGACCATAGTATTTCATATTGAATATTTTTTATGATTTCGTCTATCACTATTGCAAAGAGTAGTGTACTTAATGTTGAACCTTGATGGAGTCTAATATCAATAGGAAAACTATTATTCAAACCCCCGCAAGTTCTTACACCGGTTACTGCTCCATACATATCTCTAATGAGATTAATATATTTCAAGAATATATCTTTCTTCATCAGTGCCCATCACAATAAGTTTCTAGAAACCCTATCATATGCTTTTTCTAAGTCTATGAATACCGTATGTAGGTCTCTCTTCAGTTCTCTATATGTCTCAATTAAATATCTTAATAAGTGGATTGCTTCCGTGGTAGATCTTTCTGACATAAATCCAAATTGATTTTGAAATATATTTATTTTCAATCTCAATCTATACTCTAGTACTCTCTCTCATAGCTTCATGATATGACTCATAAGTTTAATTCTTCTATAGTTAGAACAATCTTGGATTTCTCCTTTATTCTTATATAACGGTACAATTACACTCTTCCTCCATATTTGGAACATTATCTTAATTTGTCAAATTTTATTGAAAATATCCGTTAAGACTTTTATACCATATTCACCCAAACATTTCCACACTTCTATAGGGAAGCCATCAAGTCCTATTGCTTTATTATTCTTCATTCTTTTTAGAGCATCCTTCACTTCATGAGGGCAAATCTTACGTTTAAAATCTCTATTAATTTATTTTACAGATATCTCGATATTTCCTATATCTGTTGTGCTCTTAACATTAAAAAGATCGTCAAAATACTCACGCCAACGCCTTCTTATGTCCTCATCCTTTACTAGAATATTATTAGTTCTACTCTTATACACCTAACACCATTTAGATCTTTGCCCTTTCTTTCCCTTGACTTGGCAATTTTGTAGATCTCTCTTCTCATCTTTAGTCTCCAATCTCTTATATAGTTCATTGTACACCTTGCTTTTTTACTCTTGGATAATCTTTTTCACCTCTTTTTTTGCATTTTTATAATTATCATATGCATCACTATTACTATTATCTTTAAGATTCCTATCACACTCTCGTTTGGTACAGATAGCGGTTTGAATTTCTTCGTTCCACCACCATAATTCTTTGCCTATTGTGACCTATCCTTTGGATACACCAAGAACCCCCTTACCTATACTCATAATATTAGTAGATATCTCTTTCCACATTATTTCCGAATCATCATTACTCGACCAATTTGCCACTTAAATTAATTTATCTCTAAAAGTCGTCACATTTTCTCCTTTTAGATTCAACCACTTAATTCTTGGCTCTACAAATGGACGGTACTTCTTTTGCCTTTTAAACACCCATATATCTAAAACTAAGGGTCTATGCTGAGTTCCACACTTTCTCCCAGTATAACCTTGCAATCCTTACAGGTCATTTTATCACCTCTCCTAGTGAGAAAGATATCCATTTGGCTAACTTAGACCCACTTCTATATATAACTAAGTGCGATTCTCTTTTCTTAAAATTGGTGTTTACAACTACTAGATCATATGCTGTGACAAATTCTAGAATGGTATCTCTTGCCTCGTTCCTACTACTGAATCCAAAATTTCCATGTACGGTTTCGAATCCTTCGTTCCTCTCTTATACATGTCTATTTAAATCTTCTCCAATAAATAACTTCTCTCTACTAGGTATGGTTTATAAAATTCCTCTAAATCCTTCCAAAATTATTTTTTACTAATTGAATCGATACCTATTTGGGACGCATACACACTAACTATATTAATTATTTTTTCTCCATCTACTAACTTGACAAGCATAATTTTATCTCATTTCTTTCTTATCTCTATCACATCATCTAACAGATCTTTATGTATAATTATTCCAACCACATTCTTATTCCTATCCCTTCTCGTGTACCAAAGTTCATGACCATAAGGCTCTACTACTATAGCCTTCTCTCCGACCCACTTAGTTTCTTGAAGACACGTGATATGAATTTTTCATCTATTTATTGTTTATCCAATCTCTTCTAACTTACCGATCAAAGATCCTATATTCCAAGTGGCTAAACGAATCCTATCTTCATGAACTAATTTATTTACCCGCACCCTACGATCCCTTATTAACTTGTCATTACATCCGAGATTTGATGTAACACGTTGCTGAGGGGAAAACGCCCTAAAAGTATTTATATATTTTTCTCTTATTTTTTCATTTGACAAAAAACTTTACGCTAGCTGTCGACCTACCACAACCCTATTCCTTTACCTGGGCTTGGGACTGGCCGTGGCGGAGTTCTTAAGATAATGATATATAAAATAAACAAATTAGATGAAAAAATAGCTAGTAATAGAAAGTGAATACATAAAAGAATAAATAAATAGGTAATAAAATGAAATATATATATATAATATATATATATATAAGGTATAAAACCATAATGAGAATCCATATTCCACATGTTTGATTCTATATCCTCCATAAATTAACGTCTCTGTGGGCATTTCAAAAATTAGAAACATCGGTGATTCTCTCAATCATAGCCAAAACCTAATTATCAGATAATGGAAAATATCAATATCTGCAGTCTTTATTCCACCCCTCTTTTAAGATCTTATATGTTCACAACTTACACCAAATATTTTATACTAACCTTCTTCCCTTCAATTGTTTCTGGAACATCACCATTTGCAATTCGTTGAGCAAGGCCTTCAGCAATTGCTGTCTTGCCAACACCTGGTTCTCCGATAAGGCAGGGGTTATTTTTAGTCCTCCGACCCAAAATCTGGGTGACGCGTTCAATTTGCTGCTGTCTTCCCACTACAGGGTCCAATTTACCCTAAAAAGAGAGAGGTTACATAACTAAATTTCCTATCCGGAACTACGACACACTTTAATAGCTAAGATATGAGAAAATACCTCTTCCGCTAATTTTGTCAGGTTAGTGCCATACTCTTCCAGAGTCGGCATCTTATTACCACTAGAGCCTCCACCAACTCCAGCACCAACAGCTTCAGTGCTCTCACCGACCATACGGATAACCTAATTATTCTGATAGAATCAGTAAGATTTTGGGGAGACAATTTCCCAATAATAGGGTCTGCAACTGCTTACCTGCGTACGAATATTACTAGGGTCAGCACCTAAATTCTCAAGAACACGGGCTGCAACACCTTCACCCTCACGAAGCAATCCTAGAAGCAAGTGCTCAGATCCAATATAGTTGTGGCCTGTTACATTTATAGAAAGGTAAGATGATGTTAGATTACTCCACAGTTGTGCCTAACAAAGATATACTATTGCTGTTTACAAAAATAAATAAATAAATAAACCACACAAATCCACTATTTGTATTCTATGTAAGAAAAATTTAAAATCAATAAAATAAAATAAAATAAAAACCATAATACAAGACTAAAATAGACAACACATACAGACTAGCTACAAGTGGACTGGCGGATGGTAAGTTTCATTTCATTGAAAGAAAATGAGTAATTTCAGCAGCATAAATTCATTAGGCCAATGACTTAAGCCAGAGAATGTCAAGCAAATAAAAGGATGATAAATACAATCGATTTAAGCTGCATGGAACCCAGGGAACTAGATGCCCTACACATCCCAATGCACTGATATGTCATCTTCAGGTTTGTTACTCCAGAAAAATTCCAACTTGATCGAAAAGCTAGCAACATGTTTGGTCCTCTATGATCAACAACTCATGAGCAAGCTTTTGCTGTCCTATGCTACAAACATTGCATGGGTTTTTTTTTTGGGGGGGGGGGGGCAGGGGACGGAAAACATTACCAAGTTGACGAGCTTCCTCTAGTGACAGCTCCAAAACACGCTTTGCACGAGGTGTAAAGGGAATCTCCACAGCAACAAATCCACTACCCCTCCCGATGATCTTCTCCACCTCAACTCGTGCATCCTTCAAATTAATTCCCATGGATTTGAGGACCTTAGCAGCGATGCCAGTGCCCTCACCAATAAGACCCAACAAAATCTGCTCTGTGCCAACAAAGTTGTGACCAAGACGTCTCGCCTCCTCTTGTGCAAGCATAATAACTTTTATTGCCTTTTCGGTGAAGCGCTCAAACATTGCTTTAACAACGCCTCGGCTAGCCTTTCCTGGACGGACAGATATTGCAGCTGCAACCTTCGAATGGAAATTATGATGAGATTTTACCAAAGTATCCAACGCATTAGTTGATCGCAATCCTGAGAAGCCATTTAGTCTTGGTCGAGTTGGTTGAACATTACAAAGCATTTTAACAGTCTTCTTTGTTTTCCCAGATCCTTGAAATTGAGCATATTTTCCACTAGCAACATCAGCTGGGATGTTGGTTGACTGAACTAAGACTCTTGCCATTATTCAGACCAAATAGCCTGCATTTGGTAGCACATGAAGTTAAACCTCTATAATAAAAGCCATGTTAAAAAAGTTACATAAATTTCAAATGGAAAATTCAAGCACAAAAATCGTAAGCAAAGGCCGATAAATGTGAGAAGTAAATACTAAATACATACAAGAGAATGCAAATGTTGATAGGGAATAATAAAGAATTAATGAATAAATTGCCAACTCTAAAAAAAAAAAGAGGAAAAAAAAGGGATAAAATCACAACAAGCACAACAGATGGAAATGAATATGATACGTCCCAAATCACCTACCAGTGGTGAACAACAATGTCACAAGAAGCTGATTACCATGAGCAACAATCCCAAAGTCAATACTACTGATTCCCCAAACCCCACAACAAAAGTGAGCCCCCTCAGAAAACAAACACTTTGATTCATGAGTATATGTGCATATCGTAAGGTTTAATGAACACAATATCTTGCTTATTCAGGTTCCCATGTCAATCGGTCCCTAGCATAAGCCCAGAACCACGTAAGCAGCACATGGACAACAAGAGGTAAGAAATAATGCATTGGTCAAAAGGTCCAAGAAGCTTCTGAAAATACAATGAAAGAGCAAAGAACCTAGGTTGTAAATCATTGAGGCCATTCACTAATCATTCAATGTCAGCTCTTATCAAACCTCAGTTTGAGCTCATGCATTCAGCAAATTAGTTGTGCTTGAGCTTAATTTCAAAGCTTGATACATAAATCAGCCAAGTTTGAATAGTTCTAATCTCAACACACAAAGTTTTTTTGAATAAGCTCATTTAAGGGCAGACCCATGAGTGTACTATGGGGTTATTTGAAGACCCATTACATTTTAGAAGAAAGCATAACCATTCACTCCAAAATATAAAGCTTCATATTTCTCAAAAAAAATTAAAAGAAAAACCCCAATTGGCTCCAAACAGGTGCAGGATATATGTACAGAAGCACAAAGGAAAATAAAAAGAGTCTACACGATGCACAATCTCAAAAGGATATATCCAATATCAGAAAGCATCCAGATCCTAACACATGAAAGTTACTCTTTTTGTTTCCTTATTTGTTTATATATTCAACTATCAGAAAGGAGATGGAGCACAATTTGGGGTGAAAATTTTGAAAATCACACTGAAACGCAAATATACTTTAATAGCACTCAGCTGAACAAGCACAAACTTTAATTCTTCTAATAAATCTAAATAAACCCACACAGGTTGAGCACAACAAAAATTTTGAAATTATATGCACCACATTTTGACACCACCCATAGCTACTAGATCAGTCAAGCTCGGTTCTACCCCACTCGCCTCTAGTTAAGCAAGAGTCTCACTCACCCATATTAGATTGAAGCAATTCAACACAAAGCACTTCATAAACCTCGTGATGTTTAGCATGAGCCTTGTGCCACCATAAGATAAAAACGGAACTTAGCCCATTACACATCACACACTTACCAATTAAAAATCAGGGTGTTGCATTTGAAAGGAAATTTTCTTCTAACCCAACAAAGTCGATAAATGGGACAACAGAAAGAAATATTCCAAACCTGGATAGTAAAATTAAAAACAGGAGACAAAAAATATTATGGGTGCCAACCTTAATCCTAAGCCAAGTAATCCATACAATCATAACATGAAAAGTACATAGAGAACAACCTAATCCACTACACGGCCGTGTATCCACAAGTCCAAACAGCACAGCGAAGACTACCATGGCATACAAGTTCGAGCTTTGGATTAACCAGAAACCCACAAACAAGGTTACACAATAAAAATAGTGCACTCCACCTCAAATTAGGTCAAAGATTGAAATTCGGGGGAAATCGATTTCACGTCAATCTTCATATAATTGATTCAACGATGTTACAGATAGAATTCACAAGGTAAATGCTACCATGAAAAGACAAGCAGTATCATAGAATCAGATAAGAAAACAAGCCGAAAGTAAGAGAGAGAACAACCGACCTCAAATTCAGGGCTCGATTACAGTTCCCGTTTCGAGTATATCGAAACGTAGCCCTAACTTTATGATGATGGTAGAGAGAGAGACAGAGACAACACGCGAACGAGAGAGAGAGAGATGGTGAAGGTAAGGTACAAGATTAGGGTCCGTCCCTGGGAATTGTTATAAGGAAGGAGACCAGGAAAGCCTAAGACCTTGTTTGGTAGGTGTATTCTGGATAACAGGATTCGCCCCTCTACTTTGTTTTGATAATTTATATTTGAAATCCATGATTTTTGTCGATTCAAAACAAACAAACAAAAAGGGAAAGATTTTAGGTATTTCACAAATACATTTTGGGCTGAGCTGAGAACATGTCGCCTAATTCATATTATTTTTTTTCTTATTATCGGTATTCGAATTTATATTCCGATTAATTCGATTTTAACATTTATAAAACTCTATTTAAGAGATGACTATTGTAATATAATTTTTTTCATTTTTAAATTTTAAACAACTGTTCATTTGTACCTAATTTATATTTATTATTGATTTACATATTATTACTATTCAAGCTTGAATTAACTTATAAACACTTTATAAATCATAATTATCGAAATAAACACATTAATAAAAATATAAAAATCTCTAAAAAAGAAGTTTCTAATGCTAAAAGGAAATGAGGGATCATTGCTTAACTAAAAGAAAAATTATAAACTAAATCATATAATCAAGATTTGACCTGTAGTGGTTTTTAAAATGTCGCTTAATTAACAAAATCCTGTCGATTAGATTAAAAATTAATTAACTTCCATTTTAAGTTATTTTTGAATTATTATTAAATGTATTTGACCAACCACATCAACATTACATTATCACTATAATAATACAGTATTTAAATTATTTATAATTAAGGGAATTTAATCAACCCGTATGGCGTTGATCGTCACCTCTCAAACTCTGAGATAAAAAATTATTTAAAATTGATTCAAAATAAAAATTACTTATTTGTATTTAGATTTACCTATAAAATATAATTTAAATATGATTTAAATGACTTTATTGCATGTAATATGACTTACAAACATTAAATTTAATAAAAATGTGAAAACTCTAGAAAAATAAATTTCTAACACTAAATGGAAACATGTACCCTTGCCCCCACTAAAATAAAATTATAAAGTCGTTCATATGATAATCAAAATTTGACTTATAGTGCTTAATGATATAACTCTTCTTCTTTTTTTTTTTTTTTTACAGAACGATTACAAAATTATAAAAATATATACATTTATGAAAATTCAAATACTAGATATCGAAAAAAACACTTGAATAAAAATTTTTTATTAATCGAATGTCTTTATAGGAACTTAATGATGTAGTTGTTTTTCTACGTAAATTTTCTCCTTTCATTATATAGGAACAAAAAATAGCAGTCCTTTTATGTTTTTCACTTGCTAAATTTAGGCTAAAATGATATTTCTTAGGAATGGTTTTAGTCTCAAAATTAAAATAAAAGAAAGGCCAAAATATAAAAGCAACAATTGGATAGAGAATTAGTGTAATCCAAACACGGCCTAACTAGTTCTACACTGAGAGTAGATATGTTGGGTCAACGACGGTGAAGGGTAATGATTGAATTGATAACCGGCAGACGCTTTTGCCAAAAGATCTGCACCGTCCATGCAAGAAAATTATCAAAAAAATATCAACACCATGTGGCTGCTCGGATTCGAGCCCAGGTCTCAAAGGCCACGGTGCAAAATTCTTGAATAAATTATATAATTTTAAATCCAAATATGAAGCCAAGCCCAGATTCGTAAAAAGCGGGCTGAGGGTGCAGACAAAAAAGAGGCCAACGAGTCTTTTCTAGAACCTTCCATGGGGCCGAAATTGAGGCACGTAGGCCGATGATGGACATATCTAGGCGGCGTGACAATATGGGAAACGTGTTAGATGAGTTTGGGCAAACACACAATGTACAGGGACTACTGCGATGAAAGAAAGATGTTTTGGTCGTTGCAGATTAAAAAAAAATCCAAAAGAAAAGCACTAAGCCAAATTTGAATCCACATCCGGAAGTAGGGTTTTTTTTTTTTTTTTTTAATTTGAATAGTCCATTGAAATTATATTTTAATTAATTTAATTTGATATATTATCAAACTCTCTTTAAAAAACAGTTTTTTTAATATAAATTTTTTTATTTTTAAAATTTAAGATTGAATCTTAATTAAGGTAGACGATATCATTTTTATTTGATCAACTGTCTGTTAGTGAAATAATATTATCATATAAGTAACGTTTCACATTAAATCTCCTTCTCATCAAAATCTATGTTGAAATCATTTGATATGTGGAGGTGAATATTTTTTTTATTTATAAATATATATTTAATTCATATTTAAAAATTTCGAAAGAAATTCACAGAGAACGTTAGATTATCCTATTTTCTGAACTCCACAGGTAAATCAAATAGAAATAAATTGCCCCATATAAAAAGGCAACCATTTGTTAGTTTTGGCCATTTTAAAAGAAATATATTTGAACATGTTTTTTATTACCACATCAAAAATAAAAAATAATATAATAATATAAAATCCAAGAATATATCTTGAATTTATATAAAAAGTTTATTATTACAAATATAAAAATATAAAAAAATATTTTCATAATTAAATCAATTATTGATTTATTCTAATATATATTATTTTTTAATAATTAATTTTATTTTGATATATTATATTTTTATTTTTCAACAATCTGTAATAATTTCATTGAACAACTTTAAAATGGAGTACCATCGACCTATGAGTTTAGTGATAGGGTACTGGATTGCCTTAATTAAGGTTTTGAATTCAAATTTTGAAAATAAAAAAATAATTATCGAAGATTTCAACACTTAAATTGAACTCCATAAGTGCTATTCAATCTAGATCAATTAAATTTATGGACACCGATAAAAAAAAAATCTCCAAAATGGAGTGACCCTATAGAAATAGTTCGACTTGTAAGCTTAATATATGTAACACTTCTCACCAAAATATATATATATATTTTTACTATATTGAGGTTTAAATCAGGATCACATATATATATATAGGAAAAACTAACTTTGGGCTGTCATTGGCAAAACCAAATAGAAGCGAAGCCCAGAGCTGCAGGATTGTAAGAAATATTTGGGAACTCCCTGATTTTTCTGTAATTGTTCTGAGGGCAAAGAGTGCTTTTTGAGATCTGTAAAAGGATGTAGGAGAAGAATTTGGGATTGGGTAGATTCTCAAAATAAACATCATAATTTCTATTAATTTGATTATGATAATAAAAGAATTTAAATTTCTTATACATATAGGCAAAGGGTGACAAACCACGTAAAACAATTATATCTTTTTATTTTTTTAATTTTTTTGTTTGATTATAGGTGTTGTGTTTCTTAATATTCTGGGAATTTTTTTTTTTTAAGATTTATTACCAACACATGGGATAACAAATAATGAATGATAATTAATTCAATAAAATTTTGTAAATTGTATTAGATATTTGTCTAAACTTGAACATCGCCTTTCATAAAATTGAGGGTTGGTGGTATGGTAAGGACATCACTTCAATCTCATTATACAGCTCAAACACTTGACAGAGAGAGAGAGAGAGAGAGATGGTAGCAAGTATTTTTTTTTTCTTTTTTTTGTTGGGTTTTTCTCAGCGAAGCAAGTGTTGGTATTGATAATTCATTCACTCCTTTAGAAAAAAAAGGAAGACAAAAAACAAATAAAATTTAATCAAAAATAGATTTATGTTTCGAAAACTTACAAAATTTTGTTTTACATGGTAGTTCTCCGATTTTCTTTTTTTTTTTTCTTAATTAGAATTGCTTACGGAGTAAATGAACTCTAGAGGAAAAAAATTATAAACAATGGGAAAAAAAAAAAGAAAATTGCTTACTGAGCGAATGAACTCATATATTTGTGTCAATTATTTAATCTCTGATGAATGATGATTCAAATCAACATCACTTTTGTTAGTAAATGCATCCAAGCAAAAAGAGTTCATACTTGAGAACTTGAGATTAGAGTAGAGTTGCACCAACAATTAAATTTGAAGTAATTCACGTGTAATCATATGTAAATCTAATATTTGTTTTGCCTTCCAATCTGTTGGTGTCAAGAAATGATACGAGTAGATCACCCTTTTATCTCTGACAAAAGCCGATGGATGAGAGACCTCGTGATGATCTTCGATATGAAAACCGAAAGAAATCCGGTGGAGGAGGATTTGACACTCAAGTCAAAAGGAATTAATAAACGGTGGTGTAAATGAGTAAGGATATTTTCACCCCTTAATCATGCGGGGGTTCCAACCTCGACATAGGCATGGAGAACCCTTAGTTGGGAGACTCGTCCCCAACAAACTCAAGTCAAAAAAACCCTTTGTTCAGTCTAGATTAGTCGTGACAAAATCTCAAATATCGAGCGACAGTCAAGTCAAGGTAAAAAAAAAAAAAAAACTCAAGTCAAAAAGAATAGTTTTAGGAGGAAAGACCGAAAGAGCTTATATCCTGTGTAGGCTCTATGTAAAATGTGTATAGAGAGATGCGTACCTAGCATGCTGTTTCTATATGATATATATATAGGACACGTATGGTGGTGTCGTATATATTTGGAGTGTAAAACTTTATTTGTCTTATGTAGAGATAGTGCGGGATCTTTCAAAATTATAGAAATTGTGTTCATAAACCTTTTGTAAATCCAGGACTCTTCCAAAATAGAAAAGTTCCGATTATCAATTTGAAAACCCCATAAAGGTTTGAGTCTATCAACGTGAGTTGGTTTAACTGAATGTGGGATTGAGTACCCTTAAATATGAGCGAGATTCAACTTCCGTCGAGAGTATCGAACCCTCATGTATATGGACTGTTTCTCGTTGGGAGACCCGTCCTTCGAAAGGAACCATTGCAGCGGTTGATCCGGATTAGTCGGGGTGAAACTCTGAATATCGAACGGTATCCAATATATGGTACCAAAAAAATATAAAGGTTCGAGTTTACTTCCTTATCGATAGAAAGTGTAATAAACTTGTATCAAGTCGGAAAAGGTCTTGGCCCACTAAAAATTTTCTTCCTTATCAATTACAAGTAAGATTGGTTACTTAATGGGAGTCTCAGTAAGCATCGAGAGGTTGTTTAGTTTTTATTGGGCTTAACCATAACTTGGTAGGCCCAATAAAATTTGGGCTCTTACCGTCGTGGGTTATACAATCTTGGGTTATCAAATCCAATATAACCATATTCCAATCAAGTCTATTTATTTTTTGTTATAATAGGTTATGATTTCAATCTCAATGAGAGAGAGAGAGATAAGTGTAACCCTCCTAGCAATATGACTATTTTAAAGTTCTAATTAATAATTTTCTTTCATTTCTTCCAAGAGAGGGAGAAAAAGAAGCAAGATCTTGAAATTTTGAATTGGATTTACTAATAATGTGTGTTTTTACGTTTTTTTTTTTTTTTTTTTTTTAAAGAGAAAGGGCCATATTACAACCATTGATTTGTTGCTTTGTATAGTTTATTTGAAAAATCAAGGAATTGCATGCAGTGCAAATCTCGTGAGTGATTCATCTTGGTTGGCGTGCATGCTTCGTGACCCTGCACGGTGTGACTGATTGCATCAGAATCGGCAAAGGAGAAAAAAAATAAAGAAATTTCAAATGCAACTTGCTAGAAAAATACAAGGCTCACGCATGGCCTGTTCATTGGACACAAACCAATGACACTCACATGAAACCCTTAGCATCCCACCATATAGAAATTTGAAGCTTTCATTGGTCAAACTTGAGTATTAGTATAAGCCTATTAATAATGGAAAAAAAAAAAAAGAAATTGACTGTTTTATTTTATTTATGGCAAAATCATCCAACTAGATTTTCATATGATTCTTAGTATAAAGTTTGACCTAGTTCTCTTCTAGATTTAGTATGTAAGGTTACCTTTTTCTTTTTGATATAGGAAGTAACAATCTTATTCTTAACACTTCAAAATAGTCAAATTAGCCAAACATAACTATTATTTTGAACGATAATTTTTAATACAACTATGAATGGTTCTTAAATTCGAGTCGAGTTGATTTATTTATTTAATTTAGCGATTGAATTTGGATTCTGATTTAAAATTTTATTTTCTTTTTATCATATAATAAGTAAGAACAAAACCCAAATCAGAACTCTGCTTGATTATAAAGATTTTGAGTTATTTAAATGATTATCTGAATTAAAATATTTAATTCCGATATATGATCTTTATTATTTAAAAAATAAATATTGTATTTGTCATTTGAACCGAGACTCTTTGATCATTTTTGTATTTTTAAGATAAATACCTTAACATGAACAAAAAGATCAAATTTGAATTTTGATCCCTTACCCAAAAATCAAAATATTTGTTCAACTAAACCGGTTGACCCTAATTTATTATTCAACAAAACCCATTGACACAAAAATAATGTTTTAGGGTTAACACAGCCTTGCAACCGAATTGACCGTCATTCCCATTTGTTTCTGAAGAACATTTCAGCTTTCGGAGAACAGACGTTTGAAAATAGAAAATTGAATTTCCTATATTAAATTACTAAACCAAGTGCACTTCACCTTACTAACGAATACAAAGAGCTGGTACTAATCCGCATATAATTTGGTTCAGTGAAAAAAATATTAAATTTTTTAATCAATATCTATATTTGAATTTTAAAAATAAAAATAAAAATTATGTTAGAGAATTCATTTTAAAAATGGTCTAATAATAGGTTATATCAGATTAAGTAGAATATGATTTTGGATACTGATTCATAAAAAAAAAAAAAAAAAAAAAAAAAATCTAAGAGCTTCTACTAGTTCCCTTCCCTTAAAGATACTGCAATTGGCATTTCGTAGGGGAGACAAGTTGCCTGGTCTCAGGAAACTTCCGCCAACAAATCAAAGTGCTTTCCAGGACTAAAGTTGGAAGATCAACCCTCATTGAAATTTCCACCATGTTTTGATTTGATGACCAAAAGTACATTGTACGCGGGAGGAATTTGGTATATTCCAATTCATGCTCCTTTGAATCGGCATACGATTCTTCTTTATCGACAAAACCTTCACTTTCTTCAAATAAAGTGCTTTCATATTCTTATTTTTATTTTCATAGCAGATACTTTCATTCTGGAAGTGGGATACAACATTTTGATTTGTCTGAATTTATAAAAAAGAAATTTGAATATATCTTCGATGCATAAAAAATTATAATAAAATATAAATCTTAATATTCTATTGCTTAAGTATTATTATGTGATAAATTTATATAAAAAAAATCCATTTTTATAAATATAAAAATAAATATTTTATATATAAAAATAAAAAAAAATCAAATATTTTTAAAAATAAATTAATAATTGATTTGATTTTGATATATAATATTTTATAAATATCTCAAAATATATGATATTTTTTAACGGTTTAAATCAGGAGCTTTGAACTCTTTTTAGTATAAATCTCTAATAATAATTATAAATTTCACTTGCATAAAATTGTACTTTCTGTCAACTGATTTGAGATTCATAAGAAATAACGGTCCATTTTAGACTTGCAAGAGCTTTTTCTCTGAAAATGAAAGCTGCCGATGCGAAGGTCAATGCCCCGAGTGGCACGCGCGTTAACAAAATGCCGACCACCGTTCCCGGCCGTGATACGATCAAAACAAACGTCAACACGCTTTGGGGCCGACATGAACCAAATCCAATATGGCATATTTTAAAAACTTTCAGATGTATTTAAATGGTAAAATTCTAATTTTAGTATTGAAAAAAATATATAATTTTATATTTTTCTTACCACTATTTTTAATTTTGAGTTTGAATTTTATTTTTTATCACCTAAAATAATCAGAAAAAAGAAAATATTTCCTCCGGTTAGGTTTTGATTGTATATAAATTTTTTCTTGAATTAAAATCGATTCTAAATAACAAGTACAACAATATACTCCACGAGGAAACTTGTAACTCAAAAAAGAAAAAAAAATCTATTTCTTTAAAAATATGAACCAAATTTAGTAAATATATATCGTTCACCCGATGAGTTCAGTTGATAACGATACAAGAGTTGTGTATCCCCAAGAAGATATGCTAGTGGTCATAATTTTTTCCTTAATCTTGTGATTCGGGTTTAAATTCTAATATAACAAAAGAAAAGAGTTGTGTTATATGTATTTAATAAATCGATGATCAGATAGATTATATCATATTAATAAAAAATTTAAAAATTTTAATTTAAATAATGTTAATTTAATTAAAATATTATTCAAATTAAATAAAAAATTAAAATATATTAAGATAAGCTATTATATAAAATTAAATTATCTAAATTTTGATCGAGTTAATGTAACAAAAAGTTATTATAAATACATATTTAATGCACATGTTAAAAGGAAGTGGAGGTCAAATATTAAATTGAAATTCATATAATTTGTTTAAATTAATAAAATATAAAATTAAATTCAGAGATTTTGTGAAATTTTAGGAGCTGTATGTGTTTCGAAATCTATTTTTAAAATATTTAATTGTAATCTAATTTCGATTTTGAGCGTTAATCAAGCAACAAGAGCGTGGCGAGCACGCGGAGATTCGGTGCCGTGTCAGGGATCTTAAGGTGCGAAACGCTTGGCTCGCATGTACTCCACGAACCCCGCGTCGCCCTAGTTTTTCATTCCTCAAACGACGTCGTCTACCAGAGGAATTTGAAAACTTGTATGGGATTTGGGTTAGGGATTTGTTTTATAAAAATTTCATTCACTTTTAATTCATTTTTTACATGAACATCAAATATATATAATCTCTCTCCCACTCTCAGCCTTTTCCCTTTCTAGGGCGGGAGATAATAATATTCGCCTTTCTACTTCGTTAATCAAATCTCTCTCTCCCCCCGCCTCTCTCTCTGAGATCCAGTGAGCTCCGATCTCTCTTTCTTTCTCTCTTCATATTCAAGGAAAGGTAAAGCGATGCCATTTTTCATACCCCTTTTCACCATTCTTTTTTCTCTGTGTCGGATCCGCTTCTTTCTAGTTAATTCCATTTCACCTTTTCGTTTTCCCCCTTTTGGGTTGATATTTTTTTTATTTTTACTAGTGTAACCTTGTTAACGTTTTTTTATTTCAGGGGGTTTCACATCGTATTTTTTTCGTAGAGATTCTTTCATAAATTAATTTGAGAGCAAAGAAGCATGGGATACATTGGAACACACGGTGTGGCGGCGTTGCACAGATACAAGTATAGTGGGGTTGATCTTTCTTACCTTGCTAAGTACATTTTGCAACCCTTTTGGAGTCGTTGTGTCACTTGTTTTCCTCTTTGGATGCCGTAAGTATTTTTTCCTTCTTTTTTCATATTTATAGTTTCATAAATTGCATTCAAACTTCATTTTTCTATGTTTTCTCGAAAAGGGTTTCTTGTGATTTTGTTTTTATTGCCATTGAATTGATGAAATCAAAATTTTTCTGTTTATGTTGGCATAGTCTTCATGGTATGTGTTCTCTGAAAAAGGGTTTCTTGGGGATTTTTGAAGAATCATGTCGCTGCTTTAAAAGTTTCTGGATTCTGTGGTTTTTGAGATTTAAAGGTGTATGGTTGTCTATGCAAATGCAATTAGTCATGGAGCCAATTCGTCATGTCTCGTGTAAAGATTTTTAAAACCCAGAAAAAGAGAAAAAGAAAAAAAGAAAAAAAGAAAAAAGCAATAAATAAATGGTAAAGGATTCATGTTGTTTTGTTCTGAGGTTTGACTTATAAATGACTTGTACATGTGATATTATTAGCTGCAAGTTTTTTTTGGTTCTTGTCTATGCAAATGGAATCTTATTATACTTCTTTAAAGCTTCCCAATAGCAGAATTATGCTGCAGCGTTGTATAACTTGAATGCAAGTTGGTCCTAGCCATGGACTAATATTTGTGTATAGTAGGATTAAATCTTTCCGGAGAGAGTAATGTTAAAATAGGCTTGAAGTCATACGAGTTTTTTCCTGCTGATTCAATGTCTGAGGAGATTAATGTATTCATCTATTACTTAAATTGATGCTTTGTTAACCTTTTTTCTTTAATGGGTGCATGGGTATCACTGAATTATCATTTGTGGATGCTACTCCAGTCCAAATATGGTGAGTTTTTGTTTTTGTTTTTTCCCCACCCCTTTTTGCTGCTTCTCATATTTCACCATTTCTCTACCGTTTTTGTCATGTCATACCCTCTTTTGTTCTAATTAAGAATGCCACTGTTGTTTCAGATTACGCTTACAGGATTTTTGTTTTTGGTCACATCTGCCCTTCTTGGTTATGTAAGTAGAGTTGATGTTTTCTTTCTGCATAACCACATTGTTGAGCTTGGAAATACTTTACCATTTCTTTCACCCCAATTCTCTTACATATAATTTTCTTGTTTTAATTTCTTTATTTTTGTTTGGAAACATGGAAATATAATAAGGTTATGATTCACATGCCGTGCTTTGCATTTTTTGCTAATTAGCTTTTCTGCAAATGTTGGTCGGTCTTAGATAAGAATGATATCTGAGCTCTTTTAGTTGTTTTTACTGTCTGCTCGACAATTTTGCTTAACTGGATTTAACATTTCTCAACGTTTGCAGATATACTCTCCGCACTTGGATGCACCTCCACCGAGATGGGTCCATTTTGCACATGGATTACTTTTATTCTTGTACCAGGTAATCCAATATGATTATATTTTCTCTATTGCATATTGCCTTAAACATAAAAGCATATAGTTGTTGATGCATCTGCAAAAAGTGTTTTGCATAACTAGGTGCTTGTAGAAACATTTTGATTTGCAGCTGTTCGGTTCTGTTTCAGAAACGTTTGAGGACACTGTACCTTATTAGGATGTGCAGTGTCTTTTGAAAAATTCTATATATGCAAAATTATGCAGTTAAATAACATTTTTCTTTAAACTCTTTGCAATTTTCTTCCAATTGCAATAGTTTTCTAACCTTGTCTGCCTGTGTTCTTTCCTTGGTCCAACCTAGACTTTTGATGCAGTTGATGGGAAGCAAGCTAGACGAACAAACTCCTCAAGTCCATTAGGGGAGCTGTTTGACCACGGTAATTTGTCTTTATTAGTTGTTATAATATTTATTTAACTCATAATTCTTTTTTAAATCTTTAACAAGTGTTTCTCCACATTTCTATGATATTGCAGGCTGTGATGCACTTGCTTGTGCGGTATGCATTCTCATCTTTGATAGTATTTGATAGCATTTGCCTGTGTGATCATTTGATTAATGTTGCCCACAGTTTGAAGCCATGGCTTTTGGGAGCACAGCTATGTGTGGAAGAAATAGTTTCTGGTTCTGGGTAATTGCTGCTGTTCCATTTTATTGTGCTACATGGGAACAGTAAGTGTTCATATGATGACAGTACATGATATCACTTTGTTAAGGCTTAGACATCATTTTGTGCTTCTTGAGCCAATCCAGTGGAAAGTTTAGTCTTTCTTGAAAGATACTGTCTTCTTGTTCCAAAAAAAAAAAAAATCTAGGGTAGTGATCCTAATTTTGCCTGTTAAAATAAAGTT
Organism: Dillenia suffruticosa; assembly: GCA_033439265.1. NCBI lineage: Eukaryota > Viridiplantae > Streptophyta > Magnoliopsida > Dilleniales > Dilleniaceae > Dillenia > Dillenia suffruticosa. The sequence continues at coordinate 5,826,740 of JAVTVX010000024.1, forward strand.
GAAACAGATTAGCAACCTTAGAGATGATTCCACAGTTGCAAGTGTGATAGCTGTTGATAAGAATAGGTCATAGTAGGACTGGTTTCAAAAGCCCCAAATTTCTATCCTATACAGAAGGGTCGAATTGGAGGCGGCCATTATTTTGTGCGATGTTAAAGCTTCATGTGAGTCATCAATTTGTGTCCTTTCTGAGTTCATGGACAGTGCATGCACGCTTGCATATCTTTCTTGCTATTTGCATATGCAGGAATCTTGGCTGATGCCTGTACAAGTTCTAGTTGAGTTTTTAGTATTTGCATTAGACCCACAGGCTGTTTGGAGTCTGACCCATGTTTTTTTGCTTTTCTTGAGCAAGTTCCCATTGTCTATATATGGAATTCAGGTTTTTATGGTGCATTTTATTTTCATTTTTCTTTGGTCCAGCTATTTCACCAATACGCTGATTCTTCCAGTAATAAATGGACCCACAGAGGGCCTCATGCTGATATACATGAGTCACTTTTTTACAGCTTTTGTCGGTATGCCTCTTTCTTTACAGGACCAATGATTGGTTGAAATTCCACATAGGACCTGTTGCATATTTTTATGGTACACATAAAGTTTATTTTCATCCTTTTTAGGTGCTGAGTGGTGGGCTCAAGAATTTGGGAAGTCCTTTCCCATTTTGAGTTGGGTGCCTTTTGCTAGTGGTAAGATGCTCTTCTAAATGTTCAAGATACCAGACAAAAAAAAATAAAAATAAAAATAACAGTTGGCACATACTATGTACTGGTGCAAGCAATACTCATTCTGTTAAATTTAAATGGATCCAAACATTCTTGTCAGTCGTTTGATGCAGATTTGGAGTATGGGTGAATACTTCAAACTTCCTGCATTTTACCAAAAAGTGCCACTCTCATGCCTATTAATTTTCATTAGTAGCAACATCATGAATTTTTTGCAAAAAAAAATATTGCTCATTCTTGTGCTAAAAACATTAGACATATTTTGTTTAGCAAAATGCATGTATTGGATTGCCTAAACTCTCTTTCTGGAGCTGGACATTCTGCTTATCCTCTATCCAGCCTGTAAAATTGACCTGAGACCCTTCTGGTGTCCAACCACAAACATGTATTCATACTCTTGCGTGGTTGAACACAATTCATTTTTTATGTTATTTGTTCTTTCAACTGCATATCACTACATTGATGTTATGTATTATTCATTTGTACTGGTTGTTTAGATATATTCCTTGCTATAGCTATTTTCCATGTTTATGTGTTCAGAGATCCCAACATCAAAACTTGCATTATTTGTGATGATAGCTTCTGGAGTGATACCAACTGTCTCATTCAAGTAAGCTGCTTTTAAATTGATCAATGCTTGTGCAACCTATCTGCAATTATATGTGGCCAATCTAGTTTATGAATTCCAGAATGTCCATGTGACTGTTTCTTCCAGTCAAATTTTTGTTGATTGTCTGGTATCTATCCAGCGTTGTAAAAGGGGTTTCTGATCATTATCATGGTAGTTGAGTACATGGATTTGGGTTTTAGATGCTGACCCAAAGTCATTGTTAGGTTTTGTAGAATATTAAGGTGGTTCATCATCACCATCATTATTGTATTCAGAAGCGTCAACTATTGACTATGTTCTGCTTAATCCATGTAGATAGTTGACTTTAAGCTAGAGTCTAACAATAAAGCGGTGCTAATGACGCTGTATCACAAGTTGTAGACTGATATTATGTGCAGTTTTTAAAAAATCAGCAAAAACCATTTTCATGTTGTCCATTAATTGTGATTATGTTCATTACCTATGTGGTGTACATTCTTTGGCAGTGTTAGCAATGTTTACAAGGTTGTTAAGGCAAGAAAAGGTAGCATGCCACTGGCACTGGCGATGGTAAGTTTTTAACTGTTAAATGTGCAACTGATTGCACTCAACACTTAAATTGCTGCCACTGTAACTGTTACAATGGTTTGAATCTGATACTATTTCAATGGTTCTATGGCTTTGTTACTTGTCAGCTTTGGCCCTTTGTTGCCCTTCTTGCTGGAGTCTTGGCATGGTATGGTTTAGTCTGTTTCTTGTGAAACTGCTACTTTAAGGGCGTATGTGTATTCATAGAGGTTTTCTTGATGCAGGGATTTTCTGTCTCCAATTGACCTTATAGGGAGCTATCCACATTTTGTTATTCTTGGAACTGGGCTTGCTTTTGGGTACCTTGTGGTAAGCTTCTTTATAAATTTATTTATTATGTTTACATAATATGATAGTCAAATTTTTGTATGTGGGCTATTGCATGCGCCTAATGGGGTGATTGGTGCACATTCAGAGGGAATGGCCAAGGTTCCTACTGTATGAAATGGAAAAGTAACAATCAGATATTCAGCGATTATGAAAAGTGCAGGTTGGCCAACCCCAATTAATTTGGGTTATAAGGCTTAATTGAGCTTAGTTGTAGATATTTGGTGGTCTCCTAATTATTGTTTATGAGTTCTCCATCTCTAATTGTCTATCTGCTCTTTTTTGTTTAGAAATGGCCATTGTGGAAGGGTAGGACCTTAAACTTATTGCATGAATAAGATCACGTTAGGATGTATTGCTTTTCATACTTTAGTGCACTCACAAGATGAAGTACAACTTTGCTATGCACTAGGCAAACAGAGGAGTAATTAAAGTGTTGATAGCTTAGTGTATGGCAAATTTCTGTTTCCTTTGTCATTTTCCCTTGCATGGCATAGGTCATTAAAACATATAATGCCTTAATATGTCAAAAACCTTCAAGATTGACAATTGATGTGGATCATGTGTGCAAATTTAATGTTATTTTTGCAATTTTGTCATGTACTAACAATAAGGGCCAATAAACGATAGCTCAACTAGCAGTGCCTCCCTCGCCCTTGTAAAAGTCTCTAGTTCGAGCCTCCCTATATACCAATAGAAAAAAAGGGAATCGGTCTAATGTTGGGAACATAAGACATATATGTCTTTACTGTTCAATATTTCATGTACAGGGCATGAAAGTGGATTAATCTTTCTGCAATTGAATTTGTTCAGACCTTTGCTGAAAATTGAAACTCTCTCTTATTAAAAGGCCATAATATTTCCTCCACATAAGCTGATTGATTTTTGAGTTGGTTACTTCATCTGATTACTTTTGTTGCTATAGCTTTTTAGGGTGGCTAAAATCTGTTACTGATATCATTGGACCAGGAACCATCTTATTATCAAATCCTCTAAGAAACTCTTTGTTATCAGGGAAGGATGATTCTTGCTCACTTGTGTGATGAACCAAAGGGCTTGAAAACGGGAATGTGCTTGGTACGTTACTTTATTTTTGTTTCTACAGTTACAATGCTGAATAATTTAGTATTTGCAATGCATAAAAATGTTTGAGAAAGTTCACTTCTATTAATGTTTGCCAAATCTTGTATGAATGAGTTTAAGCTCTCCGAAATTATGCATGCACGTCTGCATTATTGTCACATATCCTCTTGCTGTGTTTCATTTATATAATCTTGTGACAGTGACATTTTTTTCTTTTGATAGAAGGTTACAATTTTATGTTTTCTCTTTCTCATACTTGAAGTATTTTGGTTGAGAACGACATGAGACTTTTCACTTTCCACCGGAAATTTTAATCTCAAATTAAAGGGGCATGGATACCGCAAGCAATACATGTCTTTCGGGCTTAGTTTGAATATCATTAATTTGTAAAAACCCTGCCATGTTCATTGGGAACATTGCCACTTGTTGCATGTCCTGTATCTTTTTTGAACACCTCACTTTTCAGAACTCAAGGTATCTATAGAGTACCAACTATTGTGCTTATATTTTTGACAGTCATTGCTGTATCTCCCATTTGCCCTTGCAAATGCACTCACTGCAAGACTAAATGACGGGTATGTGGTTTTTTATTTTTTATTTTTTTAGAATAGCATCGATGTAATCACATTGCTATTTACTCTCTCCATTGAGGATGTCTTCACTACTGGTTTTTTTTTTTTTTTCTGTTTTTTTGTTTCAGTGTACCTTTAGTAGATGAGAGATTGGTTCTTATCGGCTATTGTTCATTCACAGGTACAGTGATCTCTCTTGTGCCTTTTCATGGACTTAGTTGTGTTTGTTAACCTGTCCTTTTACCTACAATCTTTCCCCTACCATGCTTATGGTCGATCTCCTTGCATTACAAATTTTTGCTTTTGTTAAATAATTATTGTTGAACTTCTCAAGGATGGAATGGGGTGGATTTTGTAATCTTAATGTACAGTGGGGAGGGCTCAACTTTCTTTCGTAAATATTTGGCTCAAAGACATGAATATTACAATCCCATTTTAATTATGCAGAAATATTTGCTTAAGGGTTTATGTATTGAGAACTGGATATTGCGGAAGTGTATCATGTCAGATATTTAATCTCTTGGCCCCTTTTATGATTTTGTGCCTTCATTGTGACTTGTGGGGGGAAAATATTGTAAGAGAAACAAGAGTGAATCTTGATAGGCAATATTTTATGTCTGCTGAACTATTTGCTTTCTGGTTTATGGATCAAGTTGGTGGACATCTGAACTTGGATCCAAGTTGGTATGATTATATGACTGATTTAGGTTCCCATGTTTTTCATTTTTCAATTGACTTATTTATCTCTTAATTTCAAAACAGCAAGCCTCTATTTGCACTTTGCTACATCAGTTATTAATGAGATCACTACAGCCCTGGGAATCGCCTGCTTCAGGTTAGATATTTTACTGTTCAAGCTTGTAGAAGAATAGTAATGTATATGTCAAATTTTAGTGTAACCCACTTGGTTGAGTGATACCCTTAAAATCTGTGTTTGCAAGAATCTTGTCCTGATTGAGTTTTGGATGGCTCATGTACAGACTTTTGGACTTCTTAAGCTCTAGTTGTATGATATATGAAATCTATGCTTCTATCCGAAAACTCTCTTAATTATGATAATGCTAAAATAGAATCAACATAGATGGTGTTGTGACATTCTTAGTTAATGCAAAACATTCTGCTTTTCTTCTGTCCATTCAATACAACCTGTACGTCATTTCTCTAAATTCAATGTGTGGAAAGTCGAGAGTACTGCTTGGATTTGTTTTGGAATAATGGACAGTAACCCTTTTGCCCAAATCTAGATTTGGAGCTGGCAATTTTTTATACTAGTAAAATTCGAATTTTTTGTTGGTTATAACACTTAAATTCCTACAATTGAATCAGTGAATACTTGTCTGTAATCCTGGTTATAACACTTAATTTTTATTAATTGACAGGATAATGAGGAAAGAAGCTTGATTGTGTCGTAGATGACTTCGACTCTGAGTTGCTCATTTCCCACTTTAAGGTGCCTTCCCATCCCTACAATTGTAATCTGCCAAATATGTCATGTTAAATTGTATTAGGGATTTCCGTGGAAAATGAGATCGATATTGGTGTATCTATGGACAGGTTGCATATCTGAAATATAAGAATGCTAAGTGAATTGGGCTATATTGTGTTTTGGAGGGACAGTGCCCATGCAGCTGACTGCAGAAATGGTGATAGGTGTAATAGATTATTTGATTATATACTTCATGGAGCAGGACGCTTGAGGCATATGACTCCAGATTTTGTTGCAGAAAATTTTCCTCTTTTCATGTGCAACAAGAGAGATAGGGAGAGAATTGCTGTAACAAGTCTTTCAATATCGTTTTGCAATGTTTAGAGTAAAGAATTTTTCTAGTATTAAGGGGTTATTCAGTGACCTATTTTGGTGCTCCACACAAATCTCCCTAGTACTGTATGTCTTTTTATTAACTGAAATGAAGGACTTGAATTGGATCCCATGTCTGGTTGCTTTAATAGATATGTTATTCATTTTCTTTTGTAAAAATTTTGTTTATTTAGATAAAACCAAAACGAAACCTGAAAAAAGGCATTAGAAACAGCCTAACAGGGGGTTTTTTCCTCTCTTTTTGTTAATTTTCTTATCTAAAGAAAATAATAGGAAATGCAACATGAAGTGATCTTCTCCCACTGCATAACCGTACCCTAGCCGAACTAAGGCTTTATTTTAGGTCAATGTCATGATAATCAATTTCTAATTGTTTTCGGAAATAGCACAAAAATTAATAATGCCCTTGATAAAAACAGTCGGACAAAATATACAAATTTTTGTTATCATGAATTGATACATAAGAATAGGTATTGATTACTTCTATACCACATTGGACAACAACATATAATGGTTCATTCGACATGTCAACCATTGCGTGCCTATCCCGACTTTGATAGCAACGCCAATATTGAATTTGCCCAGAGCTAATCTATCTCTGCAGTTAGCTTGCTGTTGTAGGATATTGACATGAATATAACAGTTTTCACTAGATTGAATTCTCCAACCAATTGGGTAATGCCAAGGAAGCCTTCATTCCAAGCTTGGAGAGGAATAAAGCATATATGAAGTGAAGCAGAAACACGATGCACCCACAATTAAGCAATAGCTGTTTCATCAGAGAAAAAATCATTGAGTCTTCCCAGCCTGAGAAGATTCCTCCCCCGGGGGGGGGGAGTAGTAGAGAGTGAAAGAGATCAGAATATTAAGTTTGCAGGTACCAAAGTCCCAAAGATGGTATATATTGCATCCATAGACAGAACTGTGTTAATCCCAGTGGCCGCAAGCATGAATGACAAGGAAGCATGAATGTTGATGGTTATCTACAAATAATGGGTAAAGGGCTTTTGGGTAAGTAATAAGAAGAGTACAGTTAACAAACAACAACTGCATCATAAGCAAAGCTTAGAGGTGTAGACGTATTACCAAAGCAAGTATGTTTTCTCTTATCAAGAAAGAGGATATCAGGACATAACCCATAGAACCCATTGCTCGAACCTACCAGCAATTTACGTTCATGAGAAATGGGACATCAATGAGACAGGATTATATATTTTTATTTCTATTTTAGCAGTTTTTAAATAGAGGCATCTAGCAAACCATACCAATGAGCACAGAAGGACTGAAAGCCCCCAGTTTATTCTCAGCCTGAAAAGACAAAAGGAACTAATATGGTCACCGAAAATGACATAATCAAATCTATACTTCAAGGAGAGAATGTTTTCCAAGAGAACTAGAAAAGATCAAGGTCAAATGTAACTCACTGAGCATGGAATCAAAATGTTGACTTTAGCAAAAAGCTTTCAAATCAGAATTTATGTGCACAATCAAATTTGAAAACTCAAGTTGGAAAAAGCAATGAAGAGGAAATAAAAGGGAAAAATGACAACACAACTTAACTCAGACTGGGCATTAATCTTGGATTAGTTGGGGTCAGCTAAATAAGACATTAAAGTGGTTAAGTTTAGGAGTTGACATATTATATTTTACCATGTCTCTTACAGTTCTCTTGGATCTTCCTTCAGTTTTTAACAGTAGTAAGTTCGTTAGATTAATGAATTTCAAGTAGAAAAGAGAAGGTCCAGGATATGGCAAGTATTTCATGAATCTACCCATCATTGACAGGAGTAATCAGATTGATTTTAGCTTGACCAAAATCATAAATATCAATTCCATACCTCCACAAAGTTCCCATTGTGAAACCAAGGAAACCATGCATGAGCTGCAATTGAAAAACAGCAATAAGAGTGAAAAAAATTGACATATGCTGAATCAAGTCCTTCAACAACCATCAACTCTGAAACATGCATACATCGATTAACACATACAAGAAAGAAAATTGCTAAAATTGAATTTCTGTGATGGTGCATGATCAATTCATCGGCTGGATCATGTGTTCCAGTTTTCAGTTAGAAACATCCTGCACAATTTAGAAGACTACAGACAAAACAACAATGTCGAAATTAATGAGGAGTCTAATGCTTGCTCTCTTTATGGCCCAAAACTAATTGTAAGTCTCAGGTCCCAATCCCAGTTACCCGCGCATACATCAACATCCCAAAAGGAATGTTATAGGTTTGGCAATCTGTATGTAACATTTTTTCATAATTTGCTTGGAAGTTACTATTGTGGATTAATCAGCATATCATTTCCACATGCCAAAAAATCAAACACTTGATAATTCAACTAACAATGCACCAAAGATCCAGCCAACCTAAAGTAACATATATTGCATCAATTGGAAAGGCATATGATTACTAACCGTCAACAAGGATTTTCAACATTTTGGTTCTTTAAGGCCGAAGCTCAACTTGACCTCAAAAGGAACATATATGATAAGTCAATCTGACCCAGCATTGCATATTCTATTCCAGAAAGAACTATCAGTTGATTTATTTAGTAGCTTAGCTACTCACCAGATAAGTTAATGCTTTCACTGGACCAGACAAGATTAGCAACAGCAAAGCAGTAGCCACCTGTTCACAACACAATATTCAATATGTATGATCATTAGAAGTTATGTAACATGGACATTATGCCATGCAAATGTCACAAATTTATAAGAATTTTATGTTGTTATAAGTAATAAATATCATGTTCGAGGCATTTATTTCTAAAAGTGTTCATGCAACATGCATAAAAGAAGATACATAAGCTAAATCGGACAAAACTTCTACAAGGCAAGATTTTATTGGCTGTCAATAATAAATGATAGAACCCACCAATGAAATCGCATAAAATCAGATTTTATATTATTATAATTTTGTTTAGTGCTAGTAACAACATTCAAAAAGAGGGAAAAAAATAGGTATAAAAGTGTAAATATATGATGTGTATATTTCAAATACAAACCATGGTTTTCCTGCCAGCTGCAATGCCCCATCTAAGTGAAGTAATCACTATTGGCAATGGGAAAAAACACCCAAAATAATTCTGCAAAGAAATTAAATTAAATTAATTGCCCACCAATTTAAACACACTTTACTAATTACCACACCAAAAAAAAGAACATTATTTCAATTAGTGATTCAAATAATGAAGAAAATACCTCAATAGCGAGCGAATTGCTCAAGAAATAAGCCAAGCCAGCAACAGATGCGAACATGGAACACTCCACCAATCTCAGCGTGTTCTTATAAACGACGCCGTCTTCCGCCAAGTAATCCATTTCCGGCGAATTATCCTCGCCGCCGACGCTCTCTGTTTTTCCGACTGATGATAGAGCTCTAGATTTTGAAACCCTAAAGGTGGCATAATTGGGATTAGAGAGAGGAAAGAGAGAGAAGTGGAGATTGTGAGAGGTGAGCTTAGGGATGGGTTTGAGCAGAGAGTGAAAAGAGGGAGGACGAGAGGGAGAGGCTCTGTGGAGGAGAGGACTGGTTTGGAATTTGCCAAATAGTGAGCTTTGTATCTTGAGAAGATACATTCTTCGAGTATTTCCCCCAACTGGGGAGAGGGTGCAGTCGATGATTTTCTAAGAATTAGAAGCGGGTGCAGCTGTGGATTGGGCTTCGATTGAAAGGGTAGGAAGTATCACCAGATTGGGCTTCAATTGGGCTAAATAAGTTAAAATCACCCACGCTTGTTTAGGGATGGCAATCTGTACCAACCGGTGGATACTCTCCCGTACCCTACCCGCTGGAGGTGGATAAGGGACAAATGTGGGTGTCAGGACCCTTCAACTAAGTCGGCTGCTGCAAAGTGATTTGGACAACTAAATGTCTGTAGAAAGTAAACACACCTCAAAGAAGATAACTACAGATGATCACGGAATAGAAAGAGAGAGAGAAGAAAAGAAAGAAGGAGAGGAAAGAAGTAGAAAGAGGGAAAGAGAAAGGGAGCTCGAGAGAGAGAAAGAGAGAGACAGGAGGAGCCAAACTGCTGAATACTTCCGGTATCTTCTCATTCTTTTCCTTCATTATACAATTGGCAATTGGACTAACTACTTTCTAACTATTTCAACTTATTTCAACAATCTCTTAATTACTCATTGGTTAAGTTTGTTAGAAACTAGTTATGTAATCCTAACGACATGTTACAATTTTCCCCCTCTTTTGAAACAAAACCTTGTTCTCAAGGTTGAAAATTTGGAAATTGTGATTTAATGAAACTAGTGTCCTCCCACGTAAATTCTTCTGGACTGAGATTCACCCACCTAATCAGCCACTGAGTTACTTCTCTGTTGTCTCGCATAATGACCCTTCTCTTCAACACTGCTTCAGGTTCCACCATAATCTGCCTGTCCGCTCCCACTGAGGGTAGAGTAGACATAGTTGTTTGAGCCGATCCAATCTTCTTTTTTAGAAGAGAAACATGAAATACCGGATGAATTTTAGACCCTTGAGGTAACTGCAGTCGATAGGCCACTTTTCCCACTCTAGCTACTATCGGAAAAGGGCCATAATATTTGGATGACAACTTCAACTGTTTCCTTACCTCTACTGAATGTTGTTTGTAGGGTTGTAGCTTAAGGTAGACTAAGTCTCCTACCTCAAACTCCTTTTCGGATCGATGGTGGTCAGTCTGCACTTTCATCCTATTTTGAGCTTTACTTAAGTGCTCATGCAGAATCTGAACCATGGCCTATCTGTTTTGAATAAAACTAGTTGCTACTGGTGTAGTGGAATCCAAATAAGGGCCTACTGGTATGGACTTAGGTTTATAACCATAGAATGCTTCAAAAGGAGACATCTTAATGCTGGAATGAAAACTAGAGTTGTACCACCATTCTGCCAAACTAAGCCATTTGTGTCACAATCCTGGTCTGTCAGATGACATACACCGTAGAGAACATTCTAAACATTAATTGAGTCTTTCACTTTGCCCATCAGTTTGTGGGTGGTATGCAGTACTTATTTTAAGTTGAGTTCCCACAAGTTTGAACAATTCCTGTCAGAACAGACTTGTGAACACTCTGTCTTGATTTGTCACTATAGAATCTGGCAGACCATGTAGTTTGTAAACAGAATCGACAAATACTTGGGCCACCCCCAATGCAGAATAAGGATGTTTGAGGGCCACGAAATGATTGAATTTAGTTAATCTATCAATGACTACCATTATAGTGTCATAACCATTTGATTCTGGCAACCCCTCTACAAAATCCATGCTAATTTGAGTCCATGCTAATTTGAGTCCATGCTTGTGAAGGGATGGACAGTGGTTGTAACAAACCTGGATAGAGTAGGTTCTCATGTTTATTTTTCTGACAAACTTCGCATTCTTTCACAAAATTATTCACACAATCTTTCATGTTAGGCCAATAAAAGACGGCATTCACACTTTGTAATGTTCCCCTTTGACCTGAATGCCCTCCTATAGCTGAATTGTGCAGCTGCTGAAGTATCTTATATCTAATTTGAGCCCCCACTGCTTCAGTAACTTGTAAAACCAGCTGTGCTATGATTGCTTGGCACTCTCCATCTCCGTGGTAACTTTGAATGACTTCATCCATCCATTGAGCATGTACCATGGTGGTTGCCATCAGGTTTCCCTCTTGTTGCTCTTCTACAGGAATTTCTCTCCTTGATAGTACATTGGCTACCTTATTTTCTGCTCATTTCTTGTACTGAATCTCATAATCACGTTTAAGCAGTTTGGTTAGCCACTTGTATTGTAGAGTGTTGGTCAGCTTCTACTCCAGAAGGTACCTCAAACTCTGATAGTCTGTCCTAATTATGAAGTGGTATCTCACTAGGTAGTGTCTCCATTTTTTAATAGCGATTACCACAGCCATAAGTTCCTTCTCATAAATTGATAATGCCTGGCTTCTAGGTCCAAGAGCTTTGCTTAGAAATGCAATGTGTTAACCTTCTTGCATCAGCACTGCTCCCCACCCTTTAGCAGAGGCATCTGTTTCAATAATGAATGGTTTAGAGAAGTCTGGTAGCCTCATGACTGGAGCTGAACTGACTGCCATTTTGAGATGTTTGAATTTGAGATGTTTGAAAGCTCGACCAGTTTCTTCATTCCAAGTAAAACCTTCATTCTTAAGTAAGTCAGTAAGAGGCTTGGTGAGCAATCCATAGCCCTTAATGAACCTTCTATAGTACCCAGTAAGGCCTAGGAAACTCCTTAATGCCCCAACATTTTTTGGTTCTGACCAGTTCAGAATACACTCTACCTTTTGGGGATCCATTTTAATTCCTTCTTCTGAAACTATATGACCCAAATACTCCACTTGTGATTGAGCAAACATGCATTTAGAAAGTTTAGCATATAACTGATGCTTCCTAAGAGTTAAGAGGACACATTCCAGGTTCTGCACATGAGTGGAAAAGTCTGAACTATAAATCAGAATATCATCAAAGAATACAAGAACAAATTTCCTGAGATAAGATTGAAATATTTGATTCATCAAGAATTGAAATGTGGCAGGTGCATTAGTCAATTCAAATGGCATAATTAGGAATTCGAAATGTCCATGGTATATTTGAAAGGCTGTCTTCTCTACATCTTTAGGTTTAACTCTAATCTGGTGGTACCCTAACCTTAGATCAATCTTAGAAAAGAATTTGGACCCATGGAGCTCATCCAATAACTCATCTATATTGGGAATAGGGTATCTATTTTTAACAGTCAGGCTATTAAGTTGTCTATAGTCTATGCCTCCAATATCTCTGAATTGTTTCAAGAGTTCAGCTATTGTCTGTGGCATAAGTTGCTGCTGTTTTTCTTCCCTCATTGTAACTGTGGTACAATACTGCAATTGTTGCTTCCTAAATTTCTTAGTTGTTTTGCCTCTAATTAGTTTCATTCGAGAATTCTCCACTATTCCCATCAGTACTACCTCTCCCTCCTCACTAGTTAGTTTCACTTGCAACAATTTAAAATCGAAAGTAATGGGACTATAATTGAACATCCAATCAACTCCCAATATAATATCCCATCCTCTTAATTGTATTATTCTTAAATCAAAAGAGAAGCTATATTCTTGTACCTTCCACTTAACTCCTTTGACTTGATTAAAACTGTTCACCCTACTCCCATCAGCAAGCACAGCATGTAATGGCATGTCCTTCTCTGGACTCATCTTTAATTTTTCTACAAGTCTTTGGCCAATATAACTATTAGAGCTTCCGATATCTACCAGTATTTCTACTCTTTCTCCTTGCAGAATACCCTGTAGGGCTATGGTCTTTCTTTGTAGAGAGCTGGATAAAGCACATAAAGAAACATCATAAATTTCACCTGTTGTTTCTTCATTCGAAACTGCTTGCTCTAATTCTGATTCTTCTTCTTCTGCAGCTATGATCAAGTTGAGACTTCTGAACTTACATTGATGGCCTGGCGTATACTTGTCTCCACACCTATAATAGAGGTTATTGGCCCTTCTATATTGCATCTCCTGGTCTGTAATTTTTGTTGTTCTGTTTTCGGCAACTGATTCATTGGTTCCTTCTTTTCTTTTAGTTATGTTGCCCCTTTGAATTGTGGTTTAGCTGACCAAATTCCTTTGTCCTATCTTAACTCCACTGCTTTCCAATTCTCTGTTCCAACTCCCTTTTTTTGTTTAGCTAGCTCGAGCGATTGCTCTTGAAGAGTTGCTATTTCAAAAGCTTGGAGTAAGGAACTGGGTTTGAGCATTCTTAGTATGGGTTTGATTTCTTCTTTAACCCCACTAATGAAACTAGAAATGAAATAAAATTCAGTTAAAGTAGGATTCTTTTGCACCATAGCAGACCATAATTGCTCAAATCTTTCTTGATATTCTGCCATTGTTCCTTCCTGCTGCAACTTGTTAAACTCTTCCACTTTGTCTCTAATACCTTTCCCTTCGAATCTATAGCACAATAGCTTAACAAATTCCTCCCAACTGATTTCTTTCTTGACCCTTTTCAAACCTTGGAACCATACTTCTGCTTTCCAATCTAAATACATTTCTACCGTCTCTACCCACTGTGATTCGGTATGTGATAGATAGCAAAGAATTTGCTACACTTCCTTACCACATTTGGGGATTGTCCCCAGCAAACATGGGAAGCTCAATCTTGGGAGGATTTGGCCAAGATCCCTTTTGAGCTATTTCTTTCTTGGTTGGTGCAGGTCCCATTTCACTCTTGTTTTGTCCATTCGTTGGAGTAGGTAGGATTGGAGTCCTGAGCATTCTTTCTGCTTCAAGCTCCTCGTCCCTGTTTGCTCTGGTTGACGTTGAGTGAAATCGAACATCCATGCTGGCTTGGATGCTTTCCCACCTCTTGCTTTGTTTACTCAAATTTTGGCGGAACTCCTCCATCTGTTTATCGATTTGGAGTCGGTGCTCTCTAGCTTCATTCACCCATTCTTGCATTCCGTTCTCCATTTTTTTGAGTTGTTCATCAATAGTCTTCTGTCTAGTTCCTTCGGCCATTGATTCCTTTTGATTTCCAAGGATTGTATAGCTCTGATACCAAAATTGTCAAGACCCTTCAATTAAGTCAGCTGCTGCAAAGTGATTTAGACAACTAAATGTCTACAGAAAGTAAACACACCTCGAGGAAGGTAACTACAAATGATCACAAAATAGAAAGAGAGAGAGAGAGAGAAGAAGAGAAAGAAGAAGAGGAAAGAAGTAGAAAGAGGGAAAGAGAAAGGGAGCTCAAGAGAGAGAAAGAGAGAAAGAGAGAGACAGGAGGAGCCAAACTGCTGAATACTTCCGGTATCTTCTTCTTATTCTTTTCCTTCTTTATACAATTGGCAATTGGACTAACTCCTTTCTAACTGATTCAACTTATTTCAACAATCTCTTAACTGCTCATTGGTTAAGTTTGTTAGAAACCAGTTATGTAATCCAAACTAGTTATGAAATCCTAACGACATGTTGTTACAGTGGGACGGTCGAGGGTGTGAAATTTTCAAACCCATGAAAGGTCGGATAAGGTGTGGGTATGAGTTTTGTACCCATCGTATATCCAACCCGATATATATCAATCATACCTCTTTTGGTTACATTTATTTATTCATTTTTTGTGGGATTTTTTGTACATTTATGAATGTGATGAGGATGTGCTGACGGAAATGTCAGCAGATTAGAGGAATATTTATTGATAATTTGGACCGTGACTATATTTTTGACATCTCATCTTAGTTCCGGCACTAATTTGAAATCAAGTAAATTGAATATAGTTATTATATTTATTTTGATATAATTAAATTAATTTTAGAGTTTTATTATTTATATTTTAATTAAGGGATACTATTAAACTATAATACTAATAAAGCTACAGGTCAAATAGATCTCAGTAAAAAACAAATTAAATTGTGAATGCAACAAGTCAACTTGTGAAGCAAACAAATCGACTTGTTGTGTGGGGTGGATAAATCCACGAGTAGAGTATAAAACATCTTATCAATTACGAATGAAGAATCAGAGGTGGGTATGGAGTTTTAAGGTGGAGGGGTGCGTAGGGTTTGAGAGAAACCTGCCCCTATCCACTCCATTGCCATCCATACGCTTGTTTGGTTTGATGACCGGATGTTAATACTTCTTAAATAATATTTTAGATTTAAGTCTGTATATATATCAAAAACAGGTACTGAAAAGTTTTGTCCAGAGTTCAACTTATCTCGAATCGAATTTAATCGGATCCGATGGATATAGGTGATTTATAAAAAAAAAAAGAAGCTAAAAATCAAATCTATTTTGTAAATTTGATCCTCCAATCCCCCCTCCCAAACTCTCTCTCTCTTTTTTTTTTTTTTTTGGGTTGTATGGACACATATAGACACATATACAAGTGAAATATGTACAATTTTGTGCTTCACAAGTAAGAACCTTGGTCATGTAGTCAAATTTACATTTTAACAAAAAGCTCTGCACAAGATCACATCAATCCCTTTTTTTTTGGGATAATTTAGATTTGAGCAAAGAATCCTAGTTTTCAATATCTTATTAACATTTTAATTCGCCCCCACCGAGAGGACAAAATGATCGTGATGACAAGAGATCGAACTTAGGTTTTTTTTTTTTTTTTTTTTCTTTGACCCTACCATGCACGTTCTCGAATAGTTTTTTTATTTTTTTTCATCTTTTTTCATGGTGAGAATGTGACTAATGGTAAAGCTTGACTCAGTGAACGATTATGGGCACAAGGCTCGTGGCATGGACAAAGCTGAGCGGCATAGCGGCTCCCCTTTGGGAAAAAAAAAATTTGTAAATTTAGAATTATACAATTAAAAATAATATATTTTTATATAACTATTAAATAAAAAAATTATCGAACCAGTAAAACCTTAATTTTCACTTTTATAAATCCTTCTTATCACTATTATTTACGTCAAAGCAAAATTTGAGTATATATAGAGTTCTTTATAAATAAATAAATATAAAAGAGCAAAAGACCATATCAAGAATATCCTATACGACCTATTAAAAACAAAATTATTTTTTTCTCTTCGTTACTCGCTTGTTTAATGCTTCGTTTCCTCATGGCCCAAACCTAAGGAAAGAGAATAAGTATAACGGCAATGGACCAACGATCCAGAGATTTAGTGAAATATCACTAAATTATTTTAATCAAAAATTTAAATTTAAATATTAAAAAATAAAAAAAAAATAAGTGAAAAAAATTAATTCTTAAATTGAATTTTATAATTATTTAGATCAGATTAATTAGAGTTTTAGATATCAACGATCAAACTAAAATAAAAAAAAAAAGAATAATGGCAAAGGGGATGGAGTTGTGGGGGAAACAACATGATTACAAGTAATATTTAAATGGTATAAAGTATTGGGGAAATTGTTCCCAAAAGGATCTCTTGTTTTAATCTGTGGAATGATGCAATTTGGGAGCATGGGATCGCGTGCGTAGCGCGTGCGGCCTCCTCCATCATATTCATAGTGAATTATAATACATGTCTCCATTTCTTTTTGGGAAAACTTTGATTTCAATTATAATATTGTCTATTGCCTTTGCAAATATCGCATAAATAATTATAATTTAATAATTATTATATCCAATAATTCTTTTAATATAAAAGATTTAAATTCTAATAATAATTTTAATTTATTTAATAATTATATAAAAAATTAACCATCACCGTATTATTTTAAACATGACAGACAAAAAAAAGATTAAAAAAAAAATCCTACAATTTTATCAAGACAATGTTGACCGTAATAGTTTTTAAATAAAAAATATTTTTTAATACGAAATGTAAAATTTTGTAAATAAAATATCAAGATTTTCTATTAAAAGATTTAAATTATTATTATTTATTAATAAAATCATATTTAATCTCCAAACTTCTCCTAAGCGATCCCAGAGGACTAAACCATGACCTTGTCGGACATATCATCAAACAATTTTTTTTTTTGGTACGTCACAGTTCATTAACTAATGAAAAAAAAAAAAAAAAACTCTTTTACATTGTTACAAATTATATATAGTTGTCTCGATTTTGCCTAACATAGACCAAAATTGATCTGCAGCCTAAACCTTAGAATTAATATAAACTTGGATCACATAGTGGAGGCCCATAGTGTGACTGTAATACATAATCATGGTGGCCTGATCATCTGATCAATTTTTTTTTTTTTTTGGTTGAAAATCATCTGATTAAAATTTGAATTGCACCAATTACATTACAGCGCATAACGACGGAAAGATACAATCGGGGGCATGTGTGTTTTTTTCTGGGGGTTGGGGGGGGGGGTTTGAGATTTTTGAGTCTGTGCCATTTTTAAGGAGGAGGGAAGGAAGGAGGGAGATGGGGAATAGTAAGTTAATACGGCACGCCGAAAGGCTTGATTTTTGGATGCGTGTGCTTGTTGCATAACCCTAGTGCCTATGCACCGCACAGGTGCATGGCGTGCGACTAATGCCCTGCTCAGCCTCAAATTCCTAGCCCCCTTGTGTGGGGTTTTTCTAACCGGGGATTCAAAGCACCTAATTTCTCATAAAAAAGTATAATTGTGCTTATGGAAATTGATAAAGGTCATAAAAATATAAATAAATTGACAAATAATTCTGATTTTTTAAGGGGGTAAATTCAAATTTTAATAGTAATTTTTTTTTATTTATAATCAATCAGCGTATGAAATCATATTAATTTGATTTGAATATTATCGACCTAATTAGAGAGAAACTCTTTTAATATATTTTTTTTCATTCTCAAGTTTCGAATTCAAAATTTGATTAAAAAAGTCAGTATCCTTATTTATTAAGCTAATTATTCGTTAATATAATTCTATTTTATATAATTATTATATATGAATTTCTCCCGTTGTGTAATTAAAAGAATGATACCTAATACCTGTTACCTTCCGAACAATATAATTACTACTCTAAACTGAACCTTACTTCCAAGAAGGGCAGGCCATTATGTAACACCTAACAAGATTAATCAACCTAACTACCCCAGCTTCTCTTTTGCATAGAGAGAGAGAGGAAAAAAAAAATACCAATTATACCAAAGAACAACTAGGACTACTTTGTCTTGGTTTTTAAATTTTCAAAAGTTAAAATAAGGCGGCCATTACTCATACGTTTTAATAAGGAGCAATATAATATGATTTCTTGTATTTTTTTATTATATGGGATCGTAAAAATCACAAAAATACATATACTTACAAATATTTGAATAATAAATTTTGAAAAAAAATATTTAAGTAAGAATTTTTTATCATTCGGATTTTCATAGAATGACTAATTTCCTGTTCGTATTTTTGCACTATTTATTGAAATTATGCATCATAATTTAATTTAAAATTTAAAACAGAAACTCTAAGTTTAATTCTCTCATATTTTCTTTATCATTATGATTTCTGAGTCTCAATATTTTACTCTTCCCTTTCTCGTTTTGAGTTTCCTTACTATCAAATTTCAATTATACTTTTGAGTAGTTCGAAATTTCAAGTTGCATAGTAAAGGAAGATATAAATAAATTAATTTGAATTTTTGCATTATTTTTCATATTATTCTTAAGAGTATATTTATAATTTTGATTAGTTTTCTAATGAAAATAAAGTATTATAGAGAGATGGTCTAGTGAATTAATTAAATGATTGTTTAGAAAAGATACAAGAATGTTTGATGATAAAGTAATCATGTGATACAGGCACCTATTCGCATAGGTGAGAAGAATATTTTCGTCCCTTAATTAGGTCAAGAATTCGACTTTTCTTGGATATGAAAAAAACAATATCAGGAGATTTTCCCCTCAAATAAGCTAGGTCGGTTTGAATTAGTCGGGACGGAATGTCAGATACCACGCGATGGCCTAGCCATAGGGACCGAAAAAAAAAGTAATCATGTGATATTTAAATTTAAATTTATATTATTTTGTATTAATTTATTGATTTTTATATTTATTATGTTGAATTAAATAAATATTAGTTTGATTTTATATGAACTTATATTAAAAATTTAAATTTATTACTTTCTATTTTTATGATTTTTGAAGGGTGCAGATCTCGCCCCTTGGGATATTGTGGGCAGCGGGAAAAGGGGATGAGTTGAACTCTGGAGTAGACGGGAGAGATTGCTCTACAAGAGGCGTGAATACGGAAACTGAGAATGCCCCCCGCGCCGCTGGCGGACCTTGTTGTCATTCTTAAAATAATCGATTGCGATATATATTATATTGTAAATTATATTATTATCATTAAATAAAAATTAAAAAAAGAAAAAGAAAAAGAGAGAAGTGGGTCGACACCATCAAGCAATCCCTTCTAATTTTAAAATTTTTGACAGTGAAAGGGGACACGTTGAAAAGATCTATTCGAAAACGACCTTAAATATCTCTCTCCAACCAAAATGATGATTGCTCTTCCCACTTTAATTTCTCATTTGGTACAATAAAAGACCCCTGAGCCACACTAATAATAGTACCACATCAAATCGGAAATTAATTAATCGAGTCTTGATTTAGTTAAATGGTTTTCTCTCGATTTAGTTAAATAGTTATCTCCCATTTGAATCTTATATATATATATATATATATATATATATAGATAAAAATATGTATCAATATAATGTAATTTAAATTAGATTCAGATAAATTTAATATAATTAGTCATAATTTATATTAAAAAAAGAGAAATTCAATTAAAATTTCCTCAATTGTTTCTATTAAAAGACAATTATAAGCCAAAAGGTGGATAGAAAGATGGAAAGTAAAAATAGATATAAATGAATAATCGATTCAATGAGATAAAATATTATATTCTTTAATTAAATGTCGAGTTTGAAATTTGAAAATGAAAAAAATTATATTAAAATAAGTTATTTTTTAAATAAGATTTTATAAGTATTCGAATCGAATTAATTGAAATATAAATTTAAATATTAACGGGTAGATAAAAAATGTCAAAATGGAAAGTTGAAATTGAGTTGAATCGGCACCACGAGTGATTGACAGAATGTGAGCCGGCGGATATCAAGACTTTTTTGGGGTTGCAAGTCGCAAGGATGTATAGAATCGGTGCAAGTGGCATTATCGGGGTGAGTCTTGTCGTATTCTACAATTCTACCATTCCAATTATCATGTCCCATGCACATGCAGCGTGCTAAAAACTATTTAACGAACAAAATCCTTTAAGAAATTAAATCATAATTGGGAAAATAAATATAGAATTTAATATTATTCTCGATTTTTATATCCTTATAGTATTCTTATTTTTTAAGTTCAATAAATAAGAAATTCTTGATATTTTCAAAAAAAAAATTTGTAAAAAAAAATCTTTTATATTTTAAAATATTAAAACTCCAATAATCTTACATTTATTATACAAAAAACTTAGTTCTTTTTGAAAGATTTATATATTTTCTATTAATTTTTTATTATATTTGTAAATATTATAAAGAAAATATTATGAAACATTAGATTTGTATTCTGTAGAGATTGACTAGGATGTTATCCTATACGCCCCTTCCACAGTGAGGGCCCTTGTCGATCAAATTGATAAATTATGTGTGCACTAAGAAAAATTATAAAGATTTTTTTTCATTATAAAAAATATTTTAAAAAAAATTAATTTTAGCTGTTCTCTTCACTTTCCCTCCCCCCTACAACACACCACCACTCACCTGTAATTATACTCTTGTAGGTCTAGTGCTTTTCATCACCATTGCCTCCTCCCCTCCCCTTTCCGGAAAAGAAATACAAAACGTAAAGGTGACGTCTCTCTGTCTCTCTCTCTGTCTCTCTGTCTCTCTCTATCATAAAGTTACCTGCACAGGGCATTCTCTCGTTGTTGTCCAAATCCGGTATTCTCTCCACACAAGCGATCTCTCTGCCTTCGTTTATCTTCTCCAAATTAGCAAAAAACTCCCCAACCCAATCTTCGTAACTATGAAAGACAGAGGAAAATCAGTAGAAACAACTAAATCAGACTCCTACTTTTACTCTTCATCATCAGATCTTCCATGCAAGAAACACCCATCTTCCTCATCTGTTGGAATCTGTGCTTTCTGTCTCAAAGACAGGCTTGTCAAGCTTGTTTGCTCTGACTGTGGTGAACAACGTCTGTCATCATGTTCTTGCTCTGAGATCTCTTCTTCTTATCAAAACTCATCATCTATTGAAATTGGTAGCGTTGGGAGAATCTCATTTTTGATTGAGAATGAAATGGGTGATAACAAAAAGGAAGAGATTTTCAGTCTTTTGAAGAGGAGTTCTAGTACTTCTGTTGAAGTCAAGAGGAAGAAATTTGGGTTTTTGAGGATTGGGAATTTTTTTAGGAGGAAAAAGATTGGTGGGTTTGGGAATTCAGCTAAAAGTGTTGATGGGTTTGATCAGAATAGTGATATTTGGGTTGGTGTTTCTAGATCTAGGTCTCTTTGTAGTTTCCGAGGTTTGTACAATGATGCGGTTGAGCAAGGTTTGGTTTCAGATTTTGAGAAAAAATCTGGGTTTAGTGAAGCTGAAGCAAGATTGAGTGGTTTCAGTGATGGAAAAAGAGGAAGTGTTTCAGAATCTGACAATGGCTTGGATCATAATTGCCTCAAGAATATTAAAGAGAACGATTTCAATGGTGTGGATGATGAATCAGGTTTCATTGATCTGAAACTTGATTATTTGAAAACAGAGAACTCTCTTTTTTCAAAAACAGAGGACTCTCTTTCTGTTACGAAGATCAATGGTGCAGAATCTGGAAAAAGTTGTTTGAGAAATGCTAGATCATTAGCACATGAACTTGGGGGTTCTTTTGGGAGTTTCATTAATGATGAATTGCTCAACAATGTCGGTTCTTGTAAAATCATAGTGAAGGAAAATTGGGTGAAAAAAAGCAGGAAAAACATGGTTTGGAAATGGATTCTTGGGCATAATCCTGGCAGGAAAAGTGCAAGTAAGAGAGATGATCATGGTCCGCAATGTGAATTTTGATGTTGAACATGCTGCAAGTATTTTGTATGTGAGATGAACATTTATAATCTATACCTTTTGTTGTTCTTGTACTCTACATCCTCATCCATGTAATCCTACTAGTACCAGTAAGAATATAGCATTGTTGCCCTTCTGCAAATTGTTTCACCATCACCATCTCCTTTCATTTTCTTTTCATTTTTTTAGCATATAATAATATTGTGGAAAATAATGTTTTTCTTCTGTGTTGGTTAAGAGGAAAAAGGGGCGAATCTTACTCTGAATATAAGCCCTAAATTTTTTGAGCAAACAAAATTTAATTTGATGATTTTTAAATATCATTGGCTGCATATCTTTTTTTTTTTAACTATCTATTTATGATATTTTAAGTAAGAATAATTGAATAATGGGTGCCGAATAACTTATAATATTGGTTTATTTTGCATGGTTTTCTTGGATATTTTCCTGACATGCTAGCCTTGTCCTAGTAGTTTAAGACCATCATTCTAAATTGAAATATATTTGATCTGATATAGTTTTGATCCAAACGTATCATAAATGATATAGGATTTGGATTTTATTTTAATCTATATTTTTTATCATATGTTTGTTAGAAAAATGTTAAAATTTTACTAATGACACGTGATTCTAACAATAGAATATTAAATATTTTTAATTAAAATTTTCGATTCAAATTTTAAAATAAAAAAACAAATATTAAAAGAGTTGATCACTAAATTAAATATCACAATTATTTATTTTTTTGTTGGATTTCTTCTTCTTCTTCATTTTACTTTTTTTTTTCACCCTTCATTTATTTTTTTGTGTCATTGTTATCGGTTTATTACTATTTTTTTTTTACTTTTTTTTTTTTGGATTTCTTCTTTTTCTTTTTTACTTTTTTTTTCACCCTTCACTCGTGGGGGAGAGGAGTGGGAGGGAATGCAATCTCGGATGGGAATAGTTGGCTACTGTTTCTTTTTTTTTTATTCTTTTTTTTGGGTTTATTCTTTTTTTTTCACCATTCACGTTTCTTTTTTTCACTTTTTTTGTTCCACTTTTATTGGTTTGCTACTGTTCTTTTTTTCTTCTTCTTTTTTTGTTTCTTTTTTTGTTTTTTTACTTTTTGTTCACCGTTTACTCTCTCACTATATATATATATCTTATCTTAATCTTAATTTTTTTTAATTTTCTTAAATAATAATAATAATAATAACCATATATAAAGGAACAAGTGGGGATGGATTGCCACATCGGATGGAAACCGTTTGCTATTGTTCTTTTTTTTTTCTATTTTTGGAGTTTCTTCTTTCCTTTTTTTATTTTTTTTTTCACCCTTCGCCATTCACTTTTTTTTTTCTTTTTACTTCTTTTTAACCCTCTATTTTTTTAATTCATTTTCTTTTAGATTCTATTGTTATTGGTTTGTTACTATTTTTTTTACTTTTTTTTGTTTTTTATTTTTGTTTTTTACTTCTTTTTTTTTCCACACTTTACCCTTTTTTTTTGCTTCTTTTTTTTTTTAATTTCTTCTTTTTTTTCCCAACCGGCACCCTTCTTCTTTTTTTTTTTTTTACTTTTTTTTGGGTCTCTTCTTTTTTTTTTTTTACTTTTTTTTTAATCTTTCATCTTTTTTTTTCACTCTTTTTTTTGGGTTCCACTGATACCAATTTGCTACTATTTTTTTTGATTTCTTCTTTTTTTTTTTTGATTTCTTGTTTTGTTTACCCTTCACATTTTTTTCCTTATTAATTTATCTCTTCTCTTTTTTCCGCTTTTTTTTTCACTTATTTTTTTGTAGGTTTCACTATTTTTACAACTCTCTTTGGAAGCCCTTCCTCCTCTTGATGCCTCTTAGTACAACTTGGCTTTTTTTGAGTCATTTTCTTTTTTTTCGATATTTTTTTATTGTCTAATTTACTTAAACACTCTTCGATAAAAAAATAGTGTGCACATACAGTTACACACTATTGAATATTATTTTTTTTTAGAAAAAAACAAGTGGGGAGGGGAAAGTGGAAGGAATTCCCACATTTGATGGAAACAGTTTGCTAATGTTCCCCTTTTAGGGATTTTTTCTTCTTTTTTTTAACTTCTTCTTTTTTTTTACCATTTATCCTTTTTTTCTTTTTTTTTTTTTACTTCTTTTTTTTCATCCTTTACCCTTCACCCTTCATCTTTTTTATGTTTTTACTTTTTTTGGGTTTCTTTTTTTTTTTACTTATTTTTTTGGATTCACCTGTTATCGATTTTCTACCATTCCTTTTTTTTTTACTATTTTTTTTGTTGGTTTTTTCTTTTTCTTTTTTACTTTTTTTTACCCATTTTTTATTTTTTTTCGCCTATCACTATTTTTTCGATAATTATAATACACACGGAAAAAAAATGTGAACCAAGACTGTACTTTGTGTGACCAGAACCCTCCTGGCATTAATACACGCGAACCCAAGCGGAGGAGTACCATCCCAATTGGTTAACTTTGTGCAGGCGCCAAATATGTAGAAAGATCCAAAGTGACGTCATATTTCTCTTTTCCGATAAGATATTTTATTTTAGATTTTATATTGATTAATTCAATATTCTGAATATAATAAATTAATATAAGAACATTTTATCTTAATAATTAATTTTTAAATAATAATAAAAATTTCTCAATTCCTTTAAATTTCAAATCTAGGAATCTAAATCAACCCTGTCTTTATTCCATCAAGCCTCGTGAAAAGACAAGGCGCATCCTTATTTTTCTTACTTTGAAATATTTTTTTATAAATAAAACAGAAAGATCCGATGAAAAGTTCCATATTTTGTAATTTTGTAAAAAAAATAAATAAATTATGTTTCAAACCTTTTTTCTTTAATATCGAATTAAAAATCACCGTCATACATAAATTTTGATTCCCATTCACTTAATTCAAACAATTTATATGAATTTGAAACCTATTTCTGATTTTTATACCCATTAACCAAACACCACTTTATTTGGTTCATGTATGATCATTGGTCCAAGACTCTTACTTTACAAAACTAAGTATATGTTTAAAATATTAAAAAAAAATATTTTACTTTTTTGTTTTAATATAATAATTTCTAATATATTTATTATACATATATATTATTTTATATAATATGTTTACCTACAAAATAAACTGGAAAGTACATTTTTACATATCTAAATGTATAAGTATGAATCATGATCTAGAATATTAATAAATATGGATATTGATCCGTATCAATTTATTTCAAAAATAGATATTTATAAAAATTAATTTGAACCAGTGCTATGAGGACAAATATTACATAGATTTATCTCACTGAATTATTTGCTGATTTAATTTATTTTAGGGTACATTTGGTCTCTAATGACCATTCATAATTATAGCTCTAAAAAAAGTATATGTGTTTCATTTTTTTTTTTCTTTTTCGATGATTTCTCAATCTCTTTATTCATTTTTTCTCTAAAATAAAAAACAAATAAAAATAAAAATTTATTTAATTTTTAAATTATTTTTTTGAAAAATGAGATAGTTATATATATATATATATATATCAAATATAACGGTACGTGGATTCCTCTTCAATGAAATATAAGTTAGCATACAGTAGGTATACTATAGTGATCCTCGTAACCGACCTCTTTTGGGTTGAGTGATAAGACACTTACCCCTTAATTAGAGATTTCGAGTTCGAACCCTGAAAATGATAAAAAAGAATTTAGGAGAATCAATTTCTAAAATGGACCCTACAATATTCGAACTGAATTAGTTAGACAAAACCCGGATACCGACGGTGAAAGCAAAAAAAAAATAATGATCCTCATATAAGTTTTTTAGAAATAAATTTAAATTCTAATATTAATTTATGTAGTAATAAAATGAAGAGAGTTATCCTAATTCAGCTCACCGGCGGTGGAATAGATTCTCGGTTGGCTTCCATTTTGGCAAGAGGTATGGTTTAGATACCCCATATCTTCACATTCTGTTTTTATTTTATATCTTATATATATAGGAAGATAAAATTTGTGGGTGTTAGTAAATCTTTGTGTGGCAAATTTGGTAGCATTCAACAAATATTTTTAAATTCTTTTGAAGGAAAATAAAATTACAATTTTCAAAATTTTTTAAATCATTTAGTACATTTTGAGAAATGGGTTTGTCCTTTTCAAATGTATGTACACCTTGGCTGGACCAAGGAAAGAGCCCAATATCATAAGTTGCCCAACTGATCCACGTAAGCCCAATATCATAAGTTGCCCAATTGCCCAATTGAGCACAAGCGGAGTGGAGAGAAATAGTGTAAAATATTACTATCCTAAATTTTATCCCTTGTGAACTATTTTTAAGAAATAATTTTCTCTCATAATTTTTAAGTGGGATAAGATACTGGAGAATATGAAAAAAAAAACCTTATATGTGTTTCTTTTGTCTTTTTTTTTTTTTTTATAATTTCTTTCTTTTTCTTTTTCTTCTCTAAAAATGAGAAATAAGCAAAAATTATTTGAATTTTTTTAAAACAATTTTTTTTTTTTAAAGAAAGAAAAATGCAAGACAGATAAGGCTGCCAAACAACATATGAATTCCTTTCTACTATAATGTAGATGAATTAATGAAATAGTCTAATGATTCTGTACCTGATATAGTTTTTTAATAATATATTTAAATTTTGACTTGAATTTTTTTAATAATAAAATAAAGAGAGCCATCACTTTTGTAGAAGACGAACCGCACGGGCCGGGCCGGGCCGGGCAGCCGTGAAAAAATAGAATAACCGGAGCCGATGAAAAATAGAAATAACCAGGTCCCTACTAGCCGTTGTACCGTACGAAGTGGTTTTATAAAACGCTCGAGTCCGTCCGCACCTGATGAAACCCCAGTCCTTTCTCCAAGAACCCTAAACCCCCCGCCTCTCCTCCTCCTTCTCTCTCTCTCTCTCTCTCTCTCTCTCTCTCTCTGTCTCTCACACACACACACGCACAACTAGCACCTGCCGTCTCTGCACCTCTCCCGGCTACTCCCTAATAGGAAATCAAACCCCCCTAACAGAAGCCCTTCTCTCTCTCTCTCTCTCTATCTCTAGGGTTTTTGATTTTTCTTTTTTAATGGCGAATGTCGTTGATCAAGATCAACAATGGTTGCTCAACTGCTTGACAGCCACGCTCGACCCCAATCACGAGGTTCGATCATTTGCCGAAGCGTCTTTGTATCAGGCTTCTCTTCAACCAGGTTTCTCTCTCTCTCTCTCTCTCTCTCATGAGAAATTCATCGAATATGTAATTCTCTCTATTAGTTTCTTGTAGAGACTTTCAATTGCCCGATTAACTTACTGAAACCGTTATTCTGTATTATTATGGAAAATGCATCTTGGGTCTTTTTTATTCTGCCGATCAGACTTTCAATGGGTCTTTGTATCGCCTTCACTTCAACAATGGGTCTTTTTAATTCTTTTTATCTAGTATACTATGATCATTCTAGCACTTGATTCCTAAAGATAAGTCGTGTTCTCATATATTTTCCTGCAGGGTTTGGAAGTGCTCTAGCCAAGGTTGCTGCAAATAGGGAAATTGCATTTGGGTTGCGCCAAATATCCTACTCTTAGATTTGCCTCTTTATGTTGCTTGCATAATGAAATCTATAACAGAGTTTTTGGTTTACTCAATCCATTTGAAATTTTCTCGTGCTTCGTGCTTATAATATTGTATAGTTATTTGTGGAGTTAACATTGTTTACCTAGCTGCTGTCCTTCTGAAACAATTTGTTAAAAAACATTGGAAGGAGGGCGATGACACTTTTGAGCATCCAGTTGTTTCACATGAAGAAAAGGTATGTATTTTAGGTCTTATATATTTTGTTTATTGATAATTTTTTTCTTGCAAAGGTTTTAGTATTATATATTGCATATAATTTTATTGGAATATTTTGATAAGTGATAAAGCAATCCTGAAGGTGTCTTGAAATGAAGTGATGCTCCTTTTACACACCTTGTCCCTAATATCTCTTAGTAGAAGCAATTGCGAAGGGAATGAAAAGGCCACGATAACTAGGGTTTTTACCGATTCACCAAAGAAAGGAAAATTATCTTCTTTGAATAGGTATTTGATGACCTAACTTGATATGGTTTCCCAGCTTATCGCTGATATAGATCACGTTCAGTAATAAAAAAGGTTATGTGAATCAATATGTACCCATAACCCAGCCATTGGGTTTAGTGGTACCATGGTTTCTTATCCATATCCCTTTCTTGTCTTCCGTATAGACCCCTAGTTTTTGATATATGTGTGTTTAAAAGACGAAAGAAGTACCGTCCATCCATTTGTAGAGCCAAGAATTAAGTAGTAGAATCTAAAAGATTAAAAGGTAACGACTTTTAAAGATAAATTAATTCAAGTGGCAAATCGATCTACTAATTATAATTCGAAAACAATGTGGAAAGAGATATCGACTAATATTAAGAGTATAGATAAAGAGATTTTTGGTGTATCTAAGGGTCGGATCCCAATAGGGAAAGAGTCATGGTGGGGAACGAAGAAATTCAAATGACTATCTATACCAAATGAGAGTATTATAGGAACCTTAAAAGGAAATAGTAGTAGCTATGCATATGACAAATACAAAAATGTAAAAAAAGAGGTGAAAAGATTATCCAAGAGTCAAAGAACAAGATGTATAATGAGCTATATGAGAGATTGGAGACTAAAGATGGAGAGAGATCTACAAAATTGCCAAGCTAAGGGAAAGAAAGGATAAAAATCTAAATGATGTTAGGTGTATTAAGAGTAGAACCAATAATATACTCGTAAAGGATGAGAACATAAGAAAGTATTGGCGTAATTATTTTGACGATCTCTTTAATGTTAATACTACAATTGATATAAGAAATATCGAGATATCTGTAGAAGAGATTAATAGAAATTTTTAACGTAATATTCGCCCTCATGAAGTGAAGGAGGCTTTAAAAGAATGAAGAATAATAAAGTCATAGGATCTGATGGCATTCTTATAGAAGCGTGGAAATGCTTGGACGAATTTAGTATAAAACTATTAACGGATATTTTCAATAAAATTTGACAAACTAAAAGAATACCTCAAATATGAAGAGAGAGTGTAATTGTATCATTATATAAAAATAAATGAGATATATAAGATTGTTTCAACTATAGATGAATTAAATTTATGAGTTATATCATGAAACTATGGGAGAAAGTAATAGAGCATACGTTGAGATTGGAGATAAATGTTTCTCAAAATCAATTTGGATTTATGTTAGGAAGATCTACCGTGGAAACAATCTACTTGTTAAGATATTTGATGGAGAAATATATAACACAAAAAAGAGACCTACATATGATATTCATTGATCTAGAAAAAGCATATGATAGGGTTCCTAGAGACTTATTGTGGTGGGTACTGATAAAAAAAGGGATATTCTTGAAATACATTAATCTTATTGGAGATATGTATGAGAGAGTTGTAACTGGCATAAGAATTTGAGGTGATTTGAGCGATAGTTTGCTCATTAATATTGAATTCCATCGAGATTCAACATTAAGTCCCCTCCTCTTTGCAATAATGATAGGCGAAATCACAAAAAATATAAAAAATGAAATACCATGGTGTATACTTTTCACAAATGATATTGTGTTAGTTGATGAAATTAGGGAGAGTATTAGTGCTAAACTAGAGTTATGGAGACTCATATTGGAATTCAGAGGGTTAGATTGAGTAGATCGAAAACCGAATATATGATATGTAGGTTTTGTGATAGTTATCGAAATGATGAAGAAACGATTAGGTTAGATGGGCAAAATGTATCAAAAAGTGAATGATTTAGATATCTACATTCATTCAAAATGATGGCAATATAGATGGAGATGTGAATCATAAAATTCAAGTGGGTTGGATAAAATGGAGAAAGATATTCGGAGTTTTTGCGATCGCATGATGCCATTGCATTTGAAGGGAAAGTTTTACAGAATCGCGGTTAGACTTATACTATTGTATGGTACTGAGTGTTGGGCGATTAAACAACAACAAAAATAAAAGATGGCTGTAACAGAAATGAGAATGTTTAGGTGGATGTGATGGAAAACTAGAAGAGATAGAATTAGAAATGAAGAGATTCGTAACAAGTTGGGAGTTAGTTCAATTTTTAAAAAAATACGAGAGTGTCGTCTGAGGTGGTTTGGGTATGTGCAAAGAAGACCCAAAAATGCATCGGTTAGGAGAACCAAGAGCTTAAATATGAGAGATTTAGTAAAACATAGACCGTTAAAAATTTGGATGCAAATTATCCGTAAAGACACGGAAGTTAAGGGTTTAGAAGAGGAAATGATCTTGGATAGGATTAGATGGCGTAGAAGAATCCGCACAAATTAAATCAATAAATTTTAGATATTTATCTATTGATTTATTTATTTATTTTTATTTTTATTTTTAGTTTAGTTTTATTTTATTTTATTTAATTTATATATATATTTTTTCTTTATTCTTTATTTTTTATTCTTTATTTCAATTTTCTTTTCTTTATCTTTTTCAAATTTGTCTCTCAAATGATTGACGCCAAATATTGAGATTAAGGCTCAGTCTGTTATTGACCCCTGCATGTGATATGTCCTTCCTCCCCATATGCAGGGCATCTTACCCCCAGAATCAAAAAAAATAAATAGTACTTGTAATGGAATGACTCTAGAGGATGGATGAATTTTAAATTTTGAGATCCTGCTTTACCTACATTCTGTGAGCTAGACATCATGATGCTAATTGTTGCATACTTTCCATGAATACATATGAATCAAGGAGCTTCCCCATCAATGTGACCATTTGCATAACATCTTAGCACCATGGATCGGGTTAGCACCAAATTTTGTTAGCAGCTAGGTGCTTGGAAAATGGCTTTGTTTCTTTAGGAGGTTACATTACCCTTAAATAGTTTTGTCTCTTGATTTTATCTTTGTATTATTTGTCTTTGAGAGATTGATGAGAGGGTGGGTGTTTTTTTTCCCCCTTCTTTGGGGGGGGGGGTGGAAGGACCAGGTTTGGACAAAAATGGTCCTTTGGTTACTTGGAAAGATGTTTGCTATGTGGAGTGGCATTTGGGCTTGGAATATTGTGTCAAAAGACACAGTTCTTGCAGATAAATACTACAGACCTTTTTTCTTAGAGCAAAATTCATTATGTCCTAGTATGATTAAAAGTAAATTTGGGATTTTGGAAAATAATTAGGAGGCTTACTTTGCTTCAAATGGCCTGTAGAAATTCATCTCTTAGGTTTATTGGATGATGACTATTGTTCAAGAGCAAATATGGAGGTGCTTGCTTTTTGGTTCTATTATTGGTTCTCACAGCTAGAGTGACAGATTATTGATGCTGTTCTAATGGGTGTTGGATGATGTTTGGTGAAGATGTGGGAAAGGTGGGTTTTTGCAAGCCTGATTTTGGAAAGTCTATGATATGGTTAGCTGAAATACCCCCATAATGGTAATGGTGAACAAAGAATTTGATCCACATTGGAGGCAGTGGATCAGGTTGTCTTTCCTTTGTCACTTTGTTTCCCCTTTGGTAATCCTCATTAGGGAGCTGAAGCCATGTTTTTGGTGCTTCAAGGGGATTTTTCCATGGTGATCCCTTAAATTCTTTCTTGTTTACTCTTCTTAAAGGTGGTCTTAGTGAACTGTTGGTGGGATAGATAGAGGTCTTACTATTGTATCTCGAGGTTGTTGTTTCACATCTGCACTGGCTGATGCTACCACACTTTTCTTTGTGAATGATTTAGAGAATTTTGTTGGTGTTATGTATGTTTCCCATTATTAGGATTTCTATAATGACATTAGGGTTAAAAACTGACATGAGTTAGTGTAGCCTTACAAGTGTTGAGATCAGCGATTATAACTTGGAATTCTCTGACCTCTATATTTGCTTGTGAAATCCTGGATATTTTGATCACTTATTTGGGAGCTCCTTTGTGTGCCGCATGTGAACCACTTGTCACTTGTATAAGTTCCACCGATATGTATTTCCTTGATTTGTAATTTGAATGTTTAAATTGCTGCAGATTTTATTCACTGGGAAACTTCCCTTGGCCTTAAATTTTGTTGTCAATTTGATGAAAAAACTTGCTATTAGTATGAACTGCTCTTGCTATGATTGTTGAGGCTTTCTTTTTTGTTTTCTATTTCTTTTTATAAGTTGTTGCTACTCAGCTTCCCAGCTATATTTCTTTCATCTGTCAGGCTTCTGCCTTGTTTAAATTTAGTATCACTAATATTGTTCTTGTCCATAAAACTGGCCAGTTTTCCTTTATGCATCTCATCATCTTAATAGAATGCTGCCCTTGGCTAACTAACCTTGCTTTTTGGCAACTTTCAAGATAACTTGTTAGTAATTTTCCTTTTCTCTTGAGTTTTTAAATTATTTTGGGAACATCCTTTATATTATTTCTTGTCTGATTTTATCAAATTTCAAATACCAGGAAATTATACGTAAATTACTTCTACTGTCACTGGATGACCCCCATAGAAAAATCTGTACAGCTATCAGCATGGCTGTGGCATCAGTTGCTCACTATGACTGGCCAGAGGAGTGGTCGGACTTAATGCCTTTCCTCCTGAAGTTGATCAGTGATCAGGCTAATGTAAGTGGAGGTAAGATGGAATAATGTTCCCCTCATGCTATTTGAATTCTAATTTTTTTCCCATCTTTGCTGCTTGAAATTCAGTTGCACAAAATGGCTTTTAGAACTGCTTTGTCCG
The DNA here is from genome assembly GCA_033439265.1 of Dillenia suffruticosa. NCBI lineage: Eukaryota > Viridiplantae > Streptophyta > Magnoliopsida > Dilleniales > Dilleniaceae > Dillenia > Dillenia suffruticosa. Next base: position 5,859,630 of record JAVTVX010000024.1, read on the forward strand.
TTTATGTTTCATATGATACAAACAAAATAGTGAGAGCTCTATAGCTTGCAAATCTAGGTACAAGGAGGAATTACGTACATGAAAGGGATTTGAAAAGTCCATGCTGTGTTTGATGGAAATAAATGATATGGAAGACTTCCAAACTTAAGGATGGAACGCATATTAATAAGTAGAGGTATATGGATCCCTCCACAAGAATTCTCCTGTTTCCTTTCCCATCTTTGGTGCTTGAAATTCAGTTGCACAAAATGGCTTTTAGAACTGCTTTGCCCATTTATGTTTCATATGATACAAAGAAAATAATAAGAGCTCTAAAGCATGCAAACTTAGGTACAAAGAAGGAATTACATACATGAGAGAGACTTGAAAAGCCCACGCTGTGTTTGATGGAAATAAATGATATAGAAGACTTACAAACTTACACGAATTAATAAATAGAAGTATATGGATCCCTTCACGAGAATTCTCCAGTTTCGTTTCCTTATCATTATATTCCATGTTTTCTTTTTCTTTCCTCCCTTTTTTTCGGTTCTTCCTTTGAGGTCATGTATTTAGGGTTACTTTATGTTTTACACTTAAAGAGTTCTCTCAGTTGTGGAGGTTTGTCTGCCTTTTCATTGAAAGTGTTTGTTTTTCCTGTAACTATGCAGTTCAAGGTGCATTAAGATGCTTGGCCTTTTTATCTGGTGATTTGGATGATATGATGGTTCCAAAACTAGTGCCAACTTTGTTCCCTTGCTTGTTTACAGTAGTCTCATCCCCGCAGGTGTGTTTTCTTCGATATTCTTTGCTTTCCCTCTTTTGTTTTTCAGCGCCATTTTAGATGATGTCACATGTTTTCATTGTGATTTTTTTCTCACCTAGACCATTTCCATCAGTTCATTGTGTCATTACAAAATTACAAATGGGAATTTTGTTTGTGGTGGTGGGGGACTCAAATGTTTAAAATCTGGCATTTACAAGTATGGACACTCATATATAATATAGATTTGAGACATCTCTCTGTCATTAGGCTTTCTGGTAATTGAGGGGATGAACCTGCAAATTGGACTTGTTGCTTGGTATTGTGGTTGTCTATTATGTTTGTGGACATAATGATATCAGTTGTAAGGCCTGACATATGATATTGTTAGTAACATTTCACAAGGAAAAGGGTTAAAAGTAATGAAGTAAAAGGTTGATTGTGACCGGTGTTGATAACGGATGATATGATTTCAAATCATTCTTGGATTGATATACTGCTCTACATGCTGTCATTGTTCTGTAAGGCTGTTCCAGTTGTTAGAGATTAATATTTTTATCACATGGGTTGTTTTGAAGCCATATAATATGGACTACATTTGATCTTCGAGAAGATTTACAATGAATTTCTTTGATCGTGCTTCAAATATAAATATTTTTTATCTTTTGGATTTTTAAAATCCTCAATAGAAGGATATGAAAATTAAACTTGGTGGTCTTTATCTTTCAATCTGATTTGAAAGTGGTGTTATGAATCTTGCATTCCTTTCCTTCCTTCTACATAGTCCTTTCTGTGGTCAACACTCATTATTTTCTGCCCAGTTGCAGGCACTACGAATGTCAATATTATCACAAACAGCTTAGTTGTCCATCTTATTATAATTTCCTTCTACTGTGATTATGAAATGCTGTTTGCAATCATTCATGACATTAATTACTTTCAATCAAAAAATTATTGAAATTGATTAAGCTATTGAATGCAAAAGTCAGCGCTTGATGGCTTAAAACATTAACAATACTATGGATACTATAGTATGATTGGTCCCTGCAACACTCTCCCAGAGTATCATGAATACTTATAAAACAATGGCTTTGTGGACCCTTATGTCTTTCTTCAAATTCTCTATAATTTATTGTTATGCGATTGTATTCCTCAGTTTGCTATAGACTATGAGTTGAGCAATAGAGAAAGAGAGGATTGATAAATTAGAAAACTAGTATACACTTAAATGAATTCCTTGAAACCTTTATGTTGCTGATGAAAGATGCTGTTTTAAATGCTTCTTAGTTATCTCAGTTCTTGCAGCAAATTTAATCTTACGGATCCTCCCTCTTGTGTTTCTTAGTGCTTGTCTATGCTTTTTATTTAGAATAGAATAAGGAAAAAAGATTCTGCACTTGTTCAGTCACCTTTTTGGGTTTGTCTTCAGATATATGATAAGCTATTGCGCACAAAAGCTCTTTCTATTGTGTATTCTTGCACTTCCATGGTGGGAACAATGAGTGGTGTATATGAGGTATTACCGTGACATGCCTCTTCTACGGTGGGAATGAAAAGGTAGTTTTTAATAGTCTTCATTTTTCAGATGGAAACCAATGCATTGATGGTGCCAATGCTTACGTCATGGTTCAGTCAGTTCTCTATTATCATGGAGCATCCAGTACAATCTGAAGATCCCGATGATTGGAGTCTTAGGATGGAGGTGATTGAATAGTTTTGCACACATTAGATTTGTTTTTTTCCACATGTTCTCCGCTTGGTATAGAATCAAAATAATCTGGTTTGTAATTTTCTTTTTTCTTCAGGTTTTGAAGTGCTTGAATCAATTTGTTCAGAACTTTCCAAGCCTTATTGAGGCTGAATTTGGTGGTTAGTTTCGTACTCAGTGGAGCCTTTCTAAAATGAGTGCTTGAATCTGCTGTTTTAGTAACTGTCTCCATGTTCTGCTAGTTATTATGGGACCTTTGTGGGAGACGTTTGTGTCTGCTTTAAGGGTATATGAACTATCAGCAATTGAGGGCAGAGATGATCCTCATGAGGGAAGATATGATTCTGATGGTGCCGAACAAAGCTTGGAATCTTTTGTCATCCAGGTATATAAACTCGACTTGTGAAGCAAATGAATTGGCCTTATTGAATCTTTAGAATCATAATTTTTAGAAATTAGGACAAATTAATTTGTTTGCCCATAGTACCAAGATGGTGCAAGAAAACAGATTACAAGAGAGAGAAGGAGAAACAATAATGAATCTCTTTGAAAATTAGTTATCACAACAGAACTTTGGTCATGGAAACTTCTTGGTTACATTTTGAATGAAATAAGCAGCTTGCAAATTGTATGCAGTTTTCTTCAGACTCCTTTTTATCTGTTATTCATCATTTGCATATAATTATACTTTCTTCACGTGCTTCCAAAATGTTGGAAATGGATAGTATTAAGAAGGCCTGGAGTGAATTGTACTAGTAATGATTGATATCCCCCTTCTCCAATGTTTTATTTATTTATTTCTCTTTATGCTTTTGCTTCTTTCCTTTTATCTTATCCTCATTGTATGTTGTCTCTACGTGTGTTTCTTTTCTTTTCAACCTAATATAATTCTACCACAAATAAAATTTATAATTCTTGCTCAAAACATTCAGTGATGAGGTTTATGCGCAGGTGCTTTTAGATTAAGTGTAATCAATATCATATCATATTATACTTGCTGCATAGTGCTCACTTATTCCTTTTCTCTCTGCAGCTATTTGAGTTTCTGTTGACCATTGTGGGTAGTGCACGATTTATCAAGGTATGCTCTTTTCTTTTTCCCTTTTTTTGTTTTTTTGTCTAATCTTGCTATTTTTAATTGATCTTGTGTTCATATCCATTTGTAATTGTATATGTAGGTTATTGCACAAAGTGTCAGAGAGTTGATGTATCATACTATAGCTTTCCTGCAAATGACTGAACAGCAGGTAAATTTTGCTTTTTGAATATGGTGTTCTCATTTTATTTAATAATCTTTTGTCAAATAGAATTACTGATAAGGAGCGTATTCATGAAGTTTAAAATCGATTACTTGTCAAGGATTACTATGAGATTTGAGTGCAGCATTTAGTGTTGTTTATCAAATAAATGCAGCATGCGACTAAATACGGAACCATAACAACCAACTAAATCATTGCATGCTTGCTGAACCAACCTACATTGTGGTTCATGTAGTATTGGACAAGTGAAAAAATTAAAGCAAGTCACTCATAAAACTTAGTTGAAGAAACCTGTATTTGATTGATGGGTGAAGAAATGATGATTTCAGAACAGTTTACTTTGAAGGATTTGCGAAAGTAACAATATGATCTCTGTGGAGGATTCTAATTAAAAAGTCTAGCGAAAGTTATTGCAAGAGGAGAACCCAAATCCAGAAGTAAACCCCACAGTAATGCGCTTTCTAGTCCCCAGTTTCCAGCTAAGGAACGATGGAGGATATGTTAATATGCGAGTGTGAGATGAACTTCGAAGGATTTGCATGAGTGACATTTGTTCAACCTGTAGCATGTCACTCATCTACTGAGAACTGTAGTTGCTCCAAGTCACTTTGCATCATAGCTACAAGTTTGGTTTAAACAGATTCTCCACATTGCCATTCCTGACCAGGGCTATGTTTTTGGATATGCACCGACAAGTATATAACTCACTTAGACTTAGGACTTGTGAATGGCTTCGCAGCTAACAATCTGGTCTTTCCTCTTGGGAGAAAAACTAGACCACTGAAATATTCTCATCATCTTCTCCCTGAAAAATGTCATATCATGGAAAGCAATGTCCTGTGCTGCTATACGTATCCATTTTTTATGCTTTTTATCCTTTTTGGGATTTTAACTTATTCAATTGCTAGTTGGGACCCATGATTTTACAGTCATCTTTGCATTGTGAATTATCCCTTGAGCACAATAGGCGTGGGAACTAAAATAATCTTCATTTGTAGTTATTAAGGCAATTAGCTTTTCTATTGCAGATATTGATTCTATTGCCATTCATTTTTTTCCCTCCCCCTATAATTCCTTTGCTGCAAAGCCTGTATATGATTGTCATGTGCATTTCTTGTTAGATCCACACATGGTCAGTGGACGCAAACCAATATGTTGCTGATGAAGATGATATGGCATATAGTTGTCGCGTTTCTGGTGAGTTCTTAAAGTGCTATATTAGTTTAGCTAGGGATAACCTGAAATATTACTGAACAATTCATGTTAGGTGGATTTCTAAGAAAGATTTTGTTATTAGTGATTTTGGAATTGAGCAATTTGCTGACACTTTATCCTAAAAAGAAATGTCTGAAGTTAGAGTAATGCAGTCGAATTTGCAGATACACCAATAGATCTGCATCTACCATGTGGATTTTCTCACATTTGTTGCATTCTTCTCATAGCCCAATGAATAGATTTACAACTTCATTTCCGACAGAAATAAACTATTACTATTACTTGTTTCTCCCTTTGGCCATGTTTTAGTTGGCTTGAAGAGAATGAAAGAGGTGGATTTTTGAGGGGTGGAGAAACCTTTGTTAATTTTGTGGACATTGTCATAAAGTATTTGTCTTTTTGGTTGTTTTTCAAGTCGTTTGTGTGCTTTGTAGAGGTTGTTGATTTTGCATAGTGTTTCTTGTCGTAGTCGTTTGGGAGAGGTTGGACTGCCTCACTGCTCTTCCCCTTTTGCTTTGCTGTTTTGTTGCGAATAAATTTCTTTTTTGTCAAAACTTGTGCTCATATTTGCAACATGAAAGGAAATTGTGTTGGTTTATTTTTATTTACAACCTTTATTAGGCACAACCTTGCATCCCTGTAGCCAATATATTTGTGTTATCATATTATTAAGTTCATTATTCTGGCTATATTTTGTCTAATTAAGTGCCATTATTCTGGTGTATTAACATCCACTAACGTGTTCAGGACATAACTGACTGCCAGAACCTGCAGAATAATGAAAGGAAATATGCTTTATCTGTGATGCCTAGAGTAAATGATGATTAAAGCTGTCATACTCATGGCATAAAAAAATTATGACTTTTTAATTCATAATTCTGATATAGAGTTAAAAAATGAGCTTCCTCCATTTCATGGTGCAATCAAGAGCCATGTTCTGTTCTCCTTTCTGATCTCTCTTTGGGACAAAAGATTGCTACCATGGCTTGAAATTCTTCAGTTAACATTTGAAAGTGAAGGAGAGGAAGATGTGAGTGGCCTAGAATACTTTCAAAGTAAAGACTTGGGTCCATATTTTGTGAATGTGATTGTATTGGGCTTTTGGATTTGCATCCCCAAGTTTGGATAATTGAGAAACCGAGAATTTTTTATTTTTTATTTATTTTTTAAGTGGAAGTAAATGATTATAAACTCTTGAAAATATGGTGAACACTAGGCTTATGGCTAAGTGTTTGTTTTATGTTCGATGATGTTTTTTTTTTTTTAATAATTTGTTATTGTTGTTAAATACTCTTTTATCTTTGTTTCTTTGGACCTGGGGATGCCTTACTATTTGAGATCTAATACAAATCTTTAAATTTTGCTGGGTTATTTTTTTTTTATGCTTAATAAACCTTAAAATGAGAAAATATGTTTTTTCGAAGATATTTAGGAAGCAGTATTAGTCCTGGGTGACAGAAGATGTTCTTGGATGGTTGTTTTACTGTAACTGTGAAAATTGATACTTGTATTCACAATCCTCTTGCTCATCTTAGAATTTTGCTTTCAGGTGTTCTTCTACTTGAAGAAATTATTAATTCATGTGAGGGAGAAGCAATTGATGCCATAGTGGAAGCTGCAAAAAGAAGATATGATGAGTCTCATGAAGCAAAAGCTGCTGGTTCTTCTGTATGGTGGAGGGTAAGCATATAAAAATTCGTTGTCTATCTTCTTACTCTATAGTTTGAACATTGAATGTTAATTTTTTAATATTATAAAAAGATTTTACTTATAGAAAACCAAAATCAAAGCACCAAGGCGGCGCTACAATAGAAACCTGCACCCACCGTTGATGCCTGCACCCACTCTAAATGTTGATTTTCTTACAAGTTGATACTAGAAGTGTGAAACATGCAGTCATGTAACTATCCTTTTTTTTTTTTGCCCCAGTAGATTAAGAAAGAAAACAGTAGAAGGCAACTGGGGCCTAGGGCACGATGTAGCTTAAATGTTGGAAAACATTAGAAAAAACGTTTGCCTGGAATCCGGGTTTTCCATTTTCTGCATTAAAGTTCTTTGCCAAGAGTTTGGCTGCTGATAACTTTGCGTCCTCTTTGTGTGTGGCTTGTAGTCCTACCTTTTATGGCTAGGGCGCCAATGTTACCCAGAGAGAGAAGGGGAAGGGGCACGAGTAATATATAATAATAAAGTTTTTTTCCCCCAATACTATCCCATGTCAAAAAGTAAATAAATAAGTTAAACTCCAAGAGTTTTTATTTTTATATTCGAGCTTCCTACATAATATAACATTTTTGCGAACTATCAAATTCTATTTTGATTTAATATTTTGTTTTACAGCATGTATTAATAATTAACTAGTATAAAAAAAATCAGCATGCTATTAAACACTTGAATTTGAATCAAGTTGATCAAAACCCTTGGTATATGTTAATCAATTTTTTTAATAGTACTCTTTGAAAATGTTATAATTAATCAAATATGCTAATATATACAAACAGAACTCTCAGATCATGTCCTTGAACCAGTTTCCAGATTTGGGATCCTTTTTAACTGTGCTAGCATATCCTAAAATGTGAGATCATTGGACTCATGCTTGTGCACTCATACCTTTATCATCACCCTTAATGGTCAAAATAAAATAGCATTTTTCTTTATACATGGCTTCCCCCCCCCCAATGCTTACAATTACAATTATTGTTACCACTTGACGTTGCGACTTTCACTTCATGTATTTCAACTGTTCGTTTCAAGCTTCTGTAAAACTGAATTTGTCTAGTAAAATTTGACAGATAAGGGAGGCTACAATTTTTGCTCTGGCTTCTCTGTCTGATCAGTTACTAGAAGCAGAGGTCAGTGCTTTCTGAACTTGTCTATTGTCATAGTTGGCTGCATGCTTATTGCTCTGACTAGGGTAGTGCACATTGATTCCACCCCTTTTGCCAGCAGACCCCCTTTGCCTGCTTTTCATAATTTGTTTCTTTTCATAGGTTTCAAAATCTACTAGAGTCCAATTATTAAACCTTCTGGAGAAAATTTTTACAGAAGACATAGGAACAGGTAGGCACTTGATTTCAGGATGGAAGTCGGTGCATCTGTGGATTTCCTTCTTTCTTCTCGGTTGTGGGTGGGATTTGATGGTTCTTCTACTTTGCAGGAATACGGGAATATCCGTTCCTTTATGCTCGCTTGTTCTCATCCATTGCTAAATTCTCCTCTGTGGTAAATATAACTTGTCATTTCATTCTTTCATAAATTACATCGTCGACAAGATCTTTTTGTTGGATCATGAAAGCTTTCACTATGCAGATCAGACATGAAATACTAGAGCAATTTCTATATGCAGCTATCAAGGCAATTGGCATGGATGTGTGGGTTTTTATTGCCTTATGTCTTGATCAATATCAGCAATCATGGATGTAAAAATGTTGATGATAATAATGTTCTTCTTACAGCCCTCCACCAGTGAAAGTAGGGGCTTGTCGAGCACTCACACAGCTGTTGGCTGAGGCGAATAGAGAAGCAGTTCAGCCCCATATTATGGGGTTGTTTTCGTCACTTATAGATCTGCTTAACCAAGTAAAGTATTCTTTGTAAAGCAATATTGTTTAAATTTGGGGTGCTCATTATGACATAATTCTTGTGATTCTGCTTTACAGGCATCTGAAGAGACATTGCACTTAGTACTTGAAACTCTGCAAGCTGCCGTTAAAGCAGGCGGGTACCAACATTCTTGGTTTTGAATTAAGAGTTGTATTTTGTTATTGTTTAACTTGTGCTGCTACTTGAGAAAAAAAGTTTGTTGTCTCTCTTTGTCAACTGTAAATTGCAGAGTTCTAGATTTTGATCTCCTTTGAAAGTTAAGGTTTGTTCATCGAACTTTTTCTACTGCAGGGTATGAAGTATCGACATTAATAGAGCCAATTGTTTCTCCTATTTTACTTAACATGTGGGCAAAGCATATTTCAGATCCATTTATCAGTATTGATGCAGTTGATGTGCTTGAGGTAATGACATTTTACAGTCAATTACTAAGTCAATTTTTTGATTGCCTGGTGCATTGTCTAGCATGGTTACAAATGCTAGATTTTTCTGCCATCTCATGGGGGCCTCTCAACATTGATATCTGTAGAAGGACTTGCTAACCATGAAACTTCGAAGTGTGATAGGACACTGCTTGGTCTATATGCACGTATATAAGAATCTATTATATAATTGGTCTTTTGTGTTTATTTATCCATCACAGAGAGAATTTCTGTTTTTATTTTTTGTATTTATTATGAATTTTTCTTTAGGAAATTATTTATTTTTTTGTTTAAGGTTGCAGGGGAGGAAATATTTTGATCATGATATTTGAGTGTTGTGTCAACCCGTATACACCTCATACTTCAATTGTAGAAAAAGGAAAACATTTTCTGTACTATAGTTTTATTATTTTTTAAGAGAATTCCCTCAACATTCAACTTTTATTTTTACTAAATTTTTGTTATAAATATATTGGATGTTGCTTTCTGACATTAAATTTCTGATGACACTTTTCATGTGCTTAGCTATTTTACAAACGTTACATATTTTGCATGATGTCAAATAATGAAACATTTAGTCCAAAAAATTCTCTCATAATAATTTGCCACCTAACCTCACGAAAATGTGTGGTGCATTTCCTTGATGATAAATAGCAATGCACGACAATCATACTTAATTCTTTGAAGGCGAGAATAGTTTTGCTAATTTTTTTCAATGAAATGTTAGAATTTAGAGATTACATCCATCCCATTTCACATCTAGAAATTGTTTGAGAATTTAATGACATAAGTAAAACATTTTAAAAAATGTACAGGTAGTATCATAGGAATGTCATGCTGGCCTTTGTGGTTTGTACAGAAAAAGATTTCCTAATTTATCCGTCTTTGCTTAATGACCTTGATGACAACTGGCATGATAATAAAAGTATGCTGAAAAATCAATTTGCACTTATTTGTTATCTGGATCTTCATTGTCATAATATTGCACTTGTAAATTTAAAAAATTTGTAGGCAATTAAAAATGCGCCCGGTTGTATTCGTCCCCTTGTTTCACGGGTTATGCCATCTATTCAGCCAATCCTAGATAAGGTATGGTTTTGTTTCTTTAGTTTCAACACTTTGAAATATTTGGGTTATTTTTACTTGTTCTTATGCATCTTGATGCCAATCATCAGCCTCGGCAACAGCCTGATGGATTAGTAGCTGGGTCATTGGATCTGGTGACTATGCTATTAAAGGCAAGTCAAGTTTTATTGTGTAATCACTTTCGAACATTTTTAACGGCCGCAATACTTCTACTAGATTTTGAGGTTTTCCTTTTTCTGCTAATGTTGTACAGAATGCTCCAATTGATGTAGTGAAAGTTGTATATGATGCTTGCTTTGATCCTGTTATCAGAATAGTACTTCAAAGTGAAGATCATAGTGAATTACAAGTAATATTTAATTTATGTTCTCTATTCTATTCTTTTTCCATTTCCTTATTTACCCGGTGCTTGATATTGAATTTAATGATCAGAATGCTACGGAATGCTTAGCTGCTTTTGTATCCAATGGCAAACAAGAGTTGCTTTCTTGGAGTGGTGATCAGGGATCTACTGTGAGAAGTTTGCTTGATGCTGCTTCAAGGTAATTAATGCTTCAGGTTTATTTTGTATTTGGCTTTATCTACCCGAGATCCAAATTCTTTACCTATTAAAGAGGAAGTGTGTCTGCAGTTCTACGTTCCTAAAACCAGTAAGTATTCTCTGACATGATGTAAAGTACAGAAAGCAAGGAGTCAATAATGATATTTGAACATATAGACATAAGATAAATAATATAGTATTGTACTTAAATTGGACAGATCAAAACTACAAAAATAATATTAAAGTGGAACTATCCATGTGAACTGCTGGTTTGAGTTTCATGTGTGACTGTACATGTGAACTGGATCTCCAGTAGCCTTAATATGTTTCTCCGGTTCCCTATCTCCATTGTGGCCAAGACAGAGAAGGTGGTCAAAAAGGTGTACCATATTAATTACATAGAGTTGTAGGATCTATCCCACTTATTCTTGCATTAGGAAATTGACTACATAAGCCAAAATTATGTATATGTCCAACATCCATCCATAAATAATATGTGGACTTTTAATGCTTAGTTCTGCTCAAACTTGACACAGGCTTCTTGATCCTGATCTGGAAAGCTCTGGATCTCTTTTTGTTGGGAGCTACATTCTGCAGCTTATTTTGCATCTGCCCGCACTGATGGCTCAGCATATTCCTGACCTTGTTGCTGCTGTAGTTAGACGCATGCAATCTTCCCAAATAGCTGGATTGAAAAGCTCATTGCTTGTTATTTTGGCCAGATTGGTATCATCCTGAAACTTCCTAACATAGTATTTCACCAGCTTGAATGATTCTCTACCACAAAATTGCACTGTTTTAATGAGTGCATTGGAACCTTGGTATATGATATTGTATGGTTTGAGTAGTGTTGAGATGTGCCTTTTTATTTCCTTTCTGATAGATGCAAGAGAAACTTATCTTGAATTTCACATACACAACCAATGGGCGCTTGGTATGCAGGAATTACATGCATTAATGAGAATTTTGGATGTGAAAGTATAGCTTATTACTTAATTAGATGGAGACAATACTGATTTTAGAATTGCAAAACCTTGTTTATAATTGGAATCATTTTTGAATTCTCTTTAAACCAATATCAACCTCATCTGTAATTGAAATTTAGCTTTTAAATTTGTAAGTACTGTAATCAGCATTGATGCAATCTTTCACTTTGTTCTGGCTATGAAAGAATCCTCAACTGCAGGTCCACATGAGTGCTCCAAATGTAGAAAAATTTATTGATTTATTGCTCGCAATGCCAGCTGAAAGTCATGCCAACTCCTTTGCTTACATAATGTCAGAATGGACTAAGCAACAGGGTAAGTGTCCTTTGTGCATAAAATTGCTTTTTGTGTATGGGTTGGGTTGTATTCTATCATGCTTTGTGCCTTTAAGCTGGAACTCATTTTTTCTTGTATCTTTACAACTTATCTGATGACTATTATTAACAGCACTAGTAAAATGATGGCTGGAAGTTTTTTCCTAGATGCAAGATCTTCCCTAGTTATTAGCTTTGGTATCAACAGTAGGGCTGGAATTTTCTGTCTCCAACTGGATGCTATTTTGATTCAATTGTCAAGTATTTGCTCATTGATCGCTATTATTTTTTTCTTTATTCTTTTTATTTGGTTCCACATTTTACCTTAATTTTCTTTTCTTTCTGTGCGAGCTTTTTTATAATCTGTATCTTAACCCACACCCAAAAAAAAAAATCTCAGAACAGGGTGGGGGTCCCTTTCTTTTTCCCACTTCTCTAGTGCTGCAACCGCTCTTGTAAGCATTTCAAGTTCTGCCAAAGTTTTGACTCATGACTTCTAGGACACTTGTATCCCCTGGTTTTATATCTTGTTTTCCCTCTGTCCCTCTCTCTCTCTCTCTCTCTCTCTCTCTCTCGATGCAAGTATTGTTGAGTTCTTAAAATGCTGAACTGAATATCGTGAGTCATGCATGCACAGAAGCGTTTTTGCTCATCTACATTGATTGTTTCTTGCTAGCTTCTGAATGCTTCGACCTGTTGAAAACCAATTTTTTAATGTTACAATGGCTTAACTATTGATATGAAGGACAATAGAGAACTTAGGTTTCAGTCACAATATTGTTCATCATATTTTAGCATGATTCGTACTGTTAATTGTAAATCAGGTGAACCAGTAACTTGCTTATTATGTCTTGTCTTGCATTGGCCAGACTGAGATGCTTTGAAAATTTCTACCAAGTGCAGGGGAGATTCAGGGTCCATACCAGATTAAAGTCACAACCACTGCTTTAGCATTATTGCTATCAACAAGGCATGCTGAATTAGCAAAAGTCCATGTCCAAGGCCATCTTATCAAGGTTTGCAAGTCTTGTGATTGTGTACCTGGATGAGACTTGGTGTCCTTGCAGGAACTTAATCTATTTCATATGAAGTCCACTGCAGGGATTATGACTCGCTCAAAAGCTAAATTAGCTCCTGATCAATGGACATTGATGCCACTTCCTGAAAAGGTACTTGATGAGGTTGTTTTTTTTTCATCAAACTAAAAATCGTGATGACAGGACTTTATTGCTCTGTTTATTTTTCCTAATGGAGTGGAACACTAAAATTAACAAGAACAAAGCTTCTAAATGGCTAGATCTTGCATCTGATTTCAATCTAATGGTTACTGCCGACAGTGAAAAGAAAGCTTTTGTACGGAGTTCCCATTTCTCTCTTTTCAAATGTTAATTACCCCTTGCCACTTTCAAGACAGAAGTCATAATATATCTCTTTCAGATAATTCTTTGATAATGAGTTCTCTGCCCAGCCTCCAAGCTCCCTGGTGGTGGGGGTCAGAATCTACCAGGAAGCTGGGATAATGCTATTATTAGCATTTGGGTGGGGGGACAAAGGAAATGGGATTCTGCTTGGTTGCCAACTTGAGAGAGACAGTTGGAAATGTTTGTAGACTTCATTTGATTGTGCCCTATTCCGATATTACGCTTGTTTGTAAGTCATTTTGTAATGACTCGTATTACACGTGGATTTTTTCTTTCCTTTCCTTTTTTCGGGTTTTCTTTTTTCAAGGGCTGCACCGGGGAATCAGCGGGAGATAATCATGAAAAGTCCAGCAAACCTTGCCACCTTGTTGGCTATTTACATGCAATTTGTTTATTTAGTTTTAGAAAGGGATTCGAACTCCCTTTCTACTGAGAAGACATCTTTTAAATTCTTCCATTTCCTTTTTTAGCTGGTGGTGCATTTTAATTCTTCTGCACTTACAACTTTATCCCCGGATTATAGCAAGAGACTTTATGCTTCTTACCTGAGTAGTGCCCACTATTCTCTTGCTTGAATTTACCTTCAAGCTTCTCATCATTTAAAGGAGAGAGAAAAAAAGAGGTAGCTATGTGCTCCTATGTTGCGCTAACATCAACACAGTTCTCAAACACTACATGACCCAACACTTTGTAATGTATACTAGTGTAGAACTTTTATAATTTTGCCATGTCACCATGTGAGTGTCGTCTCATGTCCCCTGTCCTGTGTGTGTGTTGTGTCAGTGCTTGATTGATGCTCTTAGAGAGCATTCATAGTGTCTGACTGTATTCTGATCTATGGAGTGTGGTCAAATTTTAAAGTGTTAATCCTTAATGTTAGCAATAACACTTCATTCTCTGTTGGCTGCAGATACTATCTTTACTGGCAGATGTGTTGATTGAGATTCAAGAACAAGTTTTTGGTGACAATGATGAGGTAGGCAGTGATGAGGTTTATTAACATCCATGCAGCATGGATTATATTATTTTACAAACCGGGAGTCCAAGCTTTAAGCATAATGTGCACAGGATACTGATTGGGAAGATTTAGGGGAAGGCAATTTGGAAACCGAGGAGGGTCTCTCATATTCAGTTAGTGCAACATCATCTGCTCGACCCTCCTATGATCACCTTAATGTGATGGCTAAAGTGTTTAACGAGGTCTGATCATGGCACATATATACCTGTAATGTGTTCTGCACTATAGCCCGGGTACTCAAACAATTTCCTAAACTTGCAGGACCAAGAAGATAGTGAGGGTGACCTTCTAACTGCTGCTGACCCCCTTAATGAGGTTTTCCCTCCTGTTCTTTGAAAAAGAAAATACACATATATATAATACATGTATTTAAGTACTCTAAGAGGTTTTGAGTATTTACTGATATTATGAGCCTTTTTCATTTTGCACATAACAGATTAATTTGGCGAGTTACCTCACGGACTTCTTTGTGAAATTCTTTCAGAGTGACAGTCTGCTGTTTAATCACCTCTGCCAGGTACTAGTTTTTACAAACTGGAGAATTATTTGTCCCTATTTTCCATGTTGAAACTGATTTTTTTTTTAATTATTTTTTCCTGTTGTGTTTGCAGTCTTTAACAGCAGATCAGCAAAAAGCAATCAAGCAGGTTTTAAGTGGGTGATTAATTTGATTGCCGTGCCAAATATAAGTCATTGAGGGCAAATTCATATGGCGATTAATTGGAGAAAAGCTCTTGGTAGAATGCATTTAAGGTGGGAATTTTTCCTTCTACTTACCCATCATACTTTATGTTACTGACCGATCAGTGTATGTATTATCAAATATGGGAGAGCCAAAAAGAAAGAAAGCAAGAAAGAGAAAAGACATCCTTCAAAAAGATGTAAGCAAATACGTTTTCACGACTCCATGTTATCTTGTATTGTAGCCATTAGCAGTATAAACCCTTATGGTTTTTTAAAGGGAATTTACCATGGGAATTGGCCTTTAATTGCTAGCATCGGAGAATAGTTCGCTATGCATTCATCGCACGGTTGCTGCGTCTAGCAGACTGGTCTATTCCCATAGATGAGAGGCAGAAGTTGTACTTTGATATAAAAGCAATTCGGGGGGAGTTGAGGTGATCAAAGACTCTCATAGTAACACTTAAAATAGGTACAACATTGGTCGTTTTCTCCTACCCATGAATAAAATTTACCTGGCGGATTGGTAATATACCCTATACAAACTAGCCATTTACATATAGTAAAGGTATATGTTGACTGATTTATTTTTTAAAAGAAAATTTTGAACTGATTTAAATAATTCATAGACTCGTAGATTATGGCCGTTAGGGATAAAAATTTTGTGCGATCTGATGAGTATCCGTCCTCACCGGCTATCAGGCTAGATGATACATGGTTTTTGATCAGGTAAGGGTAAAATTCGGAGCAAGTAATACCCATGACCCGGGTTTCCCTCTTGTACCTGGTTCGTTACACCCTAATGAGTTAAAATACCATAATAACCCCCCCCCCCCCCCCCCAAAAAAAAAAAAATAACCACACCAAGCTGTTTGGTTGATGGTGAGAGATGAAAGCATGTAAGTTTGAGGTATACATATTCTTTATATTGTACATAATTAGAATCTTGTTATTCTTTTGTATTGCCACTTGTAGAAAATAAATTTGCATATGAAAACATGAGCTTAGTAATAAAATTTATATATACTCATCCTCAAGAGATCATGATCAATTTTGGTTACAAGATGGTTAGAGTATGCCAATAAGATATAAGGTGATCTGCACTGCACTCAACCACCCCCCCCCCCAAACAGCGAGAGAGAGAGAGAGAGAGAGAGAGAGAGAGAGAGAGAGAGAGAGAGAGAGAGAAGGCGATGTGCACTTCTTGCTCCAATGCTTGTTCTCTCATTTGTTTGTTTATTTATTTCTGTTAAATTTATAGTATGGATTATGTTGATGTAATAAAAAAAAAAATATATCAACATGTGTGACAGGGTATTATACTACTTAATCAAAATTTTAAATTTGAGTATTGAAAATAAAAAAACACGTACCAAGAGAACAAACTCCTAATTGATTAGTCGAGTTTCAAGATATCCGTAATCAATCAAGTATCAAAAAATAAATAAATTAAAAAAAAATGTGTGTCTGTTCAATCTTACCTTCCTAAGATGTTGGATTTATATTTGGTATGAATTAGTTTATGGATATTGTTTGATATATGTATTTCATATTAATTAAGTTGATGAAATTAAATAAAGAGGAAAGATCTTATATGTAAAGCTGGTGGAGTTGGTATTATAAGATATACTCAGAGTGCCCCTATGGGCATAATTTTTCTCTTTCATCTCACCTGGTTGGCCGGGTCTACCCAAATCCGGAATATTGGAGTATAGGCCAGAGGTAGATTTAACCTTCTCAGTCGGGGCATATTGGCATCCCTAATAACCACCAATATTAGCAAAATGTTAGAAATTTTTAAATTTAAACAATTTTGAATAAGTTTATGTCTTTTTAATTAAACGAAAAATTTTTAAAAATTATCAAGAAGGAATATTACATAAGATTTAGTGTATTTGATTCGTAACTCATTTCATCCATGAAATACCTATAAAAATTATATTAATATTTTTCTTTATCAAAGAAAAAAATACTTATATTAATCAAAATGCCATTTGTGCAAACAGGTGCGTTTCCTCATATCCATGTCTTTCAGGGTTAAAAGTTGAGGAAAACAAGTTGAATATACATAGTATAGTTTGTAGAGAAATTTGGTGATCCCCCTCCCCGCGATCTAAATCCTTGCAAAAAAAGAAAAAAAAAAAAGGAGTAATTTGAATTTTGTGTACGACGAAATTAAATATTGAGAAAGTTTTATCCTTAAAAAATTTAATTTAACTTGAATTTGATTCGGTCAGATTTAACGGATTATTGAAAAGTGATAATTTATTTAAAGAGAGAGAGATAGAAACCAAGGATTTAGGACTCAGTTGTTTCGGGAACTGACGTCGCTTAATCATGATCAGGAGTTCGATCCCCCATGAGAACGGAAAAATCAGCGCTGGGAGACTTGTCTCCTCAATTGGACACAGATTAATTAGGACGAAACCCTAAATAATGGATCGATGGCCTACCCATCGGAACAAAAAAAAAAACAAAAAGAAACCAAGGGGGTGTGACTGCACACATTGTTCCAGACAAGTGTGACAGCCGAATCCCTAACCCAACGAGGCCCAAGAAATAAAATAAACATATGGTGGTCTAATTGTTATGATTAATCAATGAAGCCTATACTTTAATGCCACATGTTTTCCTAAGTAAGCCAGATTATTTTTGACTTCACTGGTAAAAGTTCACATTTCTTAAAATAAAATGATATTTAATATTCAAATTTTATAAATTATAAAAAATAATTTAAATCCATATACATATTTCATTTGATCTGTTAGCAGATATAAATAATTATTTTATAATTTATATAGAGAATAATTTTAACTTATGGACTTCGTCCGACTTATTGATAAATTCATATATTATGGATTATTATGTGTATTCATATTCCATAGATTAATTAAAAATATATATGCTATATATATGTATTTTCCACTTAGGTATATTTGATGAATCTTACTTGAGTTGCTTTGAAATTTGTATTATGGCCAAGGCTAATGATCCTTTCTTGAGAAGGTAATATGTATTGTAATATTAACTTCTTAAACGTGATAGATTGGGTTGTAAGCTAAAATTTCATTGTTTTGTCTCACTTGGCCAAAGTTTTGAAAGAAACCTTATTTGTGGCTCCATCTATGAGTAACAACAGAAGAGGGTGAAATTGGAAACTTAACCTATTGTCTCAATTTAGACATTATAATTTTTCTTTTGTGACAATGTATGAAGAAGCCTATGAGCTTTATCCTCTCATCTTATATTTGGTTACATAAGTGAGACTTGAGAAGATAATTAAAATTTGATAAGATTTCATTTTTTAAGTATAAACAACAGATATCTGGTTATTATATTGAATTTATTTAAATCTGATTTAATCGGAATTGAATATTTAACAAACAAAATTCTCTCAAAATCTGTTTGTATCATCCATAAGATTTTATATTTTTAATAAATGAGAAACGGTGATAATTCGTGAACGGTAAATGAATTTCACAGTTTTTATCTTTTATTAATATATATTTTTAATCAAAATCATTGAACATGTCAAAAACTACACTCATAATTCTCGTACCAACAGTTAGTTGGTTTTGTAAAATGTGATATTAGATTTTTTAATCAAGATCACGAGTTCGACTGGCGATTTAAATATAAAACAGACTATATTAAGAAAATAATTTCTTTAAATGAGTTACTATAAATCTCATAATGGATTAATCGAAATCTGACTCTGAATATGATCGGTATAATATAAAAAAAAAATTCCCATGAAATGTATTAGTTGCTTAGAATTGGAAAGTGATCTACATAAAGTGCATCAAATCCCATAAGAAGTGTGCACAGTGTATCTCATTACTTGTTGCTCCACGTTCTTATCCGAGATAGCACAATTGTTCATGCATGTGAACTAAAACAGGGCAACTACTATATGCAGACAAGAATTGCCTCAATGGCACATCACCAACTTCCTTATCTTCCCGAACTTTTCTAAAGCGAAAAATTGTTATTTGTCATTTTTTATTTTTTGGGGGAGAGAGATAATAAAAAAGTATGTATTTTATTTTTATTAGAGTATCATTATTTAAATTTATATTTAAATTAATTCGATTCAATTAAAAATATTTTTTAAAAACAACTCTTCAAATATAATCTTTTTATTTTTAAATTTTGAATCCCAAATTTAAATAAAATATTTAACATCCCAATCCACTCAAACGGCTGTGACCCGTGAAGAATGCATCTTTTGATAAAACCTAAAGCGATATATCTACGAAAACATTTGGGATAACTCCTAAGCGACACGATAGAAACTATACTGATTACAAATCTCACCATCTGATTGGTAACTTTTTTTTGTTTTTTTTTTTTGGTTACTCAACGCAGCCACCAAGTACCACGCTTGCGAAAAGAACAGAAATTAAAAACCAACACTTCTTCGCCGAGCTCTGCATCAATTCTAAGACGAGCAAGCGAGCGTCGACAAAGAGGACAAGTAGAGCGTCTATACGAAGAAAAAGCCCATCTGTCTAAACAAACTATGTGAAACAAATGCTTACATCTCAGCTCTCTAATTTCTTCTTCTTCTTCAATCCTACACAAGCACACCGCACATTCTTCATGCTCATCACTCTCTCTCCTCTTCCTGTACCGAGTCACAAGAGGTTGATCATCATGTTCACCATCGGCAGAGTTTTCTGGGGATTTTTTATCAGTACGAGGTCGGTTGAAGATTGGGAGATGATTGATAAAGAGATTCAAGAAAGAGAGGAAGAAGGGTATGAGCAAAATAGCATAGTTTGACACGGTGGATCCTGTTGGAGAGATTAGATTTGGGAATGAGTTATAGAGGATGATGAAGAAGAAAATGATGAGAAATGTGAAGAAAGGAACAATTGGTGTGATTGCTGTGATACCCATCTCTCTTTTTATTTCTCTTTTGGTTTGGATCGTGCCGTTGCTTTTTGTCGCCTACATATAGAGAAAAGGCAGAGAGAGAGAGAGAGAGAGAGAGTCCGGTCCAAAAGAGTCACTGTCGGTCTGTACCTCGTGTGGCCATGAAAATGTAAAAACATACCCTGCTGTTCGGAAGTTGAGACCAGAATTACTGAGGTAAGGCACAGCATTTTAATGTCAAAATGAATATATCTACTAACAATTTCATTTTTAAAATAAATTTATTTTGTATTTGTACGATTTAATATCCTTTACTAAATTTTCTATTCTTTTTTGAGAATCCCAAAATGAACGTTCACTTAACATTTTGAGAAGTTTCAAAATATTAAATTTCCCATAATACCCTTTTTAAATTTATTTTATTTAATATTTTTATCATTTTATTAATTTTGAGATAATTGTGATTTTCATATATTTCTTTTCATTAATTTGTTGATACCTTCTCAACATAATAACTAACTATTCACAATTCTTCCTTTCAAAAACGTATTATCATAAAATGATTCTCAATTTAAATAATGTAATATATCATTTATTGTATTTTTAATCCGTTTGAAAAAACAAAGGGACAATAAAATGAAATGAGGGAGTAACAAGTTTAGCAACAAATTGAAATTTCCCAACAGCCCCTTAAAAGTGTGAAGAAAGGAGAGAATAGTCCGGTGTATGTCATGGGAACGGAGAAATAGAATTTGGGAGAGTCAGTCTTTTAATAGGCCCCACAATATTCAGATCGGATTAATCAGATAAAATCTGGATACAGGTCGATGAAAACAAAAAAAAAAGGGTGGAATTTATAAACCTCAAATCTTAACCCTAATTTATGGAATACAAGCTACCAATATCTCTAACTATTGTATTATCAAATATGGAGAATATTGATAGAATATCCCGTTATTTAAAATGCACTGAGGCTTAGTTTGGGAATTTAGGGAAGAAAAGAAAAGAGAGGAAAAGATAAGATAAGATAAGGTATGAGATAAAAGGGAAAAAAAAAAAGAGAAAAGATATACTATTTTATTTGGGAGTTCAATAAAGAAAAGAAAGAAAAAAAAAATTCTCTTGATTGGGAGTGGAAGAGAAATAATAAAAAAATAAAAAATAAAAACATATTACTTTTATTTTTATACCCTTTTTAGTTTTTAAAATCAAAAATTTTGTCAAAGATGAATGACATGAAAACTTAGCCTGCAAAGATGACAATTTTGCAAAAATTGATTTGTTGATAATTGATGAGGAATTGGATGATTCAATATTCTTTTTTTGCTTTGAGTTTTGCAATTTTCACTTTGAAGTGTATATAAGTTGGATAATAATTTGTACCATCTATAGGATATATTGGGTATAAATTTATTTTTTATCAATTTTTTAAGGATAAAATTAGTATATTAAAATTTTTACTTCTCTTATAAGCATTTCCTTCTGTTTCTTTCTAATTTTGGAAAGAGAGTTTTTAAACTTTTAGAAAGATTTTCTTTCTACGCATTTCCTTACTCCCAAACGAAGCGTAACATAATATTAACATATCTAAATTGTATCGATAGAATATTTCGAGAGAATATTAATATTCCTCTTTAAACTCAAGTAGGTGTGACTATGAAATCAACTTGAGTTTAGAAACAAAGTCAGGAAAATGTTTTCAAAGATAATGCTTTAGTGAATATATTAGCGGTTTATTCAAATGATATGACCGTTACAAGTTGAGTATCACACATTTTGATATGATTCATGATAAAGTTAGAGTGTGTTTCTATATGCTTGATACCGTAACGAAAGATTATATCAAAAAGATTATAATAGAAAAATATTTTTCTCGCTCTCTATGACTATAGCACTAGGTATTTTTATTCTTAATCAAAATAAGTATATGAGAATTTTTTACGATTTTCATAAATATTGATATCAATGGATATTTATCTCGCAGTTTATTTCATCGAAAGGTTAAGAATTTTATAAATATCAATATCAATCTAGATCGTAGAAAATTCTCCATAAATGTTAGATAGGAATCCAATAATTTCAAATTTTATGTGTATTAAAATCAATAAAAATATTTAAATATAAATAACGGTAAAACCGTTTGATTTCTTAAATACTAAATATTTTTGTTTGAAAAAAAAAAGAATAGCATTCTGATTTCTTTGATTTTTAAACTATTTCTTAATTATTGAATTTATACCATTATTTGAATATGCATAGCTAAAATCACATTTTCATTCTTCCACTTTTGGAAAAGCATTTTAAAATTTAGTTTTTTTCACGTGTTACCCACGTGGCTAAAACTGTATCATTTTTATCACTCCCATGAGACGCACGCGGTAATATATGTTTTAAGTTAAGAACATAATATGTCTTTCTCCCTAAAAAATATTGGATCCATTTCTTGCATTGTTTAGTGATTAATGGAGAGAGAGAGAGAGAGAGAGAGAGAGAGAGAGAGAGAGAGAGAGAGAGAGAGAGACTCTCATTCTCATGCTGTTTAAATGATAAAGATTAAACAAATGCCTGAGCTGCGTCCCTCCATATGCGCCGTACGGCTTCTTCGACCTCCTCTCCTTTTTTTTTTTTTTTTTTTTAAATAATCGAGTGATATTTAGGTACATATATTATTTCAATTTAAATACTATCGAATTCAAATTGAAAAATATTCTTTTAATAAAATATTTTTATTTATGGATTTTAAATTTAAAATTTAATTAAAAAATTTAACATTATTGTCTACTAAATTGATTGCTCATAAATTCAACCACAGAAAAACAATGACAAATTGGAAAAGTTTGATATTTTCCTCTCACAATGATGAAACAAGGTTAATATAGTTTCCTATGAATCCACAAAAAAATAAAAATAAAAATGTGTGGATCAAAATGATCGAAGAGCTCAAATCAATGACAAATTTTTATGTGGGGCCACTCACGTGATTCTTGCTCGTAATGAAATAAAATTGGATTGAATTATAAATATGTCACTTTTATTAAAAATTGAAATTACCATTTAAATTCGTCTCACAGAACAATTCCTTCAAATGAAGGAGGTGATTTCAGTCATTTCACCTTCACTTTAAGAATGTACACATGGAAAAACAAATTTAACAACTATCCTGATTGCTTTGTTCTACCAATAATACGTGGATGTAACAATTGAATCTTAAATTTTCTTAATTAAAATCTTAAATTTAAATTTTAAAAATAAAAAAAATAAGTATTAGGAGAACCAATCCTTTTATGGACTCTATAGTACTCACCCAAGTTAATTTGGTTAAATTCAGATGTCGATTGGTGGCTAGTATCCATTTAATTTGACCTACACGAGTTCCACGCTCGATGGCCATGTTCGCGTGATACATAGAAGACAAAAACAAGAGATGTACTCTGTCTTTTTTTATAGGTGGGATGAGTATCTTCGTCTGTTAACCAAATCGGGAGTTCGACTTTTCCTGAATAAGAAAAACACAATATTGAGAGATTTACCCTCGTAAAGTGGGTTCTGTAACGATCGATTTAGATTAATCAGAGTGAAATTTCAGATACTGAACGGTGGTCGGTGTCAAAAAAAAAAAAAAAAAACAATAAACAATTACCGGATGGTCGGAGGCAACGGCTTTCACGTTTTAAACGACAATTCTCGATGTTTCCATTAGTAAAACATTTTCGCAGGATTATCCCAATCCCAATAAAGAGAAGAGGAGTCTTCCATTAACGAAAATATTTAATTTGAACACTTATCTTGTAAATGTGGAGAATTCACTTTAAAACTCTTTGATCATGACAAATGATCAAACTCGCTGACTTCGCCAGCTATATTTCTTCATTACAACGTTAGTAATCGTGTCTCCTAATTTGATCGTGTATATGAAATATTCTACTACAAGTAATTTTTGAATAATTATAAAAATTTGGATTAGCTGCATTATGTCGGAGGAATTGATCCTATTCGAGATTTTAAACTTATTACCAAGAAAAAAATAATAATTTTAGACTCATTTAGGTTTCTCCTATTGCCCCCCCAAATAAAATAGAATTAAGAATTTTTTATATATGCGAATATGTTCTCTTGATGTTGATAATATATTTTATTTAAATTATTATTTTTTTTTATCATTCTTGTTACACGTTTGGAACAAGGACCTTTCAAAATTCGATCAAATCAATGGAGAATCTCAAGGTGGGCCG
The DNA here is from genome assembly GCA_033439265.1 of Dillenia suffruticosa. Taxonomy (NCBI): domain Eukaryota; kingdom Viridiplantae; phylum Streptophyta; class Magnoliopsida; order Dilleniales; family Dilleniaceae; genus Dillenia; species Dillenia suffruticosa. The sequence continues at coordinate 5,883,733 of JAVTVX010000024.1, forward strand.
TGACATTATTATGTTAGTTATCATGTTCTTGATTCACACATGCAAGCAGACAATAGATTTGCCTATTTGTTGCATGGGCTTGTGTTATCTTAACTTGCTAAAGTTTCTAAATTTTCTGTTGTTTGAGGTTAATGGGAAGAGTCATGGGACTAGTTTATATAATTCACACATTCACGAAAATCCAGAAGAAACAACACGATATTATAGTACTATCTGTGAAGTATTATATTATCGTATTAACGAACGTTCTTAAGAAAACAGTTTAATGATATAAACACTCCTCCCCAATCTGATAATCTCATATTCAAATTTTTATATAATAAAATAAAAATCGTATTAACGGATAGTTGGTTTAATAGAATGTGATACTAGATCCCTTAATCAAGTTCCCAAATTTAACTCGCGACTTAGGTATGAAAAAAACTATTTTGAAAGGATAGCCCCCTTAATGGGTCACTATAAATCCCGAATCTGATTAATTGAAATATAATTTTAGATACCGATTGATATAACGAAAAAAAAAAAACACTATATTATCATAAAAATCGGGAATTTTCAATATAAAATGGACCCATTAGATGATAATTACCGGGTCATATAAATTCACGCAAAAACACAAATAGATAACGTGTGTTATAAAACAAAATTGCACACGTGGCACTGCGAGCACCACATTTGAGACGCATCCAATTAAAATGAATCGAGGAATTCCAACACACTTGCAAGCCTGACTTATGCTCCCAAGTTCCACTTGGGCTACGGCCCATGAAGATGACTGGATAACAAGCCCGAAACCAAAAAAAGCAAAAAAATACTGTTGATATTTGAACCTGAATCACGGGATCACAACCCCTCCTCCAACCTCTCGGGATTTAAATTTCATTTAACTCTTTTTTTTTTGTTCGAGCTTCTTACCTAGTCATATACCTTTTTTGGCCTTTTGGCTAAGATTAAGTGAAAAAAATCTTTTATGGTAACATGATATTGTGGCAAATTTAGTATTTTAGGAGTATTATCATAGATTTATACTCAGAAATTCCCTCTCTCTCTCTCTCTAGAAAACTATTGTTGCATAAGCGCGAGAGAGAGACAGCAGTTGGGACTTGGGAGGAGTTATGGCAGTAGAGTAGATATATAGAGTTGATGAGAAAGAGGGGGAGAGAGGACAGCATTCGGATAGAAAGAGGGGGAATAGTATTATCACAACCCCTGCATTTCGACTCAAGTTTTCGAATTTTCTACTCTTTTTATGCTAGGCGGATTAATTTGATTGGTTAGTCTAAAACACCAAAATGAATTAAAAATTGAGTTCAATGATTCTTTAAACTGTTAATTTTTATGATAATATAATATATATATATATATATATATATATATATATCAATTAAAAAAATACATGTTTTGACCTGTGAAAATTGCAACTCATATCGAAAAAAGAATTAAGTTGTGAGAGAGACTATGATTTTAAAAAGAGAAAAAATATTTATTCATCGCTTGACATCAATAAAAACACAAGGAAGAGAAAAAATTATTTGGAGTGTGAATTAAATTATTTTTTCATTTGATTCACAGATGAAGCAAGCATATGCATAGAATGTTATAGTCGCTTAGACTTAGAAATGTGTATGTTGTCTATTTAAAAAAGTCACATAAGTTTAAGAAGAATAGTCTTACTATAACTTAAAATAGCTCTTCTCCTTGGTGTTTTTAAAATTGGATCGGTTCGACAGGGAATCATTCTATATTTTGATTCGATTTTTACTGTTAAATCAAATGAAATCAAATCCGATCAAAACTGTTTAAAATCGATCAAAACTAATAAAATCAGTGAATTATTTAAATCGGTCCGATCGATTTTTCATTACAGTCAGTGTCTTTCTTATGTTATTGATGGAACAAATTTATTTTTTTTTTATAAAGATGTATGGATTTATTTTATTTTAAAATATATAATATATAAATTATATATATGACATCATGATCATATCATTCGATTCATAAAATAGTCCGACCGATACAATCAGTAAACCAATGAGGGGGTGGGTTGACTGAGTTGTTTACCGGTTCATTTTTTAAAACATTGCTCATCCCATAGGGACTGTATATGGTGCATCTTCTTGGTTGCTCCACATTCTAATCCAATGGCCTTTTTTTTTTAATGCAATTGACCTAAAAAAAATGGCTACCATTTTTCTATTTTTGGTTAATTGCATATCCCAACTCGCTTTTCTTCTCAACTTTTCTAAGCGAAGAAAAAATAAATTGGGAAGAGAGAGAACAAAGAATTAATTAATTTTGCAATGTTTGAGGAAACAAAAAGGGATATCTACAAAAACATTTGGGATAACTCATAAGCCACATTCAATACTAAACTATGTTGATTTTTTATGCATAAAAAGAGTTGAACTTAAGAATTATAAGAGAAAAAAATAGTATCAGTTGAATTATAATTTAATAACTTAAACTATATTGATATTAATAGAGAGTTTCTTGTACTAATACTAATATTAGTAGAGATTTTCTTGTATTAATACTGATGGAGTTAGTGCATGTTAAATCAACTTTCAATGTAACAATATATTAAATTAATTTAACTATAAGGGATGAACTTATTTTTTCATTCCACGAGATATTGTAGTCATTGAATTGTTCAATAATTTTTAACCTTATAAATATCAATAAGTAATAGAAAAGGCAAAAGCTATATTGCTAATCTACTATTTAAATGATAATTTTATTTCTTTTTTCTTTTGTTACTCAGCGCAGCCACCAAGTACAACGTTTGCTAGAAGAACAAAAATTAAAAACCAACACTTCCTCGCCGAGCTGTGCATCGATTCTTGGACGAGCAAGCGACCCTCGACAAAGAGGACAAGTAGAGCCTCTATAGGAAGAAAAGGCCCATCTGTCTAAACAAACTTTGTGAAACAAATGATTACATCTCAGCTCTCTAATTTCTTCTCCTCCTTCCATTTTACACAAGCAAACTGCACACTCTTCATTTTCATCACTCTCTCTCCTCTTCTTGTACCGAGTCACATGGGGTTCATCATCATGTTCTTCAATTGGCGTGGTTTCTGGGAAATTTTGATTTGCACGAGGTCGGTTGAAGATTGAGAGATAATTGAGAGAGAGATTCAAGAGATAGAGAAAGTGGGGTATGAGCAAAATAGCATAGTCTGACATGGCGGGTCTTATTGAAGAGATTAGATTAGGGAACGAGTGGTAAAAAATGAAGACGAAGAAGAGAATTATGAGAAAGGTGAAGAGGGGAACAATTGGCGTGATTGCTTTGATACCCATCTCTCTCCTTATTTGCCTTTTGGTTTAGATTGTGCAGTTGCTCTTGTCAAGCTATTTATAGAGAGAGTATAGAGTGAGAGAGTCCATCAAGAGTGGAAGCGATGTTTTTTGTCTCGGCCAAAGTTTTGAAGAAACTTTACTTTTGGCTCTATCTATTTTTTTTTTTTTTTTTTTTTTTTTTTGTGGTGAAGGCTCTATCTATGAGTAACTAGAGATTTTAGAAATTTTCTTTTGTGACAATGTATCAAGAAGTCTGAGAGCTTAATTCTCTCATGTTATATTTAGTATATAAGCGAGACTTGATAAGATTAGTAAAATTTGATAAGGTTTTACATTTTTACCAAGTGGAAAATGGTGATAATGTGTGAACTAGTCAATGAATCTCACACCATTTTTTTTTCCTTTTTAATTAAGGTCATTGGATATGTCAAAAAACTACACGCTCATAATTCGCATAAAGTGGCTCAGAATTGGAAAGTGAATGATCTACACAAAGTGCATCTAATCCCGTAAGAAGTGTACAGATGGCATCTCATTAGTTGCTCCACATTCTTATCCGATGATACAAATGTTTATGCGACCTAAAACTCTATGCAGACAAGAATTGCCTCAGGTTAATAGCACATCACCATTCACCAACTTCCTTATCTTCCCAAACTTTTCTAAAGCACCAAAAAATTGCACTATAAAAAACCGGATATCAGTGACGAAAAATTGATCAATGTAAATGATGATGGAATTGCGATAGGTTAATGTCAAACGATACAAATTAAAAAGGTAATGATTAACAACATATTAGTGATAGATTTAACGACAGAATTAATAATGAAAAATTTTCGTCGCTGATTCCTATAGTGAAATAGGCACGAATTTGATTATTATTCCGCGCGATATTTTTCTAACAGTTTAGCGACGGATTAAGATCCGAATTAGAGGTAGACTAGACTCTCTCGCTAATCGTCGCAATACATTGCCTATAATATTATTATTAAACATTTTTGTAACGAATTAGTATTGAAAATATTTCTGTCATTAATCTATCACAATTGAAAGATGAAAACCCTATTTCCATAGTAAATGAGGGATTAACGATGGAATTTAGCGACGAAATTTTTTCCATCACTCATCTATCGTCCTCTAAGTTCATTTTAGTGAAAGAAAAGAAAAGAAAAAAATCTCTACCGGCCTTAATTTCTCCTTTCCTCTCCTCTCGTTTGGATCACGTCTCTCATCCCTCTAACTCAGCCGAGCTTTGTACCTAAATATACTTTTTTTTTAAAAAAAAAATTTTAAATGACCTGCTGAGTAAAGTAATTCCGGATCTAACCCATATTTGTCGTAAGTTGAACCCGCAACAAGGTAACATGGCAGCATCAGGAGTGTCGCTCTTGAAAATGCGTCAAGCTCTGTCGCGGGTTGAACTTGCGACAAGGCATGTAGGGCCACAAAGGAGAGGCTCGTGGGCCTAACTCGCAGCAAAGACCCGTGAGCCAACGGGCCAAACTCTTTTTGTTTCCTCTTTGCATCCTTTTTATAAAATCACAAAAAACAAATAAACAAATAAATAAATAGACAGATATTGTTAATATAAAAATATTTTTTGGTTTAATAATTAAAAAAGAACGTGGAGGACAAACAGTCGAGTTAGAGGTTATAAGGCTTAATTAAGAGAGTTGTGATGGATGGCATATGAATATTTTATTATGTAAGATAGAGAGAGAAAAAAGGAAACAAAAGAATTGGAAGAAAGATAAAATAAAGATCAAAAAGGTTTTAGTGAGGGTATAAAGGATCGCAAAATCAAAATCGTCGGCTTCTTTTGGGGTGCTCCCCTTCCTAAAATACTATTTAATTTTTTTTGATTTCTTGTGAATCCTAGATTTTGTTTTCAGTTTTTGGGCGGGAAGTTTACCTCTAGAATGGCTAGAGATGTGGTCTCCGACTGTTCATCTTCTTCTACTTGTACTTCAGTCGAGTCAAGCATTAGGGTTTTATTTATTAGTTAACAAATTTAGATTTCTTTGTTTGTCAAATGAGTTAAATGTAACAGAATGAGTAGAGTATCTAATTCAAGTTCGACATCCTCCATTTCCTTTTTGTTTTTACTTTCTTATTTAGACAAACAATTCATGTCGGAGTTATTTTGCTTTTTTAGATTTTACGATATCTTGCCAAAAAAGAGTTTGGCCCGTTGGCCCGCGAGTTTTTGCTGTGAATCCTAGATTTTGTTTTCAGTTTTTGGGCGGGATGCTTACCTCCAAAATGGCTAGACATGTGGTTTCTGACTGTTTATCTTCTTCTATTTGTACTTCAGTTGAGTCAAGCATTAGGGTTTTATTTGTTAGTTAACAAATTTGAATTTTTTTGTTTATCTAATGAGATAAATATAATAGAATGAGCAGAGTATCTAATTCAAGTCCGACATCCTCCCTTCCCTTTTTGTTTTTACTTTCTTACTTTCTTTGATTACTTAGACAAATAATTCATATTGAATAAACAATTCATATTGGAGTTGTTTTGTTCTTTTACATTTTACGATATCTTGCCAAAAAAGAGTTTGACCTGTTAGCCAATGGGTCTTTGTTGTGGGTTGGGCCCGCAGGCCTCTCCTTTGTGGCCTGGCATGCTTTGTCGCGGGTTTGACCTGCGATAGGGCTTGACGTGTCTTCAAAACCCAACAAGCTTGTCGTGTCTTGAAGACACGACACTCCTGATGCTGTCACGTCGTCTTGTCGTGGGTTTAACCCGCGACAAATATGGGTTAGATTTAGAATTACTTTGCTCTGTAGGTCATTTTATTTTATTTTATTTTTAAAAGTATCGATACAAAGCCCCGAAGTCGTCCCTCTCTTCTATCCGTAAGGAAAACCTCTGTCTCTTGTTGTCTCCTTCTCTTCTTCCCTTTCAATTGCAAGTGCCAACTTCTAATTTCTTCTGCCATCGAGCTTCTAAGTTTCTCGGCTTCGTCTCTCGCAGGTAAACCCTCTGTCTCTGCTCATTGCATTCTATGTTGTCAAGTCTGTCTTCTATTTCTAATCTTTACATTACATTTTTTGTTGATTTCATCATCTGAGTTCTTCTATTTTACAAAATTGTGTCAAGAGAAATTAGGGTTTCGAAACCTAGAAAGTTTGGGTATTTTTTGGAGATTGACTTTACGACGTTGGATCTTTGACAGATAGCTTATCATTTGAAATTGTGATACTGGGCTGTCAATGCTCCTATTGTCGAAGAGGGATTTCTCGCTACCTTTATCTTGTGGGATACAATAATATCTATCGTTTCCAGTAGATTTTGGCAAAATTATTGTAGAGGGATCAGGAAAAATTTTTTATTGTGATGTTTTCCTTTAATTTTTTTCTTTTAATTTTGCTTTTGTTTTTTGTCATCTTTCTTTTTAAGCAGATATCTTTTCTTCTAATGTAAACTCTATCTCCTTTAATAGAATTATTATTTATTTTCTTACGAAGAAAAGGACCTTCATGCATAAACGTGTAATTTCTTGAATGTTGTTGAATCTTTTATCAAAGTGATGGCTGCCTATATCTTGCCTTTCCTTGATATTGCCTATTTACTGTATTATAACTTTCACCTTTCTATCTTCTGCAAATCCACAGGTGTAAAGTTCGTGTGTGGCAAATTATTTGTTTCTTATCAAGATTCACCGAAGAAAATATTATTCCACAAATAATAAGCAGCTTGCACATATGCCTCTTTGCAAGTGTTGATTTTGACAATTGTAGAATCTAATTCTGTCCAATTTGTTGAAAAGTACAAATATGATCCTTTTACTTGTAATACTAGTTGCTAGCACTGAGGTGCCATATCATTTTGAAAGAAAAATATCACCAAGGTCTCTATTTTTTTCGGTACTATTTTAATAGATAACATACTTCTGCAAGGTTCAAAAGATTCCACATTTTAACTAAATATAGCAATTTGTTATCTCAAAAGGTTGAAGGGTTTTTTTTTTCCCTCTTTTCTGGTCTCCATTGCTAGGAATGATAGTCTTCGATGGTTATCTTGCAGTCGGTGTCACGATCATATCCCCTAACCACCGTGACTAGACAATGCCCTTTTACTTTGCACTGATTGCATCCTTCTAGCTATTTTTTGAACACCCTTGAAATTACGGTGCTTTTACTCCCACCACCAAGTATTATTTCTATCTAGTAAAATGAGTTTTGATGATAATTAAGAATAAAAAAAATTGACTTCAGGTTAATTAATTAAAATCGGAGAAAAATAAGAAAAATTATTAAAATTGAATTTTGTATGGGGAAGTCGCTTTGCTCTAGTAGTAGAAGTTGACTTAAGGTTATAAATGATAGAAAATTGACTAAATACAAACACCCAAGAGGACCCAAGTAAGAGCACGAGACGACTTGAGGAAAACAAGTCTCAGAAGTCTATGTCCGCACACACCCAAGGTGACCCAATCAATAGTATAAGACGATCTGAGGAAAATAAATTTCAGAAATCTATTTTTGCACATATCCAAGACGACCCAACTATAGGCACAAGACGACCTAACGTACATGAGTCGCAAAAATTTAAGTCTGCACAGAGTCAAGACAATCCCACCTGACTACAAGACAACCTGACTATAGAAATCAAAAGGCATAAGTCAACCCAAGGAAAATAGCAAAGCGACCTATCAATGTATGGTTACAGAATTCTAAGTCTATAATTAAGGCAAGTAGTTTTAGAATCTATCCAAGGTGACCTAATCTAAGGATTTCAGGCGTGTAAGTTGCCTTATTCAAAAACACAAGTTGCCTTAAAAAGGATATAATTCTAGAGTATGTAGAAACCGAAAAATAAATTACTGGTATTTTCATTAAATCTTTGGACAGAGAGAGATTTTGTAGTCTAAGAAGAGAATTTGGTACGATGAAATGATTTTACTATTCAACACCAAACGAAATATGTGTTTGAATAATTTTAACAAATAAAAAATTGATAACAACTGATCATAATAATAAAGTAATTCTTGAAATCATGAAAAATTTCGAAGAAAAAATAGTTTGGTGAATGAGAGATCGACTCATTCAAATAGACAAATTGATCTGTTGATGTGAAGACACAGAACTTCATTTTGAAGAATGAAGCAAGATGACTTGTCAAAATCATAAGTCGCTTTGTAAACAAGGCTTCAACATAGGAAGTCGCCTTATATGAAGAATAAGGTGACTCGAAAAATCAAAGTCACTGAAATAAATCTAAAACATATCTCCAAGTCGTCTTGAGGATATGAAAGGCGGCCTAAACATAATAAGCAGGTTTGTGGAGGTTATGAATCACCTAGAGCATAGTGCTTGAACGCAACAAGTTGTCTTATCATAAATATATGATGACTCACCATATCCAAGCCATAGAAACTATTCTGAAAACAACGCTGAGTCGCCCTAGATAGTTTGAAAGGCAACCTAATGGTATTCAAAATTAGGGTTTCATTTACATAAGTCATCTTGCAACCTAGTACGAGTCGTCTTATGTGAACAAATAAGTCGATTTATCATTCGGTTGAAATCGACTCATGTGGCTCATGAAATGTATAAGATCCAAAAATCTTAAATCGAAATCCAATTTTCCTCTATCATTAACCCGAGTCCGATCCGAATTTAATCATTTAGGTTTAAAAATTGTGACTTTTCATGTTCGCTCTAAAAATTTCATCCCAAATCGAAAAGCCCTAATATTTTACACCTCTTCGCAAGTTGCCTTTCTCTCTCTTACCTCTTCGCAAATTGTCTCTTCCTTTCTCTCACTCATTCAAATAAGCATCAATCAATCTTCTCCTTCAAATCGCAATCCACTCTAAACAAAACCCTCTTTCTATTTCATCTCTTTTTGTCTATTTATTTCATCTCTTATCAAAGCACGCAAAACCCTAAGTTATCTCATTGCCACAAGATTGCTCTCGTTCATAAGAGCCCTAATCCACAACCCTACCTCATAAAAGCCTCTCAACTTCAACGAAGAACAATCAAAGAACATTCCATGGCACCAAAGATAAAGAACCCTTCAAGATTCAACGAAAGTAACTTTCCTTTACTTGAGAAAAGTAAGTCTTTCATTACTAATTTCGTCAAAAGGAAATTGAACTTAGAAAAACTTATAGGTTGGAAATTTTTGAAGAAAATCAACTTTCCATATGAGGAACACTTTTCACACATCTTGCCACATAGAAGATATTTATGATCACTTGGTTAGAAAATTCTATAACAATATAGAAGTGATTGATGAAACTGGAGAACATGTGATGGAAACTCACTATTACTTTTCTACGGGAATCGAATGTTGTTCTTTCAAGACACACATTAAAGGGAAGCAATTTGTGCTTACTCCTAAAGTTATGTGCATGATGTGTAACTTAAAATGAACTCTATTTAGTGAATGTGAAGAGTACATAAAGAAAAGTAAAATTGAATGTGCAAAGATTGTATTTAAGAATGAAGATTTGACGGAAATAGAGGAGATAGATTTGAATGCTAAGAATTTGGGAGTTCATGAACATATTCTTCATCTCATTATCAGTCATGTTCTTAACCCTAGATGTGGTAATCACACAAACATAACTAAGAAAGATTTTTGGTTGATGGCTTGTATTATGGATAGTAAAAAATGAATTTCATTTTTTAGTTCCCTATTTTATGATTGTTGCAACAAAGTCAAAGTCAAAGTCTGCAAATCTGTCTTATTATTTTCTAATCACCGACGTTTTGATCATAAACAAAATTGATTTTACAAAGGAGATTTGCACCAAATTAAGTATGAAACATGAGATTTGTGAATAATCACTGAAAAATGCTAAGTAGGTATGTAATAATAGAGTTTGGGTGAAGATTGATGATGATCGAGAAGTAGGAGGCAAGAAAAGAAAAATGGATGAAGTATAGTCAAGTGAACCATCTAGAGAAGGTCCCTCTAATAAATATAGAGAACAAAATCTATAACTAACCCCCTCATTTGATGGTCCATCCACATTTATTCCCTCCGTCTTCTTCTATGAAGTCACAATGGATATGATTTGGGGAGTATTTGTGCATATACAAACTCAGCTCCTTAAAATTGAATATCAAAATTCTCACACCGAGACAAGACTAAATGAATTAAAAGACCAAAATCAAAAAATTCATGACAAGATGAACTCATTAGAATCCTTAATTCGAAAAGACCAAGGTGGTCCTTCTAATTCTCCATAATTTGATCCTTCCATGATCTTCCCTCATGAGCTATTTGTTTGACAAAATCTACAGCTTATTTTGTTATCTTTTTATATTCTAGGTTATCAGCTAACAAAATTTGTAAACATGACTGCACATGTAACTCTTTTAGTTTTATTTTCTTTTCATCAATTGCAAACTCAAGTGACAAATATCTTTTTGTTTTGTTTGGTCAATCATCTGCATATCTTGAATTGGTGAATTTGTATGAAAGTTTTTACTCTCCTTTATTGTATTATGTCTTTTAATTTGATTCCACATTTGCTGATGACAAAAATGGGGAGAAGGAATTTGTATTGTATTGGTATGGTGCATTGGTTGTTGTTGTTACATTGATGCTCTGTTGGCCGTTGATGTTGAGGAATTTGTATTGCATTGGTATGGTGCATTGGCTGTTGTTGTTGCATTGATACTCTGGTTGAATGATTGAGACATTGATACTCTGGTTAAATGATTGATTGAAAATTTATATGATTATATAGAATAGGATTTAGTATAGCATGCATTTCTATACATTCCAGACCAATGCAGATTGAAATATGCAATTGTTTTGAAAATATGATTATAGTATATTGTGGTATAAATATGCATTGTTTGATTAGGTTGAAATATAATCTCTATTGGTTTATCTCTATCGGCTTGGTCTTGAAGAAATAGAAGTGTGAAGAATGGTTATAGATTGTGGTGGCATTTGGTTAAGGGGGAAAGGATAGGAGATTGTCAAGGAGCAATATTACGAATTTGGGTGCATATAGTATAAAATGTGATATAATATGTATTTTTGCTATACTAGATGAATGATAGTTGAGAGGCAATGCACAATTCAAAGGAAAGTTAAGAATTTGGGCTAAACATAAATATTTTGAAAATTAAAATGACATGGAATTGGTTGAAGCATTTTATGATTTTTCAAACAATTTAACATTCATTTAAGTTAGGTTTTGTAATCATAAAAAAGGGGAGGTTGTTGAGTTAAATGAGTTTTGATAATGATTAGAGGTAATAAAAATTGACTGTAGGTTAATTAAATAAAATTGGAGAAAATAAGAAAAATTGTTAAAATAAAATTTTATATGGGGAAGTCGCCTTGCTATAGTAGTAGAAGTTGACTTGAGGTCATGAATGACATAAAATTGGTTAAATACAAACACCCAAGGTAACCCAACTAAGAGCACAAGATGACATAAGGAAAACAAGTCTCAAAAGTCTATGTTTGCACACACCCAAGTCGACCCAATCAATAACACAAGACGACCTGAGGAAAATAATTCTCAAAACTCTATGTCTGCACATACCCAAGGTGACCCAACTATAGGCACAAGACGATCTGATGAATATGAGTCTAAGAAATTTAAGTCTGTACAGAATCAAGACGATCCCACTTGACTACAAGACGATCTGACCATAGAAATCAAAAGGCACAAGACGACCCAAGGAAAATAGCAAGACGACCTATCAATTTATGGTCACAGAAGTCTGAGTCTGTAATTAAGGCAAGTAGACTTAGAATCTATCCAAAGCAACCTAACCTATGGATTTCAGGCATGTAAGTCGCCTTGCAAATAAAAAATTATGATGAGGCAACTCAACTTTCTCATAAGAAGAGTTGTAGCATTGGAAGTTTACTCATGGACTAGATAACTCCTCTTATCTCTCACATTTGAATTTTAACAAGTAGACTTGAGCGATCATCAAGCCAACCCAAGATTTCAAAATGTAAAGCCAAGTCTGATTAAAGTTTCAGGAGATCGACTTAATATGTCTAACGTTTATTTATTCAGAAATTCTACCTCAAATTAAATGCACTGTTTACCAACCTCACCAATCTCTGTGATATATTTAATGGACATCAAAGGCTAAATCTTCTTCTCCGACTATAAGAACAACTCAAGGATGAAGAATGAACCATCCTCTTTGCCAAGCCTGTACAATACTTAGAACCTTTCATAAGACTTTGTTTTTATTGTCTGTATTATAGTAAGTATGGTTTAAAAATCAAAACTCCTATCTGCTCATTATACTCATTCTCTCTATGTTGTAAAGATCAGAATTTTGGCATTCTTGATCTCAAACTTGAGGCTAACAAGAGAGAAATCAATTTAGGTTTTTCTTGCTCCTGTGAAAAACAAGTGAAAGCATTTGGAAAAATACTTTTAAGGTTCACTAACACCTTAAGAAGGTAGTTTGTAAATTATTGGATAGAATATTGGATTTGAAAATCTAGGTAAAGTCTGGGAGTAGATATATACCAAGAAAGTGGAACCATTATAAATTGTGTATGTCGATTTGTCTTTTGAACTCTTTTACTTGTTTAATTAATTTTTAATAGGTCTTTACTTTTAATTATCCAAAAATTAGTTAGAATCATTAGATAACATATTCACCCCCTTTAAATTATCACATTTAGTATTTACAGTTTCTGTTATTCAACTTTTTGCGACCTCTACCTCTTCCACCACCATATAGATGCCCTTGTCTCTAGTAGTGCCGTGAGAGCCACCATCATTGCATACAACTCATCGACCACCGTGTCGACATAGCATTCTCTGTTCCCATCCCTATCACTATTTGCATACTGCATGGACACCTAAAATCAATTGCTTTTTTAGTCATATGACAAACAACATAAGAGTTTTTATGTCAATGAATGTAAAGGGGTTTTGGATATCCCAGTCCAAATTCTCTTTTCTTTGAGATCTCTATTCTTTGAGATCTTTATTGCAATTTCAAATCCTTTATTCTTAAGCTCCCTTATATTCTCTTTCAATGGTTATACATCTTTTATTTTGCAGGAACTTAATAAAAAATTTCCATTTATTGAAAATTTGTTATTTAGTGATGCAATTAGTATTTAATTCCTTTTTCTGAACATGGCCTTGTGTATTGTCATTTTTCATCTTGGAACCTCACACAATCTTTATCCTCCTGTTTATCTAGGAATTTGTGTACTATCTAAGAGCCAAGTTGTGTACCATCTCTTGCCAATACTTGTTTATGGGTTCATGCCTTAAGGATTTATAACGATTATTTCAAATATTTGAAGAGGAATTAGAATGCAATTGTACATTAACTATTTTGGTTTTGTATTGTCACTTGTTATGCTTGAGGATTTCGAAATTTTTGTATATTCTTTATTCATTTAATACATTTTTTTACTATCAAAAAAAGAAGAAATAATAGATGACCCCTTTGGGTGGCATGATGGTTAAGATTAGCAGATTGCTGTCTCTTTGTTGTGACTAATTTGTTTTATGATCTATGTACTATTTAAATTCACATGGCGAGACAAAAAATTCACCTTTGATATATCATGCCTAGAAAGCTTCATGCACAAAGAGATATTCCGATATGCTTGTGGTAGCAAGGAAGCAAACAATGCAAGCTGTTGGTACAATAAATATAGTCAAAACCAAAGGTCGTCTCCTATGTATTTGACATTTGTTGTTTGGGATGAATTAATTGATAAATATTTGAGTACATCAAAATGGCAACAAAAGTCAAATGCTGTAAAGCAAAATCAGAATATAGAGAAAGATGGAGAAATTACAAAGTATACATCTGATGCAATCTCGTTTGCGACACGTATGAAGAGAATGGTTTGTATTTATTTTTTCTTTACAAATTGTGTTGATAATTTTTGTACTAATAAAATTATTGATAATTTTTATTATTTTTAGTATGAAGAAACCAGCTATTCGGTATCCTATCTCGAACTCTTTAATCGCATGCACGGACGTGATAAATGAAAAAGGCAGTAGGTTGACAATAAGTCAGAAACAATTAGTGTAAGGCAAATTCATTAATATTTAATTATAGATAAGATTGAAATATTAATAATTTCACAAATGTAATTATATATGCTTGTTATAGGCAAAGTCAATCAATTGCTAGAGGAAAAATATGATTCAAATAGCACTTCTCAGCTAAACTTTGATGCCGATCATGGTGTGAGGTGATGGGGTCCAATGAATGGACGTTTATATGGTTTTGGAGAGAGAGTTGATGACATATCGACCATAAATTTCTCTAGTGTCAACTCATCTCCATGCATGTCTTCCTCTCATATGTATACTAAGGAGGAGGTAGATAAAATGATAAATGAAATGAGAACTCAAATGATAGAGAACATGCAAAGCCAAATATTGGAACAAGTACAAAGTCGAGTGAAGAAACAAATTGAGGCACAAATTCGTAACATTTTTGCACAACTGGGCATACAACATCTACCACATAGCCTAGATAGCACTCGGTCACCATATTTTGATCACCCATCTTTGTCATTGATAATTTTATTTTTATATACTTGATTTTTATAGTGTTGAACATTATGAGTTGTACTTGATTTTATGGAGTTATTTGATATATATATTGTATTTGGTAGTATGAGCCTTTATGTATTGTGTGTAAGCAGTATAGTTGCATTTTGTATCTATGAAATGGAGTAATCTATAATATAGTTGATAATATGAGAATTATAATGTAACATGTTGATCGAATTAAAGGTTAACAAGTTGATCCAATTGATTTCAATGTAACATGTTAATAAATCACATTCAACGACGCGTTAACAATCAAAATTTTTTGTCCTTAATAGTTTTACATAGTGAGTAAAATCAGCGATAGAATATTTTAGCGGTGAAAAATTTTTATCATTAATCTGTTGAAAAATTTAGTAACGGACGAATTTCTGTTATTAATATTTAGTGAGGAAGTTTTTAGTAATGAAAATTTTTATCAATAATATTTTTAATGATAGAATTTTTACAATGACAGATATTTCAATCGTTAATACTTTATTTTCTAATATCGCCAACTTTATTTTCTAATATCGACGGGAAGGGGGAGGGGGAGAGAGAGAGAGAGAGAGAGAGAGAGAGAGAGAGAGATCTTTTGATAAAACCTAAGGCGCTATATCTCGAGAAACATATAGGATAACTCATAAGCGACTCATTACCCGATACTAAACTAAAATAATACCATCTGAATGACAACTCTTCCAATTTTTTTTCATTTTTTTTTCATTTTTTTTTTCATTTTTTTGGCTCCTCAACGCAGCCACCAAGTGCAACGTTTGCCAGAAGAACAAAAATTAAAGACCAACACTTCTACGCCGAGCTCTGCATCAAATCTAAGGCGAGCAAGCGAACCTCGACAAAGAGGACAAGTAGAGCGTCTATATGAAGAAAAAGCCCATCGATCTAAACAAACTTTGTGAAACAAATGCTTACATCTCAGCTCTCTAATTTCTTCTTCTTCTTCAATCCTACACAAGCACACCGCACATTCTTCATGCTCATCACTCTCTCTCCTCTTCCTGTACCGAGTCACAAAAGGTTGATCATCATGTTCACCATGGGCAGAGTTTTTTGTGGAATTTTGATCAGTACGAGATCGGTTGAAGATCGGTAGATGATTGAGAGAGAGATTCAAGAGATAGAGTAAGTGGGGTATGAGTAAAATAGCATAGTTTGATATGGTGGATCTTTTTGGAGAGATAAGATTTGGGAATGAATTGTAGAAGATGAAGAGGAAGAAAATGATCAGAAATGTGAAGAAAGGAACAATTGGTGTGATTGCTTTGATACCCATCTCCTTTTTTATTTGCCTTTTGGTTTGGATTGTGCAGCTGCTTTTGTCAGCTATATATAGAGAAAAGGCAGAGAGTGAGAGAGTCAACTAAGGGTGAGAAGTGATGTTTTATTATCATATTCCAGTGCCATTAGAGTTGATAGCCGCCGCATGGTGAATGTGTTCTTACTGCACCACAATTATCTTATAAAAAAGATAATAATTATTAAATAAAATCAAACGACTACAATTTCAGTAAATATAAATACTCATCACAAAAATAGTAGAATATTACATCATCAAAACATAAAACCGGGTTATTTAGAAGTTAAGACTAAAATTAATTTAGGAACTATAAAGTTTTTTATTTAAAAAATAAAAATTTTAATATAAATATTATAAATATAATAAAATATTAACAGCTGTAGCCGACAAATTTAAATTTCCCAAAGGCCCCATTAAAAATGGTCCTGTGTATGATATTACAAGCCTATGAGGCTTGGTTCGGGAGAAAATGTACCATTTTATTTTATTTGAAAGTTCATGAGAGAAAAAAAGGAAATAATTTTTTTTTATTGGGAGTTGAAGAGAAATAAGAAAAATATTTAAAAATATATTATTTTTACCTTTATAATTTTAATTTTTAAATTCAAAAAGTTTTGTCAAGTGTGAAATGATATGAAACCGATACGATTTGATAGTTTTGTTAATAATTGATGAAAAATTAGATGATCCGATGCTCTTCTTTTGCTTTGAGCTTTATCATTTTTACTTTGAGATACATGTAAATAGGATAACATTTTATACCATTTATAGTATATATTGAATATAAATTTATTTTGCATTAATTTTTAAAAAATAGAATTGTCATGTTACAATTTTTATTTTTCTCCTTTTTTTTTCCATCTTTAGAAATAAAATTTTTAAAATTTCCTAAATATCCCTTTTTGTTTTTTTTTATTAATATCAATTTATTTAATTTAAGTATTTAAAAGCTTTAAGTTTGAATTCAAAATTTACTCAAGGATTTAAGACTATTGAGCCGACTTTCAGGTCTTCGTTCTGTCTTAATTATTTCTTCTCTTCTGTTCTCTTTCGCCTCCCCGACCAAGAATTCAATAATCTGTCCTTCAAAATCTTTTTCTTTCTGTCCATTTCCCTACTCTAAAAGAGCCCCGAGGGTTTAGGTGTGAAATTTTAGGCCTTTCGACCTTCCTTCCCTTCTGAGACCGCCTTCTTCTGGCATGTCTTTAATGCCAACAGTCATTGTCGAACTCCTCGATCAGATTTAGGTCAATGCCTATCAGAGCTAACGTTGTATACTAAGTGTGGCTTGTCGTCTCAATTCAATAATCTCATTAATTCTCCCTTACATTTTTAAGTGTGTAATTATTGAGATATTTTATTGTATGTATGTACCCATTTGAATTGGCATGGAAACCCATCAATGATGCAGTTTCTCTTTATTGCTGCATTAATTTTGTGACACGACAGGGTTGATGCCATTATACTGTGCTTCCTTTTTTTTTTTTTTTGGGTGAAGGCTATTACGCTGTGCTTGCCAACCTCTCGTGTTGGACCCGGATGAATATGCTGCAAGCGAATTCTGTTAACAAAAATTGAGATTAAATTTAATTAAAATTAATAATATTTTAATATATAAATTTATTAGTATAATTATTGTTTGACTCTCTTTTATTAAAAAAGAAAGAAAAAAAAGTTGAGATTTTTGGAATACTGCCTTATTTAGTCATTATACACTTTGTGAATAATTATTTAAAAGTGAATATTATTCGAAGTGCTTAATTTGAATATCTTACACCTTATTTTGATTTTTTTCTTTTTTGATTTTGAAACTATTTCTAAATTATGGAATTTGTAAATTGATTATGTTTGGAGTGGCCAGAGAATGTTTTATTTTTTTGTTATATAAACATTCAAACCCTAGATTTCAGGATTGGAAAAGAAGAAATGGTTAGAGAATGTGCACAATGCTAAAACTATATTTTCATTCTATTATTTTTGGAAATACATTTGATTTTTTTTTTTTAATTTTACCTGGCTAAAACAAAGCAATATTTGAAAATATTTTGAAAAAAGCACCATTTAAGAACTTTTAAATTATGATATAACAACTATATATCCACATTTTTTAAGTAGGCATACTGCTAATACATATCAAATCAAGAAACATCATGAGTCTTATCTCCCTAATTGGATCACGTTTTTAGAATTAAAAGTTATAGTGGCATTGTTTAATGATTTACACGAGAGAGAGAGAGAGAGAGAGAGAGAGAGAGATGTAACAAAAAAACAAAGAAAAAAAAAGAGAGGGAGAGGTCCCATTTCATTTCATAATCTCACTTTTTTATTTTTTATTTTTTATTTTTTGACCATTTCGGTCCAAGTGATCCGTGCAATGGGGAAGGATCTCCTCCTACACAAACCCAAGAATTTTGTTATATATATATATATATATATATATTTTTAAGAATTTGAATTTAAGAGTGTCAGATTATGAGAGAAAACTTGTATCATTAGACTGTCTCATTAGTGATATATTTTATTAATCATTATCTTATATTCAAGTCATAAGAATAGAGAAATGAAATTTGAGAGAAATAACCCCTTAGATGAGTCTCATAATATTGAAACTGAATTAATCGAATAAAATCTAATACCGATTGATGACAAGTATGTATATATATATATATATATATATATATATATAAAGTCCGTCTGAAGTATTAAATGTCACACATAATAATTTTAATTAATACAAATAATTATGCCACTGATCAAAATTTTATCTTCTAAAACAACAAGAGGAAGCATTTGAAAAACAAGAGTTTTTGCATAATAGTATATATTTAATCCACAAATAATTAGAATAATAACAAATTTAAATTCTTATATAAAAAGGTTCAAGTATAGGAGCAGTGGGAAAGGATCTCCCCTTATGCACAAATCCCTGATTTTTTTGTTATAAAAAATTTTAAAAATTCCTCTTAAATATCAGATGTCACACCCAGTGACTTTAATAAAATTAAATAATTCGACATATTAATTAAATCTTCCATAACAACAAGAGGAAGCATTTGACAAATAAGAGTTCTTGCAATTAGTACATTTTTATGCAAAATTTATTAGATTAATTAAAATTTTGTATTTGTGTTTTAATGATAATATTCATAATCATGTACAGTAAAGAAATTCATGAAATCATTTTTTTATTAAATTAATTTTTAAAATTATATTTGGATTAATTTAATTTCAGTCATTGTTAACTCACTTTTAAGATGAGTTCTTTTAACACAATTCTTTCTATTTTTTATTTTTAAATCTAAATTTTGATCATGAAATCATTTAGCAATGTTAATTAGGGCTTTTTCCTTTGACAAAGAGCAAACAACGTTAATGGTTTTTCATGAATTCACAAAAAATAAAAATAAAAATTTGTGTACTAAAATGGTCAAGGAGCTCAAATCAAGTATGCTTTCACCTTGATCGGACGTTGTCCAAATGGCAAAAAATCCGCATCCACACGTTCACGATCGTTGGTCACCGACGTCCATGAGGAAATCAGAACCACAGACCGCGTGCAACGTTGGATAGGAACTTCGGTACGGCGGATAGGAATTTCGGTCACGTTTTTTCTATTTTGTTTTTGTCGGGGGAAGAGATGCCGGGCGGGTGGTGTATCCACCCTCTTAGTGGGATAGTCTGTCTCTCTTTTTATGGTAAAAATATTTAATTAAATTTTAAATTATTATTTTTAAAATGAATTTATTATTATTATTTTATCAAAAGAATAAAATACCAAATATACTCTTTAAATTATTTCAAAATTTTTTGTGCAAGAGCGATGATCAAATCCGTAAGTATTGATCAAAATTAAATTAAATTAATTTTTATTAATAATTTCTTTTAATTATCATTATGAAGTTGGTGTTTGGTACGTTTGAAGAGCGCGTGGGTGGTGGCAGATAGGATGTAATGTGGGACCCGGCAATTAAAACCACGTCAGGTATTTTGTAATGAAATGGGCTGTGATTGGCCCACGTAACCATTTTCATGACAATGATAGGAAAGTTGGAGAGCGACTACCGGTTTCACGTTTTCAACGACACTTGCAAGAAAATGTTTCCATTTCGTACAATGATTAATGATTTTCCCTGTGAGAAAACGAGTGTCCCTTGACCTTATTTCGAATGTAAATGTGGCAAGGTGAGATTTAAAATATGGTATTAAATTTTTTAATTAAATTTTATATTAAAAGAGTTATTTTTTAATTAAAACTCCTATGAATATTCGAATTAAGTTATTCAAAATATGAATTCAAATATAAATAGTCTAATACCAATAAAAAAATCATAAATGTGGTGAATTCACTCAAAAACTCTTTCATCATGAAAATGATTCCTCATTAATTGATTTTTTAAAATGAAAATTAAAATTATTAATTTTATAGAAAAAATTAATTTTGGTTTTTAAAAAATAGAAAACTCAAAATAAATGTATTTAAAAAGAAAAAATTTGAATTAAATTGATTTGTATAGATAAAAAATTAAGTTTTTCTAGAGAAAGAAAATTAAAAACCAAACCTATGTGTTTATATGGACAAAAAACTAAGGTAAATTATTTTTTTAGAGAGAGAAATTAATGTGTTTACTTTTAGAGAGGAAAAAAATTAAATTTGATACTTTTAGATAGAAAACTTAAATCAATGTATTCAGAGAGAGAAAATATAAATAAGTTGACTTTTTTTTAAAGAAAGAAAATTAATGTGCTTAATTTTAAAGAGAATAAAACTAAATTTAGTATTTTTAGAGTGTGAAAACTTAAAATCGTGTCTAGGGAGAGAAAATATAATTTTTTAAATAGAAAAATTAATATTTAGTTTTAGAAAAAGAAAAATTAAACTTCACATTGTTAGAGAGAAAACTTAAAATCAATAGGGTTATCGAGAAAAAATATAATTAAATTAAGTTGAATTATATTTAGAGAGAAAAAATTAATATGATTAGGTTGAGAGATAGAAAAACTAAATTTGTTATTTTAAAAAAGAGATAATTTAAGATCAATTTATTTGGAAAGAAAAAATATGAAATAATTTTTTTTAGAGGTAAATTCTTAGTTTTAGCAAGAAAAAAAAATCTAAATTTCATATTTTCCGATAGAGAAAACTTAAAGTTAATGTAATTAGAGAGTGAAAATATGAACTAAATTATTTTTTAGGGAAAATTAAAGTGCTTAATTTTAGAGGAAAAACTAAATTTTATATTTTTAGAGAGAGAAAATGTGAATTAAGTTAAATTTTTTAGAGAGAAAAAATTAATGTGCTTAGTTTTAGGGGGAGAAAAATTAAATTTGATATTTTTAGAGAGAAAACTTAAAATCAATTTGTTTAAAGAGAAAAAATATGAAATAAATTGATTTTTTTAGAGACTAAATGAATGTATTTAGTTTTAGAGGTGAAAACTATCTTGCATATTTTTTGATAAAGTTCAATTGACCTTTTTAAAAAGAGAAAATTAATATACTTATTTCATAGAGTAAAAAATTTAAAATTAATATGTATAAAGGGATAAAATATAAATTAAATTAATTTTTTAGAAAAAATTAATATATTCAGTTTTAAAGGGAGAAAAACTAAATTTGGTTTTTAAAAAAGAACTAGAAAATCACATTTAGAAAGAAAAAATATAAATTAAATTTATCTTACTACAAAATAATTTTCCTTTAACCTCCATTCTAAATGTTATATTTGTTCAAAAAAATAGAAATATTATTCGAATAACATTTATTTTATAAAATGTTATCTTTATAATACTTTTTTCTTAAAACTTTCCTCTTCATACCACTCATCTTCTAATATATATATATATATATATATATATATATTTAATAGGTATGCAAGAAAAATAATCTTTCACTTTGGATCTGAGAATTGATAGAGTCTGATCTTCCATTCCCTTCCATGCGGACTAATAAATCAAATATTGATCTGGACAACCTATTATAGTATTATTGGCTCCATCTGAGCAAATTCTCTCGCAATGTATTTAATGTCTCCATGCATGCTAGCCCACTTCTTGTGCGCATCCTTTCCTTTTGAAGACCCCCTAGTCCCTACCGGTCCTCGTTTCCTCCCAATAACCACAATATATATACACACACACTATTTATGAAGGTCATAAATGATAAATTTGTTTAATAAAAAATGTATTATTTTTTTATTTCTTATATAAATAAGTGAAATTGTAGTGTTGTTAATAATGGATAATGCTTTGTCTGTCTTAAAAAAAGGCTCGACTTAGATAAATAAAGAATATAAGCTTGATTGAAAGGGTTAGTCTATCATATAGTTTGTTATCAAAAAAGTGGAAACCTATCATATGGTTCCTGAAATATTATGATATCACCGTATTATGGGTCAAGGGAACAAGAGAGAGTTAGCGGTTGTGGAGTTTAGGATTATATTCAATGCTTCTTACCAATAGTGTCAAGTCATTTAGTCTACCTGCACTTGTCTTCTCAACGTTTGCATGTGCTTTGGCGGAGAGGAGTAAAGAATAGAATGGGATTTTTTGGGGGGGTGGGACCAAGAGGTGATGGAGAGATGATGTATTCATGTATTTCTATTTAATGAAGTCCTGAGAATGGGATTTTTTGGGGGGGTGGGACCAAGAGGTGATGGAGAGATGATGTATTCATGTATTTCTATTTAATGAAGTCCTGTTTCTGGAGAGAGAGAGAGAGAGAGAGAGAGAGAGAGAGAGAGAGAGAGAGAGAGAGAGAGAGAGAGAGAGAGAGAGAGAGAGAGAGAGAGAGAGAGATGATGGAGTCATGTTACAAAATATACCTTAAAAAAAAAAATTTTTTAAATCCTAACGACAAAAAAATTCCGTATCTATACCATATTTATCGTGTCTTGAAGACGCGACATAACCTCAATGAGCGGCAGTGGGGGAGGGAGGGAAAGGGAGGCTTCCACGGCGGTGGGGGAGAGCTTCCGTGGCTGTGGGGGGAGGGAGAAGGAGGAGTGCCTCTAGGGGGGAGGGGGAGAGAGAGAGGAGGGCCGCGGCGGAGGAGAGAAAGAGAGAGAGCCGCAGAGGGAGGGAGGGAGGGAGAGAGAGAGCCGCGGGCAGCGGGGGCAGAGAGAGAGACAGCTGCCGGCGGGGGAGAGAGGGAGGGAGAGAGAGACAGCCGCGGGGGAGAGAGAGAGCCGCGGGGCAATGCCGCAGGGGAGGGAGAGAGAGAGAGAGAGCCGCGGGGCTCCACCACCCGCGGCGCTACGCTCTCCCTCCCCTGGCGGCTCTCTCTCTCTCTCCCTCCACTGTCCGTGACTCTCTCTTTCTCCTCCCTCCCCCGTGGCTCTCTCTCTCTTTCTCTCCTCTGCCACGGCCCTCCTCTCTGTCTCCCTCTCCCCCCGGCAGCACTCCTCCCTCTCTCTCCCTCCCCCCGCGGCTCTCTCTCTTTCTCTCCCCCTCTGCGGGCCTCCTCTTTCTCTTCCCCTTCCCCCGCGACACTCCTCCCTCTCCCTCCCTCCCCCACCGCTACAGGAGCCTCCCTTTCCCTCTCTCCCCCACTACCGCCCACTGTCACGGGAGGCTATATCGCGTTTTCAAAACGCGACATAGCCTGTCGCGGGCCAAACCAGCGACAAATATGATATAGATGTAAAATTTTTTTATTGTTAGGGTTTTTATAAATTTTTTTTTTTAAGGTATATTTTGGAACATGACTTAGGATGATGGGTAGGTATAAATAGTCAAGGTCCCAGAAGGTGGATGCGATAGGGTCATTCAAGGGAAGGCTTTTATGCTGCTGACACTATGCCTGGTTTAGTCCTGTAACATTCGTCACTCATATGCACATGCCATTTCACTTTCTTTCGGGGGGAATGCATCTCGCCACTCGATTTAACGAAAGGAAATATTAAATTTCTTAATAACTCTTTAATTTAAAATTTAAAAATAAAAAAATTATATTTAAAGAATTATTCTTTAAATATAATTCCTATAAACACTCAAATTTCATTATTTAGAATATAATTTTAAATATCGATAATAAATTAAAAAAAAAAGTTATAGGGACCCGAAGCTTAAAGCAAAAATTCGATCTTTTTTCCTATATACCAAATGTGAGTTGAAGTTACCACGGTGACTTCTTATTCTTTTGGTTACAATTGGTAAAAGTAAAGGAAAAAGAAAATCCAGAAGTGCAATTTTTTTTAATTTTTAATTTCATTGTAATATTAATATATATCGTTAAAAAAAGAAAGTTATCTTTGGACACGATGAAGACTGTGACGTGCGTTTAGTGTATAGGAAGGAGAGTGATTATTCATGGACTTCTTTTGGTATATGAAAGTGAAGCAGAGTCTGTCTTGCCGGTTCCAATTTCGCCTTGGCATTGGATGCATCGGCAACTCCCTATGAATCTAAATGAGGAATGATGCCAATTTCCTTGAATAGGTATTAGCACTCATATTCATATTCGTATTCGTATTCATATTCAACTTATTGCCCTTTTAACCTCGTATCCTATGAATGTCCCATTAACATCCAATTTGGATATGACCTTATGTCTATCATGTCCATCATCTCTCTCTCTCTCTCTCTCTCTCTCTCTCTCTCTCTCTCTCTCTCTCGCTTCCGTTGAAGAAGAATATCCTATTTATGCTTAGCAAAAATAATAATCATTAAAAGAAAAAGAATTACCGGGAAAAGTTTGTTTTAAGCAAATGATCAATTTTTTTACTCATGATAAAGACCAGACTCACCGACACTTGTTGGTACAGATAGGATGAGTATTTTCGTCTCTTAATCAGCCCAGGAGTTCGACTCCCCCTGAACACTAAAAAAAAAAATTGGGAGATCCGCCCCACAAAAGTAGGCCCTGTAACGGTTGATTCGATGGAAGACATTAACCATGATCGGGGTTTCGATCCCCATGGACACGGAAAAATCAATTCTGAGAGATCTGCCCCCTTTGGTAGTCATATATTTTTATAAATATGAAAATATAAAAATAAAAGGCAGTCATATATTTTTAAATTAAATCAATTATTTATTTATTCTAATACATAATATTTTTTAATAATAATTTGATATATGATATTTTTAATCGACTTTATAAATATAAAAGTATATTAGACTTGTAACGTCCGGCAGGTCATTGAACTATGCTCAAAATTTTCATTTTCTTTAATTTGATTTCTTTATTAAATTGCCTGAATAGGGTTAAAAACAAAAAACAGACCTCTGAACTTTCAAAGCACTTAATTTTTTTCCTCCCCTTTTTTGAGAAGCTTACAATGTTGATAGAGACTATGATTTCATAGTGAGCAATAGTTGACAAGGGATGGCACAATCCTGACCGTTTATTCTGGTTGATATTATATTATATTATTCCCTCATTGTTATCTTCACAAATTTTAGACCTTTTTCTTGAACATATCTCCTAGTTTTTCAAAAATGTTTCTTCTATCAGATGTTGCATTGCAATGCTTTGCATTTGCGAGGAATATTCTCTACCTTATCCTCGTAAAGAGGGATACACGAGTAATAAAAAATTCTTATTTAAATATCATACCGAGATCTCATGTTTGAATGTTCGTGGACGCATGTATTTTTACAATTTTCGTAATTTCTATATAACGAAAAAAGAATATTTTCTATTTTTATTTCATTTAAATGGAATTCTAAGTAAATTAAATATTTTTTTTCGTATAATTTCTGATTTAGTTAGACTTGATTCATCAAAAAACTTTAACCTTAATTAAAATTATTAAACCTATATGTCAAATGAGATTTGGAATAGCCCTCAAAAAAAGCAAAAATGCCCACATGAATGAAGTTAGCATGGAAATATTAGACAAGGAAAGACAAAAGGAGGGAATAAATCTTGCATCATTCTCTTGTTCTCAATTTTTCTAAAAAAGAGTAAGAAAATACTATTAATCTAATTAATATCTTTATATATCATATAATTTAATTTACACTAAAATATTTATTTTAAATTATAACTATCGGTTGCTACTTTATTAAAATATAATTTACAAACTAATACGTCAAGTTATTCTGAATAATTGAAATAAATTGTGTAACCCTTGCTTTTCAAGCATATCTAGGTTTATTTAAGAATTCATAATTTGCTTGAATTTGTTTAATTTATCTTTATTTTATTTTAATTTATATATTTTAAAAAAGAAATATAAAATTTGGTAAATAAAATTACATTCTTAAAAATCAAAATTATAGCTGTATTAATAATTTAACTAATTTTAGTATGATAAATGAAGTTGGTGAATGTTAGATGGAAGAGGATCAAATCATTGTAATATAAAATTTTTATTTTTTAAAAAATTTAAATAGTCAGAATTGAATACAAATCAATTCAATATCGGTTGATCGGACTAATTAATTTTGAAATTTTTGACTGAGTCAAAAAGATATGTTAAATATTTTTTAAAATTAAGCAAAAGAATGTTAAAATAATTAAGGAATTTGTAGATCTTAAGTTCGATTCTTGATAATAAAGAAAAAAAATTTGAGAGACTCAATTTTTTAATGGATCCCATAATGTTGGAATTGGGTTAGTCGAGTAAAAGCCTGAATATCGGCTGGTGAAAAAAAAATTAAGGAATTTGTAGAAGGTATTTGGGAATTTTGAGAAATAATGGAGGAGAAAAAAATAAGATTTTTGTGGGAAAGTGGATCTATTGACTAATTAATAGTAGTATAACTTTAAAGAATGCTTTAATTGTTTTTGGTGTTTTAATTTTCTGTTTTGAATAATTTTTTAATTATAATTATACTAATATAATAGAATTTATAAAAAAAACTAAAATTCAGGAGTTTAAAATTTTAAAAGGTCTAAAACAAGGGTTTCACTTACTTTGTATTGACGCCGGAAAGGCGGCTGGATTTGGGGAAAAATGGGTATTTCATGCATTTCTTGGGGCAGTGAAAGAGAAGTAATCATGAAATAAAATATATTTTGTTAAAATATAAGAAATTAAAATACAGTTAAATGATTAAATATAAAAATATAAAATTTTTTTATAAATATTAATTATAAAATAAATAATATAAAAATAAAAATTATAATTAAAAAATAATTTATTAAATATGAAAAATATATAAATATAAAAAATATAAAAATCTTTATATAGTATTAATTAATTTAGTATATTGAAATATTTTGAAAAATGAGAAATGTTAGTGTTGGTAAATTTTTATACAGAGCATGGAGTTATGATTAAAATAACCAATGGTTGAGGCTCGGTTCAATCCATTGGTCGGTTTTTTGACCCAACGGGACGGCACCAATCAAACCTAATCGGAAGCTTGGTTGTGGGAAAATAAAAACAAATGTAAATCGATTTAACAAAATAATATTTATATAAAAATAAAGGATATATATTAATTATTTTATAAAAATAATAAAATAATTATATTGTATAATAAAAATATAAATTGATTAAATAGGTAATTATTAATTATAAGAAAAAATATAAAAATTAAAAATTATAATTAAATAAATAACTTATTAAATATAAAAAATAAGAAAAATATATTTATATATATATATATTAATTTAATATGTTTTAAAAATGTAAGAAATATTAATCTTACGTGAATCTGACATCACAGTCACATTTCTCCCGACTACAAAGTACACTTGCTCGCCGTGTTTTCTCTTGCACCGGTGGGTGAACTCGAGAGGAGGAAATCAGATGTGAGACCTAACCAACCCTAATCCCATTCCCCAATTCCAAAAATTTCAATTTGATTTAAGGCCCGATTTCTTCTCTTTCTTTTGCATGTTTTGAAAAACACACAAAAATCTGTTAAAATTTGAAGGTGATGGTGGCATGGAGGGGATTGCTCTTATACCAAGATTACGGAAGTTTTTGATGAGAAAGGTTTTGAAAGATTGTTTGGATGTTTGAAAGAACAAAATAAAACAAAGGATTGAATAAAATACCTCAATGAAATTTTGATTATGTACAAAAGAATGTGTACAAATTGTATTAAGACAATGCTCAAATGGTTTTACAAAATACAGGAGACTATACTCTAAAGATAAAGAGACATTGCTCCAAAATGACAAGAGACTTTGCTCTAATATTTAATGAATTTCTTCATACTGGAAATCATACATTTCTTTAACACTTTGCCCTCTATTTATAGAGAATGAAAGGTGAACAAATGAGAGAAAATGTCCCCCAAAACCCAAGAGAGACGTTAGGGGACAGGGGGATAAATTTCTGTCCCCAATGCACTGTATAACAGCTAGAAATTCTAGTTGTCTGCAGTCCAACGGCTAGTTCTTTTGAACTAGCCGTTGTGCCCTTTTTAAGGGCTTTCTTTGGGCCCTTTGTGGGCCATATTATGCCCAAGTTGATGGGCTAAAAGTCCCCCAACTGCTGGACCTTGAGTTGTCTTGGAATGAGCTCTGAACTTGACCTCAATTGGGCCAAGTACTTTAGACATTCTGGACAGCTTCTGTGGGCCAACCTTTTGGACTTCTTTTGATACACCCGTGCTGTCCCACTTGGCTTGAATTAGGACTTCTTTTCATGCTCTTGAAGTCACCTTTAAATGGGCCTAAGATGGGCTGCTACAGTATTGAAGAATGGAGTTGGGCCGAGCCGGATTGGACCTTCCTCTTGTGCATTCTGCTTCTTTTCTTTGGGCAGTCTGCTCAAGTTGTTTTGGCTCCACTTTCTTCTTCTTTTACTTAGACTTGAGCATGGCTAGTTCATGCTTCTTTTGTGTCCAAGATAGACCTCTTTTGGGCCTCTTTTTCTTGAGGTTCGGTGAGTTTTCCTCTACATTCTTCCTCTTCTTTTGAGCATGGTTTTTCCATACCTTTTGTCCTTGGGGTTTGGCTAGTATTTCTCAAATATTTGCTCAATTATTTTAACACTCCCCCTCAAGTCCAGCAAATGGTCATCCATGGAGCCGTGACTTGCTAATGGTGCTAATGGTGAGATGTTGTTGAAGATGCCTCCCTCTCAAGTCTTTACATTTCCTCCTTGTTTGATTGACATGGAGATGATCAGAAAACCTACATTTTAGCAAGGAAATCATACCTTTTCTAATTGATGTCATACTCTTTGATGTGCATCCTTTGTTAGTCCATAAAAAAGAAAAAACATTTTTCTGAAAAATTGTAAAGTTTATTTTCTGAAAAAGTAATAAAAATAAAGTTCATATTCTGAGAAACTTTTAGAGCAAGATTCAAACCTGGATTGTGGGTTGAATGTTCATATTTTGGACTGCTGTGGAATATCCTTTAAGTGCCTCCTTGCTTTGAATGCTTCTTAAGATCATGCTAGATTAGGCAGTCCATTTGGAGCTTGATTGCTGGTTGCTTCTTGAGGATTTGAGTAGCATTCAAGAGCCTTTTGGGTTGACAGCTTCAAGCATATATCTCGGCTAGAAGGTGGTAACAATGACCCCAAATTTTAACTGGCCAATAGATATATTCCCTTGTTGCAATCCCTTTTTTGCTCCTTGGAAGATTTCTGGAGGAATTAAATCCCACTTTTTGTTTCACGAAGGTTGCCAATCTCAAAGGTTTGGACAGCAAGAGAATGCTCTGGTTGACAGCTTCTTGCTTTTGCACTTCTCAACCAGATAGTAGGAAATGTTGTCCTCAAAATTTTACTTGCCAATGGTGCTTGCTTTCCTTGCCACCATATGATCCTTGGGAGATTTTGAAATGGATTAGATGTTGAAGATTTTATGCAACAGGAAGGAGTCTTTGATTGACGGCCAGAAGCTTCATATTTCTCAGCTACTTGTAGGGTAAGATTGGCACTAAAATTGTTTGCCGATGATGCTAGTTCCTGTTGCCATCAATGTTCCATGGAAGGATGGATCTTGATGCTCTAATACCATGTCAAAATTTGAAGGTGATGGTAACATGAAGGGGATTGCTCTTATGCCAAGATTACGGAAGCTTTTGATGAGAAATGTTTTGAAAGATTGTTTGGATATTTGAAAGAATAAAATATAACAAAAGATTAAATAAAATACCTCAATGAGATTTTGATTATGTACAAAAGAATGTGTACAAATTGTGTTAAAACAATACTCAAATGATTTTACAAAACACAAGAGACTATGCTCTAAAGACAAGGAGATATTGCTCCAAAATGACAAGAGATTTTGCTCTAATATTTGATGAATTTCTCCATACTTGAAATCATACATTTTTTTAACACTTTGCCCTCTATTTATAAAGAATGAGAGGTGAACAAATGAGAAAAAATGTTCTTCAAAATCCAAGAGAGACGTTGGGGGACAGAGGGACAAATTCCTGTCCCCAATGCACTGTATAACAGCCATAAATTTTGGCTGTCTACAGTCCAACGGCTAGTTCTTTTGAACTAGCCGTTGTGCCCTTTTTAAGGGCTTTCTGTGGGCCCGTTGTGGGCCATATTATGCCCAAGTTGATGGGCTAAAAGTTTCTCAACTGTTGGACCTTAAGTTGCCTTGGAATGAGTTTTGAACTTGACCTCAATTGGGCCATGTACTTTGGATATTCTGGACAGTTTATGTGGGCCAATCTTTTGGACTTCTTTTGATACACCTGTACTATCCCACTTGGCTTGAATTAGGACTTCTTTTTATGCTCTTGAAGTCACTTTTAAATGGGCCTAAGATGGACTGCTACAGTATTGAAGAATGGAGTTGGACTAGGTCATATTGGACCTTCCTCTTGTGCATTCTACTTCATTTCTTTGGGCAGTCTGCTCAAGTTGTTTTGACTCCACTTTCTTCTTCTTTTGCTTAGACTTGAGTATGGCTAGTTCATGCTTCTTCTGTGTCCAAGATGGATATCTTTTGGGCCTCTCTTTCTTGAGGTTGGGTGAATTTTTCTCTATATTTTTTCTCTTTTTTTTAGCATGATTTTTTCATGCCTTTTGTCCATGGAGTTTGGCTAGTATTTCTCAAGTATTTGCTCGATTATTTCAACAAAATCAAAAACGGTTTTTCTTTTTTCTTTTTTTATTTTTTCAAAATCCAAAAAAAAAGCACAAATATTTCCGATAACAATGGCGATCAATGCATCGTCTTCGTCCTCTCCTTCTCACCCCTGTTTCTATGTCAGAAGCCCTCACCTTCTTTTCCACACAGCATCATC